>JAVIAB010000159.1:36917889-37541222 GCA_032433765.1 Megaustenia siamemsis | reverse complement strand
ATTCAATTTCCTGCAAATTTTACATTATCTAATAAATTTGTAGAGAACAACATAAATCAGTTTATGGGGAAAATAAAAACGTAAGACCTGGCAACCCTAATAGATAGAGACATACAGTCTGATTATTCCCATTTACAAGCTTCAATGGCATCTTTGATGAGTGCTAACTTGAACATAGGATTGCCTTTTCTTTCTTCCATGTTCACTTGACAACTACTCCTCTTCATTGTCTGCCCTTAGAATGGATGGTAAGTGGGTACAGAAACATTGTGATGTTTTTAGAACATGTTATCATATCTTGTCTCTTGACCACATTTATCTGACTTCTTTATCGTATCTTGTTGTCTCTTGGCCACATTTATCTGACTTCTTTGTCGTATCTTGTTGTCTCTTCACCACATTTATCTGACTCCTTTGTCATATTTTGTTGTCTCTTGACCACATTTATCTGACTCCTTTGTCATATTTTGTTATCTCTTTACTACATTTATCTGACTTCTTTGTCATATTTTGTTGTCTCTTGACCATATTTATCAGCCTTCTTTGTCATATTTTGTTGTCTCTTGACCACATTTATCTGACTTCTTTGTCATATTTTGTTGTCTCTTCACCACATTTATCTGACTTCTTTGTCATATCTTGTTGTCTCTGACCACATTTATCAGACTTCTTTGTCAGATTTTGATGCCTCTTGACCACATTTATCTGACTTCTTTGTCATATCTTGTTGTCTATGACCACATTTATCTGACTTCTTTGTCATATTTTGATGTCTCTTGACCACATTTATCTGACTTCTTTGTCATATCTTGTTGTCTA
The DNA here is from genome assembly GCA_032433765.1 of Megaustenia siamemsis. Taxonomy (NCBI): domain Eukaryota; kingdom Metazoa; phylum Mollusca; class Gastropoda; order Stylommatophora; family Ariophantidae; genus Megaustenia; species Megaustenia siamemsis. The sequence continues at coordinate 37,540,403 of JAVIAB010000159.1, read as the reverse complement.
TGACCACATTTATCTGACTTCTTTGTCATATTTTGATGTCTCTGACCACATTTATCTGACTTCTTTGTCATTTATTGTTGTCTCTGACCACATTTATCTGACTTCTTTGTCATTTATTGTTGTCTCTGACCACATTTATCTGACTTCTTTGTCATATCTTGTTGTCTCTTGACCACATTTATCTGACCTCTTTGTCATATCTTGTTGTCTATGACCACATTTATCTGACTTCTTTGTCATATGTTGATGTCTCTGACCACATTTATCTGACTTCTTTGTCATTTATTGTTGTCTCTTGACCACATTTATCTGACTTCTTTGTCATTTATTGTTGTCTCTTGACCACATTTATCTGACTTCTTTGTCATATTTTGTTGTCTCTTGACCATATTTATCAGCCTTCTTTGTCATATTTTGTTGTCTCTTGACCACATTTATCTGACTGTCATATTTTGATGTCTCTTGACCACATTTATCTGACTTCTTTGTCATATCTTGTTGTCTCTGACCACATTTATCTGACTTCTTTGTCATTTATTGTTGTCGCTGACCACATTTATCTGACTTCTTTGTCATATCTTGTTGTCTCTGACCACATTTATCTGACTTCTTTGTCATATTTTGATGTCTCTTCACTCTTCACCACATTTATCTGACTTCTTTGTCATATTTTGATGTCTCTGACCACATTTATCTGACTTCTTTGTCATTTATTGTTGTCTCTGACCACATTTATCTGACTTCTTTGTCATATCTTGTTGTCTCTGACCACATTTATCTGACTTCTTTGTCATATCTTGTTGTCTCTGACCACATTTATCTGACTTCTTTGTCATTTATTGTTGTCTCTGGCCACATTTATCTGACTTCTTTGTTATTTATTGTTGTCTCTGACCACATTTATCTGACCTCTTTGTCATATTTTGTTGTCTCTGACCACATTTATCAGACTTCTTTGTCATATTTTGATGTCTCATGACCACATTTATCTGACTTCTTTGTCATATTTTGATGTCTCTGACCACATTTATCTGACTTCTTTGTCATTTATTGTTGTCTCTGACCACATTTATCTGACTTCTTTGTCATTTATTATTGTCTCTGACCACATTTATCTGACTTCTTTGTCATATCTTGCTGTCTCTTCACCACATTTATCTGACTTCTTTGTCATATTTTGTTGTCTCTTCACCACATTTATCTGACTCCTTTGTCATATTTTGTTATCTCTTTACTACATTTATCTGACTTCTTTGCCATATTTTGTTGTCTCTTGACCATATTTATCAGCCTTCTTTGTCATATTTTGTTGTCTCTTGACCACATTTATCTGACTTCTTTGTCATATTTTGATGTCTCTTGACCACATTTATCTGACTTCTTTGTCATATTTTGTTGTCTCTTCACCACATTTATCTGACTTCTTTGTCATATCTTGTTGTCTCTGACCACATTTATCAGACTTCTTTGTCATATTTTGATGTCTCTTGACCACATTTATCTGACTTCTTTGTCATATCTTGTTGTCTATGACCACATTTATCTGACTTCTTTGTCATATTTTGATGTCTCTGACCACATTTATCTGACTTCTTTGTCATTTATTGTTGTCTCTGACCACATTTATCTGACTTCTTTGTCATTTATTGTTGTCTCTGACCACATTTATCTGACTTCTTTGTCATATCTTGTTGTCTCTTGACCACATTTATCTGACCTCTTTGTCATATCTTGTTGTCTATGACCACATTTATCTGACTTCTTTGTCATATGTTGATGTCTCTGACCACATTTATCTGACTTCTTGGTCATTTATTGTTGTCTCTTGACCACATTTATCTGACTTCTTTGTCATTTATTGTTGTCTCTTGACCACATTTATCTGACTTCTTTGTCATATTTTGTTGTCTCTTGACCATATTTATCAGCCTTCTTTGTCATATTTTGTTGTCTCTTGACCACATTTATCTGACTGTCATATTTTGATGTCTCTTGACCACATTTATCTGACTTCTTTGTCATATCTTGTTGTCTCTGACCACATTTATCTGACTTCTTTGTCATTTATTGTTGTCGCTGACCACATTTATCTGACTTCTTTGTCATATCTTGTTGTCTCTGACCACATTTATCTGACTTCTTTGTCATATTTTGATGTCTCTTCACCACATTTATCTGACTTCTTTGTCATATTTTGATGTCTCTGACCACATTTATCTGACTTCTTTGTCATTTATTGTTGTCTCTGACCACATTTATCTGACTTCTTTGTCATATCTTGTTGTCTCTGACCACATTTATCTGACTTCTTTGTCATATCTTGTTGTCTCTGACCACATTTATCTGACTTCTTTGTCATTTATTGTTGTCTCTGGCCACATTTATCTGACTTCTTTGTTATTTATTGTTGTCTCTGACCACATTTATCTGACCTCTTTGTCATATTTTGTTGTCTCTGACCACATTTATCAGACTTCTTTGTCATATTTTGATGTCTCATGACCACATTTATCTGACTTCTTTGTCATATTTTGATGTCTCTGACCACATTTATCTGACTTCTTTGTCATTTATTGTTGTCTCTGACCACATTTATCTGACTTCTTTGTCATTTATTATTGTCTCTGACCACATTTATCTGACTTCTTTGTCATATCTTGCTGTCTCTTCACCACATTTATCTGACTTCTTTGTCATATTTTGTTGTCTCTTCACCACATTTATCTGACTCCTTTGTCATATTTTGTTATCTCTTTACTACATTTATCTGACTTCTTTGTCATATTTTGTTGTCTCTTGACCATATTTATCAGCCTTCTTTGTCATATTTTGTTGTCTCTTGACCACATTTATCTGACTTCTTTGTCATATTTTGATGTCTCTTGACCACATTTATCTGACTTCTTTGTCATATTTTGTTGTCTCTTCACCACATTTATCTGACTTCTTTGTCATATCTTGTTGTCTCTGACCACATTTATCAGACTTCTTTGTCATATTTTGATGTCTCTTCACCACATTTATCTGACTTCTTTGTCATATCTTGTTGTCTATGACCACATTTATCTGACTTCTTTGTCATATTTTGATGTCTCTGACCACATTTATCTGACTTCTTTGTCATTTATTGTTGTCTCTGATCACATTTATCTGACTTCTTTGTCATTTATTGTTGTCTCTGACCACATTTATCTGACTTCTTTGTCATATCTTGTTGTCTCTTGACCACATTTATCTGACCTCTTTGTCATATCTTGTTGTCTATGACCACATTTATCTGACTTCTTTGTCATATTTTGATGTCTCTGACCACATTTATCTGACTTCTTTGTCATTTATTGTTGTCTCTTGACCACATTTATCTGACTTCTTTGTCATTTATTGTTGACTCTTGACCACATTTATCTGACTCCTTTGTCATATTTTGTTATCTCTTGACTACATTTATCTGACTTCTTTGTCATATTTTGTTGTCTCTTGACCATATTTATCAGCCTTCTTTGTCATATTTTGTTGTCTCTTGACCACATTTATCTGACTGTCATATTTTGATGTCTCTTGACCACATTTATCTGACTTCTTTGTCATATCTTGTTGTCTCTGACCACATTTATCTGACTTCTTTGTCATTTATTGTTGTCGCTGACCACATTTATCTGACTTCTTTGTCATATCTTGTTGTCTCTGACCACATTTATCTGACTTCTTTGTCATATTTTGATGTCTCTTCACCACATTTATCTGACTTCTTTGTCATATTTTGATGTCTCTGACCACATTTATCTGACTTCTTTGTCATTTATTGTTGCCTCTGACCACATTTATCTGACTTCTTTGTCATATCTTGTTGTCTCTGACCACATTTATCTGACTTCTTTGTCATATCTTGTTGTCTCTGACCACATTTATCTGACTTCTTTGTCATTTATTGTTGTCTCTGGCCACATTTATCTGACTTCTTTGTTATTTATTGTTGTCTCTGACCACATTTATCTGACCTCTTTGTCATATTTTGTTGTCTCTGACCACATTTATCAGACTTCTTTGTCATATTTTGATGTCTCATGACCACATTTATCTGACTTCTTTGTCATATTTTGATGTCTCTGACCACATTTATCTGACTTCTTTGTCATTTATTGTTGTCTCTGACCACATTTATCTGACTTCTTTGTCATTTATTATTGTCTCTGACCACATTTATCTGACTTCTTTGTCATATCTTGTTGTCTCTGACCACATTTATCTGACTTCTTTGTCATTTATTGTTGTCTCTGACCACATTTATCTGACTTCTTTGTCATAGTTTTGAGTACAGGGTTGCCTATCCTATTCAATCCTAACTCTCTTGACCAGATTGATTAGTCTGGTGGCTCACTATGGGAAGATAGAGTAGTATCTTGATCTGGCATGAGCCAGTCCTGCCTCACCCATGAGTGATCACATCACTTCATACATCATTATAACCCAAAAGATGTTCTTCTATAAAATAAGGTTCTACACATTAAAACTTTACAAGCAGAGCACCTGTAGAAATTTGCTTCTCTGACATGTCTCCACCACAGCGGTAGTGGAGCCTGTGTGCCTATATCCCCATGAGTTGTTCAAGTGGCTACCAAAGGATCACCCAAGCAGGACAGGTCAATGGGCTGTGACCCAGAAAATCCAGACACAAACATGTTGAAACTGGATGCGCTGGGCTACATGCCTAACACAACAATGCAGCTTAACTCTCACCAAGATGACATTTCTTGATCAGTTTTATTTTACTAATTGTGACGCAAGCAGTCAGCTGTGAGTTGTAGACCACTTCCAGTCCACGTATGGTGGAACACCTTGAGCCCAAATATAGGATCTGGTTTACTGGTGGTCTTTAATATATATAGGCACTCTATCTGACTTACCTTTTAGTCAGGGGTCATTCAAAAAAGTAATAAAGTTTATAAAGTCACTTCACATGAGATTCAAATCAAGCACTTTTAAGCTCAAAGTGAAAAAGATTCTATACCAAACAAAACATATATTGAAAGAGAGAGAGAGAGAGAGAGAGAGGGAGGGAGAGAGGGAGAGAGGGAGAGAGGGGGAGAGAGAGAGAGGGAGAGAGAGAGAGAGAGACCTGTAACAATGCTATAGTGATGTTATTACCTTTAACAATGGTGACCTCTGACCCAGGCTTAGGTTGAATCTTGACCTTGCTGTTAAGTATTGAATCAATGTTGACATTTGTAGCTAGAAGGGCAGGCCTGACATCTCCAGGGGAGATGATGAACATCTCTTGTGATGAAGGCAATAAGGAAATCTTGCTCTCATTTTTGACACTCGGCAAGATGATGATACCAGTCGCAGGGGTGGTTGATGTGGCACTGCATCTATTACTGGGCAAATCTGGTTGAAAGCTTTTGAGTGGCTGGCTGTTGATGCAAGTGAAGTCTGCAGAAATGTTGCCGAATGAGTGGTCAGCTTGAGGTAATGGTGATGAAGATGAGGAATCATAGTGTGGAGAAAATGATTTGGGGGATATCTTGATAGTGTATGTGTTCTGGAGAGAATCAACAGTAGAAGTTGGGCTCACTGAGTGATCGTGTTGACAATCTGTCATTGACCTTACTTCATCCTTAACTATAAGGTTATCATGAAATATATGATCATGCTGTAGAAGAAAACAAAATGATGTCATTAATATTTATCAATTTTGTCCCCACTAAGACAACAATTTTACAATTGTAACAATTTTTAAAATGTATTATAAATAAAATAATATTATTTATTTAATGAATGTAACATTATGGAAAACCATCCATAAAAAACTATCAACATCATAAAAGATGTATAACGGCTATACTTGCACAGTTCACACAGAGGAGGGAGTGGGTGATTAGTTTCAGATTGAAATAGGAGTAAAACAGGGATGTATACCATTTACTATTTGTAATTATCATTGATCGCTTAATTCTTCTTCCCTTCCTCATTTGCCAGTCAGCATCGTGAGGACATATAAACTGCGGTCTTGTGCTCTTCTGTTCGCCTCTGCTACTGTTATGTTTCCCAGTGTTTCTAATATTCCGTCAATCCATCTTTTTCATGGCTGGCCCTTGGGTCTGGTGTTCTCACAACATTTATTGAAGGCCCATTGTGTTGTGTTTTGATCTTTCTGAACACAATAATGGCATTAAGTAGAACAATAAGAACTAGCTGGAAGATCTAGACTTGACAGATGACATAGTGCTCCTAAGTGACAATATCACCAAGATGTAAAATTTCACAGATACTTTATCATCCATGGCGGGGAAAAAAGGATGTGAAATCAACAGGGATAAAACAAAAATAATGAAAATAAAAATACACCAGAGGGAAATAAAATATATATCTAAATCATCAGACATTGGAAAGAGCAGACCATTATGTATTGTTATGGAAACAAGCCATAGATTTGAGAGCAGTGATCTCTGCAATATGTGCCATTTTGGCACGCAAGGTTTCTGTTTTTGAGATTGTGGTTCTGCCCTATGTGCTGTCTTCGGCTCGAAAGGACAATAGATAGATAGATAGATCAAGAATGATGAAACAAAAAATAGATCAGAAGCTGGATAGCAAAAGCAGCAGCAAATTTGTAAAACCTGGGCAAAATATGGAAATAAAAAATACTAAGCAAGAAAGTTAAATTTAGAATATTCAACTCAAATCTGTTATCAACCTTTACCTACAGATGTAAAAGCTGGAAAACAATAAAAGAGACTGAGAGAAAACTAATCACTTTCAAAAACAAATGCCTAAGAAAGATACTCTGTGTACAATGGAATGAATTCAAGACTAATATCATCATCATCGTGTGCCGTACCGGTTGGCGTTGGCGATCACGCCCTTCCACAATCTTCTATCCACAGTGCATCGTATCAGTTCTGTTGGTGACTGTTTTCCATGCCATGACACCAAACTATCCAGTATTTTCTCTCTTTGTCGTCCACGATCTCTCTTTCCTTTTATTTTGCCAGTTGTAACCAAGTATTCAAACTTTCCTCTTCTCATGATGTGCCCGAAAAATGTTGATTGCTTCTTTCTGATGTTTTTTAAGAGCTCTCTTTTTGTGTTGGCCTCTTGAGAACTTTCTCATTGGTCTTTTTAGCTGTTCAGGGAACTTTCAACATTCTTCTGAGAAATCCCATCTCTGTGGCCCCTAATCGTCTTTTCATTTGTTTATCTATTGTCCATGATTCGCTTCCATAGGTCAGAATTGGTTCTATATAGCATCGATGAACTCTCTTTCTCATTTCTATTGACATAGATTTGTTGCATAAGATACTTTTCATTTTCTGAAATGCTATTTTGGCCTATGCTATTCTGCTTTTTATTTCTGTGTTGCATCTTCCATCTGATGTTATCACTGTGCCCAAGTATTTCAAATGTTGCACTTGTTTCAGATTTGCCTTGTTTATTTTTATGCTGCATGATGGTGATGATTATATAGAGATAAGAAAAATGCCCATGCAACCAACGGTTTTATCTACAATTAGGAAGAGAAAATGGACACATGTTGAACGTGTTGAGAAGAATAGACAATAAAAGAATTTAAAATCATGCTCTTCTATGAGAAACATCAGGATACAGGAAAAAGAAGAAGACTCAACGAGGTGCTAGAAACAATTACAAGAGAAGCAAAGTTGGCAGGCATAGAGTCATTGGATAATATCAAATATCTCGCCTGGAATAGAGATGGATGGTGAAAAACACTACGAGCTCTAACCGACATCAAGCAGCACTGGAAGGATCAGGCATCAAGTATTTGAAAGCATATATTAATTGTATTACTCATTATTTTTTTAACAACCTCATTCAATTATTAACTCCATCATAAACAATATTCTTTTTCATTGATTATTTCACTGCTCAGAAAAACAGAGAGAAACTGATCTACATTTTGTTGATTTTGAAAATACATTTTAGAACATACACAAAGACAGCCAAAGGGAAAATACTAAGAGCTTATAGAATTTTAAAAAAAAAAAATTAATAAATGCAGATAAAACTAAAATTAATAAGATAAGTGCCAAAAATACAAAGAAAGTTACATTCAGAGGAGTGGTACTAGAAAAAAGTGGATCACTTTAAATTCCTGGGAAGCTATATTTCATTAAGTAGTGACATTTAGAAAGTATCTGCTAGAATAGGTATGTCAGCCCAGGCACTCAATAGAAACATTTGGCATTCTATTAGTTTCCATCTCAGCATCCAGCTTAGAATTTACTAGCCAAATGTGCAATCCATACTCTTATAAGCAGCAGAAACATGGAGAACGAATCATTAGATAGAAAGCAGACTTAGAGGATTTGAAGGTCACTGTATAAAGATGATTCTAAACATCCATTGGGATCAACATATTACAAACAAAGAAGTCATCAGAAGATCAGGTATTAACAACATTTAATAATTACGTTTTAACATTTAATATAACGATAACAACGTTAAGGGGGGTTCCCATGGAAAACCCTCGTTCGGTAGGGGATATCATGTGCTACAGGTGATACCCGATCGTCATCAAGCTACTGTAAGCAAAATTAAGATTAAACAAGCTCTAAAGATAGGTACTTGGAATGTGAGAACACTCATGCAGAAGGGTAAACTAGAAAATGTCATAAAGAAATGAAAAGAATGGGTTTACAATTACTGGGACTTTGCGAAATGAGATACACAGGATCAGGGGAGATATATTCTGATAAACATAGAATAATATATTCTGGAGGTACTAAACACCAAAGAGGAGTAGGTATCATCTTGGATGCAGAAAGAGCAAGAACAGTGAAAGGCTTTTACCCAATATCTGACAGAGTCCTTTTAGTGAAATTGAATGGAAAGCCAATAGACATTAATCTTATACAAGTTTATGCACCAACAGCAGACAGTCTAGAGGAAACTATTGATAAATTTTATGACGAGTTAAATGAGGCACTTCATGAATGCAAACCACATGAAAACACCATAGTTCTAGGGGATTTTAACGCAAAAGTAGGAAAGGAAAGAGTTGAGGAAGTAGTTGGTCATTATGGCTTAGGCAAGAGGAATGAAAAAGGTGAGAAACTTATTGAATGGGCAAGAACACACAACATGATGATAGGAAACACCTGGTTTAAGCAACATCCAAGACGTCTGTGGACATGGAAAATCCCAGGGGACAACGCACGTAATCAAATTGATTATACGTAGGGAGGTCAAAAAGTAATGCACACCAATTTTTTTCTCGGCTAATAATAAAGATAGGAATATGAAATTTTGCACACTTGGAATATGACATGTTCCAATTATGTGCACCAAATTGCACAGCATTCTGAAAAATATTACGCAATCTATGAACCGTTAAAATGGAGCTTGTCAACAATGTCCGTTACAAACAGCGAATTGTCATAGAATTTCTGGTTGCGGAAAAAGAAACTGTGGCAAACATTCATAAACGACTGTGTGCAGTGTACAAATGTTCTGCAGTCGATAGGAGCACAGTTAGTCGCTGGGTTCAGAGAATTAAAACTGCAGAAAGTGTACGAGTGGAGCTGCATGATTTACCGTGTTCTGGACGTGTTGCCTCGGCTACCAGCACAGACATGTTAAACCGGGCTGATGCCATTATTCGTAAGGATAGGCGTATCACTAGTCAGCAATTGGCATTGCAGCTTACAGTCAGCAAGGGAAGTGCAATCGCAATTTTTAAAACTCTCGGATATTCAAAGATTTGCGCTCGATGGGTTCCTCTGTGCCTAACAAATGATCACAGAGTTCAAAGGAAAACATTCTGTTCTGAATTGTTGGAGCGTTTCGGTGTTGAAGGAGAAATGTTTTTGTCAAAAATTGTTACCGGTGACGAAACGTGGGCACATTATTATGAGCCTGAAACAAAAATGCAGTCAATGGAATGGCATCATCCGCAGTCACCAAAAAGAAAAAAATTCAAAACATCTCCATCAGCCGGAAAGGTGATGATCACTGTCTTCTGGGACATTGATGGTGTGATTCTTGTTGATGTAATGACAAGAGGTGAGACAATCAACTCGACAGCTTACATCAATACATTGACAAAACTCAAAAATCGGTTCCACAGAGTTCGGCCTAATAAGCCATCTGCAGATTTGTTGCTTCAACATGACAATGCACGCCCTCACACAAGTCTGGTAACACGGGAAGCAATCAACAAATTTGGTTGGACTGTACTGCCCCATCCTCCTTACAGCCCTGATCTGGCTCCCTCAGATTTCCATCTGTTTGGACCACTCAAAAAATTCCTGCGTGGGACACACTTTGACAATGATGAGGATGTGATCCGTGCAGTTAAAAAATGGCTACGCGAGCAGGACAAAACTTGGTACAAACGAGGCATTGATGGCCTAGTTTCACGTTGGCGTAAGGCAATACGCTTGGACGGAGATTATGTTGAAAAATAGGTAGTGTAAAGGGGATGTTCAGCTACAATCTGTGAAAATTTCACACATTTTGCCCGAATAGTTTCCGAGAAAAAAATTGGTGTGCATTACTTTTTGACCTCCCTTCAGTATAATGATAAGCAATAGATTTAGAAACAGTCTGCTGTGTGTGAAAACTAGACCAGGGGCAGATTGCAATAGTGATCATGTACCAGTTGTGGGAAAGCTTAGAGTAAAATTAAAAAGAACAAAACGAGCCTCAGTTAACATCAAGTTAAATTTAGATTTACTAAAATCAGACAAGAAGCTGCAAGACAAATATAAAATCACAATTCAGAACCGGTACAATGCAATAGAGAAGATACAAAGCATTGATGAACAGTGGGAAATGCTAAAAGAGTCAATGCAACAAACATCAAAAGAGTTCATACCACCAGTGAGGACAAATTCAAGGAAGAAATGGATGACAGATGATATTTTGCAGCTAATGGATACAAGAAGAAGAAATAAAGAAAATAAAGATGAGTATAAGAGGTTAAATAAAGAAATTGTAGTAAAATGTAATGAAGAAAAAGAAGCATGGCTAAAAGATAGATGCAAAGAAATCGAATTGCAACAAAAAGGAGATGCTAAAACTATATACAAACAAATTGAGGAATTAACAGGAAGAGAAACGCAATCAAAAACTGGATGTTTAAGATCAAAGAAAGGAGAACTGTTGATTGATCAAGAAAACATAAGGGAACGATGGACAGAATACATTAAGGATCTTTATAATGATGAACGAACGGAAGTAAATATTAAGGATAATGGAGAAGGACCAGAAAGACTAAGAGAAGAAGTGGAAGACGCCTTGTGAAATATGAAAGCAGGCAAAGCTCCTGGACCAGATAATATAACTAAAGAAGAGATTGAAGCCATGGGTGATTTTGGAATAGAAATAATAACAAAAATATTGAATGATATCTACAACAGCGGATATATACCAGACGACATGCTCAAATCAATATTCATAGCCCTACCAAAGAAATCTGGTGTGATTGAATGCGATGATCATCGCACAATAAGCCTTATGAGTCATATGACTAAGATATTACTAAGAATCATCATGCGAAGAGTGCGAAACAAAATCAGTCCAGAAATTAGCGATGAACAGTGTGGTTTTGTTAGAGATAAAGGAACAAGCAATGCCATTTATATTATAAGATCTTTAGTAGAAAGAGCCATAGAGGTGAAAATAGATCTATACCTATGTTTCATAGATTACACCAAGGCATTTGACAAAGTAAAGCACCAAGAAATAATCAACATTTTAGAAAGCATAAACATAGACAGCAAAGATCTAAGAATAATAAAGAACATGTACTGGCAACAAACAGCGGCCATAAGAACTGGAAACCAATTGGGAATGTTTCAACAAATAAAACAGGGTGTTAGACAAGGTTGTGTGCTGTCACCAGATTTGTTTAATATTTATAGTGAGATTATTTTAAGATCCATAAGGGGCATGACTGGAACAACAATTGGAGGTCATAATATAAATAATCTAAGGTATGCTGATGATACAGTATTAATCGCTAAGAGTGAAAATGAGTTACAAGAAATGTTGGACATTGTAGTGAAGGAAAGCAAAAATAAAGGACTTAGCCTTAATAGCAAAAAGACAGAGGTAATGGTAACAACAAAGAAAACGACATCACCTCAGTGCAAAATAAAGACAAGTGGAACAATATTAAAACAGGTAAATGAATTTAAATATTTGGGAACTTTGTTAACCTCAGACGGAAGATGTACAAAAGAGGTGAGATGTAGAATGGCTCAGGCAAAAGCAGCTTTCCAAAAAATGAGGAAAATACTATGCAATCCATTTTTGACAATAGAAACAAGAAAAAGAGTTCTTAAATGTTACGTAGAGCCAGTCTTAGCATACGGATGTGAATCATGGACAATAGGACAACAGACAAGAAAATCACTTGAGTCTGTAGAAATGTGGTTTTACAGAAGAATGTTGAGAATACTATGGACAACTAAGAAGAGTAATGAAGAGGTTCTGAGAAAGGTCAAAGCAAAAAGAGAGCTAATTTCCAATGTTAGGAAGAGACAATCATCATTTTTTTTGCCATGTAATGAGAAGAGAACAACTTGAATATATTGTAACAACTGGAAAAATTGAGGGACGAAGAGATAGAGGGAAGCAAAGAGAAAAAATAACAGACAGCTTAAGAGAATGGCTTGGCAGAAGGTCAACAACAGAAATGATAAATAGCTGCCGAGATCGAATGTTGTGGAGAGACATGATTACCTACGCCACTAGGCCCGGTACTTGATGATTTATCAAGAAGTGAAAAGAAGATGTTGGAATTTGCTAGGCCAAGTTATTTTAAATGGAACTAACAAAGCATCTGTACCTAGCATTAACATGGACATCATCTGGCAAATGAAGCAGGGGCAGACCATTAGGAACAAGGTGACAAACCATACATGATGAAATGAATGAGGCTGGCAGGTCCTGGCAAGAGCTGTCCATGCTTGCTCCAAACTGAATTGTGTGAAGATCTCTTGTAGGTGCCCTATGCTTTAACCAGAGTTCAGAGGATTAAGAAGAAGACGAAAATAGAATTTTAAATAAAACAGCAGCAATCGTAAAGGTTGGCTACCATGAAGGACCATTTAACTCTGTCTCTTGTCTTGGTAGTGCACATTGTCATAGACATGTTCATTTTTTTAAGTTATCAGTCCATTTTAGGTTTGGCCTCTGTCTCATCTACCGTGTATAGATGTGAACAAGTTATCATTATAAGCCTCAGAACAGGACACAATCGACTTCACAGTCACATGTTAACAAAATTCAAGATCATTGGCACCTTAACTACACGTACATGTGGTCAGGCACACCAGACTGCTGAACACATACTTCAAGACTGCATTGAATATAGTAGGGTGAGGAAAATTCATTGGCCCATAGATACAACACTACAGACAAAAACTATATGGGCCAATGCAAGAACTACAAAAGACAGTAAAATTTATACAGGATACAACACTGTCGATATAGACAATACTTCAGACGAATGAAAGATAGATAGATCTACCTTGTACCCTTCCAAAATGACTATTAGTAGGGTGTTGTGTCTCTTCATACGTCCTAAAAATTTTAATAAAAAATAAATCTATTCTGTCATCACTAATTTTCAAATGGCATAAAATAAATCAATGTTTTTTTCTTTTGCTCCAAGAAACTGTGTCATTCTTCATGTCCAGATAATACAAAAAAAATATTATAAAAAATATTGTTAGCCATTAGGGAAGCCTGCTCACCTGGCTACATGAAGTTGGGGACAGCGGCTCAGTTTTAACCAATACATCTGTAAAAGAAAGGGTAAGCAATTGGTATTTTAAACTGGAAATTAATTGTTTTTAATGAAGCAAAAATGAATAAAAGCTGGGAAGGAAATCTGGCAATATGTTTACACAGTAGAGAGGCATAACAGTCTTTATGGAGGATCCACTGAAGGGAAGCAAAACTTCAAGTTGATAAGGCTCATTGCAGTAAAACTGCTGGCTGAGAAAACTCTGAATATAAATAACTGTATTATGCTTACCTTCCATAAGGTATTGAATCCTCATAATTTTAAAGTCATTTCTTAAAAAAGGACAGAAGAGGTAGTCTGTAGTTTCTTTAACTTTATTTTTGTATTTGACTTCACCTTTTGATTGACTGAATGAGGTCAAAACACTCAAATGTACCAGGAATGAAAAGTGGTCAGTAACTCATAGCTGACAGAATTAACAAAAACAGCTGATGAAAATCCTATCCCACTTCCCAGTGGTGTCTTGAAAAGAGACTAACCAGTTTAGACAAATTGATCCACTTGCCAAATTATCCAAATTTCACTTTCTATCAGAACACTGGTCTGGTCTGGTCTGCAGTTCCATGACAAGTTTCAGCTAAGTGACCCACTTTTTACACACTTTTTTTTTACATTCATGTCCTTCTCTCTCTCTGCTATACATGTAATATAGTGTATTTTCAATACATATTTTCTTCTCATTCTATCTCTTCCAGCTTTGCATTATTGGGTTTTAGTTACTCCAGAACGTGAATTAAGAGTATTCTTCTTCTACCTTTCAGCTCCCTGTGGAGCACAGGTCTTCAACAAACACTTTCCAAGTCGTTCTGTTTCTTGCCATTCTTTTAAGATCATTCCATGTCTTCCTCATCATCTTCATCCCTGCTCCTGTCTGTCTTCTCCAAGAATTTCTTTGGTCCTCCTCTTTGTCTTTTCCCCTGGGTATTTCAAAAAAGGGCCTGTTGTGTAATGCTCTCAGTTGGCTGTGCAGTGTGTGTCCTATCCAGCGCCATCATCTTCACTGTATCTCTTTATCCACTGGTATTTGACTGGTACATTTCCATAATTCTATGTTAGTGATTTTGTCCTGCCATTCCCATCCTTTTATTCTGCGTAAGCATCCATTAATGAAAGTCTGTATCTTCATGATTGTCAATTTTGTTGTTCTCCATGTTTCACAGCCATATAATAGGACCGCTTTAACATTTGAGTTGAAAATTTTTATTTTAGTATTTAACCTAATTTCTTTGGACTTCCATGTTTCCCAGTGCAATAAAAGCTCCTCTTGCTTTTGATATCCTTATTTTGGTATCATTTTCTGTTCCTCCCTCTTTATCGATATTACTGCCCAGATATATGTAATATTGTATGTCTAGTAGAGGTATTTCTCCTAATTTTATTTGGTTATTGCCAACTGCATTAATTCTTATAATGTTGGTCTTATCACTATTAATTTTCAGTCCTCTATTGTGATCTCTCATCAAGTATGCTCATTTTATCCTGCATCTGTTGACGGCTGTGTGATAGGAGAGCTATGTAATCAGTAAAGTCTAAATCATTAAGTTGCTTGGTCAGTGACCACTGGATTCCATTTCTGTTGTTTTGAGTTATTCTCATAATCCAATCTATGGCCGGTAGAAAGGGAAATGGAGACAGAAGGCATCCCTGCCTTCAACATGAAGTAGAGTATACCTTTATTTTATTATCAGTTTTGTGCTGTTTCTTATTCTGAAGAAGGCAGCAAGTAGACAGAAATATCATATATTTTATATTGTCCATTTTTGTAATGCTGTTACCATATTTTGTAGGAGAGTATGTTACACCCGACCACTTGCTCCCTGCTACCAGCCCAGCTTTACCGCAACACTGCAATTATTTGCCTGTTCTCCTCTAACAGAATCACTGTGCTTGTATTCAAATAACCCTTAAGTTCTTTTCTGCTGTTACAAAACCTATATTAATATTCTTGTGATCTTCTCAATTCCAAAGAATAGAACATCTATATTTTACCTGGATCTACTAGATCTTGAACAAATGTTGAAAAATCATAATCCAGTGAAAGATCAAGCTCTCTAAAATCTGTATCCTGAAAAGGAAAAAGAAATATTTCAATGACTGTGTGAATCAATAATTTGTGACAGAAAAAATATAGAAGTTTGTTACAATCTGATAGAGTAAATAAAGAAGTCTGATAAATCAAATTAAGAAATGTCTTGGTGTCTGATAGGAGAAATAGAAATTAATTATGTCTAATAGAAAAAATAATTAGAAATAGTAACAGGCTCACTGCACAAGAAGAACCTAAGGTGTTGTTGCGTTCGCCAGCTTTCTTTTGTTCCACAGTCTATCCTGCACCTGGTAAGAATACCTTTCAAGCTCTAGTATCTATGTGTGCACTTCCTGTTGGTAGATGAGTTGTTCTTGACCAATGATTTTGTTTCAATATTTTGAGAATTGTTCTCAAGGAGAACCTTCAACAATGTTTAAAGGCAAGCCTACACACCAGAGGGAGCCGCGATAGCTCAGTGGTTAGTGAACTGGACTACAAAGGACAAGAGGTAGAGTTTGATCCCAACCGACGGCTTCTGGGTTCACCCAGCCTTTAATGGGTACCAGATTTCTTTTCTGGGAAAGTAAAGCGGCACGGGCGTAATACTGACCTCATTACCCCAAAAATCATGTGCCGAAGGTCTGTAAAATTTATGGTCACTAACACCATATTACCTAAACGCCACTTGGAGTGATGGGGTACTTTACTTTTTTTTTTTTTAACTACACACCAGACCAGAAAAACTCTTACAAACAGGACATAAACCATATCATCATCATCAAGTACCATGCCTGGTGGTGTAAGTGATCATGTCTCTCCACAACTTTCTATCTCAACTGTTATTTAACATTTCTGTTGTTGACCTTCTGCCAAGCCATTCTCTTAAGCTTATGGTATCTTTTCCCTTTGCTTCCCTCTATCTCTTCGTCACTTAACTTTCCCAGTTGTCCAGTATATTCCACCTGTTCCTTTCTCATTGCATAGCCAGAAAAAGATGCTAGCTTCTTCCTAATTTTGGAAATTAGCTCTCTCATTGCTTTGGCCTATTTCATAACATTTTCAATACTCCTCTTTGCTGTCGATAGTATTCTCAACATTCTTCTGTAAAACCACATTTCTACCGCCTCCAGTGATTTTTTTGTCCATTGTTGCATTGTTCATGATTCACATCCATATGTTAAGACTGTTTCTACATAACATTTAAGAACTATTTTTTTTTTCTATTTTCAAAAATTGATTGCACAGTATCTTCATCATTTTTTGGAATGCTGCTTTTGTCTGAGCCATTCTGTATCTCACCTCTTTTGGCATCTACCATCTGATGTTAACATTGTTCTCAGACATTTAAATTCATTTACCTGTTTTAATAAAACCAATTTGTTTCAATGTTTTAATAAAAACCATATAGGTCCACATTTTTCCACCCCCAGATCCTGGTAGATAGCTGGTTGATCATGGGTTTTTGTTTTGCCTTCTTTTTGGCCAGGCACAAGCAGTTCTGACTGGTTATGGTTATGGTAGGCCTTGGTATCACTGCAAACTATCTCATCTTCCAAATAAAGAAAGGTACCTGTTGTCCCCATCATAGCAGTCTCAGCACACGCCAAAAGACATAGGGCGAAACCACACAGAAAGTGAACACAGCCATCTGTTCTCCATCATACGATATCATTGTTCATTGTAAAAAATCAGAATATTAAAACACGATCAAAACAGATGAAACGCACAGCTCACAGTGTGCACAGAGCACTTAACTCAGTAGCTCCAGCAACAAGCCGGACTTGGAATATGAGGAAACTGCAACAAGGAACACTTTTCAGACATAGCCTCTAATGGTTCCTGTCGCCTATCCACCATATTGACCGGAAGTTCATGTCCTCCTGAAAATGATGATCGTCATTTTTTTAAAAATAATGTATAGCACTTGATGATGATGCTAGGACATTACCTTGACTCCAAATCCAAACATATGAAACATAATTAGTCATCGGACTATCCCCGTCACACATCAAACAACAGACAGTAAGATCTCCCTGCAATGTGAATTTGTGAAATTATGAATCCCTCCTGACTAACATGAACCTTCAATACTCACTCCAGTGCTGCGAAGTCATGTACGAAACTCCATTCTGCCTTTCATTATTAGCGTACGGCTGTTTTAGGGATATACAATCAGCCATTGTGATGACGTAGCACACACAACAATGGCTGCGCCCATAAAATCCCAATTACTCTAATAAATGCAGCCAACAACGCACGAAAAGGTGATGCACAATCTCTAAAGTGAAAACTGCAATTGACTTAGCAGAGCAGTCCATATTAATGAGTAATATGTAAATACTTGGCATCAAACAATTCCAACAATGGCCTTGGAACAGCACTCAATGTGCTGACGTAAACCGCATATCAACTCTAGACAGGGAAGGTCGCATTAACAAACTTGGACTTGACAAAGAGGAGCATTGAGGTGTGTACAGCTCAGTATCATCAGCAAAATTTGTTATGTGGATAATCAGATTGACTTTAATGCAGAAAATTGCATTGAAGAGCCGAAACTAATCAGTCCCCAAATGCAATTTCTGCAGCGGTCCAGAGAACGTGAACCTCATTCCACCATGTTGGAAATGGAAGTCAGTTCTGACTATGTCTTCTAGGTTATACTCAACCAGATGGATCATACAAAAAGTGCCAGGTAAGGACTGAACCCATGATCACTTTGTCACCAAGCCAGAGCAATAGACATGATTCTATTAATGCTCAGTTTAGTTAAGTTAACAGATCATCTTTACTGCACAATAGACAACTCCATAGTGCTCCCCTCTTCAGCAGTTCTCCAGCATGAAGCATGCCTGTCACAGACAGGTGAAAGCACTAAAGATTGCTTCAGCTTATATATACAAACTCCACAGCACCACCAAAGACCTTGACCCCAACCTACTTAACTGTCTTTTACAACATGTAAGGCAGGTGGCACTGGTTCTATTCTTTTCTACCCTGACGTTGTCAGGGTCCCAGTAGCCACAAGCGAGATGATGATGCTCAGTAACAGTGATTACTTACAAAAATATTGTTGAGATCAGTAATGTTAGCAACATCTTGTTGATCATCTACATTTGATATTCCAGAATCTGATGAAGAAGCATCTTGGCACTGTGTCAAATCTTGTAGATACAATTCCTTTGTGTCTGAAAACAAAGAAAATTAAACAAGAAAATAAAAACAAATAAAATGCTTAATTCACTCATTTA
Source organism: Megaustenia siamemsis (assembly GCA_032433765.1). Lineage (NCBI taxonomy): Eukaryota > Metazoa > Mollusca > Gastropoda > Stylommatophora > Ariophantidae > Megaustenia > Megaustenia siamemsis. The sequence continues at coordinate 37,521,352 of JAVIAB010000159.1, read as the reverse complement.
TTGTTGATCATTTCTGCTGATGACTTTACATGCAAGATAAACATAAAATGGTATTAAACAGCTAAACTTGTAAAGAGACTAGACAAACTACGATGTTTGAACAAAAAACCTACATCAGAGACAAAACAACAAATTATTAATACAAAGATAAACACAAACTGACTTCATGCCAAACCATTATCTTAAACGGTGTCTTGTCTCCCTGTTTCTCTCTATCTTTTCTTCACACTATTTATCCTGTTGTCACAAAATACTCTAGCTTTTATCTCTATCCATGGCCAAAAAATTTTTATTTTATTCTAATGTTGGTAAAAAGTTTTCTTTCTGCTTTGTCCTCTTTTAGTGCATACTTGTTACTCTTTTTAGCTATCTGTGTATTCTCAAAATTCTTCAATAAAATAACATCACTGACGTGTCAATAAACTTTACACCAAATGAGAGAATATGAGAAGAACCAAAAAAGAGTATGTATCAAGCTATATTTATGGAGAATTCGTTGGTCACATTGGTCATGTGCTCAGAATTGATGAAAGAAGACTCCCATGTCTGGCTTTCATGTGGACACTGGGTGGCAAGAGAAAACATAGAGCACCAAAAGAATGAACAATTAATAGTAAATTATTGCTTTGTAGTTTTATTTCCTTGTTCAAATATATAATTATTTGTGTTGTATCCATTATTCCAGCTGAAGGCCTACTGAGACACAGCATTGTTTAAATTTTGTGTTGCCTGATTCATTTTACAGCTTTTCTCTTTTCATTTAACAATTAGAGAAGGATCATCTATTGGCTGAAGAACAAGACAAGATCTAGCAATGAATCAGACATTGAGAGTTTTCTTGCCCTATGATGAAGATAGTGTTGTGGAATGCTTATTTTTTTTCAAGGGTTATTTTAATGTTACAAGTAATAACTGATATATGCACTGTGGCGAGATAATCCTGAGTAACTATGCAAGACATGGTAATAGAAATGGGCACCGCCCAAGAACAGTGATGAAGGTTCTAAATACATGAACAATAGTCTGTATGGCTCTTACCATTCTTACTATTCACTCGTTGAGTTGGTGTGGATTAATGTGTACCTAGTTTACAACAAGAATAGCTCAGGCAAAAGCAGCCTTCCAAAAAAATGAGGAAGATACTATGCAATCCACTTTTGACAAAAGAAACAAGAAAAAGAGTTCTTAAATGTTATGTAGAGCAAGTCTTAACATATGTATGTGAATCATGGACAATAGGACAACAGACAAGAAAATTACTGGAGGCTTTAGAAATACTAGTGGCAAAAAACACAGAAAATTTCTTGAAATTAGCAATTTTTTTGCATTTACAATGGTTATGGTTAGTCTAAGGCCCTGGTATTACCGCAAATAAATTAAAATTCATAATTGTTCAACCACCCATGCCAAAAACATTAAACAATGTACCTCAAAATCTCAAAAAAAAAAAAAAAAAAAAAAAAAAAAAAAAAAATTCTAATAGCAATGGAAACACATTAAATACTCAGGGGTTGCCGAAAGTGGCAATTAGGAAGGTACACGGATAGGGGGTAATGTTTGAAAATGGAAAAATGGAAAATTTTGTGGAATTTGTGTTCATTTGAGGTAAATTTTATTATGGTATTGTAATCTAGTGTTAATAAGCCCTGTAGCGTAAAAAAAAAATAGTACCATTGATAATTTGATAAACTATTGCAACTTGGCAGAGAAGTGAAATGTTAGTGTTAACCCTATATTATGATACCATTGTAAAAATTACCAACTCAAATTACAAATCCTTGAAATCTGACACTTTGCTGCAGGCAAATATTTCCCCCTCCCTATACCTTCTTCAAGCTGGAAAACAACAAGAGATATAGAAACAAAGTTGAACGCATTCGAAAATAAATGTCTAAGGAAAATACTTGGTATAGAATGGAACGAATTCAAAACAAACGAGGAAATTAGAGAAATCGCCAATCAACCACTAATATCTTCAGTAATAAAGAAAAGACGATGGTCATACGTTGGACATGTGATGAGAAGAGATAATAATCGAATAGCAAAGCAAGCCCTCATATGGGAAACAACAGGTAAAAGAAAAAGAGGAAGACCCAGGGAGACACTGAGAAGAACATTGATGAGAGAGGCAAGAGCAGCAGGAATCGGCTCCCTCAATGAGATAGAACTGCTTGCACAGAACAGAGACAGATGGCGAGATTTGATAAAATATCTTTAAAAGAAAACTGCTAGAACAAAAATTCATATAGGAGAAGGTGTATCTTGGTCTACGCCCTATGGGCCGGTTACGGCTCGAAAGGTCAATAGATAGATAGATAGATACCTTCTTAATTACTACTTCTAGTGACCCCTGAGTGTTGGGGATTTATTTGTTTCCTTTGAAGTTGGATTTTTTTTTTCAAGTGTGCCGTAAAAATTATGACAGTATCGTAGAAATGTAGAAAGGGGCTGTTTAATTTTTAAAGACATTTTTTTCTTATAACGGGGGAGGGGAAAATTCCTTCAGCTGTAGGCACAGACATCAAACAATCCTTTGTAACATGGGATAGTCAATGAACGACGCCAGGAGGAAGGTGAACATACGGCTCGAATGACGGATGACCAGCCAACATGTGAACAGAATGTAACACCTCTGGTAGCTATGCAGTTAGATTTCATGTCATAAATTAATCGTAAGCCAGGATATTATTACACTGCATCCAATTCTAATGTCCCTCCTACAGTAATTTTTACAACAGTATCTTGAAAACTTGACCCACAGATAGGTATCCTAATCTAGGGTTAAACTAATAAACCTCACTGTACTTGGCCACAGCAATTCTTGAACACTGGATAAATCATAATGAATGATAATGGGGGTGAACATAATGGGGGTGGGGTCGAGTGCCCATTTAGTCGTCAAGACTTGTCACTTGCTCTTCCTCGCAGACGCAGGGTTAATATATTATATACATACAGATTATATTTTTACAGTTTACTTTTTTTGTAGTTGGAAAATTGACAATTTTAGTTTAGTAGTGTTTGATTTTAGATTATTAAAGGTGTAGGACTGAAGTGATCAGTGGACTTTACAGTAAAACTAAAAACTTTCGACTTTGTTAATTATTATAATAATATATAATATTAACTTCAGTTTCTCAGTGAGTCTGAGTTTCCACTCTCATTTTCATATAAACGTCGTACGACGTACGTACTGTTATTGAACTCTTATACTTATTATATTACAGATCATCAATAGATAAGACACGATTATGATAGAATATTTGTTTTTCCAAAACACATAAAAGACGTAACGACTACAACAAGTCAATAAGCTTAACTTAAAATAAAAGACTTGACTTACTCATCATTCCTCCATTTAGAAATATTTTCCCGTTAAAATCGTCTAACTCCTCGATCGCGTATTCGTCGTATAAAACATCGGAGGCCATATCAGAAGCAGAAAAATTAATGCGGTCTACAACTCTTTAAACGTGAATCAGATTCAAACGTATCATATAAATATAAGCGATTACATCAGCGAATGTTGTTTATTCATCGACATCTCTTCTCCTTTTGTATCCGCTGGTAAGTTTCAATGTTGATATCTCCATAGACTTCCTCGTAGCCTGTTTGTGATAGTCGTAAAGTGATGACGATTTGCATTTTTAACCATAGGTATTGATGCACGTACAGACTGAAAGATGTTGATTCTTCTTTGGAAAGTTAAAACATTATTATGTGTGTGCTGAGATTAAGTCAGCACTCAAAGGACGTGTGTCATTGATATATAAAAAGCAATAAAGTAAATATTTATGTTTAAGGACAATTGCGACTTCAACCAAAAACCATTAATTGATTGATTGCTTGCTTGCGTTCGCCCGATGACTAAAGTATTCTAGAGTATTCGTAGACGGTAGAATTCCTCTTCGTCATCCGTCCTTAAAAGTACGTTAAGTGGACGTGTCTGCGTTGTGTTGTGGTTTCCAGTATAACTGTTACATTTACGCCTTTCGGTCCAACACATCCGACTTCAGCACATTTTTGAGTACCGGGTTGTCTTCCCTCTTCGATCCCTACTCGCTTGGCTAGACTAGACAGGTTATATACTGGATACTAGACAGGTTAGTCTGTTACTGGAGGCACCGCGGAGAGGTGGAGCAGGGTCTGGATGGTTTTGGTTCACCGATCCTGGCGCAAGCCATCAGCTGTGGGTCGCTGACAACTTCAAGCTCTGGTGCTGGGAGGCGCGCCTTCGCCTCCAAACCATTAATTCTCTCTCTCTCTCTCTCTCTCTCTCTCTCTCTCTCTCTCTCTCGCTGCGATCAGGACTCAATCATAGTAGGACTCCAGACTCTCACATGAAGTCAGCTGTCAGGTTAAGTGTGTTGATCGCCCCCACAGACAAAACATCACAATTAGAGTCTGCCAGATCCACTCTGATTGAACACCCGTTAAAACATTGCACTGTGTTCTGTGCAAGTGGCCCAGTGCATCCGATTTCAGCCAGCATTTTATTCAGGTTTGCTTTCCTTGGCCTTTGATTGCCCCCAATCTTCCTGCAAGGCAGCAGATGATCTTTTCTGTAGGGGGATTCTGCCCTTAGATGGTCGGCCCTCCCAGGTAAACGAGCACCATCTGCCCGAGTCACTAGAGGTGACTAACACAGACATGCACACACAAAGATATGAGATGTGACCAACACAGACATGCACACAGCGATACGAGGCATGACTAACACTGACACACATCAAGATATATGACACATGACTAACATAAACATGCACGTAAAGATATGAGATATGACTGACATATACATGCACACACAAAGATATGGCATATGCCTAACATAGACATGCACACAAAGATATGAGATATGACTAATATAGACATGCACACACAAAGATATGAAATGTGACATAAACAGACATGCACACACAAAGATATGAGATGTGACTCAACACAGACACACATAAAGATATGAGACATAATTAATACGGACACACCAAGATATGACTAACATGACACACACCAAGATATGAGCCATGGCCAGCACACACACACACACACAAGCTAAGATATGAACCATGGCTAGCACAGAAACACATCAAGATATGAGCCATGGTTTCAGGGAAAAACACCAAGAAATGAACCATGTCTAGCACAGAAACACATTAAGGTATCCATATGCTTGGGTTTGTTGTAGTCGGCAGACTCTTCATAACGTGGAAATCATCGACATACGAGACGCAGGCCCCGATTAATTGTTCACATATGATGTCACAGCCATCAGAACACGTCTGTTTGCACTGTAGCCCAAAATTACCATAGCCCAAAATTACCATCGGGACAAGTGTCATTACAGGTGTTGCCAGGATGTTTACATTGTAGGCATTTTCCGGATTTTTCCTCACATAAAGGACAGACATAAAAGAAAATTCTCAAAACCTACAATTAAATATCATATTTGAGGGAATACATCTGGAGACAGTCCAGAGCGACAACTACCTGGGACATACTATAACCAATGATAGAAAATGCAAAACTGAATTAAACAAAAGAATAGGTATGGCAAAAAGTAATTTTAATGCCATGAAAAATATTCTAACAATAAAACAAATATCAGCAGGGCTGAAACTAAGAATGGCAAAATATTACGTCTTCCCAATATTCCTGAAACATGGACATTAGACAAGAAAACAGAACAGAAAATTGAAGCCTTTGAAATGTGGATTTATAGAAGAATAGGTAGAATTTGATGGAAACAAAAGATAACAAACGATGAAGTTTTAAAACAACTGAAAATAAAAAGAGAACTACTAAATACAATTAAGACAAGAAAATTGAAATTTTTGGGGCATGTTAAAAGACACAACAGCCTACTAAAAGTAATATTGGAAGGAAAAATACAAGGTAAAAGAGGCAGAGGCAGACCAAGACTAACATGGACGAGTAACATCAAAATATGGACAAGTCAATCTATGTCAGCCTGCACCATCAAAGCAAGAAACAGAGTAGAATGGCGATCCATGGTAGCCAACCTTCGTTGTGGAGAAGGCACGCGATGATGATGATGATGATGAAAGGACAGACACTGAGACAAGACCCGGAGCAGTCGTGTCCATAGATCACATGTGAACAGTTGCCGTGACACGTTCCGATGATGACGTTGCAGCCTTTGCAGCACCCACTACACACTGCACAAAATGGTCGGTGAGAACTCATCTTAATATGTGCCATTGTCGCTTGTGTGATGATTACAATAGTGTTCACAGAAATATTTGGGTATGATATATCATTATACTGGAACACTACGCCGCCACTGTCAGAGAAAGCCTTTAGAGTGACATTCTTTACCCGAATCATAGTGCTAGCTCGATGACAGATTCGAATGGTGTGAGTCTTCTGGGGCGTGGCAAAGTTCAGATACCAGTAAACAGAATTGGTTCCACTTCTCAATTGTGTGTATGCAGTCATTGTCATAGAGATTGGTCTTTATTTTGCCATTAACTGCAGCCTCTGGTCCACATCCGTCCCATGTATAACAAGCATTAAATGTATCGGTCTGGTTTGTGTTCTGTTTGAGAGCCACATTCCGACCCCCGCCAATGTAGATGGAGCAGATATTTGCAACTATCGCCCCTTCAATCCCTGACTTGTTGATCAGACCAGCCCCAGAGCAAAAGAGTTCAATCTCGTGCGAACTAACTACAAACCTTGATTCATTGTTACACGAGGCAGAACCATTTATTTTTACCGTGAAACTGTCCGGATTGTTTAAGTCATTCACATAAATCCTAATCAAGAAGAACGGCAAAGATTGATTGAGAGTTGCCTCAACTGAACTAGAATCTGTGTTCGGATTGCATGTGGTGTCGTTGTTGTCAAACAGGAAAGTAGGTTCAGATTTTTGGGCGTATATGTAAACGAGATCCAAGTACTGACACTGGGGTCCAAAATATTCGTACTGACAACTGTCATTGTTTGGGCATGTCCCTGTAGTTTTGTCACAAACTGAGTCATTATAGCAGTGACACTGTAACGTACAATTTGCCCCAAACCAACCGTCTGCACAAGTTAGGTCATTAGCTTCCAAGGTCGCGAACGAAGCCCGCAGAATAAAGACTTGATCTACAGTGGAGGTTAACGAACTGTGTACAAACATTTATTATCAAACATGTGGTTACATTTCTAAAAATCCGCCAACTCGCTGTGATAACAGATAACGTGATGTTCAAAGTCAACATTGTTTACACCAACGCTCGAACGCGAACAAGCTTCCATCTTGGTGCGTCCCATGACGTCATCCTCAATAATTCAAATCAAACCATTAATTGAAATCTACAAATAATGGCTCTAACATCATATTGTTCATACGCCTTCATACACACCGAACATACAGAGGAAAGGGGGGGGGGGGAATGATTGTTCGTGGCTCAATCTCCACCAGACACCCTTAGGTTGCCAGTTGATAACAATTAAAAGCTGGATATTTTATTGGAAAACGAAGGATTTTACACGCACACAAAGTAGGATCAACCACTGATTTTATTTGTACTCTCAGCAAACTGCACAAGAAAATCATGGAACAGATAAGACCTCAGCTATCTCGGTTCTGTGGTCACAACCACTGTCTCCCTTGAAGAAAAAATAAATTCCCGAATCGGAAATGCAGCTTCCACATTTGGTAAACTTAAAGATGACAAACAGAACAAATGTGAAACAAGTGCAACGCGTCAAATACTTGGGCACAAAAATAACATCGGATGAAAGATGCACCACGGAAATAAAAAGCAGAATAGCTCAGGCCAAAATAGCATTTCAGAAAATGACAAATATCTTATGCAACAAATCTATGTCAATAGAAATGAGAAAGAGAGTTCATAGGTGCTATATAGAACCAATTCTGACCTATGGAAGCGAATCATGGACAGTAGACAAACAAATGAAAAGACGATTAGAGGCCACAGAGATGGGATTTCTCAGAAGAATGTTGAAAGTTCCATGGACAGCTAAAAAAACCAATGAGGAAGTTCTCAAAGAGGCCAACACAAAATAGCAGCTCCTAAAAAACATCAGAAAGAAACAATCAACATTTTTCGGGCACATTATGAGAAGAGGAAATTTAGAATATTTGGTTACAACTGGAAAAATAAAAGGAAAGAGCGATCGCGGACGACAAAGAGAGAAAATACTGGATAGCTTGGTGTCATAGCATGGAAAACAGTCAACAACAGAACTAATACGATGCACTGTAGATAGAAGATTGTGGATTGTTGCTTCAGTAACATGATCACCTGCGCCAACCGGTATGGTACATGATGATGAAAGATGACCATGGACCAACGCCCAATTAACACTCAGAACTAAGATTCAAATTTACCAAAGTTGTGTGCTTAGTACACTTCTATACGGATCAGAAACTTGGACTACATACGCAGGGCAGGAGAAAAAGTTAAATAGCTATCATGTGCATTGCCATCGAAAGCCAAATCTAATGTCTTACAACGAGCCAAACTCCCACCAATAATGGCAACACCTAGAAGACATAGACTAAGGTGGCTGGATCATGTAAGAAGAATGGCAAACAATACTATTTCCAAACACATATTGTACGGCGAAGTACTGTTCCAGGGATTAGTACTCGCACCAATCGAGTATGCCCTGGCCATTCATACTGCCAGTACGACTCAAATTGATAGGCTGGAGAAAATACAAAATGAAGCCATGCGCATTATCCTGGGATGTACGAGGGACACTCCCTGTGTGGCAATGAGGTATCTTCTTGACTTTCCAACCATGGATGACAGAATCAAGATCTGGAGAGCACGAGCATACCTGAAGATTAGTACAGATACAGAGCATCCATTGCACCACGTGCTCAACACAGAGAAAGGTACCAGGCTAAAAAGAGACAAATCATGGGTGGGCCGAGCAGAAGATGTCATCAAACAGGTCTGTGGGCTTACCAATCTCAGCGTTGGTGAGGAGTGGATACCGGTGCCTACGTCATTCAAGGGGACTTTCTCATGTATTGTCACACTCGACAGGAAAAGTAGGGAACAGAACCCGGTCGTGGTTAATGCTGAGGTCAACGGTCTCATCTGCGACAACACCGATGAGAAAGATGCAGTCATCTATACAGACGGATCTGTAAGACGACACGAAAGAAGTGCATGGGCATTTACATCACTCTTGGCAGGCAGAATAGTTAAGGAAGAAAGTGGTGCATACGTCATGACCACTAGTAGCATGACAATGGAGGCGATGGCAGTGACCAAGGCATTCAAATGGTTAGAGTCACAAGACTACATCCACGCATGTATACTGAGTGATTCGATGAGCATGATAAAAAAAGTGGAGGCGGGCTTTGCACGCATGCAATGGGTAGAGTCGTTGCAGAAATCCAAAATACGTAAGGTCACCTTTGTCTATGTCCCTGGACATGCGGGAGTGCGGGGAAATGAGAGAGCAGACAGGTTGGCTAGCTGCGCTGTCGTTGAGGACGGGCAACCGATGGATCGGGCGGACATCATCAATGCACTCCGAGATGTGGGAAGAGCACGGGACTTCGACAAACACAGATCAACGTCGCTTCTTCGGATGATGGAAATGGGAGTTAAGATGGGCACAGCCAGAAATGAGAAACTTGGTGGCCGTGTAAGAAGACTTATCAACCAACATAGAACTGGAGTCGTCAGTCGCTGGACACTGAGGGAATTGCTGAGGAGGGGATCTGAGCACCTATGGACATGTTCGGAGTGCAATGATGATGACCCGCAAATAACTCAATAACAATAAGGACGGAAAGATTCCAAAGGGCAGACCAGTGCTGAGACATAAGGATGTTTGCAGGGCTTCCGTGAGTGAATTCTCTATTAGTGAAAAAAACTGTGAAAATGTGGCTGCAGATCGTAGCCCACGAAAACAAAAATAAAAAAATATATCACAGCAACTTTCAAGTCAACACACATGATGACGATTTTCAAGGGCCTCAACTTAATCTTATTTCCTGAATCCATGTTCCCAGTTATCCCTCCTGACAGGAGGAGGTAAACAAACCATTAAAAAGTTGGACGAGATTTGCCTGGCAGTTCCGCTATATATAGGGCAGTGACTACTCGAGTCTCAAGTCTCAAAGTGTCAATCCTTCTTGATAGCAAGCTTCTGTTTGTAACACACACCGATATTTTTAGTATGGCTGACGAATCTCAGATGTTTCCTAACGCCAAGTCAATTCTTATTCACACTGGAAATATAATTACCTGCAATATACTTAAAAGAAAGCCGAATCAAACTTCCACCGAAGAGGTAAACTTTACCGTAAAGACTAAGAGAAATAGACTCGGCTTGAGAGGAATAGGATGATAGACATTATAGATATACCGAGGTAGATAACCCATAGGTAACGAAGAGAGAGAATGACTCAGCATTTTTTATTTTGCTATGTATAAGTTAGCTTTAACAGAACAAACTGCAATAATAATGATACTATTTATTAACTCCCATTTGTAGTTGGTTGAGTTGTATCGTACTAAGGCCATGACCTAACTAACGTTCGTCGTTACCGTTAACTATTTATAACTAAAAAGGCGGAGAATAAGTTTTTCTTTGTTTTACTAAATAAAATAAATAGTAATAGTGCAAAAAATGTACAACAAACGAGTAACTCAAAATTAAATCGTATCATATATTATATCATATCGTAATAATAACATATAATTATATATATATATATAATATATAGATGTATATGAAAATATATGCTACTATTGATACCTTATTACATCAGTTTAATCATCTTTTCTACTGTGTTCTCTCACTTCTTAAAATCAAGCAGTTTTAATTTTAAGACAACAAACTGTCACTGTATGTATGTGGACACAGTTGTTTGTAAGTGTTGTATGTATGTGGACACAGTTGTTTGTAAGTGTTGTATGTATGTGCACACAGTTGTTTGTAAGTGTTGTATGTATGTGCACACAGTTTGTAAGTGTTGTATGTATGTATGTGGACACAGTTGTTTGTAAGTATTGTTTGTATGTGGATGCAATTATTGTATGTTTGTGGACACATTGTATGTATTCCTCACAAAAACTAAATTAAATGTATTACTTAATTACTAGTTTGTTACATAGTAGCCTCCTTCACCTCTCTCAAAGACGCTGCAAAACTGGCTTTCCAACACAGAAATAACACACACAAGAAATTGGTGATACTGTCTGATGCACTGTCAGTCCTAACAGCTCTAAAAACCCAGAGGAACAGTGTGCTAGATGACTTGAGAACAACCGTAGACCAACTGTGCAATAACTTCCAGAGAGTAGTCATCCAGTGAATACCATGACACTGTAATATACACGGAAATGAACGCGCAGACAAATTAGCTAAAGAGGGAGGGAGATTACCACAAGAGAACCATCTGGTCAGCTACGGTGAAGCCAAATCCATCATCAAAGGCCAGTACCATGAAAAATGGAAACAAGAACACCCAAAGTATAACGAGAGGGATGGATACTTCGAACTATCAAGGAGGGATCAAGTCATCATACTTCGTCTACACACTGGCCACAACAGATTGAGAAACCACGTTCACCAAACTCAAAATAGGAACTACCAGCCTATGCCACTGTACACTGGATAACATGACAACAAAACATGTTCTACAAGTCTGCCCCCAGTACACAGACATGAGAAGGACAATCTGGTCCACACCCACCTCCCTGGATGAGAAAACTATACGGGGCAACTGAATCATTTAAACAGACGGCTGACTTCATAAGAGAGTCCGGAATCCTAGTCTGAATGAGCCATGATCTCAGCAGAAGAAGTCATAGTTGAGTATGCATTTTGTAGTGCCCCCAGAAAATGTTTTTTTTTGTTTCTTTTCCAGGAAGTTCTCTTTTTCTGTGAATCTGAATGCTTTATGCTTTACAGTTTCCAAAGATTGTGATCTGCAGCTATGTCTTCCCTGGCTGCAGGATTTGTGTTTAGAGTCTTCATGTTATGTTTACACATCTATAAATCATAGTTTTAGGCGCCCCCTAGTTCCTTTACCAACTGTTAGTTGATCATATCTTGTGGTATATGGCCAATTTGCTTAGGTGTAGGTGCCCAAGCTAGCATAATCTACATTGTGTAAACAGTGTATTAGATGTTAGGGAGGCCTGTGCGAATGACTTCCATATTTGTCACTTTGTCCTTCCAGGTGATATCAAGAATATGGCACTGACTTTGCATATGGAATGCATTTAGCCTTAGCCTTCTCTCTTACTTTGCATAAGTTGTCCATGATTTACTGCCACACAAAAGGATACTGATGATGCAGGCATTGTAAATTGCAGCATTTTAGTTGTCAGTTTGTTGCTTTGTAAAATGCACTTAGAAAGGTTGGCGAAGGTGGTAGCAGATTTACCAATGTGGGTGTCAACATCTGTGTCTAAAGATAGTTTATCATTGATGATGGATCCCAAATAACCGTACTGCTGCATGGCATCAAGTTTGTAGTTGTCAATAAAGATGTCAGGTTCTGCTTCGATGTTCTGACTGAGTATATTTGTTTCTGAAAACGTATTATGAGGTCACAGTCCCTGCAGGCATGCGAAAAATGTTTTGTCAAGCTCTGGAGTTCTTCTTGACTTTGTGCGACAAGTGCAGCTTCATCAGCAAATAACAGGTCTTTAATAGTGATACAGATCTTGCACTGATCAAATAACTACCTTAAACATAATAGTTGAACAAAGTTTGGAATTATAGTCCACACTTTATATTGGATTCATAGATTATGAAAAGGCATTTGATAGTTTAGACAGAAGAATGCTTTGGAAGTTGATGAATCATTATGGAATCCCATAAAATATATTTATCTAATTAGTTAGGTCTTTAGTTTTGTTTACATTTTTCCCCCCTATTTCTCATTTGAGAGATTTCTTTGAAATTCTCTTGCCTTCTTAGTTTCCAAAGAAAATTATCTCAGGTATAAATTTTCAAATCCTGGGTGAGCCCAAAGCCATGTTGTTCCAACAAAATTTAGCCACTTCTGGGAAATGAACCAGAAATCTTATGGTTGATAGTTGGGTTTACTAACCACTCAGCCTATCTTCTCCATGGAATCAGTTACAATCAGAAATTTCCCATATTAGCTCTGTCCTCCAGAAGCGCATTGGTAAATTTTGTTGACAATATTGACCACCGTATTTGCCTTTTTCTGTCTCACAGGCAACTATTCCAAGTAACTTCCATAGAAAAGAAAGTGAATCATCTCTTTCTCTCTTCAGTTTCCTACAAAAATGCAAAATGAAAACAAAGCAGCTTAAATGGTTTAAGCAACCTTCGTTAGTCTTTGCATATTCACAGTGATATGAGCAGCCATCATGTATTGCAGTTAGCACTCAATCACTGTGGCTTAACACATACACAAACCAGCCACTAAACAGTTGCAATTTTTCAGTTAGTTTGATAAACTGACCCCATTACTTCCAAATATTTGTTGCAGACCTGGCCAATGTAAAGTATCTAATGAAAGATTATAGAACAGGACAATTTTCAGTCTACTAGTACATAATTTTATAAAAAGATTGGAAACAGACAAATGTGGGTCATTTCTTGGCAGGTGATTGCAGTTGCCACAGTAAGGCTTAGAGTACGGGTTTGATCCTGCTTTGGACCATATATTGTTCTTTGTTTTTTTCTGTTGTTAATTATTTGTCATTTTTTCCGAGTGCTGTAAGCATACTTCTTCCTCTGAATTGATTTACAGTAAGGCTTAGCCTGGTCAAATAAGGTGACACAGTATAAAAATTATGAATTTAAATATAGCAGACAAGATGGTATGTGTCCGGTTAGCGCAATCGATAGGCGGTTGGCTTACCACGGCAACAGCCGGGGTTCGTACCCTGGCGAGGACACCTGGGTTTTACTAATTCCCTAAAAATTAGTAGGAGCCGCGATAGCTCAGTGGTTAGTGAACTGGACTACTACGGACAAGGGGTAGGGTTCGATCCCAACCGACGGCTCCGGGTTCACCCAGCCTTAAATGGGTACCGGATTTTTTCTGGGAAAGTAAAACAGCACGGGCGTAATACCGACCACATTACCCCAAAAATCATGTGCTGAAGGTCTGTAAAATATAGGGTCACTAACACCATATTTCCCTATACGCCACTTGGCGTGACGGGGGGTACTTTACTTTTTTACTAGACAAGATGGTGCAAGATATCATAACTTGACTATATTTATTCATTCATGGTCCATGCCAAGGGGCTTTGGTTATAATGGCCCTTTTATAAACCTTGAACTTGTGCTCCATGCAGCGGTTTCCTTGTAGATCTTTTGCCTTTGTGTATCTCTCTGTTGAGTTTTCATGTTGGTATTAAATAACTGAGTGGGTAGTGTGATCACTTCCAAATCAGAAGAGTCTGGGTTTGATTCCCAGAGGTGGTAGATTTTTTTTCTGGCTGACAAGGCTCAAGGGTTCCCCTGAACTTTCAAAAAATGGGTACCAGATATTTTCCTGCGAAGTAAAGATGCCCTGGTGTAATGCTGACCATATCATCCAAAAATGGACATGGACAAATATGGTCATTAACATCATATTCCTCATATACCTAGCAAGACGTGGAGGGACCCTTAACTTTATTGATTAAATCTACAAACTTGCTTGTTCTCTGCACATGCCCCACAAATCTGGACTATCTTTTCCTAATTTATGTTATAATCTTTCTTTCATCTGCCTCTGTCAGCACTTTCTCATATAAATTTGTTAGCTGTTCACAGCATCTTTAGCATCCTTCTAAAAAATCCACATTTCAGCTGATTCTATTCAGTGATGTATATCTCTGCAATTACTGTCTATGATTTGCAGCCACAAAGCAACACTGATTTAATGTAGCACTGTAAAACCATTTTTCTAACTCTCAATGTTAAAACTATTCCCAGATATTTAAAACAAGCAGTAGATTGTATTGACATTTTAATCATCTGCTTTTATACGCACGCACACACACACAATATGCCTACTTCACAGACTACACCAAAGCTTTCGATAGAATACACCATAAATAACTTATCATCATCATCATGTGCCGTACCGGTTGGCATTGGCGATCATGTCCTACCACAATCTTCTATCCACAGTCCATCATATGAGTTCTGTTGTTGACTGTTTTCCATGCCATGACACCAAGCTATCCAGTATTTTCTCTCTTTGTCATCCGCAGTCTCTCTTTCCTTTTATTTTGCCAGTTGTAACCAAGTATTCCAACTTTCTTCTTCCCATGATGCGCCCAAAAAATGTTGATTGCTTCTATCTGATGTTTTTTAAGAGCTCCCTTTTTGTGTTGTCCTCTTTGAGAACTTTCTCATTGGTCTTTTTAGCTGTCCAGGGAACTTTCAACATTCTTCTGAGAAATCCCATATCTGTGGCCTCTAATCGTCTTTTCATTTGTTTGTCTACTGTCCATGATTCGCTTCCATAGGTCAGAATTGGTTCTATATAGCATCGATGAACTCTCTTTCTCATTTCTATTGACATAGATTTGTTGCATAAGATATTTTTCATTTTCTGAAATGTTATTTTGGCCTGAGCTGTTCTGCTTTTTATTTCTGTGTTGCATCTTCCATCTGATGTTATCACTGTGCCCAAGTGTTGCAAACGTTGCACGTGTTTCAGATTTGTCTTATTTATTTGTATGCTGCATGATGGTGATGATTGTTTCTTCAATATAACCATTGCTTCTGTTTTCTTACTATTCAGACTGAGACCTTTCTTGTTGCTTTCTTTTACTATTACATCTATCATTTCTTGTAGCTCATTCTCTGTCTCTGCTATTAAGACTGTGTCATCCGCATATCATAAATTATTTATGTTGTGACCGTTGACTTCAATTCCTTTTTTGTCTACTATTGATCTCATAATATGTTCACAGTAAAGTGAAAACAAATCCGGCAACAGAACACAGCCTTGTCTGACTCCTTGTTTCATAAATTGAAATTGTCCTGTTTGGTTGTTAATTCGTATAGCTGCTGTTTGTTGCCAGTACATGTTTTTTATGATTCGCAGATCCTTGCCATCCATGTTTAATTTCTCCAGCATATTTATTATTTCCACATGCTTTACTTTGTCAAATGCTTTTGTGTAGTCTATAAAGCACATATATAGATCTTTCTTTACCTCTATAGATCTTTCTATCAATGTTCTTAAGATGTATATTGCATTATTGGTGCCCTTTCCTTTCCACAAATCCACACTGTTCCTCACAACAACTTATAAACAGCCTAAAAGATATACATCTAGATGTAACCGTGAATGTAAGGATGTAGGGAAATAATGGAGTTAGGGACAGTGTAAGGAGAATTGAGAGAACCATCATATGTGTGGGGAAAGTGACATTCATGGGATGATTGGTGAACTGTTTTGTTGGGTGAGTAGAGATGGGGAAAGTCTCATGATTATAGGCACTGGTGATAAGCACGGAGGAATGAATAGACTTAAGGGAAGTGTTAGGTAAGATAGAGGCTATGACATAAAGAGATTTCATTGGCTGGGAAATTACGTAGGTAGTTTTTTATTGGCTGAGGTACAAGATACTTAAGGCTGTGCAGAGGGTTTCCAGAGAGAGAAATCACATGCAAGCTAAGGAAGTAGTAGACTGGCCACACAGCTAGGGCATTGGGCCCTTGTAGTAGTAACCGAGCAAACACTCTTTGTTAGTTAGGAGTGGGTAGGATGGAGTTTCCAAACCAGTGAGGAAATTAGATGGAAACTAAGTAACTAGGTGACACAGTTGAGCTAAGCTTGTAGGACCAGCTAACTAGGACAACACAGTTGAGCTAAGCTTGTAGGACAGAGCAAACACTCTTTGTTAGTTATAAGTGGGTAGGATGGAGTTTCCAAACCAGTGAGGAAATTAGATGGAAACTAAGTAACTAGGACGACACAGTTGAGCTAAGCTAGTAGGACCAGCTAACTAGGACGACACAGTTGAGCTAAGCTTGTAGGACCAGCTAACTAGGACAACACAGTTGTGCTAAGCTTGTAGGACCAGCTAAGACAACACAGTTGAGCTAAGCTTGTAGGACCAGCTAACTAGGACAACACAGTTGATTTAAGCTTGTAGGACCAGCTAACTAGGACAACACAGTTGAGCTAAGCTTGTAGGACAGAGCAAACACTCTTTGTTAGTTATAAGTGGGTAGGATGGAGTTTCCAAACCAGTGAGGAAATTAGATGGAAACTAAGTAACTAGGACGACACAGTTGAGCTAAGCTAGTAGGACCAGCTAAGATAACACAGTTGAGCTAAGCTTGTAGGACCAGCTAACTAGGATGACACAGTTGAGCTAAGCTTGTAGGACCAGCTAACTAGGACAACACAGTTGTGCTAAGCTTGTAGGACAGAGCAAACACTCTTTGTTAGTTATAAGTGGGTAGGATGGAGTTTCCAAACCAGTGAGGAAATTAGATGGAAACTAAGTAACTAGGACAACAGAGTTGAGCTAAGCTAGTAGGACCAGCTAAGATAACACAGTTGAGCTAAGCTTGTAGGACCAGCTAACTAGGATGACACAGTTGAGCTAAGCTTGTAGGACCAGCTAACTAGGACAACACAGTTGTGCTAAGCTTGTAGGACCAGCTAACTAGGACAACACAGTTGAGCTAAGCTTGTAGGACCAGCTAACTAGGACAACACAGTTGAGCTAAGCTTGTAGGACAGAACAAACACTCTTTGTTAGTTAGGAGTGGGTAGGATGGAGTTTCCAAACCAGTGAGGAAATTAGATAGAAACTAAGTAACTAGGACGACACAGTTGAGCTAAGCTAGTAGGACCAGCTAACTAAGACAACACAGTTGAGCTAAGCTTGTAGGACCAGCTAACTAGGATGACACAGTTGAGCTAAGCTTGTAGGACAGAACAAACACTCTTTGTTAGTTAGGAGTGGGTAGGATGGAGTTTCCAAACCAGTGAGGAAATTAGATGGAAACTAAGTAACTAGGACGACACAGTTGAGCTAAGCTAGTAGGACCAGCTAACTAGGATAACAGAGTTGACCTAAGCTAGTAGGACAGAGCAAATGCTCTTTTAGTGAGAAGTGAGTTAGCATATGATGAGAGAGTCTTGAGATTGATTACAAGAGTTGGAGGTAAATGATATTTCCTTAGTATTTACTTTGATGCCTGAGCGGTGATGTCAGGCTGCTGGACTTTGTTTATTGATGCATTTCTGTTTGTTGGACTATGTCAATAAAGTCTTACTATTCTTTTGTATGAGAGACTTGCATGTACAAATAATTTCATGTAGACTGTATGTTGTATTCCAACCCAATGCTCAAATCTGACACAACGCGAAGTACGCAAATTTGATAGTCTACACCAATGACTGAGCACAGTCATTGAAGAAAAGAGTGAGTGGCCACAGTGAGATTAAATTGCCAAACAATAGCATCTACATAGTTGACGTTTAGATAAACAAGGAACCCTCTCCACATATAGAGCTCTCCACATATAGCTCTCTACATATGAGACTTATTATATAGAGACACAAACATACAACTAATATGTAATTTATACTGTGAGCAAACAACATTAATAAAATATAACAAGAGAACTCTACACCTATTGATATAAAGAGAGGAGTAAGATATGTATGGAAAGAGAAGAAAATAAATAATGAAATCTTAATGCAACTAAAAATGGAAAGAGAACTACTAAACACAATTAAAACAAGACAAATGAAATTTTTGGAGCATGTTAAAAGATACAGCAGTCTACTTAAAAGTAATCTTGGAAGGGAAAATACAAAGTAAAAGAGGCAGACCAAGACTAACATAGATGAGTAACATGAAAAGATGGACAGGTCAGCCTATGACAGCCTGCACTGTCAAAGAAAGAGACAGAGTGGAATGGCGCCCCAAGGCAGCCAACCTTAGATGTGGAGACAGCACTCAATGGTGATGATGATTGATAGATATATATCCGCTACATGTAGGAAGAGAAGATGGACATATGTCAGGCTCATGTTGAGAAGACAAGAGAATCGCAAAACAGGGTCTTCTATGGGAAACATCAGGATACAGAAAAAGCGCAGAACACATAGAAGAGAATAGAAATAAGAGAAGCAAAGTAGGCAGACATAGACTCATTTGATAAGATTTAACATTTCACCAAGAATAAAGATGGGTGGCAAAAAATACTATGAGCCCTATGCGACATATTATGGCACTGGAAAGATGAAGCTATATCACTTCTGTGACATAAGTGGCTACATATAATGTAAGTAAAGTAAACGCTCCCTTCACCGCCTTGCGAGGCATATGGGAATATGGTGTTAGTGACTATATTTTTCTATGACCATGGCACATTTTTGGGTGATGTCGCCAGTATCACACCAGCAGGCCACCTTTACTTCCCAGAAAAATCTCTGGTACCCATTTTTAGAGGCTGGGTGAACCTCGGAGCCTTGTCAGTACAAAAAAAATCTGCCACTGCTGGGGATTGAACCCATTCCCTTCTGGTCAGGAAGTGAGCATACTAACCACTAAGCGCCCCCCAAACCCCCTTACATATAATGTAGCAAACCATATTTTCAACTTTTAGGTGTTTTTTTTCTTTTTGCTGATTAAAAAAATAATCCTCATTTTATAGCCTAGAGTTTTCTCCTAGCTTGTTCTATTTTTTTTTTTTTTTTTTTGAATAGTTAATCTCTGAAAAAACTTGATACATTACCAGATCTGTGAATGCATAGGAAAAATACTGGAGACCCATCTGGAGTCAACTGACAAGTCTGAATTGAAACGTGTCACTGATTTGTGCAAGATCAACTCGGAGGGTGTGCAGAAGTTGGATGAAAATGAGCGAGAGGAAGTCAAGATCACAGGTTAGCACGAGATTGTTCATCATTACCTACTATCCTCTAGCCATTTTTCCTCTAGTGCATTGTTGTGGCTTTGATCCTATTTCTGGGGTGTGTCAAGGGTTTTCTGTTAGGGCTGGAGAATAAAGGCCACATGCTCATCACGGTTTCCATGAGGTAAATGGGTCAGAGTTTTAATTTCAAATGCAGCCATAGAAAGAACACCACAGTTTGAATCTAGCTGAATAATGGTGTTGAAGCAACTTTTTCATGTCTCCTCATTTTCTTTTATCCTCTTCTACAGCTCTCTTTGACCAAAATAAGCTAGTCTTCCCCCCCCCCCCTCCATCTCTCTCTTTCCCCATGTCTCTCTGTTTCTCTCTCTCTCTCTCTCTCTGTCTCTGTTTCTCTCTCTCCTTCCTGTCTCTCTCTCTCTCTCTCTCTCTTCTAACACCATCAGGTCAAGCCATTATTTTTCATAAACCCAATAATGATAGGAAAGTGGTGGCTGCTTAGGCTTTCTTGATTCCCCAGGTTCTACTGGAGAAGCTGAAGCTTGTCTTGCCTAGATGTACTGCAGTACTATGTCTTCAATACACATTTCTCTACTGTTGCAAGACATCAACAAACTCACCATTTTAGATGTACTGCAGTACTATGTCTTTATACACATTTCTCTACTGCTGCAAGACATCAACAAACTCACCATTTTAGATGTACTGCAGTACTATGTCTTCAATACACATTTCTCTACTGCTGCAAGACATCAACAAACTCACCATTTTAGATGTACTGCAGTACTATGTCTTCAATACACATTTCTCTACTGCTGCAAGACATCAACAAACTCACCATTTTAGCTAGGCTGTTTTCGTCCAGATTGCCATGATGAAGTTAAAGTGGAAGACTTGATAAGTTGATGGGCCCTTTGACATTTCCATGACGATCTTGATTGTCCAGTAAATAAGTTGAAATGCTGAACTTATTGCACATTGTATAAGGCCATTCAAAATGAAAGAAACAGCTTTGGTATAAACAATTGCATGATGGGGAATCCTCTGATGATCAGATTCCCTCCTTCTGCAAACCTCTTTATAAAGTGTTTCAATGACTTAGGTATAAAAAAAATGAACAGAGAGGTAGGAGATGATTTAATAGAGATGCTTTTAAAGTAATAATCATCATCAAGTACCATATCTGCTGGCATAGGTGATCATGTCTCTCCACAAATCTTTATTTTGATAGTTATCTATCCTATTATTATTCTGTTGTTGACCTTCTGCTAAACCATTCTCTTAAGCTGTCTGGTATCTTTTCTCTTTGCTTCCCTCTATCTCTTCATCCCTCAATTTTCCCAGTTGTCACAATATATTCCAGCAGTTCCCTTCTCATTACATGGCCTAAAAATGATGATTGTTTCTTCCTAATATTGGAAATTAGCTTTCTTTTTGCCTTGGCCTCTTTCAGAACATTTTCATTTCTCTTCTTAGCTGTCCATGGTATTCTCAACATTCTTCTGTGAAGCCACATTTCTACAGCTTCTAGTAATTGTCTTGACTGTTGTCCTATTGTCCATGATTCACATCCATATGTTAAGACTGGTTCTATATAACATTTAAGGGCAGGTTCTAAGTTGAGAATGAAACTTTTTGATGAGTGTTCTTAACATCACTGTACTTGTAGTTTTCATAGCATCTTCTTGAAATGTTGGATTGACACAGCTCAACCATTATATTTATGGATGGCACTGATTCAAATGTATGAATATGTTTACTTTTGTTATTATTTAATTTTTAGTAAAATACACAAAAATGTTGACACGAAACACCAGTCATAGAAATGTCAGTGTAAAACAAAAACTATTTAAGGTAGAACAATGAAACTTTGCACCAATACACTATTAATAATGCTGAGTAATGTGAACCAGAATAGAATGTGTGGTACTGTCTGACTGTGATATACCAAGGTCCAAAAATATTAAAAGTTCAGCATGCAGAAAATATCACTTTCCTTCATAATGCTAATACTAAAGTGGTTCATTTCAAAGAAATACATCTAGAGAAGCTGTGTATAAAATATGAAGTCACTATTCCTATTTGTTTTTAAAATAACCTGAAAACCATAATGGCATCCCAGAAAAAACATAATTTTGAGAAAATTGACTTTAAAAGAAACAAACGATGAAAAATGTGACTATATGATGAAATACAGAGCTGTAACTAAAATATTTATAACTCCTGGGTGTGGACAGTAATTGTAAACTATATCTGGTCATTTATGTTCACCAGCTTGATAGAAATCATCTTGAATGTCATCAGAACCTGCTTGATGCAATTTACGTCAAATTGTGTGTTGGTTGTACACTCTCTTTTTCCGCTGCAACAATTCTTTTTCTTTCAAGTTCTTTGAAGCAAAGTTCAGAAAAATATCCACATGAAATTCCTAGCTTTTTAAAAATGTCAGGCTATTTCACTATCATTAAACAGAATTGTTGCTTTAGCTACTGCGAGCGAAGGACGTTGATGTCCAACAAAACTTCTGCCAAATGATGTGACAACTTTCATTGATGTTTTGTGTTCCATCATGAGCACATTTTCTTAATAATATTTCATTGCTTAGGGTTTCAAACACTGGCTTGATTGCTTCTGCAACATATAGTGGAAATGCATTTTTATCTGCATTGAGAGTGGGCTTTTCTTGGAAGGACGCCAACTGCCACAATCATCATGAATTTTGTTTCTGTGTTTCCAAATTACCCAGATATCCTTCCTCATTTGTTGCACATCATTTACATTTTTTTATAGCGGCACCATAGTGTCCTTGGATGTTTAAAATTGACATTTTTGTTAGACCTCCCTTGCCTCCTATCCCTTTCGGAATTTTCCCCTGATTCTGGAATGTTTTATTCATCAGCTCTGACACTAAGTTCATGAGCTGTTTCTCCATTCTTTTCTGAACGTGACCACAACATTCAACATTGCAATGGGAAATCTGTTGATTTCATAAACTTTGCCACATCTTTTGTAAGTTGAGAATGCAAGTTTGTTCTGACACTTGCAATGAAAGTTGATTTTGACAGCTAGTGAACTCTCTCTCACTCTGTCACGTTTGTTGTTCCTATGGGTTGTGTACAATGAGGATACAATAGTTGACTTATACATTCAATAAACAATTTCAAATCAATGAAAGGAAAGCCTGTAAGATGTGAACTATTATTAAAATGGTTAGTGTGGCAACACCTTTCTCCTGGTTTAGATGCAGCAGCTGACAACAACGGTTTGTCTACATTTATGAACACGCATTGTGACACATCACATCACTACTACCAGCCAGCTTGCTCTCGATCACTAACAACAGAACTTGTGACACTGCTTGAGGTTGTAGGTGACCTTTACAGATTACTAGTGTATTGGTTCTCACAGAATTTACATTTTTTCCTTCTGTCAGCTCTAACTTTCTTTTCCCCATGATATCTTAGCAAAAATGTATAGATAGCTTTGAAAACACACAGCTCATCTAAGAATCTACTGTGGTACACACCATTTTGATTATATGGTTACTATATAGCGAAGATAGAACGTGTCATCTGATTGGCTGAAAGTGTAATCTTGCAGGGGTCATGGTGAAATTTCAACCAATCAAAATCTTTGTTTTAGACCATATATAACTCTTAGACTCTAAGGTAGAGAATTTAATTCTTTGAAAAATGCTTTTTGAATTATGTTGATATGTCAATTAGAAGCAAAGTTATGATGATTTAAAGTTTCTGCATAATTAATTTGGTAACAGAACAGAAAAACATTACCCCCCATTTCAAACAGACACAAAAATAAATATGTAAATAGATCAGAATGACAAAAATTAATATTGTAATGTGTACTATGATAATCAAATATGTTTTTTTTTTTGTGAAAATCACAAAATGTCAAAATTTGATGAAAATGTGAAAATTGTCATTTTTTTAAACTTAGAGCCTGCCCTTAAGAACTCTTTTTCTTGTTTCCATTTTCAAAAATGGATTGCACAATATCTTCCTCATTTTTGAAAAGTTGATTTTGCTTGAGCTAATCTGCACCTCACCTCTGATGTACATAAAATAATCCCTTAAGGAATTTGTTTGCTCTTGAGCTTATTGCCACTTGATATAGCTTATTGCCACTTGATATAGCTTATTGTCACTTGATATAGCTTATTGCCACTTGATATAGCTTATTGCCACTTGATATAGCTTATTGCCACTTGATATAGTTTATTGTTACTTGATATAGTGGATTGCCACTTGGTATGAAACGATAATTTAGTGAGTTAAATATGCAGTTTTTGATGTACCCATTCATCACTTTGTTAATAATCAGTCCACCATTCATCACTTTGTTAATAATAGCCAAATGCATCAAGTTGATGTCACTTTAATGATAGATTGTTTTGTGTGTTTCAGTGAAAGTATTTATTTGCACTAAGCAACCAGCCAGTGTGATAAGTGAGGTTGTTGATAAAGGTAAGATATGAGTAGGACAGAAAGTTATTAAGGTGAGAATTTTTAACTCTTGGCATTTGAAGAGGTCTTACTAATATCTTCAGTAATAAAGAAAAGACGATGGTCATACGTTGGACATGTGATGAGAAGAGATAATAATCGAATAGCAAAGCAAGCCCTCATATGGGAAACAACAGGTAAAAGAAAAAGAGGAAGACCCAGGGAGACACTGAGAAGAACATTGATGAGAGAGGCAAGAGCAGCAGGAATCGGCTCCCTCAATGAGATAGAACTGCTTGCACAGAACAGAGACAGATGGCGAGATTTAATAAAATATCTTTAAAAGAAAACTGCTAGAACAAAAATTCATATAGGAGAAGGTGTATCTTGGTCTACGCCCTATGGGCCGGTTACGGCTCGAAAGGTCAATAGATAGATTTGAAGAGGGCTCTTCCTTTTATCTTTACACTCTTTCCTTCATGGTACAAATTTCTGTCTTACACTCTTTCCTTCATGGTACAAATTTCTGTCTTACACTCTTTCCTTCATGGTACAAATTTCTGTCTTACACTCTTTCCTTCATGGTACAAATTTCTGTCTTACACTCTTTCCATCATGGTACACATTTCTGTCTTACACTCTTTCCTTCATGGTACAAATTTCTGTCTTACAAAGACTCTTTCCTTCATGGTACAAGATTTCTGTCTGACACTTTTTCTCTCATGTTACAAGATATCTGTCTGACACTTTTTCTCTCATGTTACAAGATTTCTGTCTTACACTCTTTCCCTCATGGTACAAGAATTCTGTCTGACACTTTTTCTCTCATGTTACAAGATACACAGTTAGCACATGCACACACACCTAAGTGTGAGTTACATAAAATTGGGTGTTTCCTTTTTTCATTTTATCATTATCATCAGCTTTACAGCATCTTCACACTTTAATGACATTTGTAAGCATTTACCTCTACACAAAGACACATGCACACACATCTAAGTGTGAGTTGCACAAAAGCACACATATCATGTTTCTGAGGTCATTGTGTTCCCCTGTCCTCTTTGGGGGATCATTTTACAGTTTATCAAATGAGTAGCCAGAGACTAAGGTAGTTGGGTCTTGCGAGAAGTGTGGACAATAATCATATTCCCATACTGTTATTGTGTGATGAACTTAGGTATGGCAAGAGACCAAAGGGAAGAACAGTGCTGAGGTATAGGGATGTTTGGAGGGTGTCCCTGACAATCTTCTATCAATGATAGAGATTCGGAGAATCAACAGCAAACGAAGAAGAAAAACAAAAAATGGAAGAGCAGGTTTTGAGGAAGGGACATGTTAGAATCAGATGACAAAAGACTCAAGAGAAAGATAAGGCAATACACAATGCACCTTATTCATTCTTTAGTCAGATCTGTTCTTCAACATTGTCAGAATCAGCTGTGAGAGAAGCTGCACTGTAAAACAATGCCCAGTCTAATACACTCAATATTATTAACATAATATTACCAAATTTCTAATACACTCAATATTATTAACATAATATTACCAAATTTCTAATACACTCAATATTACCAAATTTCTAATACACTCAAATATTACCAAATTTCTAATACACTCATATATTATGAAATTTCTAATACACTCAAATATTACAAAATTTCTAATATACTCAATATTACCAAATTTCTAATACACTCAAATATTACCAAATTTCTAATACACTCAAATATTACAAATTTCTAATACACTCAAATATTACCAAATTTCTAATATACTCAAATATTATCAAACTTCCTGCAAATTATGATTGCTTACTACTAACCATCTGTCTGTTTACCAAAGACCTTATATATAAACATGAATCAACCACTCAATGTCTTCTTCTTCCACCTTTCAACTCCCTGTGGAGCATAGGTCTTCAACAAATATGTTCAAAGCCATTCTGTTTCTTGCCATTCTTTTAAGATCATTCCATGCCTTCCCCATCATCTTCATCTCTGCATCCATCTGACTTCTCCAAGATTATTTTGGTCTTTCTCTTTGGCTTTTTATCCTTGGGGATTCCAAAATAGGGCCTGTTGTGTAATACTCTCAGTTGGGTTCCCCAGTGTGTGTCCTTTCCAGCACCATCGCTCACTCACTGTAGTTGCAGAATAATTTACTTAATTATACTAAAATTAACTAATAATTATATTTTACTTAAATCTACTACTGTACTAAGTTAATTAATATTTAACTAAATGAATAATTTACTTGCTAATTTTAACGAACACAAATGTGTATGTTTCTGGAATGATTTTATGAACAATCTGTGCGAAAGTGAGCTAATCCTGTTCTGTCTCATTTATGTTATTGGTTTACCTTCCCATCACTGTGAACTAGAAAAAAAATGTGAGTTTATTCACACATATACATACACATTTGCACACACACATTTTTATGGAACATGTTTATTGAGAGCTAATCTAAAAGTGAACCTGCCATCTGCTTCTTTGTTTCCTTATTGGTCTGTTATACAAATGTGAACTAAACTGTCACTCCCAAATTAACTAAACAGTGTAGCCCTTTCACATGTGATGTAGTAGGGATGTTTTAACCATTTTTAAGCAGTTAGAGAAATGGCTACTTCTCTTCTTAGTGTTAACATTATTCTATTCTATTCTATCCATGGAATCGGTTTCATTTCAGCCAGCAATTCCCCATACCCGATCCATCTCATGTCCATGTCACAGTGACATAGTGTGTTGGCAAATTTTGTAGACAAGGTCTATCTCAGTGCATGCCATAATCAGCTGTATAGTCGACGATTCCAAATTACTTTCATCAAAAGGAGAGCGCACAGTCACTTCCTCACTCCAGTTTTCTTTAAAAAAAAAATAAAAGGCGACCAAAATGGCTTCAGCTACTTACTATTTTCTGCAAAAGCAGTGAGTCATGTGTAGCCATTGTGACTTGTTGGTTATGATGTTAGCAAGATTGAATTCCATGCAAACCATATTCAGCTGCATTGGTGACAATTTCAAAAGACATTTGACATAAGTGCAAATACTATTGCTTCCCTACTTCAGTTGACTTAAATAAATTGAAAGAAAACTGACTAAAGATTATTAAAAAAAAAGTACAAGTAGTTGATGTGCCAATCTTGAATTTTGTATACATGTGACTATGGAGTCGATTGTGTCCTGTTCTTAAGCGTATAATGATAACTTGTTCATATCTATTCATATTATGAAAGGCATCCTGATTTGGGGCTTGTGGTCCTCTGATTGATTTGATTATCTGTTTCTTATGATGGTATGTAACTGGTGTATCTAGTTGTGTGCCTGTTGAACCTTCCTTTGCCAACTGATCTGCTTTCTCATTTCCTGGTATTCCACAGTGAGACGGGATCCACTGCAGGGCAACCCTGTGGTGCTTGCAGAGTTCAGTCAATAAGGTCTGCAGATGTGGTAATTTTCTGGATTGTAGTGCCTGGAGTACTGATCTTGCATCTGTCAAAAACACTACAGACTGTGGGCTAAGATTACTGTTCAGCAGTTTTCTATTGCCAACTTTATTGCTTGTATTTCTGCATCATAATTGTGACAATATTTCCCTGTTGCTATTTTATTCATATCCCTAGTGTTATTTGGGTACTCTATATATGCACCTGCTCCCCCATTCTTTACTACATTCTGTGCTGATCCATCTGTGTACACACGGATCCATAGGTCTTGTGGGTATTCTTCATCCAGGAAACTGAGAGTTATTGTTTTTCGCTGTAGACTATTCTGTTCCTCTTTGTCAACTATTCCTTTCACTTCTGTCCGTATTTGAACTGATAATCCTGATTCATCTGTCCAGGGAGTCTGTTCTGGTATGGGCAGTAGGGGGTTAACAACTCTTGGCATGTCTGGTGTTTGTCTACTAATACGCTTGGCTTGGTGGATAAAACTGCTTCTCTTAAGTCGTCCCAATGCAAGATTTTGGAATCGGTCCTTCATTGGATGTCTCGGCATGCATACACATTTTTCTGCCTGTATCAGCACCTTTGTGTCTCTCCGTTCTCTCAGTGCTGGTATCCTCCACAATTTCTCCATCTCCAATATTGGTGTTGATTTCATTGCTCCTGTGATGACCCTAGAGCAAAAATCATATATCAGAACCAGCTCTGAAAGCAGTAATTACTCATAGCTGACTGCTTGCACCAGGATCAGTAATCCAGATCTATCAAGCTGCTGTTCTAACCCTTTACAGTGCCCTTAGAAACGGACTGCCAGCCTGGCCAAGTATGTAGAGATTGGAAGAAAAGACAACCCACTACTCATAAATGCATGACTGAAGTTGAGTGTGCTGGGTTGAAGGACACAAATATCACAGCTTTGTTTGAGACCACAACACAACACATCTGTGTCCAGTTAATGATTTTTTTAAAGGATGGATGATGAAGAAGACTGTCCAATCCTTTAGTAGTCATTGCAAGAAAAAAAAAAATGGGTACCAGAGATTCTTTTCTGGCAAAGTAGTGCAACCTTGCATGATCATATCATCTATAACATGTACTGTTGGTTACTGAAATTAGGGACACTGAAACGTGTTCCCCATACACCTTAAGGCATGTGCCAAACCCTTACCTTTGCTTACTTTGAGAGAGATGAAGGGTTACTGGAACTAATAATCAGACCACTCTACTGAGTCTTGGTGACAGGGTGGTTAGTGTGCTCAATTCTCTTACCTTTGCTTACTTTGAGAGAGATGAAGGGTTACTGGAACTAATAATCAGACCACTCTACTGAGTCTTGGTGACCGAGTGGTTAGTGTGCTCAATTCTCATTCAGAAGGGTTGAGGTTCAAATCTCAGAAGGGGAGGATTTTTTTTTTAACGGCATGACAAAACTCTGGACCTCCCTCTCTCTCTCTCTATCTCTCTCTCTCTCATGCTCTCTCACATTCAACTGGTGATTAAAGGAATAGTTACACTCTCCTGGACAGTTCAGGTTCACCAATCTCAACATGGGCTATCCCTCTTTGTCTTCCTCCCATTAAAGGACGATAAGTGGGTGTAAACATGCTGTGTTGCTGTAGTAACTGTGATATTTGAACTTTTCAGCCCAACGTACCTGTCTTCAGCATGACGTTTTTGAAAACCGGGTTGCTTCCCTCTCTCAATCCCTAATCTTTTGGCCAGACTAGACTGTTTAGTCTGTTACAAGAGGCACCACGAAGAGTTCGAGAAGAGTCGGAATAGTTCTGGTTCACTTATCCTGACACAAGCCATCAGCTATGAATTGCTGGCAACTCAGCTCTGTTGCTGTAATGCGTCATTCCGCTCTGGGATTCAGCAAGCCCCTAAAAATGGTGACCACAGATTTTTCTGAGAAGTTAAGTTAGCCTGATGTGATACTAACCACATCATCCAAAAATGTGCTGTGATCATAGAAAAATATGGTCACTAAAACAAATATTCCCCCATTCACCTCTTAAGGCATGGAGGGAATCTTTACTTTTACTACTCGCTCCACTGATGGTCTGAATTAGGTATTTTATGTGTGAAAAGTGCAGCCCCTGTGAATCACATTTTTTGTTCTTGCTTAATTCACTGAAGAATTTATTGAGATGAATGATTTTATTTGCAATGATTGTGTCTGGATGTTGTCTATGGTTGCTAATTTGTTTCAGTTCTTACTGAACTCGATACCACATTTGCTGAGTCATTATTGTTGGCCATTGCTCCTACTGGTGATGATGATGATGATGACTCTTCCTCTATAGTAAGTTTGGACCTTTTTTGCTACTTTTTAAAATATGTTTTATTACATGTTTTTATTTTTTATAAAACTTCTCCATAATGGAGACAGTATATTTACAAACAATGAGAAAAATGACATGAGACAGCACAGATGGTGGTCAAATATGCCAGATTTCACTTTGTGTGAGCAATTCATAGCTAACAGCTGACATCAAAACCAGGGAACAATAGCTGGTCAAGATCTTTGTCCACCTCCCAGCAGTGGCCCTGGTAACTGACAACTCTTGCTGTGAAGTGAATAGAAATCAAGAGAAAAAAGAACCTCGTACCACAAATGCTATACTGAAGTCAGATGGTTTGGGCCAAAAATAAATAGTAGGCCAAAAGTGGCCTATACCCTGAGCAAAATTGATATACAAAATCTACCCATGCTGAAGATGGATATATATCGGGTCAAAATGAGCAGATATCGAACCTATACTGAAACAAGCAACACATCCATACCCACTAGATGGGTGAATGGTAAGAAGAGAAAGATTGTCTCATTTGTGACAGTATAAAATATATTTATGAAACATCTAGGACACACCTCAGTTGAGATGATCCCTGCAAGTGCATTTGAGTTTGTGCGTTTTGCTGAGATCTTCATGGACGATCAAGTGAGAGACTGAAGTGTTTAAAGACAGTTCTGTGAAATGTGAAGAACTCTTTGTCACTTATCTATTGATGACAATTGTTGCTGTGTTCTTTCATCATCATATATGCTGTTTGTGCTGTTGTAGACTAAAATTGAGCTGCTCTTTTGTCTGGAAGGCATCTCTGAATGATTTTTCTCCATTAATGAAAAATACTTGAAAAGTCCAGCAGAAGATCTTAACACACGAATAAGAAGTGACATGATAATATTTGATAATGAATTCAATCATAGTTTTAAGAAGAAAGATGCCAGTCATCTTGACTTCAATTTGCCATATTCATTCTGCTTCCAGTCCTATGTTAAAAAAAAATAACCACGAGAGAAATTTCTTGACAAAAGGGCAACTCACACTTATTGTTACAAAATTATATTTGACTATTTAATAAAAGGCGTGGAGTCCCCCCACATGAATGTGTGTGTGTGACTTGTTTTTGGGGGGGTATTAAAGAGGAAAACTATCTTTACAGCATTATTTTCGCTTTACTCTTGGGTCTGTTAGTGGGACTTGTAGGGACAGAAAATAAAGGCCACTTGTCCAACACACTCACCATAAGGTGTTCAGATCATTTTCTTTCACTCCCAATAGAAAAAAAAATATTTGGCCTCACCAGGATTTACGCCCATGTTCCCTCGGTTTGGAGCCTGACAAATTATTGATTGTTGAGAGAGAGAGAGAGAGATATGGGGAGGGGGAGGGAGGGAGAGAGAGAGAGATATTTCTAGTATGTTTTCAGAATACATGACTACAGTCAAGCATTTAAAATTACAATTGACTTTACCTATTCTCACTACAGGCCTCTCTGAACACCATAAAACCTTACTGGGAGGTCATGGAAGGTCTAGTTAGTGCAGATAAGGTTCTCTCTCTTGGTATCTGTGATCTCACAAGGGATGCTTTGGAGGAACTCTACAACTGGGCAAAAGTAATAAGATATTTTGATTACTTTTTATGTTTTTGTATAATTCATTATTATTAATTTACTGTCTGATGTCTATATTTGGTTCAATTTCATATACAGCTTGGCATACCTTCTATATATTTTCTTAAGTGAACCTGTACACCTGACAAAAATATCTGCACAAATGGGAGAAAAAAGTAGATGTGAATTTTAAGTATTAGTTTATAATAATAATAAATATTATTAATAATATTACCTCTTTCAAATTTTCCATTTATGTAAGGTTTAACTTTAAATTAGTTAAGTTCTAAAAACCCTTTTCTTTAAAAGAATATTATCCTGTAAATTAATTATAAAACATGAACAAATTTGGAGCTGTTGACAGAAACGAGAGACTTGACTAACAATTTATATGGCTGGTGCCTTGATTTTTTTCTTTTAGCGGAGATGCTCTCCTTCCTTCAATAATCATTATTATTATTATATTGATGCGAGTTAATTGGGAGATTACTTTCAAATTTGGTAAAAACAAACATAAAATTATATTAGGCAGCTTTGTTTAAATGGATGCTGAATTAAAAAATTATTTGCTTTTAACTCTGTACTAGTAAATTAATAATAAGAAATATCAAAAAAAGTAAATCTACTGCATTCATTCGTGAATCCAATATCTGGAAATTTGAAAACTACCACGTGACAGTGATAATGGTTACGCCAGAAATGAAGTAAATGCTTTCACGAGGCACAATCCTTCCAATTTTAGACTAAGTCTTCTAGGTTATTATTAGAGCGCAGTTACTATTGAAAAATGAAACAGAAAATGACTTTAGGCTGTAGCCCATGTACGTAGCCAGTGAATTGTGTTGTGATATTATTTTCCTGATCTTTTACCTGATATATATATATTTATATCATCATCATCGAGTGCCTTCTTCGCAACAAAGGTTGGCTACCATGGATCGCCAATCTACTCTGTTTCTTGCTTTGATGGTGCAGGTTGTCATAGATTGACTTGACCATCTTTTGATGTTACTCGTCCATGTTAGTCTTGGTCTGCCTCTGCCTCTTTTACCTTGTATTTTCCCTTCCAATATTACTTTTAGTAGGCTGTTGTGTCTTTTAATATGCCCCAAAAATTTCATTTGTCTTATCTTAATTGTATTTAGTAGTTCTCTTTTTATTTTCAGTTGTTTTAAAACTTCATCATTTGTTTTCTTTTCTTTCCATCCAATTCTACCTATTCTTCTATAAATCCACATTTCAAAGACTTCAATTTTCTGTTCTGTTTTCTTGTCTAATGTCCATGTTTCTGCACCATACAGGAATATTGAGAAGATGTAACATTTTGCCATTCTTAGTTTCAGCCCTGCTGATATTTGTTTTGTTGTTAGTATATTTTTCATGGCATTAAAATTACTTTTTGTCATACCTATTATTTTGTTTATTTCAATTTTCCATTTTCCATCATTGGTTATAGTATGTCCCAGGTAGTCGTAACTCTGCACTGTCTCCAGATGTATTCCCTCAACTGTGATATTTAATTGTAGGTCTTGAGAATGTTCTTTGTTTATGATCATAGTTTTAGTCTTTTTGATATTCATATCGTCTATATTTTTTGCTTGTTATGTTTATCACATTAAGCAATTGTTGTAGGTCTTTAGGATTTTCTGCTAGTAGAACAGTATCATCAGCATATCTTAGGTTATTGATTATCTTTCCATTAATGTTTAGGCCTGGCATCTCTGAAATGTTTTTAAAGATTTGCTCAGTGTGTATATATATATATATATATATATATATATATATATATATATATATATATATATATATATATATATATATATATTTATATATATATATAAACAGTAATTATATGACATCTCCAGTTAAATGCATTAAAGTGCGAGTCCTTTCAGCCATAACCTCCTGACTGCAGAAGAAAATTAGTTTTGGTTTATTTGCAGCTTCTAAAAGTAGCTTATTTATAGTTTTTGTAAAATTGTATGTGTTGATAAATTTGAAAGGAAAAAGAAAAGCAGAGTTAAAAAAAAAAAAAAAAATTTTTTAAAGTCTTTACTCATAAAAACTGAATGTACAGCTCGTATTAACAGAAAGAACAGATAAATTCCATACTAAATACAAATTACTCATATAAATTGAATGTACAGCTCGTATTAACAAAAAGAACACATAAATTCCATACTAAATACAAATTACTCATATAAAATGGAAGGCATGGCTTGAACATTAACAAATAAATAAAAGAGTACAAAAATATAATTATAACAGAGATCAGATGCCTGTCACTGAATGTGACAAGAAAATACAGAAATAAAAAAATGAAGATATAAAGAAAAGAGTAGGAGTAATGCCACTTCTGACAGCAGATCAAATTGATTGAACATGTCACAAGATTATCACCAGAAGTTGTCCCTCAAAATAATCTTGACACTCAGGAGCAATGGGAAAATGAAAAAAAGAGTAAACATAGATTAAGAATTAATCAAATAGCAGTCATCACAGTGATTACAGATTAAGGCACAAAACTATTTGAAAGTAAAGAGCCTAATTACACCACATGGCATATAAGGAATATGATGTTTGTGACCATAATTTTTGTAGACCTTCAGCATATGATTATTGGGGTAATGTGGTCGGTATTACGTCTGTGCCGCTTTACTTTCCCAGAAAAAATTCCAGTACCCATTTAAGGCTGGGTGAACTGGGAAGCCGTAAATTAGGATCAAATTCAACCTCTTGTCCTTTGTAGTCCAATTTATTAACCTCTGAGCTATCGTGGCTCCCTAGTAAATGTTATTTACTCCTAATTAATTCATGTAATAAGGGAATGCTATTTACTCCAAATGATACCCAAATCAAGCAATGTAACCAGTGAATGTTCTTTGACCAGGTAAAGCCGAGTATAGACCAAGTTAATCTGGAATCTTGTTGCGTGATGCCTAAAGATCTGACTGAATATGCCAAGTCCATCAAACTCCAGCTTCTGACACACAATGACAGACCAGGTAGGGATCTTATTATCAGTTGTTCATCTCTCATAGAAGGGCAGAATTCTGTTAAACCTCATTATTATTATCAGTTTTTCATTTCTCATGGAAGGGCAGAACTCTATTAAACCTTATGCTTGCTTCGATGTTTTTAGTCTAATTATGTTCCCCCACCATCAGAAGCCAGGTGAGAGTGCTGAAAATAATAATCATTGACAAGTGCATTGTGTCACAGTTTGCTGTAAATGTGTCATGCCACCACTTTTATTCAGGTGTCATGCCACCACTTTTATTCAGAATTGCAAGTGTTTGGTTCATGTGAAAATTCATAGATGGCAGACGATTAGGCTATAAGTGCATTTAAAATAAACTATTGGAAGATCTGGACATTGCAGACAACTTGGCACTCTTTAGCTCAAATGCTCCCCTATGCTTAAGAAAAATAAAATGGTTCACTTCTGGTTGAATAGGCCTCCAGATCAACACAACTGGTCTTGAATATTACCAACATGGTCTCTAATAAAAGAATTAGCAATGAAATTTTACAAAAGTACAAATATTTTACCTACCTGGGTAGCAAAATGTCCACAGATGGAGACATAACATCAGAAATCGTGACATGCATCGCACTAGCATCAAATGCTTTTAACAAACTGACGAACATCTAGAGATCCAGCGTACTCAGTAAACAAACAAAATTTAGATTGTTCAACACCTCGGATAGGAAATTAAATGCCTTTGAAAACAATGTCTTAGATCACAAACAAAAGTTGGAAAGAATAAATTTCAAATGAACTGTTAAGAGATGAATCTAAGTAAAAATATGTGTGGAGTTTTGTAAGAAGATGTTTGAAATATATCAGTCATGTACAAAGAATGGAGAAAGCAATCACATGGAAACCATCTGATTAAAAAACTAGGAGGACCAAGAGAATTGCTACTCATAACAATTACTGGGGAAAATTCAACCATGGGGCTAAGAAACAGGCAAGGCTAAAAAGAACAAGCTGCAAATTGTCAATCATGCATTTTGATTGTAAACTTGGTAGCAAAGTATCAGATATAGAGAGTCTAAAATTTCAGGGCTGTGTGCCATCTTTGGCACTAAAGAACAATAGATAGATATATCTTCTAATTTACTGCAATAGTGTAGCCCATTTAATTTACCAAAGTGATATATCTTTTATGATTTACTAAACAACTGTGGCTCTGATTTACTGCATTAGTGTAGACCATTTAATTTACCAAAGTGATATATCTTTTATGATTTACTAAACAACTGTGGCTCTGATTTACTGCAGTAAATTATCACTTTTGATTTACTTTGCTAATATATCTATTTAAAACATCATAGGATTGTGCTGTTCTGAAACAGTTATGCCATGCTACCCTAGAATTGCCTTTAATGGGATTACTGTGACCACAAACCACTCTCCATGTGTGTGCCACATATTTACACCCCAGAAAGAAACACTGAATATAACAACATCATGTGCCGTCTGTGATATTAATGACCACAGACCAGGAGCCTCCAGTATGATTGATACAACTGTTTCACCAAGCATTTCATCAGCAGAGCCATATCTATGGAATGTTAATCTGACATTGTTCTTGAATGATGTCCAAGTTAATGAGACATCAGAATCGTGTGGCGGCAGCTACAAGAAGGGAGCGGAGAACATCAAGTTCTGCTGCTATAAAGGAGACTTGCCTTGCTATCCCAGAATTGCCTTAATTGGGATCACTGTAGTTGAAAACTTCTCCTCTTGTGTAAACTACACATTCACATCTAAGAGTGAATCAGTGAAGGTCACAAAATCATATTCTCTCTGTGGTTTTACTAACTACAGGTCATGTGGCTTCTGTTGGATTGGAAATGATAACTTACCATCACTGTGTGTCTATATGTTTGGAATTGGAGCCATCAATGATGGCCTAACATCATCAAGTGCTATGACGATCATAATTTTCGGGAGGACGTGAACTCCCATGGTATATGGTGGATAGGCGGCAGGAACCATTGAAGGCTATGTCTGAAAAGTGTTCCTCATATTCCAGGTCCGGCTTGTTGCAGGAGCTACTGAGTTAAGTGCTCTGTGCACACCGTGAGCTGTGTGTCTCATCCGTTTTGATCCTGCTTCGATATCCCGCTTGTTTGCGATGAATGATGATATCGTATGGCGGGGAACAGTTGGCTGTGTTCACTTTCTTCGCGGTTTCGCCTTATGTCTTTTGGCGTGTGCTGAGACTGCTACGATGGGGACTACAGTTACCTTTCTTTGTTTGGGAGATGAGTTAGTAATTCGGATGATTCCACTGGCACGGGCGGTTGAGCAATAATGGATTTTAATTCGTTTGCTGTGATACCGAGGCCTTCCATAACCAATAACCAATATATCTATTTTGACTTGCTACAGCAATTTATATCTTTTGTTTTCCTGCAAAAACTTATCTTTCTTCATCAGAATTAATTCCAGCAGAAAAACTTCAAGAGACCATTCAAAGTGTGTCAACAGAACTCGACGGCCAGGACTGGGTCCCTCAGTGGGTTGTGAGATATTCTGGGATACTTAAGTGTCGGGGCATCATCCATATGAAGGGCTACATCTTCCACGCAGCGAGAGACAGGAAACCCTTACTTTAAACTGTGACAATCATTGGGGAGAGCATGAAATTCTTCATTCAAAATTGTGCTTGGGTCCAGACACCTGTTCTTATTTCTTTTCATCTTTGTGTCTTTTAGTCACGAATATATAGAACAATCAGTGGCCACCATGACTGTTAGTGTACTTCAAGGACCAAATCTCTGCTAGACTTTCCTTGCTGAGTATTTTTTCTCTCCTTTTCTTTGAATATTATTGCAGGGCAGTTTTTTTCTGGCGTTTTAACTGTTGATTATGATACTGTAGTAAAATTTACTGCATCAAAATACAAATTCTTCAAAATTTGACATTTTTCCCTATTCAAAAATTACCCCCCACCCCCTGTGTACCTTCCTAATTACTAATTTCGGTGACCCCTAAGTGTTTAATTTCTTTCCATTGCTGTTGGATTTTTTTTGGTTTATTTGAGTTCGTGAGATACATCGTTTATTGAGGGAAAAAAATCACCAATTTTCAAGAAATTGACAGTTTTTCCATTTTTTTTTTTTTTTACTATGACCAGGGAAATTTCCATCAAACAACCCTTTGTGACTCGGGAAACACACTCAATAACGCTATGTGGTCACCGAATATGCTGATGGACTTATGGCAACCATAACGATAGACATTGTAACACGTCCGGTCCATGAAGTGGAACTCTGTGTCTTTTCCCCTGGGGATTCCAAAAAAGGGCCTGTTGTGTAATACTTTCAGTTAGCTCCGCAGTGTGTGTCTTATCCAATGCCATTGTCTTCGCTGTATCTCTTTATCCACTGGCATTTGACTGGTACATTTCCATAATTCTATGTTAGTGAATTTGTCCTGCCATTTACATTCTTTTATTCTGCATAAGCATCCATTAATGAAAGAAATGTTACATTTAAGTCGTAGTAATTTTTGCAATGGTATCATAACTGGGAGAGTTGCAAAAAGGTATTGTAATCTAGGGTTAATTCTTCCAGACTACATGACAACTTATTCCAACAGCTACTTTGTGTTAAAGGTATAAGGCACGAGACTTGAATCGGCATCTTAGCATGCGGGTTTTACACATATGTGCTCGGCTGTCCATCCAGAAGTGTTAGGAGACTCCTGTCTAGTGTCGTCTCAAATGACATGTAACTCATGAGCAAGGCGCCATCCTTCACTTTCCCAGAGTGCTACTCTGGTACCCATTTCTGCCAGCGGTTGGGTCGACCGCAGTGGTATATTTTCCAACCACGAGTACAATTCACATTGCTTTCAGTGGAAATTGAACACAGGTTGTCCGAACATCAGTAGATAGTAGGGTTGTTTTCCCCACTAGGCTACTGAGGCTCTGTATTAGGCCAGGCCAAGTTGTCTTCTTATCTGATGTTGCCTTCAAGGTCTATCTATTACTTTTTGATTCATCCTACCACACTGATATAGTTTATCACTTGCACTTTCACCTTCATGCTGATTACTTTTATCTTGCCACTTTGGCCCTCAGAATGGCGTCACGTTCTTTTTATTATGTCTAAAATACATCACTTTTTATCTCACTTTTAAATTGAGTTGCTTTTTTTGTTTAATTTTCTTCTTCTGCCTGTTGTGCATTTCTTCTTATTTACACCTGTTGAGCAGACATATGTCTTGTGTACTTTTACACTTTTAACTCCTCATATTGTGCTAGCTTGACATAGCAAAAATGTATGCTCTGTAGTATTTTTCTTATTAATTATTCATTTGTGATATATCAGCACAAAGTCTAGATTATAGCCTGGCGTATATATTTTTAGGAAAGTTGACATAAAATCTGGTTTAAGTTAAAAGTATTTATATTGGTTATGCCAACAACTTTGCTCTGTTGTGAGACCTATTTTTATAATGTTCTTGTAACAGCTTATTTTAACATTTGTATTTAGCTATGATGATGATGATGATGATTTAGCTAAATCAATTTCAGTATATGCTTTTTTCTGCTTTTATATGCAGTCAGCTTGTTTGATATGTGTATGGGTAGACACATACACTTTTTTTTGCTGTTATAAAATACTGGAAATGTATATAAGAAAAACCAGCCTCTCAGTTTATGTGATAACATGCATACACATTTGTTGTATCTTTGTTGTCATATGTTGTAGAGTCAGTAATACGGCATAAAGAAGACTTGGTGCCAGAGTGGCTGGAACAAGTAACACACATATTACCAGCTGTTATTCTGCCAGAGAGGATAGAGCAAACAGCACATATTACCAGCTGTTATTCTGCCAGTGGATAGAGCAAACAGCACATATTACCAGCTGTAATTCTGCCAGTGGATTGAGCAAACAGCACATATTACCAGCTGTAATTCTGCCAGTGGATTGAGCAAACAACACACATATTACCAGCTGTAATTATTCAGAGAGGATAGAGAAATCAACACACATATTACCAGCTGTAATTATGCCAGAGAGGATAGAGCAAACAACACACATATTACCAGCTGTAATTATTCAGAGAGGATAGAGAAATCAACACACATATTACCAGCTGTAATTATGCCAGAGAGGATAGAGCAAACAACACACATATTACCAGCTGTAATTATGCCAGAGAGGATAGAGCAAACAACACACATATTACCAGCTGTAATTATGCCAGAGAGGATAGAGCAAACAACACACATATTACCAGCTGTAATTATTCAGAGAGGATAGAGAAATCAACACACATATTACCAGCTGTAATTATGCCAGAGAGGATAGAGCAAACAACACACATATTACCAGCTGTAATTATGCCAGAGAGGATAGAGCAAACAACACACATATTACCAGCTGTAATTATGCCAGAGAGGATAGAGAAATCAACACACATATTACCAGCTATAATTATGCCAGAGAAGATAGAGCAAACAACACACATATTACCAGCTGTAATTATGCCAGAGAGGATAGAGCAAACAACACACATATTACCAGCTATAATTATGCTAGAGAGGATAGAGCAAACAACACACATATTACCAGCTGTAATTATGCCAGAGAGGATAGGGCAATCAATGTATGTATTACCAGCTGTAATTCTGTCAGAGAGGCTTCAGAAATCATACAAATTACCAGCTATAACTATGCCAGTGAGAATAGAGCAATCAACAAACATGTTT
This sequence comes from Megaustenia siamemsis, assembly GCA_032433765.1. Lineage (NCBI taxonomy): Eukaryota > Metazoa > Mollusca > Gastropoda > Stylommatophora > Ariophantidae > Megaustenia > Megaustenia siamemsis. The sequence continues at coordinate 37,480,961 of JAVIAB010000159.1, read as the reverse complement.
CCAGCTGTTATTATGACAGAGAATAGAGCAATGTACACACATATTACCAGCTGTAATTACACATGCTGCAGGGGATTTTCTACACAAATTGGTCATGATAGCCATCTCTGTGTCACCATCACTTGTGATGGGTGGCTATTATTATAATGATGGTATAATTAACAGGAACTAACTATCATCTGTTTTTCCTCTACATCAGCAACATGCAAAATGTAACACAATCTTTCTTATGTCAGTTGTTACATGGCACAGATACTTGCAAGTAATATACACTTTTCTTTCTTTGAGTCTTCTTTGGAATTTATTTGCATGTTTAAATACTAGTTTGGTTAAATATCTTTTAAAATAAGAGCCAAATATTGTCATTTTTTATTCTTTTATTTTATTAAATGGAATGCATTTGTGTTTGTCTCTTTTGTTTAAAGTCTTGAAATCAGAAATAATTAATTATTATCTATGTGATTATGTGCGTGTACGCACACAGGTTCTAATAAAATGAACTAGCCCTTGCATATAATGCTTATTTGTACCTAACTGTTTTACAAAACTATCGTAAAATTTGCAACTCACATTAAAACCTGTGTAACTTTTGAGGAAAAATAGTTTTTTTTTTTACATTTTGTTACAAACATGTTAAAAAGTTACACTTAATAATAAATACAACTTAAAAATAATCAAAACAATTCAGGAGCACAGTCAGTACTAAGGTTGACATTATATCCATGACAAATAGCCTTATTACAAACATCACAAAAGTTTGTTGTCATTTTTCTGGCTTTTGAGGGGCACAAGTAACAGACTGTTCATGAAGGACCAGCCTGAGGTAAAACTGTCAGCTTTGGGTTCTATTTTTAGAATGTCTCTTTCTTTTACTTAGCAAAACTGAAAGCCAATCTCACAGAATGGTTATATTTTTCACAACGAACCAGCAGAAAACAAAGACATATGTGGCCTCAATAACACTTCCTGAATAAATGCTAACAACATTAAGAAAGGTACACAGCAGGAAAAGGCAACAGCGCATGGGAAACTGGAGATTAAAAAATGTTTAGTTTTGCGATCGTAATTTTTATGAATGATTGTAATTGAGGGTTAATGTTTTTTGTAAGTCCAAGGACATGTCAAGCCCAAAGAAGCGGGTATCACAATAAATAAGTGACACATCAAATCTGTGACCTTTTTAAGGGTAGATAATGAAGGGGAGTGGTAAGTGGGTGAATGCAGGAAGACAAATATTTATTTGGGTGTTACATTGTGATATGTGAGATTCTTCTTTTGCGTTCACCTTTAGGAGAGCGGGTGGCCAAATCGATGACTCATCGGGAGAAGACGTAATCGAATTCCAGAAGAGTCAACAGTTTTGTTTCTACTATCAGGGTGAAATAAAAGTTCAGACCTGAACACTTTATGGTGACTGCTCAGTGCAAGCCGCCTTTATTCTCCTGTTCTATATGTTTACAAACACCCCCCCCCCCCCCTTTTCCCTCTATGAAGACCCCAGTAATGGGATGATGCTGCAAAGATCATTGTTATTATGTTTGCCCAATGATCACCCTATTCATTGTTTGCCCTTAGAAAGTTATTACGTGGGTGTAGATGTGATTTGTTTTACAGTCAGCTACAGTAACTGTTGCTTCCTCTTAATCCTCTGAACTCCGGTTGGAGCATAGGTACCCACAAGAGATCTACTCCCAATCCAGTCTGGAGCAAGCATGGACAAATCTCACCAGGACCTGCCAGTCTCTTTCATTTCATTATGAATGAATGGTTCATCACCGTGTCCCCAATTGGCTGCCTCTTCTTCTTTTGTCAGGTGGTGTCCAAGTTTATGCTAGGTGTGGATGTCAGGTTCATTCCATTTGTAGAACTTGACCTAGCCAACATCTTTTTTTTTCACTACTTGATTGATGTTGTTAGTGCCTGATCTTCTGACGACTTCTTTGTTCTTAATGTGTTGATCCCTACAAATGTTTAGAATCTTCTTAAGACAGTAGCCTTCAAACCCTCTTAGTTGACCCTCTATGAAATTGTTCATTCTCCACATTTCTGCTGCATATAAGAGTATGGCTTGCACATTTGACTTTAAATTCTTCTAAGCTTGGTGCTGAGATAGAACAATCACTATATCTTTGATCTAACATGTTCAGCTTCACATCTTGGGTACTGGTTGCCGTCGTCTCCAATTCCCACCGATGGTCGAACTGGTTAGTCTATTTAAAGACCCAGCATGGAGAGGTGGAGTAGAATCTTGATCAGTTGTAGTTTGATCAGATGCAGTCAGTCATCTATGAGCCACTAGCCACTTTCAGCTTAAGTACTGTTGGGCATCTTTGTCCTCAAACATGAAATTGATGAGTGAGAAAGGACACAGGATAATGAATGCATCTGATGTTATGATATTAAAGGAAGTGTACAACATAAATGATGGCCAGTACTAATGACATAAGTTTTAGAGACACATAGTCAACTACACCAAGTTGGAAAAATTAAATATAGACTTGCATGTAGCAGCTTAACTGAAAGAAATGTAATGGCCTAACTAAAAGGAATAGGGAATTGTAACAGCTTAAGAAAGAAGACTGAATTGTATGTAACAGCTTAACTAAAATTAAGACAATTGTATGTAACAACAAACTAAAAGGAAGACGATTGTATGTAACAGCTTAACTAATAGGAAGACAGAATTGTATGCAATAGCTTAACTAATAGGAAGACAGAATTGTATGTAACAGTTTAACTAATAGGAAGACAGAATTATATGAAACAGTTTAACAGGGAACTGGTTGGTCTCGAGGCAAGATACTGGTCTCAAGGCAGAGAGGTTGTGAGTTGAAATTCTGACTGCACCAGTTGGGATTTTTATTTGTGATTTCTCTCTGTGGCAATGACCCCTGGTCTCAGCAGCGAGGCCCGGGCTTGAAACATCAATTATGCATCGATGGAAAAAATATGAGTACCTCTGAAGATGGAGTTATTTGTCTGTTGGGACCCCTGTTGCACACGGCTACTAGGAAAAAAATTGATAAAATCGCAAAATTCAGTTCCTAGTCTATAGGGACTTTGCCAGAGACGAAAGCTGGCAAACTCAAAATAAAAAAATACAGCCTAACTAAGAGAAAGACAGAATTATATGAAACAGCTTAACTAAAAGAAAGACAGAATTATATGAAACAGCTTAACTAAAAGAAAGACAGAATTATATGAAACAGCTTAACTAAAAGAAAGACAAAATTGTATGTAGCAGCTTAGCTGAAAGGAAAACAGAATGAAATTATAAATGGTTTGGCCACAGACCGTGGTCAGTGGGACATGGCATCAAATAACAAACGTGCACATTTATATAGATTAATATTTAGCTCAAGTCAGAAGGACATACAGACTTCGACTCTATAAGCAATGATCACCCCGGAAGTAGTTTCAAAGTCATTTTACCATTTGTTTATGATAATTTGAAATCACTTTTCCAACAAATATTATTTGTCCATTTATCTCACTCAAGATTTGTATTATGTATAGTGATTTTAGCATTCTGATCAGTTAATTTATGTCTTATCATATACCCGTTGATCTTAGCACCATATATTCACATATTTAGTATTATATTGTAATTATTGCTACTGGTCATAGAACTGACATTCCAAAATATAATTAACACAATCTATTTTTAAATATTTGTCTTCATTTATTCATCTTTTAATTTATTCATTTCCTTCTGACTAGTGATGATGCAACTTCTGCACCGAAGTCCTGATCATGAAAATCAGATCTGAAATTCCAAACTCTCCATGTCCATCTATCTTTGCTATTAAACGCCTGACTTTACAGGATCTGAATGTACCATGCAGAGTCTTTTTCCTTAGCCATAATTTAATGGTGATCTGTACCAAAATCATTATCTGTAGTCATCAATTATAGAGTGCATGATACCAGAATTCATCATTTTTATGGTTTCTGTACCAAAATCATTATCTGTAGTCATCAATTATAGAGTGCATGATACCAGAATTCATCATTTTTATGGTTTCTGTACCAAAATCATTATCTGTAGTCATCAATTATAGAGTGCATGATACCAGAATTCATCATTTTTATGGTTTCTGTACTAAAATCATTATCTGTAGTCATCAATTATAGAGTGCATGATACCAGATTTCATCCTCTTAAATTCTTCATCATCATCATCTTTCACAATGGTTTTGGTCATCCTTTCTTTTTGATTTGTTAATTCTTTTTTTTCTCTGCTTTTTTCATAACAGTTCTGCTAAGGGTATTTTGGGACACTTCGAAAGACATGATCAGTCCAATTAATCTTTGGCTATTTAATCGTGGGCAGTCATATAGAGATTTGCCCATCTCTCTGCCATTATTTGGGAGCTGCACTTGATAGTGGTTCATAAACTGGTCCACTGAAGACAAGAGGTTAGATTTGATCCACATCAATAGTTTCTAGGTTCACCCAGACTTAAATGCCTACCAGCTTTCTGTGTGATAGAAAGATGGCACTGGTGGATTAGTGATCTCATGATCCAAAAATATCCTGATGGTAACAAATCATTTTGGTACTAACACCATTTTATTTATATAAGATGTTATAGGTTTCTTTCTGCTTTCTAAACTTCATTTTTTTTCTACTATTCTTAACTCATTGCTTGCCTATGGTTCCAGCAGTTTATTGAAAAAATATCATTAGTCATGACTTTTATCAAGTAAATCAAAATTTGTTGAATCTAATGTTAAATGATAGTTGACCAAAGTAGACATTGTGAGAGTAGCCTCTGATTTGTGTAGCTAAACCCCTTTTGTGTGTATGGAGGTGGTGCCTGTAAAGTCTATTTCTGGAATAGCATCTCCTGTTACAGTTGGAGTGTGATCAGAGCTGCTTTTATAGAGGTACAATCTCTACCGTTATCATTCCAATCGTGCTGGTTTGTGTGGAAAAGTCTACCTCTACCATTGTCATTTCAATTGTGCTGGTTTGTGTGGAAAAGTCTACCTCTACCGTTGTCATTTCAATCGTGCTGGTTTGTGTGGAAAATGGCTACCTCTACCGTTGTCATTTCAATTGTGCTGGTTTGTGTGGAAAATGGCTACCTCTACCGTTGTCATTTCAATTGTGCTGGTTTGTATAGAAAAGTCTACCTCTACCGTTGTCATTTCAATTGTGCTGGTTTGTATAGAAAAGTCTACCTCTATCATTATCATTCCAATTGTGCTGGTTTGTGTGGAAAATGGCTACCTCTACCCTTATCATTCCAATTGTGCTGGTTTGTGTGGAAAATGGCTACCTCTACCCTTATCATTCCAATTGTGCTGGTTTGTGTGGAAAATGGCTACCTCTACCCCTATCATTCCAATTGTGCTGGTTTGTGTGGAAAATGGCTACCTCTACCCCTATCATTCCAATTGTGCTGGTTTGTGTGGAAAATGGCTACCTCTACCCTTACCATTTCATTTGTGCTGGTTTGTTTTGGTTGTAAGTTGGATCTGCCCAGCATGCCCCATCCAGACATTCGTGTTCCAATCTTGTGGTCTAGTATGTTGAAGTTTAATACTTTTTTAACCCTTTTAAATGACATTTCCTTTACCTTCTCTCCCTTTCTATCTCTTTGTCTCTCTCTCTCTCTCTGTGTGCTATAACTTGACATGAACTTCCATATTTTTATTTTAGAAATACATTGGTGCTTCTTCCTGCTTGTCATATGATTTGTTTATAGAGTTTACACCACTAACCTTTGACCCTAGGCATGGTCTAACCTACAAGGTAGTAGTTAAGCTGCCAAACAAGACTGCCAAGTCACATTTACCTGAGCATGGCATGTTTGGACAAGAAGAAGATTGGAATATTTTATAAAAACAGGAAAAATGGAACATAGTTATAGTTATTCAAAGGTCCCAGTATCACTGCAAACTAATGAAAATCCATAATTGCTCAACTACCCATTCCAGTTGAATCATCTGAAATAACATCTCATTGAATATACAAACAAAGAAAGGCACCTGCATTGGGTAAGATAAAACATCTTGTCCAGAATAGATATAGATGGCAAAAAACGCTGCAACCCCTAAGCAACATCTAGCGGCACAGAAAGGATCAAGAATGAGGTAACTTAATTAGTGTATGCTAGCAATACAAGCTAAGAATGTTTTATCTCTTGACAACCACTCTTCAATCTGCCCATCTGTAACATTGTCTACTTTTCCTGCACAGCTAGAGAATTAAATAACAACAAGGAGGAATATGTCTATAAATATAAATTCTGTAGTTTAATTCAAGGTAGAAACACCTCACTTCCAAAGGCATCATGTCTTCACATGTTTACCCCTTTATTAATTTGTTGTTTTCTCATTTGTAATTCCTTTTATGTAGATATTTTTTTTTTATTTTACTCATTTTATCTTCATATTTCTGCTGCCATATTGTCTCTGAGCAGTGAGTTTCTGAGGCTGTCCAGGCACTGTAATAGTTCAGCACAAATCAAAATGTTTCTGCTCATTTTAATGATCATTTTTGCCACTGTTTTTAAATGATAAATACATTTTGTTACTTAAAACATGAAAGTTCTGTACTGTAGTTGAGAATATTAGAGGGAATGTTGGTTAGCAATAATGTTCTGTACTGTAGTTGAGAATATTATAGGGAATGTTGGTTAGCGACAATGTTCTGTACTGTAGTTGAGAATATTACAGGGAATGTTGGTTAGCGACAATGTTCTGTACTGTAGTTGAGAATATTAGGAGGAATGTTGGTTAGCAATAATGTTCTTTACTGTAGCTGAGAATATTAGAAGGAATGTTGGTTAGCAACAGTGTTCTGTAACCAAGAAATCTTTAAATTATCCAGATATCAGAACTCACTCGTTGTTTATGTTTTGACCATCCATCCATCATAAGCCTGTTAGGTAGTGGGATTTTTAAAAAATGTCAACACATCCAGTTCTTTTAAAGTTTATATCAAATCCACAAGACAACATCAACAACCTAACAAGAAGAGACCAAACCACCATCCTCAGACTGAGAACAGGACATGTTATGCTAAATAACCACATCAATAGAATACAACAAAACCATACCCCAGTATGTCCACTCTGTAATCACCCACAAGAAACTGTAGAACACCACCTGTTTCAATGTCCAAAACTCGTCAACATCAGAATAACACTATTTCCTCAAAGACCCTCGAAATAGAACACTCTGTACGGAACCACAGCAGAACTTAAAAATACCTGCAGATACTACTACATGGCATTGGGCCGAAGGGCAGCAGCTCAAAGGTCGCTGGATCCATAACAACAACGACAACAACAAAGCCAGCAGAGCATTAATTAGTTGTTTAGCACTACATTAATGTCACCTTATCTTTTTGACAGATTAAGATCAGATGTTACATACATATGGTGTTAGGGTCAATTATTTTTATTGGTCATTTAAACATTTTGGAGTGATACATTTTCAAAACTCTTCAGTAAACTAAGGGTGAACAAATTCTTTAGTAAACAAAATTTGTACAATATTCAGGAAACTATAAAGTTTTTAAAAAATGTTTTTTAATAGAAAAATGATTGTCCAGTAAAGTTTCAAATGAATCTCTTCAATAAACTGAATTTTGAAAAAAAAAGTGATTCTTAATATTAAGATGCATTTGTGGTTACATAAGAGTGTGATAAACTAATTACTTTTAATTATTACTTTCATTATTTGCTTACTATATGGGCTTTAGTGGATTTATATAATATTCAAGATTGGTGTTTATTTTGTTTATTTGCTGTTAATTTTCATAATGTTTGATTGCTGATTTTTTTTTCTCTCTATTCCTGTGTATTTCAATTATTTATCTCCCACTTGGTAAATGTTGATTATTTATGTTAATTTGCATGCAAATTGTATGTTTGTTGGTGAAGAAAGTTTACTTTTAAAAGCAGAGAAAATATGTTAACCAATGTGGAGAAACAAGAATTATCATAAACACAATCTTTTAAGAAGCACTAGAAGGAGACTCAATAACAATAATAGATCATAACATTAACTATATATATATATATATATATATATATATATATTAAAACAAATATAGTTTGTGTACAAATGAACACTCGCAACATATATATATATATATTATTATTATGTTATATATATTATAGTATTATGTCGCCAGTGTTCATTTGTAGTCACATTTTATTTGTTTTAAAATTTCAGATTAGAGTATATTTCCAGAGTTATGCACTTATAATTGAAGGGTCTGTAAAGTTATATGTTTAATTATTAAAAATTAGAAATTAGAGAAATCGCTAATCAACCACTAATATCTTCAGTAATCAAGAAAAGACAATGCTTATATGTTGTGATGAGAAGAGATAATAACCGAATAGCAAAGCAAGCCCTCATGTGGGAAACAACACGTAAGAGGAAAAGAGGACAACCCAGAGAGATACTGAGAAGAACATTGATGAGAAAGACAAGAGCAGCAGGAATTGGCTCCCTCAATGAGATGGAGCTGCTTGCACAGAAATGACACAAATGGCGAGATTTGATAAAATATCTTTAAAAGAATTGAAAACTGCTAGAATAAAAATTTAGATAAGAGAAGGAGTATCTTGGTCTACCCTATGGGCCTGCTACAGCTCGACAGGTCAATAGATAGATAGATACAAAGTTATATGTAATCAATTTGTACCTGTACAATTTACAAGTGATGTAATTTGTTTTTAATGAAAATTCTTATATTCATAATATTTTCCTTCTTTTATCTTTAAAGTTTCTCTTATGTTAAACATTAAGTTACATTAAAGGCATTAAATGTCTTCTTATATTATGGAAAATGGTTTCTTTGTAATATTAACACATGTGGAACTGTAATGAAATAGCATAGCAAGACTGTCATATTATTATATTTTATTGTGTTGTTTCTTCATGATTGTTGATGAAGACTGTGCCATTATCAGTCTTTGTCAGAGTGAGTTCTGAGATAACAGATACGAGCTCTAAAGTGTCTGAGGTAAGAAAATGATTGTGATGAGTATTGACCTGTCGAGAAGGATGATGTGGTACAGAAGTCGGACTTAACAGAGTGCATGATTCAGGATGGTATTTTTTGCTCCTTTTTCTCAGAACTTGTCATTCAACATTTTTTTCTGCATCATGTTGAGCTATTATTGCTTGTTTGTGATGACTAGAGCATTAATTAGACCTCTTCATCATCTGCTGTTGATGTTAAGTGGGTTTAAACATGTTGTTTTGTAGGTTATAGTAGAACTGTGATATTTGTGTCTTTCGGCCCAGCCCATCTGATTTTAGTGCAGCATTTTTTAGTACCAGGTTGCCTTAACTCTTGATTCTCACTCGCTTGGCCAGACTAGACTGGTTTGTCTATTTCTGGGAGCACCAAGAAGAGATGGAGTAGGATCTGGATGGTTCTGGTACATCGATCCTGACAAAAACCATCAGCTTTGATTTGCTGATAGTTTTCAACTTTGTTACTTCAACAACCATGAGTCCATGGCACTCCTTTGGATGAAAGAGTTGGAAGTTAAGATGGGCACAGCCAGAAATTAGAAACTTAGTTTGCGTATAAGAAGATTTATCAACCAACACAGAACTGGAGTCGTCAGTCGCTGGAGACTGGCTGAGGAGGGGATCTGAGCACCTGTGGACATGTTTGGAGTGCAATGATGATGACCTGCAAATAACTCAATAAGTTTCAGCTTTATTGCTGAACTTTGCCTGAAACCCCTACTGAGCCATTAACAGCAGGGATCTTCTAGACATCAGGATTGATAGTATAGTACTTTAATGTCATCTTTCATCATCATTGAGTGGCCGTCTCCGCATCGAAGGTTGGCTACCATTGAGAAACATTCCACTCTGTCTTTTGCTTTGATGGTGCAGGTTGTCATAGGTTGACTTGTCCATCTTTTGATGTTACTAGTCCATGTTAGTCTTGGTCTGCCTCTGCCTCTTTTACCTTGTATTTTCCCTTCCAATATTACTTTTATTAGGCTGTTGTGTCTTTTAACATGCCCCAAAAATTTCATTTGTCTTGTTTGGATTGTGTTTTGTAGTTCTCTTGTCATTTTTAGTTGTTTTAAAACTTCATCATTTGTTTTCTTTTCTTTCCATCCAATTCTTCTTATTCTTCTATAAATCCACATTTCAAAGGCTTCAATTTTCTGTTCTGTTTTCTTGTCTAATGTCCATGTTTCTGCACCATACAGGAATATTGAGAAGATATAACATTTTGCTATTCTTAGTTTTAGTCCTGGTGTTATTTGTTTTGATGTTAGTATATTTTTCATCAGTCTTAACATATGGATGTGAATCATGGACAATAGGACAACAGACAAGAAAATCACTGGAGTTTGTAGAAATATGGTGTTACAGAAGAATGTTGATAATACCATGGACAACTAAGAAGAGTAATGAAAACGTTCTGAAAGAGGCCAAAGCAAAAAGAGAGATAATTTCCAATATTAGGAAGAAACAATCATTATTTTTTGGCCTTGTAATGAGAAGAGAACAGCTGGAATATATTGTAACAACTGGGAAAATTGAGGGACAAAGAGATAGAGGGAAGCAAAAGAAAAGATACCAGACAGCTTAAGAGAATAGTTTGGCAGAAGGTCAACAACAGAAATGATAAATAACTGTCGTGATCAAAAGTTCTGGAGAGACATGATTACCTTCGCCAGCAGGTACTTGATGATGATATTTTTCATGGCATTAAAATGACTTTTTGCCATATCTATTCTTTTGTTTATTTCAGTTATACATTTTCCATCACTGGTTATAGTATGTCCCAGGTAATTGTAGCTCTGAACTGTCTCCAGATGTATTCCTTCTACTTTGATATTTATTTGTAGGTCTTGAGAATTTTCTTTGTTTATGATCATAGTTTTAGTCTTTTTAATATTCATATCTAGTCCATATTTTTTGCTTGTAATGTTTATTTCATTAAGTAATTGTTTTCGATCTTTAGGATTTTCTGCTAGTAGTACAGTATCATCAGCATATCTTAGGTTATTGATTATCTTTCCATTCATGTTTAGGCATGGCATCTGTGTGGTATTTTTAAAGATTTGCTCAGTGTATAGATTGAACAAGCTTGGTGATAGGAGGCATCCTTGTCTTACTCCTCTTTTTATATCCATGGGTGTAGAGTTCTTTTTGTTATATTTTATTATTGCTGTTTGCTCCCAATACAAATTACATATTAGTTGTATGTCTGTATTGTCCAATTTATATCTTTTAGGCAGTCTATAAATTTATTATAGTGTATTCTATCAATAGTTTTGGTGTAGTTTATGAAGCAGGCACATATTGCTTTGTTTACTTTATGTATTTTTCAATCAATGTCCTCATGCTAAATATGGCTTCTTTTGTCCCACTGTTTTTCCTGAATCTAAATTGCTGCTCATCTAATTCAGTATTGATTTTATTCTGAATCCTTCGCTGTTATAACTTTTGAAACTTAAAATGTAAAATTTTGTTGCCTGGCTCATTAGGCTTATTGTTCTAAAATCGCTGCATTCAACTGCACCGTTCTTTTTAGGCAATGCAATGAAAGTTGATGTTTTTAGTTCATTTGGTATGTATCCTGTATGGTATATGTCAAAATCTTCTAGTGCCTGTATCATCTCTATCTGTATATTGTCAGGTCCTGCTGCCTTTCTCTTTTTCATTGTTTTTATAGCTTTTTCTACTTCAGATTTCAGGATTTTATAGCTGGACTTACATTTTATAAATGGTTTTTTGTCCCTTTCGTCATGAATTAATTCTGTTATATATTCATGCCATCTGTCAATTATATCTTTGTTGTCTGTTAGCATTCTTTCCTCATTGTTTGCAATACAACTGTTTCTTGCAGCTTTTTTGTCTTTATTAGTCATTCTCTTTATTTCTGTGTGTTTCCCTCTTAAATTTTGTTTACTTTCCAGAGTTTTGACTTCTGGACATCTTTGGTTGAGCCAGTCTTCTTTTGCTTTTTTACACATTTTGCGTATTTCATTATCATTTTCCTTGTATCTGGCAGTATGGGGCAATCAAATCACTTAAACAGACAGCTGACTTCATGAGAGTGTCTGGAATCTTACTCTGATTGAGTCTTGATCGCAGAGAGAGAGAGAGAGTATCTGGCAGTGTTCTTCGCTTGTCTTCTTTCTTCCATTCTTTCTAAGATGTTGTCAGTTATCCATTTTTGTTTTTGTTATTTTCCTTTTTGGGTAAGGTGTCACAAGATTTTTGTATGCTGTTTTTTATGCATTGCCATTTGGTTGTGACCATTTCATCAGGATTTTCTCTTCTGTACTGCTCAATCCCTTCTTCTAGCAGCTTCTGATATGTGTTCTTTCCTTGTACAGTATAAGTTTCTTTTATATCTTTCTGATTTAAAGCTGTTATATCTATTGGCACTGTTGAATTAGTCTTTTGTTTGTTTCTCTTTAATTTCATCATCATCATCATCATCGTGTGCCCTCTCCGCAACGAAGGTTGGCTACCATGGATCGCCATTCTACTCTGTTTCTTGCTTTGATGGTGCAGGCTGACATAGATTGACTTGTCCATATTTTGATGTTACTCGTCCATGTCAGTCTTGGTCTGCCTCTGCCTCTTTTACCTTGTATTTTTCCTTCCAATATTATTTTTAGTAGGCTGTTGTGTCTTTTAACGTGCCCCAAAAATTTAATTTGTCTTGTCTTTATTGTGTTCAGCAGTTCTCTTTTTATTTTCAGTTGTTTTAAAACTTCATTGTTTGTTATCTTTTGTTTCCATCCAGATCTACCTATTCTTCTATAAATCCACATTTCAAAGGCTTCAATTTTCTGTTCTGTTTTCTTGTCTAATGTCCATGTTTCTGCACCATACAGGAATATTGAGAAGATGTAACATTTTGCCATTCTTAGTTTCAGCCCTGCTGATATTTGTTTTGTTGTTAGTATATTTTTCATGGCATTAAAATTACTTTTTGCCATACCTATTCTTTTGTTTATTTCAGTTTTGCATTTTCCATCATTGGTTATAGTATGTCCTAGGTAGTTGTAACTCTAGACTGTCTCCAGATGTGTTCCCTCAACTGTGATATTTAATTGTAGGTCTTGAGAATTGTCTTTGTTTATGATCATAGTTTTAGTCTTTTTGATATTCATTTCTAGTCCATATTTTTTGCTTGTTGTGTTTATCACATTAAGTAGGTGTTGTAGGTCTTTAGGATTTTCTGCTAGTAGAACAGTATCATCAGCATATCTTAGGTTATTGATTATCTTTCCATTAATGTTTAGGCCTGGTATCTCTGAGATGTTTTTAAAGATTTGCTCAGTGTATAGATTGAACAAGCTTGGTGATAGGATGCATCCTTGTCTTACTCCTCTTTTTATGTCCATGGGTGTAGAGTTCTCCTTGTTATATTTAATTATTGCTGTTTGCTTCGAGTACAAATTACATATTAGTCGTATGTCTGCGTCGTCTAGATTTATATCCTTTAAGCAGTTTATAAGTTGGTTATGGTGTATTCTATCGAAAGCTTTGGTGTAGTCTATAAAGCAGGCATATATTGGTTTGTTTACCTCTATGTACTTTTCAATCAATGTTCTCATGCTGAATATGGCTTCTTTTGTCCCACTGTTTTTCTTGAATCCAAATTGTTGCTCCTCTAATTCAGTATTGATTTTATTCTGAATCCTTCCCTGTATAACTTTTAGTAAAATTTTTGTTACCTGGCTCATCAGGCTTATTGTTCTGAAGTCACTGCATTCAACTGCACCATTCTTTTTAGGCAATGCAATGAAAGTTGATGTTTTTAGATCGTTTGGTATGTATCCTGTATGGTATATGTCATTCCATATGTCTGTGATCACTTCGACGCCAAACTCTTCTAGAGCCTGTATCATCTCTATCTGTATATTGTCAGGCCCTGCTGCTTTTCCCTTTTTCATTGTTTTTATGGCTTTTTCTACTTCGGATTTCAGGATTTTATAATTGTATGTACATTTTATGTCTGGCTTTTTGTCCCTTTCGTCATGAAATAATTCTGTTATATATTCTTGCCATCTATCTATTATATCTTTGTTGTGTGATAGCATTCTTCCCTCTTTGTTTGCTATACATCCGATTCCTGCAGCTTTTTTGTCTTTATTCGTCATTCTCTTTATTTCTGTGTGCATCTCTCTTAGGTTTTGTTTACTTTCCATAGTTTCGATTTCTAGACATCTTTGGTTGAGCCAGTCTTCTTTTGCCTTTTTGCTTTAATTTCATTTTCATTTAAATCATTACAGGATTGTGATCTGAATTAATATCTGCTCCTGGATAGGTTTGTCATCTTTAGTGTGTTCTTAAATATTTTTTTTTCTCCAACATGTATTCTTCTACACTCTTTCAGTTCACAGTAAAATAGTTTTATTTTGTTGGTTCATGTTGATTCAAGATACAGATCAGATGTTTAGCTCATCTCATTTGTGATCTACTTAATACAGGGTGTATACTTGTCCTGCCAGCTTTACCCAAAACATCTGTATTTATGGTGCAGGTTTTACAGCCAGTATTAAAATGCACTGAAATCTGACATGGAACTATATTTACAGTTTATGGATCTCAAGCAGTTGGTCAGCAGCTAATTTGCAGCAAGCATGTTTTATTTAGTTTGAAGAGTGTTGTCACAGAATTCCCAGACTAATTATATTATGTTTACAACATTTCACAATTGTTATTTGCACATTTGTAAACTTGTCATGTTAACTGATTTGGAATTTGTAATGTTAGCAACTGTGAAAACATTGAAAAGTATTACATAGTAATGTTAACAATAGTTTAAAAAAAATAAAGAGCCCCCCATCACGCCAAGTGGCGTACAGGGAATATGGTGTTAGTGACCATAAATTTTACAGGCACATGATGTTTGGAGTAATGTGGTCGGTATTACGCCCGTGCCGCTTTACTTTCCCAGAAAAAATCCGGTACCAATTTAAGGCTAGGTGAACCCGGAAGCCATCAAGGAACCCTACCTCTTGTCTTTTGTAGTTCAGTTCACTAACCGCTGAGCTATCGCTGCTCTCGTTAACAATAGTTGACAATTCTACAATACTAACGGCTCTGCAGGTTTGTAATGTCAACAGCATTGTCAGTTTGTTTTGTTTAGTGGTCACCTTTAAAACATGGCAGCAATAAATGGTTAATCGTCAATTTAAAAAATGCAGCTAGTAAATGTCAAGCATTTATTTCAAATCTTTGATGCATTGCAGCTATACCCACTCATGGGGGTGGGGGCTGAAGCAGAAGTTCTAGTTCAATGGTTGCATGCCCCTGATCTGTCTTGTTTCCATGTTCATAATACTTGAACATACAGAAACTAACACTTGGTTCTTGGTATCTTAACATTTCCTTCCCCATCTTAACTCATAAATAGATCATCGGAGACTGAAACATTTCTCTTGTCAAAAAAAAAATTATATAACCATGACAGCTGCTATGGAGACAGCTGTGATCTGGTCACATTCACCTAACTACAAAGTCAACATGGTTTGGTGCCAGCATGCTGAGATTCGTGCTGCAGGCGACTGACCGTTTATTAAAGTGGAACATGCCCTGGTTTTGTTCCTTGATGAAGACTTTAGACTTAAGGACCAATTTGCATCATTGCAGGCAATTATATATGCATTCCCTTATCTGCTATACTCCCATTCCAGCATCCAATAAAGTGTTCATCCTAAACGTTCATACTGTTGTAGTGAACGTGTTGTGTTCTGAAAAAAAGGTGCGCAGCTCATGAGGCTCACTTCCAGGTCAACTGTAACGACCGTCGCGAACAACACAGCCTTCATGCACACGTAATGAATCCGTGTAGTTTTACGGTCAGCGATCGTGCCCAAAGAATCACTGTCCCAAAAAATGAAACCAGGCCTCCACTTCAGTGAAACACTCAGTCAAATTGCAATCCAGCAAGTGGCGAATTTGCAGTCAAATACACATCAAAGTGAGGTCCTGGTAACGTTCCACTTCAATCAATGGTCACTCGCCTGCAGCACGAATCTCAGCACACTGACACCAAAACCATGTTTTTTTTGGTGTTTTTTGTGTGTGGTCAGATGAATCTGAGTGAATAGCAGCTGTCTCCATAAACTAAAATCTTAATCATTATCTGGTTGGCAAATTTAGGGAAGGTATTAACAAAGAGGAAGTGAACTAGCTTCTACACTATACAATATTGATGTTTTATTGCTTTCAAAATAAGACATGTATATCAATCGGTGGCATTAGATGTTTGATAAAGCTTTATCTTTGTCAAGGGCATAGATCTGCTTGTTATTAAATGTGCACTCTGTAGGTAGAATAAAAAAGACTTACATAATCAGTCATTTACCGATTGTTTTTCTGTATTTACAGTTTTTGTCATGTTATGTTTTGTATGTGTAAGTCCTGTCATAGTTTGTTTTGTATATACGCTACTACTATGTCATGTTTTATTTTTCAAATGAAATCCCTCCAAGCTACGTCAAGTGGACATATGTTGGCATTATGATGTCATATTTGACATAATAAGAACATGCAAATGTGCAATTGACCTGCATTAATGGATGTTTGCGCCGAATTAAAGGATGGAAATTTTAGGACAAAACCACTACCGTAGAATTATGGGAAATACCATTTTACAAAGAGATACAACGTAGACGATGGCGCTGGATAGGACGCACACTGCTGAAACAAACTGAGGGTATTACATGACAATCCTCTTTCTGGAATCTCAGGGGAGAAGACGAAGAAGAAAACCAAAATATACTTGGAGAAGACAGGTGGAAGCAGAGATAAAGAGGATGGGGAAGACATGGAATGATCTGAACAGAATAGCAGGATACAGAACGCTTTGAAAAGTATTTGTTGAAGATGTACAATTGTGTGTGTTCATTTTCCCCGTAGTATTGATTGGTTTGGCTGCAGACCGTTGGAAAAAATTGTCGGTGTGATAGGGAATCCGATCAAGTTTTGATCGTGTTTCGATATTCCGATTGTTTACGATGAATGATGCTATCGTATGACGGAGAACAGATGGCTGTGTTCACTTTCTGTGCAGTTTAGCCTTATATCTTGTTTCTAAAGAACCATGATTAGTGCTTGCTTCATTATAATTGCTTTATTTAATTCTGCCACGCCTGCTGATATACCTTACACATGTTTGTAATAAAGTCAATGGGACGGGTTTCATTTGAACACGCTTTGTTTTTGTGTGTTCATGCGTGCTGTGCGCATACATATAAATCTATATAAACATACATATATATAATCTATATAAACATACATATATATAAATCTATATAAACATACATATATATAAATCTATATAAACATACATATATATATATATAAATCTATATAAACATACATATATATATATATCACTGAGCTTGTTCAATCTATACACTGAGCAAATCTTTAAAAATATCACAGAGATGCCAGGCCTAAACATTAACTGAAAGATAATCAATAACCTAAGATATGCTGATGCTGTATTACTAGAAGAAAATCATAAATACCTACAACAATTACTTGATGAAATAAATATGACAAGCAAAAAATATGGACTAGATATGAATATCAAAAAGACTAAAACTATGATCATAAACAAAGATAATACTCAAAACCTACAAGTGGATATCAAAATTGAAGGAATAGACCAGGAGACAGTTCAGAACTACAACTACCATGGATATACTATAACCAGTGATGGAAAATGTACAACTGAAATAAACAAAAGAATAGGTATGGCAACAAGTAATTTTAATGCCATGAAATATATACTAACATCAAAACATATAACACCAGAGCTAAAATAAAGAATAGCAAAATGTTATATCTTCTCAACACTCCTGTATGAAGCAGAAACATGTATATTAGTACAGAAAACAGAACCGGAAATTGAAGCCTTTGAAATGTGGATTCATAGAATATGAAGAATTGTGTGGAAAGAAAAGAAACCAAACGATGAAGTTTTAAAGCAAGTAAAGATGAAAAGACAACAACTAAACACAATTCAAACAAGACCAATGCCATTTTTGGTGCCTGTTAAAAGACACATCAGCCTACTAAAAGTAATCTTGGGAGGGAAAATACAAGGTACAAGTGGCAGACCAAGACTAACATGGATGAGTAACATCAAAAGATGGACAAATCAGCCCGTGACAACCTGCACCATCAAAGCAAGAGACAGCGGATTGGTGCTTCATGGTAGCCAACCTTCAATGCGGAGACAGCACGCCAATGATGATGATGAATGTGTGGTTTCTTTATGACGTTATCCTCCACTACCTCCTGGGTAGCGAGATTCCATGTTTAGCTCTCTTTGATAACAGCTATGAACAGGAGGTCACCTGCGCACGTTAAAAAACCCTCAACAGTTAGACTCGAAAAGAGTAGACCATAAATGTGACCAATGCCCAGACAACATAGTCAGCAGAAACTTGCCTTCACTGCGGACCCTAGGCCGTGCTACTGAGTTAAAAAACCCTCAACAGTTAGACTCGAAAAGAGTAGACCATAAATGTGACCAATGCCCAGACAACATAGTCAGCAGAAACTTGCCTTCACTGCGGACCCTAGGCCGTGCTACTGAGTTAAAAAACCCTCAACAGTTAGACTCGAAAAGAGTAGACCATAAATGTGACCAATGCCCAGACAACATAGTCAGCAGAAACTTGCCTTCACTGCGGACCCTAGGCCGTGCTACTGAGTTAAAAAAGCCTCAACAGTTAGACTCGAAAAGAGTAGACCATAAATGTGACCAATGCCCAGACAACATAGTCAGCAGAAACTTGCCTTCACTGCGGACCCTAGGCCGTGCTACTGAGTTAAAAAAGCCTCAACAGTTAGACTCGAAAAGAGTAGACCATAAATGTGACCAATGCCCAGACAACATAGTCAGCAGAAACTTGCCTTCACTGCGGACCCTAGGCCGTGCTACTGAGTTAAAAAAGCCTCAACAGTTAGACTCGAAAAGAGTAGACCATAAATGTGACCAATGCCCAGACAACATAGTCAGCAGAAACTTGCCTTCACTGCGGACCCTAGACCGTGCTACTGAGTTCATGCACGCAGGGCAGGATTCTCTTCGGATTTTCTCGACACTCTAGAGTGGGACATCGGAGCAACTATGGGTTCTTCCTGTGTGCAGTTATGATGATCCTACTAGCAAACAAACTCGACATCACCAATTAGGGTCTAAATTGTAGTTTTCTAAAGTTGGTTAAAATGGCGATAAAAAGAAACTCATTGCAGCGTTTTGTCATTTCTAGGCTTTGCTAGAGGATTGATGAATATATGCTTCATATCCAGGCCGGTGTCTTTGCTGTGTTTCAGGTTAAAATTTATAAGGAGCCAGTAGTGGGAAATAACGCAAACTGTAAGGTATGGTGACATTAAAAAAAAAAAAAGGAACACATTACAACACTGATGTCTCGGCCTACATGCGGCCTATTCAGAAAACTCTCTCTCTCGCTCTGCGATCAGGACCCAATCAGAGTAGGATTCCAGCTCCTCACATGAACTCAGCTGTCAGGTTAGGTGTGTTACAAACAGAACATCACAATTAGAGTCTGCCAGATCCACTCTGATTGAACACCCGTTAAAAACGTTGCACTGTGTTCTGCGCCAGTGGCCCAGTGCATCCGATTTCAGCCAGCATTTTATTCAGGATTGCTTTCCATAGCCTTTGATTGTCCCCAATCTTCCTGCAAGGCAGCAGGTGATCTTTTCTGTAGGGGGATTCTGCCCTTAGATGGTCGGCCCTCCCAGGTTTACGAGCACCATCTGCCCGAGTCACTAGAGGTGACTAAAACAGACATGCACACACAAAGATAGGAGATGTGACCAACACAGACTTGCACACAGCGATACGAGGCATGACTAACACTGACATACATCAAGATATATGACACATGATTAACATAAACATGCACATAAAGATATGAGATATGACTGACATAGACATGCACCCACAAAGAAATTACACATGTCTAACATGGACATGCACACAAAGATATGAGATATGACCAACATAGATAGGCACACACAATGATATGAGATGTGACTAGCATAGCCATGCAAACACAAGGATATGAGATGTGACATACACAGACATGCACACACAAAGATTTGAGAATATGACTAACATAAACATACACACAGAGATATGAGATATCACTAGCCCAAACATGCACACACAACGATATGACACATGACTAACACAGATACAAGATTCAGAAAACAAGAACGACAACACGTGATGAGGCACATATAGAAAAGTGGATGTCATTGGACAAATATAAAGTATATGGGTCTGCAGAGGGGATATATACATTGTATGTTATCTATTCTTTACATTCCATCTACCTCTTCTTTTCACAAATTGTTCTAGATGTGACAGTATATTTATTATCTGTTCCTTTGTCATAACAAAGCATACAAATAATATATATATATATATATATATATATATATATATATATATATATATGACCTTTCGAGCCGTAGCCGGCCTATAGGGCATGGACCCAGATACTCTTTCTCTTATCTAAATTTGTATTCTAACAGTTTTCAATCCTTCAATGCCTCTCTGATCAATGTTCTTCTCAGTATCTCTCTTGGTCTTCTTCTTTTCCTTTTACCTGTTTTTTCCCTCATGAGGGTGTGCTTTGTTATTCAGTTATTATCTCTCCTCATCACATGCCCAACATATGCGATCAACCACTAATATCATCAGTTATACGGTTTAAAGTTTAGTAATACGGTTTAGTTAAGATTGGCGAAATAATATTTGCTTCATCATAATCTTGGCAGCAGGGTTTCTGTCTGCTTTGACTTATTTGAAAACATTCTCACCACCATTCAGCTGCCCATGACAATTAAATAAAATAAGAAAACTGAGCAGAAAAAATGAAGCGTATGAAATGTGGATCTATAGAAAAATGCATTGGTCATGTGCTGTGAATAGATGAAGAAAGACTTCCCCGCCAGGCATTCATGTGAAAACCATCTGGTTAAAGTAAACAAGGTAGACCAAAAGAATTGATATGCAGAATAATTACTATGGAAGGCTCAATAATGGAATTAAGAAATAACTAAGGACTACAAAAACTAGCAGCAGATTATCAATCGTGGAGAATTATGACTTCCGCCATGAGCGCCGTCTTCGTCCCGAGTAGAAAATTAAAGAAAAAAAAAGGTGGGGGGGGGGGGGGGGGGGAGAAGAAGAGAATTAGGTGGAAGAAAAGAAGACAAGCATGGAGGTTTTAAATAAGCAGAAAATGAAAATAAAAATAAAAATTAAAGAATTCTAAAAAGACAGCTGAAACTATTGTTTGACATGTGAAGAGATACTATATCCTACGTCACGTCATCTGGGAAGAACGGCACAAGATAGACGGGGCAGAGGCTGACCTAGACTAAAGTGGACAGATAACATCAAAAGATGGACGATAACATCAAAAGATGGACAGATAACATCAAAAGATGGACTAGTGATCCTATGACAAAGTGCACCATCAAGACAAACCATGGAAGTAAAATAGCACTCCATGGAAATTAATCTTCGATGTGGAGTCGCCACCCAATGATGAATGGCAATGATGAATTGATGAGTATTCAGTAATCCTCAACTGGCCAAGACTTCACACACCGCCCACTTGTGTTCCTCAATACAGACTATCAAGTTTGGCAAAGAGAGTAGGGACTGTAGTGGAAGGCAACCCGGTACTCAAAAACACAGTGCTTAAGTCGGGTGTGTGAAGCCGAAAGAAGACAATAAAAAATTTCTGTTGCAAATCACAATACAACGCATCTACGCCAAATTGTGTGCAACTACACTTACGTAACGCCTGTTAATGGTGACAGTCTTCGGGTAAAAGCAAAAAGAAAATTCAAACCAGCCTGCTTGTGTACCATAATATATTGGGTAAGATCGGTACACTATGCACTTCCTGCTCAGTGTAAACAAAACATGGCATCTTCAAGAACGATTCATTCAAGAAACGTGTGAATTGTAGTCTTGGTGATGTTATATTTGTATGTTCGCTTCACTGAGATCTCTCGGATTTTACCATAATAGTAAATATATATTTATAATCTTTGCTCATATCACGAATATTTATAGGAATGATTATGCTGATTTTTATTATAGTTATAATATATTAAAATTATTAGTTATTTAAGTTATCTCAGTTGTTAAAGTTAATGAAGTTAATGCAATGAGTTATCAACAGTTATCAGTTGTTATCAGTTATTATTATAATTTATGCAGTTATCATGCTGTTATTGTGTTCTCAGTACTGAGTACTAGTACTCAACTGGAGTACTGTACTGAAGTACTCACTTACACTTAATGTTATATTAAATTATAATATAATAAGCATGCGACCTTTTTTCACTGTCAATTAATGTTCAGAAGACAGTAATACTAAATCAAGGTGACTTCAAACCTATATCTATTACTCTAAAAGACTGCCCACTAGAATCAGTACAGAAATTTACATATCTTGGATCCACAGTTACGCAAACCATCTCTCTTGATGAAGAAATAAACTGTCGAATTGGTAAGGCAGCTACGACCTTCGGCAAACTCACAAAAAGGGCATGGAACAACACGAAACTAACTCAAAAGACTAAACTCTTAATATATCAAACTTGTGTGCTTAGCACACTACTATATGGATCCGAAACCTGGACAACATACTCAAATCAGGAAAAAAGACTAAATGTCTTCCACATGCGATGTCTCCGCAAAATAATGCACATCAAATGGCAGGACAAAATAACCAACTTAACTGTCCTGCAACGTGCTAAGACCCTAACAATCATGTCGATGCTCAGAAGTCGAAGGCTAAGATGGCTGGGGCATGTCCAACGGATGGAAGAAAAACGCATTCCTAGGCAAATACTATATGGCGAGCTAAAACACGGAAAACGACAAATCGGCAGACCTAAACTACGATATAGAGATATCTGCAAATCATCTCTGAAAGACTTCTCCATCTGTGAAAACGACTGGCAACATCTGGCAAGTGATCGCACATCATGGAGAGCACGTATAAGGAACGGTATAACAACATTTGAGACTGTTCTAAGACAGGACTTAGAAGAGAAGAGACTCATGAAAAAGGATGGTAAACCCTGTGGACCAGCGAGCCTGACCTGTTCATTATGTGACCGCGTGTGTTTGTCAAACATTGGTAGAATTAGCCACGAGAGAAGCTGTTCGGCAAAAACAATACCTCAAAAAAATACGCAATAGCCTCCACTAGACCGTCTGACAAGACGAAAAGGGCCATATATATATATATATGTAATAGTATAGTTAATTAAGTTAAGTTAGGAAGTAGTTTAATTAAAGTTAAAGTATATATTTATAGTAACTTTTTGCTTAAACTTAAACTGTCAAGTTACAGTCCTCAGTAGCAGTAGTGAGTAGTTGAGTAGTAGTTAAGTTACAGTGTTACACTAGATTATACTAGATAAGATAGTAAGTAAGTAGGAACTTAGTAAGATTTCAACTAAACTTGGACTTAAGACACATCATAAGTCAAAAAGTTTACTTACTTCTTACTACTCATACTTATGCTCCACCTAATCGCAAAAATCATATAAAAATGCATTGAAAAAATATCCACACGTAATTGACAAAGTCTCAGTTTATAAAATAGAGGTAGGTACTCTCCTTCTTGATATACATTTTGATTTGGTATCAAGAGTAACACGAAGATAACATGGAAAGTAATACACAAAATAGTTTAAATTTTTAGGTTTTCCTTGACTACGATTTCCAAATGACTAAATCATAATAATAATAAATCATAAATCAAATATTTATTGTATTAACCCTTTATTATGACACCTATCCCATACTTCATATTTGTACGACACATTTGTAAAAATTACGAACACAATTGTTACATTTAGATGTAGGAAAATGTTTTCTTTGAACTTTTGCTACATAACTGTGTGTTTACCCTAGAAGAGACATGGGAATCAGATGTGGTAATAATTTCCTGGCTCAGGTTAGACTAATTGTAATAGGCAAAATGCCGAGATGACTTTTAACGAAGTTAAAACTAGTTGTCGTCAAACAGAGTAGTAACTTTATTTACTTGAAACTGTTGACAATTGCTGTACAAATTATAGATACAATTCACGCTTCTTCCACTTATAAAAGCCATCAATTGGTAACATGACTATGGCAGTTGTCAACCAGTGAGAGAGCCCTTTCTCTCGTCCCAACTATTTATACCACCCTCCTATTCAAAATCCCAGAATCCTCCGTAACCAATCATTTATAATCTTCTATCCTTCTTTGTCTACAACATGCGTACCCAATACGTCACTCCTAGAACCTTCCATGTCCCTTCTGTCTTAACCCATTGACCTTGACCCTATCTTGGTCTATTTCTAACATAACTACACTCACCCGGTGTCCTTCACACTTCCATGACTCCACCTGCATACTCACCCTCTTGGCTCTACACTATTACACCTATCTATGGTCTATTTCTAACATAACTACACTCACCCGGTGTCCATCACGCTTCCATGACTCCACCTGCATACACACCCTCTTGGCTCTACACTATTACACCCATCTATGGTCTATTTCTAACATAACTACACTCACCCGGTGTTCTTCACGCTTCCATGACTCCACCTGCATACACACCCTCTTGGCTCTACACTATTACACCTACCTATGGTCTATTTCTAACATAACTACTCTCACCAGGTGTCCTTCATGCTTCCATGACTCCACCTGCATACACACCCTCTTGGACTCTACACTATTATACCTATCTATGGTCTATTCCTAACATAACTACTCTCACCCCCAAATACACTCAACACATGCCCTCTTGGCCATATACTATTACATAATGGCCTGAGTTAAACGCATTTGCCATACCTACCAGAGGTGTTACTTCGTCTATTGACAGACACATCTGCCATAATCTGTCAGTCCAGCCATATATTCGGCTTTCTCTTAGCATCATTCACTGCCTATTACAAAGGTTTGTTTCATGTTTTACTGACAGCCGGAGAGATTTCCCCTGTCATCAGTAGAATAAAAAATAATTTTCTTGAAAATTTGCCAAATTTAAATATATTAAAAAAAAAAAAAGAAATATTTGTACGATAGCTTTGTACTTTTTACAAATCACGTGTTGGTGTTTGAAAAAAAAGAATCCAACATTAAAGGAAACAAATCCAGTTCTCAGGGGTCACCGGAAGTAATAATCAGGAACGTATAAAAATGTTTGCCTGTGACAAACTGTTGAATTCCAAGAATGTTTATTTTGACTTTGTCATTTTTACAAAGGTGTTGTAATTAAAGGTTAAATTCAATTATTCCTACAAAAGTGCTTAAAAAAAGTGATGGATAAAAAAATTAGCCCAAAAAACATAAAGGAGAGTAACTTTTATTTTTTAGCAATTTAGTTTGTAGACAAGATAAATAGGTACAGGCTGAGGAGGAAAAGGTATAATAATTAATATAAAAGTAATAAGTAATGATTGAGTGACATACAATGATACATGGCTAATCACCACTAATATGAGAAACTCCAGCCTGAAGGAGCATAAAGAAGGGAAGCGTCTGCTACAGAAGAGATGCTTAACTTCATTAAATGAGGATAGATGTGAACAGTAGTTAGGACCTTTCACTGCTTTCAGGATAGTTGTTGAGTTGTTGTTCTAGTGGTTAGTTCACTGACTCATGACTGCAGCTGTAGATGCAATTTTTATTGACAATGTTTATTTGCACACAGTTGAGTTGTCACATTTTAAATATTATTTTATATATAATTATTAATTATATTAGTATTGCCTAAACCTAATTAAAAGTCTCTACATTAACGGTAGCTGCAGGGTCAAAACAGCAGCAGGCTACACAGACCTCTTCGAAGTTAGATCAGGTTTAAGACAGGGGTGCGTACTATCCCCCCTACTGTTTATTACATACATGGACTTTATAAGCAAGCTAGCCAACCCATCAGAGACAGAGGAGATCAACAAGCTTTTATTTGCAGACGATCAGGCACTAATACATGAAACAATAGAAGACCTACAAGAACACTTAAACAAACTCAACAGCTCAGGCACAAAATACAACATGAGAATCAATAAAACAAAAGTCATGAATGTCGCCAAAAATAAACAGAACATCAACATAACTATAGAAGGCAGGCAACTAAAGCAAGTAGAGAAATACCTAGGAAGTTTAGTGACACACGATAATTCTTAAACAGCAGAGATAGAATCAAGATGCAATAAAGCTTGTCAAATCATTGGACAGTTATCACCATTATTGTCCAACAAGGAAATAACTCTGGAGGCAAAACGAGCACTATACAATACAATCTTCATCCGAACGTTGTGCTACCAATACCAGACCTGGACCCTAGATGCAAGAACAATAAGAAAATTAACCTCTACTGAGATGAAATGTGTTAAACGAATGACAGGAGAGTCATATGTCTGAGAGATAAGATCAGAAATGAAGAACTGAGAAAAAAGCTAGGAATAGTCCCCGCCATAGAATATATAAGGAAACAACAAATAAAATGGTTTGGCCACGTGACAAGGCAGATAGATCAAAATACAACACAACGAGCCTTCAGCAAACGTTGTGAGAATACCAGACCCAAGGGTCGACCACGAAAAAGATGGATCGATGGAATATTAGAAGCACTAGGAGACATAACAGCAGCAGAGGAGAACAGAAAAGCAAAGACCGCAAATTATATCTCCCCTCGACGCTGAAAGGCAGATGAGGAAGGAAAGAAGAAGTATTGCCTTTAGGCCTAAGGCTTATTGAACATTTACTCTCCATTGTTGTGTGTGTCCTTGATTGATAAAGGTTAATGACAAAAGTGCAATATCAAATCTGCCTGCTTAGCAAACATACTTCATTATCATCATTATGGATTAAGTTTAAACTTGAATGGCCTATCCTATTTGCATATTGTTGTTAAAGAAGAAAGTAACATCACATGACAAATTAGAGTAACCAACTCAGAGTTTTACAGCATTCTACCCTTGTTACCTATCAAGGTAATTCATGAGCTGAAGATTGTTTGAGGTGGGTGTAACCCTGTCAGAGAAAACAATCTTCTTCTTAGTGTTCACCTGTCAAGTGGATGTGGATGCCTTGTGGCGCTAGTTTGCAGTCTGTGCCGAACACACCCATCTTTGGCATCAATGAGTAGATTTGCTTAACATTTTTGCCTGAACTGTGGACATTTTTTACCTATTCAATTTTACTTTTAACTGCCAAAGGTTCTTTAACATGTGTGAGTGGACATCAGATCTCATTACCAAGAGACCAGGTGGTGTAAAGCCATGAAGAAATCACAAATCTGATTTTTGATTATTCCTACCACTTTGTGGGGATTGAACCTAGAATCTTATCCAGAGTCTTACTCCTAGACCACCCAGTCACATGGAAAAACAATAATCTTCATCTGGGGGGGGGGGGGGGGGACTGGTTGGTCTCAAGGCATGATGTTGGCCTTGAGACAGAGAGGTTGTGAGTTCAAATTCCGGCTGCTCCAGTTGGAATTTTTATTTAAGATTTCTCTCTGCGGCAACCACCCCAGGTCTCAGCAGCGATGCCTGGCTTGAAACCTCAATTACTCATTGACAGAAAAAATATGAGTACCTCCAAAGATGGAGTTATCTTCCTGTGCAGCAAGAGACCCCTGTGCACATGGCTGCCAGGTTAAAATGGATTAACATGCAAAATCAAGTTCCTAGTCTTTAGGGACTTTGCCAGAGGTGAAAGCTGGCGAACGCAAAAAAAAAGCTTACGGAAAGACTGAATGTGAGATACAAAGATATTTGCGAGGCATCCTGGAGTGAATTTTGTGACAGAAGATAATAAAAGATGGAGTGCAGTTTTAAAAGAAATAGGAAAACAACTTTAGAAAACAAGGTCAAGTCAAAACTAGAAGATAAAAACTTCAGTAAGAAAGAGTGAAACAACATAAAATCTGCCTTGTTCATTGTGCAGGATCTGTCATTTCATTATTTGAAGAAGCAGATATGAAAGAGGTTAATTCAGCAAAACAGAGCCTAGAAGATACTTCTGAGAAACAACACCAGCCTACTTTTCAGATGTCAAATACATAAGATCATATAGTCTGTTAGTTCTGTCATTTTCATTTGCCTCCTGTCTGCCCTTGTTAACATAATAGAAAGACAAAACCATTTACCTCCTTAATTACAGATAAAAACGGAAAATAATTTTAAAATTGCCTAAATAGTTTGTTGTTTTTCAGCACAACTGACTTCATTGCTTGTCAGTCAGTGACAGTCGTGAAAGCTGCATAGTGAAAGATTTGTTGATTGTTATAGTTTTACCATTTGGTCATTATAGTTTTACCATTTGGTCATTATAGTTTTACCATTTGGTCATAATAGTTTTACCATTTGGTCGTTATAGTTTTACCATTTGGTCGTTATAGTTTTACCATTTGGTCATTATAGTTTTACCACTTGGTCGTTATAATAGTTTTACCATTTTTTCATGTTCGAATCTGTTTTGGATTTTCAAAGCCCGTGATATTTTCCAGATGTCACGTTTCAACTGGGCGCCAGCAGCTTTCCGTATGCTGAAAGGCGTTCTTTGTGTCTTTAAACCAGAAGGAGTTACAGTTGAGAGAGTGATAAATTCAGTTAAAGTCAATTTATCCAAAGGTTAGTCATTATGCTAGTGTCATCAGAAATAAATGTTAGTTAATTTGATCAAAAGTAAATGTGTAAAAAAAAGGTAAAGAGCCCCTGTCACACCAAGTAGCGTATAGGGAATATGGTGTTAATGACCATAAATTTACAGACCTTCAGCACATGATTTTTGGGGTAATGTGGTTGGTATTACACCCGTGCCGCTTTACTTTCCCAGAAAAAATCCGGTACTCATTTAAGGCTGGGTGAACCCGGAAGCCATCGGTTGGGATCAAACCCTACCTCTTGTCCTTTGTAGTCATGTTCACTAACCACTGAGCTATTGCGGCTTCCAAAGTAAATGTCTGCTTATGACCTATTCCACCTATTGGCATAAAAAGAGGAGTAAGACAGGGCTGGATTCTATCACTATGCTTATTTCAACTTATACACTGAGCAGGTCTCTAAAGACATCATTGGTACGCCAGGCCTAAACATTAATGAATATACAGTAAAAAATCCTAGATATGCTGATGATACCATATTAATTGCAGAAAATCCAGAAGACCTACAACTAGTTAACAAAATAAACAAGACAAGCAAAGAACATGGTTTGGATATAAATATTAAAAACACTAAAAGTAAGATTGTTTCCTGAGAAAACACATAAAATATACAAGTGGATATCAAAGTAGATGGAAAGTACCTAGAAAGAGTTCAAGAATAAAGCTGTCTTTGACATGCTGTAACAAATGATTGAAAATGTAAGACAGAAATAAACAAAAAAATAAGAATGGCAAAAAGCAATTTTAACAAAATGTGCCTTTGGCATCTTGACAGATGATTGGTAGCAAGCAATCATGATAAGTCAGTAGTTCGGTAAAAATGTGTCTTAATTATGCTGATTAATTTTCATAACAGTAAATGAGATTGGGTGGCCTAGAGGTAGGACATCGGTCTCTGGACAGGAAGGGCTTAGTTTTGCATCCTGCCACATGTGGTGAGATTTTTTACTTGGAATCCATGGTTGACTTAAGGCTTACCCTTCTTTGGTCTCATGGTACTGGCATCTCATGTCTCTCTTTTAAATATAGAAAAACAGGAGGTTCTGTGTGCTCACATTAAAGAACTCTTGTCTGTTAAAAATAGAAAAGAGTAGGTCGGAGTTACATCATCATCATTGAGTGCCATCTCCTCCTCAAAGGTTGGCTACCATGGAGCACCATTCCGCTCTTGCTTTGATGGTGCAGGTTATCATAGGCTGACTTGTCCATCTTTTGATGTTACTTTTCCATGTTAATCTTGGTCTGCCTCTGCCTCTTTTACCTTGTATTCTCCCTTCCAAGATAACATTTAGTTGGCTACTATGGCTGTTGTATCTTTTAACATTTTACAAAAATCTCATTTGTTTTGTTTGAATTGTGTTTAGTAGTTCTCTTTAGTTGCTGCTTTAAGAATTCATAATTGTTTTTCTTTTCTTTCCATTCAATTCTTCCTATTCTTCTATGAGACCACATTTCAAACTGTTTTCTTGTCTGATGTCCATGTTTATAGTGACCATAGCCTGTGGGAAAATTGTTCAGCAAATCTTGAACTGCACCATGGATCAACAAATTAAATGGCTTGAATGTATGACATCAGTCAAAGTCCTTTAGACTCCTTATTAGAGCATAGGCAAGGTCTTCCACTCATCCCTAATCTTGGACATTTTCTCTACTTCTCTCCAGTCCCACCAAGTTTTCTTAAGGGTTTCCACGATTTCTCTTCTCCATATATTCCTTGATCTTCTTGGCATTCTCTTCCCTTGTGGTTTAATAACAGTGCCTGTCTTGCTATGTTGGCATCAAGTTTTCTTCCTGTGTGTTCATCCAACTCTATTTTCTGTTCATAATCTGTTGCTCAATTAGTCCTTGTTTTGTTCTTTATCAAATATCTTCATTTCTGATCTTGTCACACCATCTGATGTTCAGAATTTTTCTCAAACAATTGTTTGTAATTTTTTGTTTAATTATATTATTTAACATCCATGTCTCTGAGCAGATATATAACATGGCTACCATAAAATATTATTGTTAAAAAAAAAGAATATGATGTTAGTTCCTGTAATGTTTCGAATAATGAAATCAGAATTACATTCTATCTATCTATTGACCTTTCGAGCCGTAACCGGCCCATAGGGCGTAGACCAAGATACACCTTCTCATATATGAATTTTTGTTCTAGCAGTTTTCTTTTAAAGATATTTTATCAAATCTCGCCATTTGTCTCTGTTCTGTGCAAGCAGCTCTATCTCATTGAGGGAGCGGAATCCTGTTGCTCTTGCCTCTCTCATCAATGTTCTTCTCAGTGTCTCCCTGGGTCTTCCTCTTTTTCTCTTACCTGTTGTTTCCCATATGAGGGCCTGCTTTGCTATTCAGTTATTATCTCTTCTCATCACAAGTCCAACATATGACCATCGTCTTTTCTTTATTACTGAAGATATTAGTGGTTGATTGGCGATTTCTCTAATTTCCTCATTTGTTTTGAATTCGTTCCATGCTATACCAAGTATTTTCCTTAGACATTTATTTTCGAATGCGTTCAACTTTGTTTCTATATCTCTTGTTGTTTTCCAGCTTTCACACGCATAAGTAAGGGTTGATAGTACATTTGATTTGAATAGCCTAAGTTTTGTGTTTGTGCTGATTAGTTTTGATTTCCACAACTTTTCAAGGCTTCTGAAAGACATTGCTGCTTTAGCTATTCTGATTCTAATTTCTTTACTTGTATCCCCTTCTCGATCAATGTGACTTCCAAGATAGATAAAGTGATCGATCTCTTCTACTGGTTTGTTTTCCATGTATATTTTGTCATCTGTTGGAATTAAACTTTTCATGACTTTAGTCTTTTCATGATTGATCTCAAGCCCAATTTTGCTGGCTATTGCTGATAGTTCATTTGTGTTTTCCTGCATCATTTTTATCTGACTGCTGATGAGGACTATGTCATCAGCAAAGTTGAGGTCCTCCAAATGGTCTCCTTGTATCCATTCGATGCCTTTATTACCAGTGCAGCATTTCTTCATTATGAAGTCCACAACAATTCCAAATAACAAGGGCGATAAAATACATCCTTGTTTAACCCCAGTTTCTATTGGGAAACATTCGCTCAGTCCTTCCTCTGTTCGAACTGCACATGTGTAACCGTCATACATGTCTTTGATAATATTTATGATTTTTGATGGTAAGCCATATTGCTTCAGAATTTCCACAAAGAATCTCTTTGAATACTATCAAATGCTTTTTTGAAATCGATGAAGTAAAGATGGATTAGGAAATATAAAATATCTGATTAACTATTGATGTGTGAAGTCTGACTTCATTTGATGGGACAGCAATTCTTGAGCCTAGCATGCAATGCTGATCATGAAGTCTAAACTGGAAATGGCGCGGGAACATGGAGATTATGCTGCCTATTACGGTCATTACAGCGACCTGGAAGTGTTCATTTTTAGCTGTGCACCATTTGTACAGTTTAATATGGCACATTCAATAGAACACTTTTTATTAATGTAGAAATGCTCAATTTTACAGAACACAACACGTTCAAAGGTGCGCGTGGCCGTGCAGCTAAAACCACTGTTCCGCTAGCTGAAAAGTCGACATACGGTGTTTGAAGCCCGCGGTAGACAGAAAGGATTTTTTTCTATCGGGGGTGAAATAAAAATCCCGAGTCTCACACGTCGTGGTGACTGCTTGACCAAGCAGCCTTTATCCCTCTGGTTCTATAGTTGCCCCCCGACATACACCAGCAATGGTACTATGTGTCGTAAAGATAGTTTTTTTTAGTACAACACGTTCAATATAACAGTATGAGACAGTTGGGACAGTGATTTTTGGGGTACACTCATTGACCATAAAACTACACTGTTTCAGTTTGTGTGCATGAAGGCTATGCTACCCATGACGGTCGTTACAGTGACCTGAAAGTCTCCATCATGAGCTGCGCACCTTTTTTCAGAACACAACACGTTCACTGCAACAGTATGAATGTTTAGGTTGAACACTTTGTTGGTTGCTGGAACAGGGGCTGAGCAGATATGGGAATGCCCCACCTGCAGTGAAGCCATTTAGTTCTAAAGTCTCCTAAAAACATTTCATTTTTCTTTGATGAAGTGTGTCACAAAGGGACAGAGAAAGGAGAGAGTTCTGGGACTTGGTTGTCTAGACATCTACCTCTGGGCAAGAAGGTCACACCTCCACAGAAGAAGTGGACATTTTTTAAAATTGAATCCGTGGTTTTTCATGGTTTTTCTCTTCCCTGGTCTTTAGGTAGTGAGATCTGATGTCTACCCCTCTTGGATAAAAGTGATGTAGTCCTCTCGGATAATAGTGATCTAGTCCTTTAGGATAACGGCAATCTAGTCCTCTAGGATAACAGTGATCTATTCATCTAGGATAACAGTGAGCTAGTCCTCTAGGATAACAGTGATCTATTCATCTAGGATAACAGTGATCTAGACCTCTAGGATAACAGTGATCTAGTCCTCTAGGATAACAGTGATCTAGTCCTCTAGGATAACAGTGATCTAGTCCTCTAGGATAACAGTGATCTATTCATCTAGGATAACAGTGATCTAGTCTTCTAGGATAACAGTGATCTAGTCCTCTAGGATAATAGTAACAAACAGGAGTTCCCCTGTGCATTCTGCATGCACTGAAGAACCCTTGGTAGTTGGAGATTGAAAAGAGTAGGTCAGAAGTGGCTGCTACCAGGAAAAAAATGTGCCCAAAATGTAAAAAAAAAAAATAAATGAGAGTGCCTCCTGAGTCAGAGAATATCTGCCTGCATAGTGGGGGACATCTGAGAAATAGGAAAGTTCATGCAAAACTCAGTCCTTCTGGACTTTGCTGGAGATATAAAGCAGGTATACACAAACAAGACGTAAGCATTCCCTTCAAATTTGTTTTTAACACAGGATTATTTTTATTCACATTTGTTTTTAAAACAAAAATATTATTTCCTTCACATTTTATTTTTAACATGAGATTAACTTCTTTAATGTCTTAGAGTTAATAAAATAAATGTTGATGAAGATTCAAAATTGAATAGAGATAGATCTAAGATTATTTTAAGCCTGTAATAATTGTGAGAAGTTACATGTGCTGAGACTGCCATGATGGGGACTGCAGCTACCTTTCTTTGCTTGGGAGATGAGATATTAGTTCAGATGATTCCACTGGCATGGGTGGTTGAGCTATTATGGATTTTAATTCATTTGCAGTTATACCGGGGCCTTCCATAACCATCTTTTGCAGGTGACACATAATCAACCTCAATGGTCGAAGTAGGCCCATAGGCATTTTTATAATTTGGTGAAGAATATAGATAATGTTTATATAAAGGTGCCACAATGTTTGGATATTTGTTTATCTTCATGTCATTTGTAAAAGGCAATTAAAATGTAACCAAGGTTTACTTGTACATACACTCTCACAAAACATCTTTCTTTTTCTGTTTGAGATTCTATATATCAATGCAGACGTTGGCAATAAACTTAACTGTGACCACATCTCCCCTAAAGAGTCATAGATTGTGTCATCTAATTAGACTAGATTGATGAAAACAATTATTTCCGTTGAAACCTTCATTCCAGTCTTATAACTTGAGATTAATTCCCTTCAAATTTGTTTTTAACACAGGATTATTTTTATTCACATTTGTTTTTAAAACAAAAATATTATTTCCTTCACATTTTATTTTTAACATGAGATTAACTTCTTTAACACTTTAGATTAATTTCCTTCACAGTTGCCTTCTCTCTCCCTTTATTTTCTAGGTCTACCATGTCAGCAAAAAGAGAGTCATAATTTCCAATATTAGGAAGAAACAATCATCATTTTTTGGCCATGTAATGAGAAGGGAACAGCTGAAATAAATTGTAACAACTGGAAAAATTGATGGACGAAGAGATTGATGGAAGCAAAGAGAAAAGGTACCAGACTGCTTAAGAGAATGGCTTGGCAGAAGGTCAACAACAGAAATGATAAATAATTATCGAGATCAAAAATTGTGGAGAGACATGATCACCTACGCCTAGGCACGGTACTTAATGATGATGATACAAATAGAGGAGAGAGAGAGTAATATTTCAACTGTTAATAGATTTCAGGTTAACTAAACTTCTAAGAGAACATTTAATAGAGAGAGCTCTGCTATGGGCTTAAGAAAAAAAACAAAACCCTTCAGTAAATTGTCATACATGGAGAGAGATGGTGTCTGCCCTATGTGTCGTTTACAACCCAACAGAATCTAACTAAACTAAAGAGAAGTGATTTCTAAAAACATCATCAGACAGATGTCTTAGAGTTAATAAAATAAATGTTGATGAAGATCCAAAATTGAATAGAGATAGATCTAAGATTATTTTAAGCCTGTAATAATTGTGAGAAGTTACATGTAAGATTAATTAACTAAAGGTTAGCTTTACTCTACATCAGTGGTGGCCAACTTGAGGTTGCCCGAGGGCCGGATTAAAGCCAAGGCCAAGACCCGCGGGCCACACTTAAGAATATCGTCAAAAATGACAGTAGGGACCTATGCGATATAGTAATATATAAATAATGCTTGCACTTTGACTACATATTTGATTTGTAACAAATCCATTAATTATTCATTTTAAAATTACCTTTAATGTCTCAGTGCGACGATTGTGACTTGTCACAGCTTTCCACCAGAGATTTGAAGTCCACTTCCATTTTTGACGTGGCGATTCGGAGAGTATGGGACAATGTCGAATCGGTCATTCTGTTCCTGGTCTTAGATTTAATTAACTTCATGGAAGAGAATGTTGTCTCGCAGAGATATGTGCTGCCGAATATAGAGCACATCTTTAGTGCCCATTTTCTCAGACACGGGTAACGTTCATTTGGTAGCAATTTCCAGAAGTCAGCTCCTAATGCCTTTACAGTACTGAGGAAGGGGTCACACTGAAGGTCACACAACTCTAGTTGAAGATCTGATGGCTGGCACTCCACTGTGCACTTAATTGGGTTATTAAAAAGTTCCGTTTGCGGACGAAACATTTCAAAATCTTGAAATCGTCGATCAAATTCACAAATCAAATGTTCAATGTCAGCTGCGTACTTACTGAAGTTTGCACTTTCTATCTCTGACAACAACTGCTTACAACTTGAAAAATGGAACAGATCATTTTTTTGCAAAGAAAGTCTAAATAGATTCAGCTTCTTTTTAAAACCATCAACATATCCCATCAATTGAAAAATGGTTTGCTTTTCCCCTTGTAGCTGCAAATTCAATATGTTCAAATGTTGTGTGATGTCTGTGAGATATGCCAGATTATGAAGGAAATTAATGTCTTTGAGTGCATGTTGAAGATCAATGGAGCATGGTAAGTTCTCTCGCAGGAAGTCATAAATGTCATTCTTCAGTTCAAAAAATATTATTAAACATTTCCCTCGACTAAGCCATCTTACTTCTGTATAAAGCAGGAGATCACCGTAGCTAGAATCTACTTCCTCTAAAAATGATAAAAACTTCCTGTGATTTAAAGACTGGTGTCCTCCTCTTATCAAATTTGTTATTTTCACAACAGTAGCCATGGTGTCTTTTAGATTTATGGACTTTGCACAAAGGGCCTCTTGATGAATTATGCAATGCAATGTAGGTACGTTAATTTTGTTTTGCTTTAGAAGTCCAACAAAACCAGTATTTGAACCAATAAAAGCTTTGCAACCATCAGTACACACTGCAGACAACTTTCCAAAACCACCTACTTCATCTACGGCACTATGAACTGCAGAAAATATGTCTGTCCCTCTACAAGTGTCATGCAAAGAGCAAACTTTCAACAATTCTTCAATAACAGTAAAATCCTCCTGGATAACTTTAACAAAAATAAGAAGCTGGTAAGTGTCAGTGATGTCAGTACTTTCATCAATCGCGAGCGAAAAATATGAGCAGTTTTCAATACAAGATTTTAAACTTTGAGACAGTTGCAGACTGATGTCTTCTGTTCTTCTGGCTACAGTTTGTTTTGAAAGAGGCACAGATTCAAATTCTTTGGCTATTTTTTCTTGACCGAATGCCTTTGCTATTTGAATCGCACATTTCTTCACAAAATTTCCGTCAGTAAAGGGTTTTTTAGATTTTGCAAGCTCATAGGTAACTGTATATGATGCAATGATCGATGACTCTTTAATTTTATTGCCCTTTGTATACATACTTTGCTGTTGATTCAACTTTGTCTTCAGCTGTTCAACCAAAAGCTTCCTAGCTTCAGTGCTATGTTTCTCATACATGTTTTGATGATGTGTGGCATAGTGCCGTTTTAAATTATATTCCTTCAAAACGGCTAACACTTGAACGCAAATTAAGCACTGAGGTTTACTATCCTTATTGAAGATGAACAAATAATCTAATTCCCATTCAGGTTTAAATATGCGATTTTCACAATCAACTTTTCTACGTTTTAACATGATTTAATACAAAATCTCACATCAAAGTTAAAAGTCACAGAATGTTGGTCCACTATCGAAAATAAGTCCAGATTTGACAGTTATACACAGACTTGTGTTTGACAATGAAATCAAAAGATTGTGACCAAATAAACACGTTGCAGTCATTTTATGGACAAGACAAGACGATGGGATCAAATGGAATGAAGGCGAACAGTGAAACATTTTGAATGTAACTTCAAAGACAGAATTAGAGCTACGAAGTCCCCTCACCCCTGTCCCTCCCAACCTCATTAACCCCTTACCGCGAAATGAAAGAGCCACCACAAGTCCAGACGACAAATGTTGAGCCAAAGATCTGACGCTATCACCGCACTGACAATAAAGCAACTTTGCGGTACCAACTCGAAGCAAAGACTTTGAATATTGTCGGCACTATTAGTTGTGCAGTGTGTGTGTGTGTGTGTTATTTGAAATTATGTTGCCAATCTAGCTGTTGCGAGAAATTGACAGAGATTTTCAAATTGTGTATTCTTGAACGATAGAAGAGTTAACTCCGACACGGATTAAAACCAGGAGAAAT
Source organism: Megaustenia siamemsis (assembly GCA_032433765.1). Lineage (NCBI taxonomy): Eukaryota > Metazoa > Mollusca > Gastropoda > Stylommatophora > Ariophantidae > Megaustenia > Megaustenia siamemsis. The sequence goes on along the minus strand of JAVIAB010000159.1, from coordinate 37,443,251 downwards.
CCGCTATTAGGGGTAAAAAATGAAGTATGTCCGTGGAGCTTCGCGGGCCAAGAAAACTAGGCTGGCGGGCCGGATCCGGCCCGCGGGCCGCCATTTGGCCACCCCTGCTCTACATTGTAACAGTATATTACTGATTATGATACTAATTTTTATTGTTAGTTATTTATTCTTTTCATATTTTCAATGTGTTTTATTTTTTCAAGCAACCAATTAAATGGTGGTTGTTTTAAATGACCAAAATGGCGGTTGTTTTATTTTCGTAGTCTAGTTTATGTGATTAAAGTGATTGAATATAGTTTTTCCAATGGATTATAATTTTCAAAATGTTATGTAGTTTTCTACGAAGGAGGAGGATAAGATCCGATAAGTACTTTTAAAAAAAATAACCTCTACTGAGATGAAATGTATTAAACGAATGACAGGAAACAATCTGAGAGATAAGATCAGAATTGAAGAACTGAGAAAAAAGCTAGGAATAGCCCCTGCCATAGAATATATAAGGAAACAACAGATAAAATGGTTTGGCCATGTGCCAAGGCAGAAAGATCAAAACATAAAACAATGAGCCTTCAGCAAACATGAGAACACCAGACCCAAGTGTCGACTACGAAAAAGATGGATCGATGGAATATTAGAAGCACTAGGAAACATGTCAACAGCAGAGGCGAACAGAAAAGCAAAAGACCGCAAATTATATCTCCCCTCGACGCTGAAAGGCAGATGAGGAAGGAAAGAAGAAGAAGAAGAATGATGTGTTTTATTTATTTTTAATTGATGTTGTTTATTAATCCTGAGTACAGTGTGTGTAAACCATCAAATGTACATTATACACTACAAAACTGTAACTGTTCGGGGGCCTGACTGGTCTTAAGATAACATGTTAGCCTCTGAACAAAAAGGTCTTGGAGTCAGTTCCTCCAGTGGGAATATTTTTTGCAAAAAAAAAGAAAATTGAATCCATGGTTTTCTGTGGCAATTACCCTCCCCTGGTCTCTGGTTAGTGAGATCCGTTGTCTAGTTGTCCAGGATAACGGTAATAAACAGGAGATCTGTGTGTACTTGTGCATGTTAGGAACCCTTTGTTGTTAACAATTGAAAAGTAAAAAAAAACAAAGAGCCCCATCACGCCAAGTGGCGTATAGGGTATATGGTGTTAGTGACCATAATTTTTACATACCTTCGGCACATGATTTTTGGGGTAATGTGGACAGTATTACGCCTGTGCCACTTTATTTTCCCAGAAAAAAATCCAGTACACTTTTAAGGCTGAAAACCATCAATCAGGATCAAACTCTTGTCCTTAGTAGTCCAGTTCATTAATCACTGAGCTATCGTGGCTCCCAACAATTGAAAAGTGTAGGCCATAAAATGGCTGCTGTCTGGGCAAATTGTCAGCAAAAAATTTGCCCTCATGAATGGATCTCAGGCCATGCTACAGAGTTTGTGCTTGTGGTCAGGGTTCTCTTTGAAGATTTGTGGTATTCCATAGGACAATCTGTGCACTTATGGATTCATCCGGTGTACAGTGATGATGATCCCAAAATAACATAACGTACAACTTTCAGAATGTACTTTTCCTTTGATTAGCTCTACAACCTTATTGCATACAATCTGTCCTTATAGATCTGAATGCCCTACCCTGTTACCAGTATGAGATACCCTTGAGGCAAGCCAGCCTACAGGAGAACCCACATGTGAAAGAGTTGTCTGTAGACACACAAGCTGTAGGCATTGAGGACTGGTCTGAGCACAGATTGGGTTTGTAATTCTTCACGTTAAGTGTTTTTACATTTAGCATGAGATATTACATCCTCATTTTAAGTGTTGTGCCATTGTCACAAGCTCTGCACCTTAAGTGTCATGCCATCTATTAAAAGCTTGTTTTATTTTAAATGTTGTGCCATTTGCCATACGCTCTTCATTTAAAGTGTTGTGCCATCTGTCAAAAGCTGTTTTATTCTAAGTGTTATGCCTTTTGTCACATGCTCTTCATTTAAAGTGTTGTGCCTTTTGTCATATGTTCTTCATTTTAAGTGTTGTGTCATTTGTCAAAGTTGTTTATTTTTAGTGTTTGTGCCATTTGTCAATTGTAATTACCTCATCATTTTAAGTATTGTGCCATTTGTCATAAGTAATTACCTCTTTTTTTTTTTTTTTGTTTTTTGTTCTAGCAGTTTTCTTTTAAAGATATTTTATCAAATCTCGCCATCTGTCTCTGTTCTGTGCAAGCAGTTCTATCTCATTGAGGGAGCCGATTCCTGCTGCTCTTGCCTCTCTCATCAATGTTCTTCTCAGTGTCTCCCTGGGTCTTCCTCTTTTTCTTTTACCTGTTGTTTCCCATATGAGGGCTTGCTTTGCTGTTCGGTTATTATCTCTTCTCATCACATGTCCAACGTATGACCATCGTCTTTTCTTTATTACTGAAGATATTAGTGGTTGATTGGCGATTTTTCTAATTTCCTCATTTGTTTTGAATTCGTTCCATGCTATACCAAGTATTTTACCAAGTATAAAAAAAAAATTTTTTTTAAAATTCATATAGGAGAAGGTGTATCTTGGTCTACGCCCTATGGGCCGGTTACGGCTCGAAAGGTCAGTAGATAGATAGAATTACCTCTTCCTTTTAGTTTCTATCCAGCTTCAGTAAAGAAGTGACTGCCTATCACATTATTGGTGTATAGTAGACAAAATACAAAAGAACTAGGATGTTTCAGCTTTGCAATTAAGAGTGATCTTGTTTTCTATTTCCCATGCCTTTTGTTGCATCTGCTCCAGCTTGTCTTGGTCCAATATGGCTTTTGTGCTTATTCCTATAAATAGTGGACTGGGTGTTCTTGAGGTAAGATGATGGCCTCTGGACAGAAAGATCCTGGGTTTGAATTCTGCCACAAATGGTGGAAATTGTTCACTTGAATCCATGGTTTCTTTGTGGCTTTTACCACCCCTGGTTTTTGAGTAGTAAAATTTGATGTCTTACATTTCAGATAATGGTGAATAAACAGAAGGTCTAGTGTGCACTCATGCATGTTAAACAACTCTTTGCAGTTAAAGGTTGGAAAGAGTAGGCCAAATAATGGGCACTTCCTGAGCAGAATTGTTAAGCAAAATCTATCAATGCTGAAGATGGATGTGTCAGGTCAAAGATACAGATACTGCAGCTGTGCTGTGTAACAAAGCCATGAGGAAAAGCCAGGAAGGTCCAGAAATACATGGAGGAGAAAAGTCATGGAAACCCTTAGGAACATTGGCCTAGACTGGAGAGACGTAGGGAAAAATGTTCCAAAATAGGGATGGATGGAGAGACCTTGTCTGAGGTCTCTGTTACAAAAGTCTGATGGGCTTTGATTGATTCATTGATGTTTTAGGAGAGCAGGTGGGCAAATCAATAAGGGCCAAAGCAAAGAAATGCATATAAATATGAAGCTGCAGGAAAACAAATTGTAAGGAGAAATGGAAAAAAAAAATAGAGAGAAAAAAAAAAGAAAAAAAATGATATGGTTAAAGCTTTACGTAATAAGTGGATGACACAAATTAGAACAATGTTTTGGCTCAGTAGGCCTTCAGCAGGAACTAACATACAACACAAACACAGATATGTAATATATATGGCAACTCAATGCCTTATTGGGCTCCAAACTGGAAAATGTGAATTTGAACCTTGGTAGTGTCAACAGTTTTTTTTTTTTGCTGGGGGGGGGGGGAAGAAGGGCTGGTTTAAATTAAATAAAAATCGTGACACAAACACCTCGTAGCAACTGCACTGGACAAGCAGCCTCCACAGGAATCATTGATAATCTGGGGCAGAAGATTAATAAAATAGCAGACATTATGAGGAGCACCATACAGAATGCTACATAGGATTGATCTGAATAGTCCACTATTGTCCCTAAAGGTGAAGGGCAATAGAGGCTGAGGAAAGTGTGTGTAGTTTTTTTTTTATAAATTGTGTTTAGATTAGGCAAATATTGCTTGGGTTTTCTTCATTTTTGTTCTCCTTTATGTTATGACCAAGTTTTCCAAGTTCAAGCGTTGACACAGAAAATCTCATACACCAAATTAGGCTTTAAAAGATTGTGTTAGTCTTCTCCTTAGCATTCAAGTCTTGTAATCATGCAAACTTGGTTGTATAGTCAGTATGTATGCATGTGTATCCTGATTTTCCCTTAATCCTACACTGTGGCTGACACATTCCGTCTTCTGCAAGTTAAATCTTGGTTCGATATAGGAGTTTTCTTTCTTGTAGGGTGGATGCAGCTATTTCTAGTGTATGAGATATCCTGTGTCACCCCTGCATGTGAGTGAACTTACCCCTGATTCTCTTGTTTGAACAACTACATTTATTATGGTTTTAACCCCATTTATGGAGTCTGGGGTGGTTTTTAACTGAGGTAATATTTCTTTAATCATTAAATTACTTTAATATATACCAGTCTTATACTAGTCAACATAAAGAATATATTCAAGTAATTATATATGCTTGCCATATCTTTTATTTGTTCTGATTAATTTCAGTTTTGGGAGACCGTTATGAGAAAACAGATTTTGAAATAAAACATGTGGATGATTTATCATTAAACTCATCTGGAGTTCTCGGTGAGTGATCTTTCTTTGAGGCTTGATTCACAGTTAAATATAGTTCAGGCTTTGTTTTTTGGATAATGAGGTAATATAAAATAGGCAACAGACAAAAAAGACAAGTTTATTACTGACATGAGGAGGAAACAATAATTTTTTGCCATGTAATGAGAATGTATCTCAAAGCAAGCCCTCAAATGGAAACCAGAAAGTAAAAGAAAAAACAAACAAACATAGAGAAATACTATAAAGAACACTGAGGCTAGGGACAGCAACAGCAGGCATAAGATTGCGAGATTGGGTGGCTTGCTGAGAATGAGCTACTCACCCAGAACAGGTGTGTTGCAACATGTAATAAGATAGAATGTAACTTCTGTGCAAGGTCTGACACTCCATAGCAAAGATCTTTGGTTGTAATCTAGAATTTCTGCCCCGAGTGCCATCTGCCCTGTGTGCCATCTGCCTTGTGTGCCATCTGCCCTGTGTGCCATCTTCAGCTCAAAAAGACATTAGGTAGAATGAGATTCAAATACCTGGAATATCATTGTACAGTATTGGAATACTATAGATTTAGATGGAAAGAAAAGAAAACAAACGATGAGGTATTAAAACAATGAAAAATGAAAAGAGAATTACTAAACACAATTCAAACAAGACAAATGTGATTTTTGGACCATGTTAAAAGACACAACAGCCTACCAAAAGTAATCATGAAGGGGAAAATACAAGGTAAAAGAGGCAGACCAAGACTAACATGGACAAGTAACATTAAAAGATGGACAAACCAGCCTATGACAACCTGCACCATCAAAGCAAGAGACAGAGCAGAATGGCGCTCCATTTTAACCAACCTTCGTTACAGAGATGGCACTCGATGATGATGATTGGAATACATGGGACATTTAAGAGAAGGAGAGGAGAAATAGGGGAAAAAATACCAGACAGTTTAAAAGAATGGTTTGGTATGATGCCAACAATAGAAATGTTAAAGATCTTTATAGACAGAAAGATCACACTAATTAGAGAGAAATAAAGAGAGAAGTTCTCTGTTCTTGTATGGGCAGTAGGGAGCTGACAACACTTGGCATGTCTGTTGTTTGTTACAAATTTGTTTGGCTTCATGGATAAAACTGCTTCTTTTAAGCTATCCATCTGCAAGATTTTAAAATTGGTCCTTCATTGGATATTTTGACATGCATGAGAATTTTTCTGCCTGTATCACTATTGTTGTGCCTTGTGTTCTCTCAATACTAGTATCTCTAGTACAAGTGTTCTTATCTCTGGTATAGGTGTTCTTATCTCCAGTACAGGTATTCTTATCTCTAGTATAGGTGTTCTTATCTCTAGTACAGGTGTTCTTATTTCTGGTACAGGTGTTCTTGTCTTATACAGGTGTTCTTATCTCTGGTATATATGCTCTTACCTCTGGTACAGGTGTTCTTATCTATAGTACAGGTTTTCTTATCTCTGGTATAGATGTTGAATTTGAACTGAAGATGATTTCAGCTCAAATACATGAACCTTTAGCACTGGCAAAAACTTGTAAAATAATTCAAACTTATAAGCATGTTTTTGTATCTTATAAAAACGCAGCTTTGTGACAACAATTACTGGAATTGGCTACTTTATTGTCTTTTATTAGTGCAATTTATGCAGTTATTTTTTCTGTCATCTTTTTCTTACTGGAGGCCACGGTTAAATATGTCCATTTTTCTTGTGTTTGTGTATAGCATTAATTTTATATGCCAAACATGTCAAGATTTCAACTTTGTTTTTCTTCTTAGTCCTTGGTATAGACAAGTTTGGACTTGACAGCGTAGACATGATAGCTGAGTCCAAGTTCCTTAGGGTAAGTCTTCCCTACATGCTTACTCTTTTGCAGGTTTGCTGTCGGAACTACTGAGTTTAGTGCTCTGTGCACACCGTGAGCTGTGCATTTCATCCATTTTGATTGTGTTTTGATATTTCGATTGCTTATGATGAATGATGATATTGTATGATGGGGAACAGATGGCTGTGTTCACTTTCTGTGTGGTTTCGCCTTATGTCGTTTGGTGTATGCTGAGACTGCTACGATGGGGACTGCAGCTACCTTTCTTTGCTTGGGAGATGAGATATTAATTCAGATGATTCCACTGGCACGGGCGGTTGAGCAATTATGGATTTTAATTCATTGCAGTGATACCGGGGCCTTCCATAACCATCTTTTGCAGGTGATACATAATCACCCTCAATGGTCGAGGTAGGCCCATAGGCACTTTTATAAGTTGGTTAAGAATATAGATAATGTTTATATAAAGGTGCCACAATGCATTTTTGGATATTGCAAGACTTGTAATGATAACATTTGTTTATCTTCATGCCATTTGTAAAAGACAATTAAAATGTAACCAAGGTTTACTTGTACATACACTCTCACAAAACATCTTTCTTTTTCTGTTTGAGATTCTATATATCAATACAGATGTTGGCAATAAACTTAACTGTGACCACATCTCCCCTAAAGAGTCATAGATTGTGTCATCTAAGTAGACTAGATTGATGAAAACAATTATTTCCGTTGAAACCTTCATTCCAGTCTTATAACTTGAGATTAATTCCCTTCAAATGTATTTTTAACACAGGATTATTTTTATTCACATTTGTTTTTAAAACAAAATATTATTTCCTTCACATTTTTTTTTTAACATGAGATTAACTTCTTTAACACTTTAGATTAATTTCCTTCACATCTCTTTTTTAACACTTCAGATTAATTTCCTTCACATTTGCCTTCTCTCTCCCTTTATTTTCTAGGTCTACCATGTCAAGGGAAGGTTTGGTTGGGCCACTGATGACTTTACCCCCACAGGACGCATCCTTGAAAGAACTAGCTTCAGTAAGGCTCCCTTCATTTTGTTGATCACATCTTTGTAACATTGAAAAAATATCTGCATCTAGTTTTACAATTTGTAATTTTTGTTAATGTGTGGAAGAAAATGGTAGAATGGCATCAGCAGATATATTTGGTAGTCAGGTGAACATCAGTTTGATTGCAGGTCATGCATTTGTGCTGAGTAAAAAAAAAAAAAGACATATCATGTCACTTATCTGAGAGACAAGTGAATTTCTGGACAGGAAGTCCTGTGTTTGAATCCTGTCACAGTCGACTGAAATTTTTCACTTAAATCTGTAGCTTCTCTTCATAGCTCTACCATTCCCTGGTGTCTGGATAGTGAGATTCAATGTTTTGCCCTCCTGGAGACCATTGAAAAACATGAGGTCCCACATGCACTCAAGCATGTTAAAGAACCCTTGGCAGTTACAAGTAAAGAAGTAGGCTAGAAATGGCCACTGCTTGGGCAAAATTGGTAAGCAAATCTACCCATGCCAGAAATGGATGTGTCGAGCTGAAAGGTGCAGATATTTCAGCTTTAATAAAAACTAGTGACACAGCACATCTATGCCAATTTAACAGGTGAGGGTTAAGGGATTAAACATTTGAGCTAGAGAATTTTCTGGGAAGGAAAGGCAGTCTGGCATGATCTGAACACATGCACAAAAAATATGCCATTGGTAAAAAAAAATAAGGTCACTAATTCCCCACTTGCCTATCATGAGGTAAATATAAACCCTAGCTTTTGTGTACTATGTTGTGACTGCACAAGACATGTGGGTATACTTCCCAATTCCTTAGTTTAACCAGTTGAAGACCCCAGAAATGGAATCATGCTTTATCAGGTGGATAGTTTTCATTGTGCTGTCTTTGTTAAATAGCAACAATGAGGACACTGACTTCTTTCAGGTTTCTTACATCATTCTTGGTGTTGTTCTGAAATGGTAGGATTGCTCATTATCTATTGTTTGTTTATTTCAGAACATGTGAGCAGGTTCAAGCTAGAGAAGGCTTGTGCTGCTGCCCAGGCTGCACACTCCAGACAGATGTACCGGTAAGACTGAACTAAGAGATTTGCTATGATTTTAATGTTATTTGGTTATGGAAGGCCCCGGTATCACTGCAAACGAATTAAAATCCATAATTGCTCAACCGACAGTGCCAGCATAATCATCCGAATTAATATCTCATCTCCCAAACAAAGAAAGGTAACTGTAGTCCCCATCGTAGCAGTCTCAGCACACGCCAAAAGACATAATGCGAAACTGCACAAAATTATTATTTTAATGTGTCAGGTATTAACTCTAGATTATGACACCTATCCCATGAGTCTATTATTTTAATGTGTCAGGTATTAACTCTAGATTATGACACCTATCCCATGAGTCTATTATTTTAATGTGTCAGGTATTAACTCTAGATTATGACACCTATCCCATGAGTCATGTCTGTATGACAACTTCATAAAAATTACAAACACTAATTGTTATATTTGGAAGTCGGCAAATAAGACTTTCTTTGAACTTTAGCTACACAGCTCTTTGTTTACACAAGATGAGACATGGGAATCAGTTGCGGTAACCATTTCCTGGCTTAGGTTAGATTTATTGCCTGAAATTCAAACTTATGGCATAATGTCAACCAGAGGTGTTGCTTTGTCTATTGACACATTAGCTGTCAGTTTGTCAGTCCAGCCGCATGTTCAGCTTCCCCTTAGCATCAGTCACTGCCTATCCCATGTTACAAAGGTTTGTTTCTTGTCTTGCTGATGACCAAAGAGATTTCCTCATAGAAAAAGAAAAAAAAATGATTTCTTGAAATTGGTCAAATTTATAAAAAAAATAAAAAAAAAAAAAGAACCATTTTTATGATTGTTTCATACATTTTACGAGTCACACACGTTGGTGTTTGGAAAATATAATCCACCATCAAAGGAAACAAATCCAACACTCAGGTGTCACCAGATGCAAAAATTAGGAAGGTATAAGTTGGGGGAACTGTTTGCCAACTGATAAATTCCAAGAATTTGTATTTAGAGTTTGTAAATTTACGAAGGTGTCATAATCTAGGGTTAAAACATTATAAAAGAAATTGTCGTCTTGGTGGTATGTGCGCAAACCTTTACGAAAACAGCCACTGTTAAGTAAAAACCAATGCTGGCCACTCAGAAGTGTCTATTGTCAGATCTGGAATACAACAAGGATGTGTACCATCACCCCTGTTATACATTACATGCATATACCATATATTGTTGTTTTTGCTTGTTTGCATACACCAGCATTTTTCTCTAGCAAAGTCCCAAGGGACTGAATTGTCTGTGAATATCATTTCTTTCACAAGGGCAGCCTTGCTGGATAAAGGTAGATGTAGATGACTTGAGGATTTTCAACAGTCAAGGGTTCTTTAACATACATAGAATGCACTTGGAACCATCTTGATATTATCTAGGAGGGCTAGATCTCACCACCCAGAAATGGGGAGGGTAAAGCCACTAGGAAACCTTGGATATGAAGAGAAAAATGTCCACTGCCTTTGGTGGAATCTTGAACTGGGGACCTTCTAAGCCAGAGCCTGACCTGTTATTCCCCATAGACCATATCACAGCTGCTTTTTTCATCTCAATGTGGCATTTTAGTTCTAATCTTGGAAAGTTATCATTAATGGATGAAGATATCCTTCCTTATCAATAACTCTTCGATATCATATTTTGTCTGTAACAATCAATCAACTAAGGTTGCATGGAGTGAACCCTGACAGTCAAGAGGCTTATGAAATGGCAGCTGCTGGCCTCATCAGACCTGCCCAGAGAGAAACTGAACCTATTCTGTACGGGGTTAGATGTATTGACTTCCAGCTTCCTGATTTTACACTCGGTGAGTTGTACTTTTATTATCACATAGTTGGGCTATAACATACTTTCTCTAACCACAGATGTTATGAAGTTTTGTGGAAAGTGACAGTATTTTGTCTTGTGCCAAACTTGTTGGACTAGTATTTGTTTGATCATGCCATTGCAGAACTTGTGTCTGTCTTTCTTCAAATCCATGAGGTAGTGTTGCTATCCTTTATACCCAGAGTGGTGAAACATGGCTTTCTACAGCTACAATTCTTCTTTCTCTTTTCTCTTTTCACTGGTACCTAAAAGGTGCCGTGGTTTATATCATTTGTCGTTCTTGAGCTGCTTGAACTGTCTGAATTAGTGACTTTCTTTTGTTGTTACATGTCTCTGTCACTGCATCTATCCATCTTCTTCTGGGTCTTCCTCTTGGTCTTTTTCCATGCATTATCGAGAAGAACGCCCTTGATGGTGATTGATAAGGATTCATTCTGACCAGGTGGCCAAACCATTTAAGTTGTTGTTGTTCTATATATTCTTGGCAGGGTTTTGTTCCTACTATTTTTCTTATGGTTTCATTTGGTATTCTATCTCTTCTTGTGTTTGTTACTTTTCTCAAGCATTGCATCTCACATGTATTGATCTTTCTTAAATGTGATTTAGATAGGGTCCATGTTTGATTTTTATAGCACAAAGTTGGTATGAAAATACTATTTATCATTTGTTGTTTACTGGCATCTAAATGTTTGGATATCTTAGCAATGGTGAAAGCTGGTATGTGACAGCATTTGCTTTTTGTATTCTCATGTCAATTTCTCTGTCTAGTTTTCCATCTTCTGTGAACATTGTGCCTAAATACTTGAATTTCTCTACTAGTTTTATTTTTATTATTGTTTTATTGAAATTTAAGATATAAGTGAATTTCAATGCCCATAGTAAAAGAAATTCAAGCGTTCTTGTGTTATTTCGAACTGATTTATTTGTGATTTATTCTTACAGCTACAATAACTTTATTAAATTCAATGATCCTGATGGGAGAAGTTGGAACTTACCCTTTCTTAAAGTTACTGCAGTACTAGGTCTTCCATATCAGTAGGACACAACTCTGTTAGCCTACCTGTTTTGATGCAGGTTGTTTCCTGGCTGACTTGGAGGTTGAGGTTAGTTATTAGTTCATATCAGCCAACCCTGCAATGATGGCTAAAGGTTTCTACAGCATTTCTACAACATTCTGTTTGTTTTTTTCTTTCCTTTTTTCAGACATTCACCTGATTACTCCTAAGGGAATTGATAGTCATCATTGTCATCCTTCCTTCAAAGTCCATAAGTGGCTGTAGATGCACTGTGATGTGGTCTGCAATAGAACTTTCATGTTTAAACCTTTCAGCCCAACAGATCTGACTTCAGCATGGCATTTTTGAGTACCAGGTTGCCTTCTCTCTTTGATCACTACTTGCTGGTCAGACTAGGCTAGTTGGTCTGTTTCTATCTATCTATCTATTGACCTTTCGAGCCGTTGCTGGCCCATAGGGCGTAGACCAAGATACACCTTCTCATATCTGAATTTTTGTTCTAGCAGTTTTCTTTTAAAGATATTTTATCAAATCTCGCCATTTGTCTCTACTCTGTGCAAGCAGCTCTATCTCATTGAGGGAGCCGAATCCTGTTGCTCTTGCCTCTCTCATCAATGTTCTTCTCAGTGTCTCCCTGGGTCTTCCTCTTTTTCTCTTACCTGTTGTTTCCCATATGAGGGCCTGCTTTGCTATTCGGTTATTATCTCTTCTCATCACATGTCCAACATATGACCATCGTCTTTTCTTTATTACTGAAGATATTAGTGGTTGATTGGCGATTTCTCTAATTTCCTCGTTTGTTTTGAATTCGTTCCATGCTATACCAAGTATTTTCCTTAGACATTTATTTTCGAATGCGTTCAACTTTGTTTCTATATCTCTTGTTGTTTTCCAGCTTTCACACGCATTAGTAAGGGTTGATAGTACATTTGATTTGAATAGCCTAAGTTTTGTGTTTGTGCTGATATTAGTTTTGATTTCCACAACTTTTCAAGGCTTCTGAAAGACATTGCTGCTTTAGCTATTCTGATTCTAATTTCTTTACTTGTATCCCCTTCTCAATCAATGTGACTTCCAAGATAGATAAAGTGATCGATCTCTTCTACTGGTTTGTTTTCCATGTATATTTTATCATCTGTTGGAATTAAACTTTTCATGACTTTAGTCTTTTCATGATTGATCTCAAGCTCAATTTTGCTGGCTATTGCTGATAGTTCATTTGTGTTTTCCTGCATCATTTTTATCTGACTGCTGATGAGGACTATGTCATCAGCAAAGTCGAGGTCCTCCAAATGGTCTCCTTATATCCATTCGATGCCTTTATTACCAGTGCAGCATTTCTTCATTATGAAGTCCACAACAATTCCAAATAACAAGGGCGATAAAATACATCCTTGTTCAACCCCAGTTTCTATTGGGAAACATTCGCTCAGTCCTTCCTCTGTTCGAACTGCACATGTGTAACCATCATACATGTCTTTGATAATGTTTATGATTTTTGATGGTAAGCCATATTGCTTCAGAATTTTCCACAAAGAATCTCTATGAATACTATCAAATGCTTTTTTGAAATCGATGAAGTTAAGTACAAAAGGTTTTTGCTTTTCAATGCGTTCCTCCAATATAGGTCGTAGAGTGAAAATGTGGTCACAGCAGCTTCTCCCTTTTCTAAACCCAGCCTGTTCTTCCCGCATTACTGTATCTATTGAATCCTTTATTCTATTTAGGATGATTTTGCAGAATAACTTTGAGGCAACTGACAAAAGTGTCACGCCCCTCCAGTTGTTACAATCTCTAAGATTGCCAGCTATGTCTGTCATCATTATGCCTACTCCTTCGCGGTGATTTCCATCTTCCCTTCCAGAAAAAAACTACTATTTTATTATCAATAGATCTCCTACCTGTCCCAAGCCAGCGCATTTCGCTTAATCCTAAAATATCTAGATCGTATCTAGGTCTGTTTCTAGAGGTGCAGTAATGTCTGGATGGTTCTGGTTCACTGGTACAATTCATCAACTGTGAGTCTGAAATCTTCCATCTCTGTAGCTGTTGCCTTGCCTCCATTCTGTTTGTCTGACTTCTGTTATTTCTCATTAAGCTTCTGCTTTCACCCAGATTTGTCTTTTTCCTATTGTTCACCCATTAAGTAGGCATGGATGTGTTGTATCACCAATTTATGACAAACTGCAATATCTGTGTCTTTTGGCTCAAAACATCTGTGTCATCTACACAGGTAGATTTTTTTATTTAAACCTTAATTATGATACCTATCTGTAACTCTCCTATTTACGATGCCAAGGTAAAAAAAAAAATACTTATTTTGACAATTTTAAAAAAAAATATGGAACATTGTTAAGATTTCAAAAATGAAATCCCGCATAGGTAGATTTTTTAAAAATCCTGAGTGTTATTGTAAATGTAGATGTAAATGGTATAAGCATTCAATTTCCGCACTGTTAGAACACATAAAGCACTTCCTTCTTCTTCTATCCTTCCTCTGCTTCCGTTGGCATCGAGGAGAGAAACAATCTGCGATTCTTTGCTCTTCTGTTGGCCTCTTCTGATGTTATTCCTCCTAGTGACTCTAGTATTCCCTTTATCCATCTCTTTCTCGGTCTACCTCTTAATCTGGCGTTTTCGTAGCGTTTGTTTATGGCTCTTTGAGTCATTGTTAGTTCTTTTTGTCTTGTTATGTGGCCGAACCAATTTATCTGTTGTTTCTTTATGTATTCGATGGCTGGTTCATAAAGCACTAACAATAAAATAATTATCTCTAAATTACAATTTTTTTAAAGTATCCTCTGTATCTCAAAAACAGAATCAATCCCAATGAAGGTTCACAAGTGACTGGCGCAAACAATTAGGATTTAGAATTTTACCTGTATGCAGGTAAACACAACCGTGCCAGTGCCCATTTCTCCAGAGCCCATATAGGATGCAGTAATTATTTTTTAGTTTCTATCAGATTTATTGACCGTTGAACACATTACACTTTGACTATCTGATGTGTAATTTGTCCATTGAACCGTTGTTGACAAGTCCAACCTGTTTGTAGTTGATGGTACATTACCACATTACGCTTTGGCCATCTGACACATACTTTGTCCATTGACACGTTCAACCCATTCATTGCCAGTATGTTGCCCGTTAGTAGCTGATAATTTCCTGGTGAGTTCCCCATACTTTCGCTGTTATCTTAGGGTTAAAGTTTGTTTTATATCTCGCCAACAGTTGGTTGAAGAGTTTTTTGCAGACAGTTGAAGATATCCCCCGGTTACATGGGGGGAAAAAAAGGAAACATATTTCTTGAAAATTGAAAACCTATAGTAGAGTATAACTTCATTTTGTTGTCTGTTTGTGTTGTATATGTTTTCTGAAGAAGGCCTCATGTAGGCCAAAATGTAAAATATTTTGTATTGTCCTTTTTTGTAAAGCTGTTACCATACTTTGTACGAATCTATGTTACACCTCATCACTTGTTCCCTGCTACCAGCTTTACCACAGTATTGCATTATTTTACCTGTTCCCTTCTTGAAAATTGGTCAAAATTATAAAAAAAAAACATCAGCCGTGTTTTTACAATACCATAATATTTTTAGCTATGGTGTATGGGAAAACAAAAATCCAACATCAAAAAAAAAAAAAAAAAAAAACACTCAGGGATCACCATTAGTGATAATTAGGGAGGAGGGAAATGTTTGCCAGTGGCAAACTGTGGAATTTTAAAAAATGTAGTTTGAGATGGTAATTTTTACAACTGTATCATAATCTAAGGTTTCGTTTGTTTATTTTTTTACCCTGGCAGTGGCATTTTTTGTCTTCTCATTTTGACTTAAACTTGTCAAGAGTCCTGTAACATGCACAGAGTACACACACAACCTCATTTTTGTCACCATTGTCCAAGATGATCAGACATTGAACCACGCTAACCAGAGACCATGAGAAGGTGAAGCTGCAGAGAAACTATGAATTTAAATTTGGAAACATTCCAGACTATCTGTGGTGAGAATTGAATCACGGACCTTCTTGTCTAGAGGTCTACTTCTTACCTCTAGACCACCCAGCCCCCTCTCTAGAGTTTGAGATGACTGAAGAATGCACTCAAAATACAGCATGAAAATCAACATCAATAAAACAGCAGTCATGAAAATCACAAAGGAGAAAAAAAACATCAACATAACTATAGATGGCAAACAATGAAAGCAATATGGGAATTTAATTACCTACCAAGTCTAGTGACAAACGACAATTCACAAACAGCAGAAATAGACTCAAGATGCAACAAAGCTTGTCAAATCATTGAACAGCTATCATCAATATTGTCCAACAAGTAAACTCTAGAGGCAAAACGAGCACTATACATTACAATCTTCATCACAGCTTTGTGCTACCAATGCCAGTCCTGAACCCTAGATGCAAGAACAATAAGAAAAATAACCTCTACTGGGAGGTTAATGTGTTAGACAAATGACAAACGTTAGTTTCTGCCAAAGCAAGATGAGTCATTTTGCATTGTCAGTTGGAGTTAGCAATGTAGAATTCTAGTGCTGGCCAAATCAGATGCATTAGTGACAATTTTCACTCCAGTTCACTTAAATAATTTTTGTTTAAATATAAAAAAACTGTCAAAGCACAGAAAAAAATTGTTTGTGATGGTGCTTTCTAAAGGCCTGCAAGCAATGGCCACAGCTTCCCAGAAGTCTCAATGTTGATTTCGTTCAAATAATGAAGAGTTTGTGTTTTCTTTCCCAGAAATACACTGCATCAATGAGACATGTCCATATCTGCGCTGCCTAATCCATGAACTTGGTGTCAAGTTGAAGACAACTGCTGTCTGTAGTGGCATTCGACGTCTTCGGTATGGATATTTTGACCTCCAGAGAGCATTACTGCGACAACATTGGCATCTTGACCACATTGTTGATAACATTGAGAGCAATATGTGCCTTCTGACACCTGATAGGCTCTTTGTTGGCACTGAAGCTCAGAAAGTAAAGTTACTTTCTGCTCATCAGCCTGCAGGATTCTTGTCTAAGAAGCAGAATGTGATTGGTCGGGGTTCTCGCATGATTGACAACTCAACACAACAAATTAAAAATAACAGTGTTCATAAAACTAAAGTTTTGCCTGGAGGAGAAATGAACTCAGATAATTGTGAAAATAGAGACAGTAAAGATGTGAAAAGTAGATGATAGTTGAACCCATATCACGAACATTGTTTCCTAGTGAATGTATAATTAACACTGATATTTTGATAATGGAGATAACAAAAAGTGTTCTTCAGTATGATGTAGGTTCTATTGTATCATATGGAAGTGAATCATGGACAGTTGGACAACAGACAAAAATCTTTGGAAGCCACAGAAATGTGCTTTTACATGAATTGTTGAGAATACTATAAAAGAGTGCTAAAAGAGGCTACAGAAAAAAGAAAACTTAATACCGGCATCCAAAGAAGTCATCATTTGTTGGTCGTATTGTAGGAAAGGAACAGCAGGAATATTTAATAACAGCTGGAAACACTCAGAGAAGAAGACATAGATAGAAAGAGGATAAATTACAAATTTAAGCCAGTCCTATATTCTTTGTTGTTAAAATAAAATGATAGTGCATGCCATGTGTATCTGAGATACATTTATTGTGATTGTGTGCCAAAATACAATAAAACTGTTTTAAAAAATTCAGCAAATCTAATACATTGTTTATCTGTGTATGCCAGATTTGTATCCCTAGTGAATTCATTGTGTCTCTCAGGTCAACTGCAAGGTTAAGAGAATAGTTTAGCAGATGGTTAATAGTAGGTAGCTTACACTAGCTTACAATTTGGAAAATACTTACAATTTACAGGTTCCCACTATAATTATTTTTTTTTTTTGGCGTTCAATAGCCTTTTACCTCTGGCGAAGTCCCTAGAGACTAGGAACTAAATTTTGCGTGTTAATCCGTTTTTTCCTGGCAGCTTTGTGCACAGGGGTCCCTCGCCGCACAGGCAGATAACTCCATCTTCGGAGGTACTCATATTTTTTCCGTCAATGAGTAATTGACGTTCCAAGCCAGGCTTCGCTGCTGAGACCAGGGGTGGTTGCTGGAGAGAGAAATCACAAATAAAAATCCCAACTGGTGCAGCCGGGATTTGAACCAACAACCTCTCTGTCTTGAGGCCGCCATCTTGCCTCTAGACCAACCAGTTCCCCCTACCATAATATGTGAACATTATCAAGCTTTCTGATGTCAATCTAGCAAGTGAACTGAGTGCGATCAGCGACCCACAGCTTACAGCATGTGTCAACAACAGAACTGATCAAGATTGCTGCTCCTGGAAACAGACTTTCTATCCAGTCTGGCCTAGCAAGCAGGGATCAGAGTAGGACGGCAACCCGGTACTTTTAAAATGCTGTGCTGAAGTTGATATATTGAGCAGAAAGGCACAAATATCACAGCCTAGCCGCACACCACAATACTCCTGTGCCTACTTAATGTCCTTTTAAGGGCAGATGATGAAGCATAAGGGAATATTCATTCCTTTAAAAGTAATCAGTAAGGATACAAAAAGCAAGGGTTTCTTCATTGCACTAGGAAACATGGAAATTCAAAGAAATTAAAATAAATACAAAAATAAACATTTTCAACTTCAATGTTAGATCAGACCTATAATATGGCTGTGACATATGGAGAACAATAAAAATGACGGAACAGAAAAAGACAAGACAAAATCACTAACAGAAGTATGGGAAAGTATCAGTAAAATACAAGTGGACAAAGATAGACAACGAAAATGTTGTTGCTTGTTAAGACACATACTGCAGAATTGGTTATTGTTATTGGTTATGGAAGGCCTCGGTATCACTGCAAGCGAATTAAAATCCATAATTGCTCAACCGCCCGTGCCAGTGGAATCATCCGAATTATAACTCACCTTCCAAACAAAGAAAGGTAACTAGTCCCCATCATAGCAGTCTCAGCACACGCCAAAAGACATAAGGCGAAACCGCACAGAAAGTGAACACAGCCAACTGTTCCCTGTCATACGATATCATCATTCATCGTACACAATTGGAGTATCGAAACATGATCAAAATGGATGAGACACACAGCTCACGGTGTGCACAGAGCACTTAACTCAGTAGCTCATGCAACAAGCCGGACTTGGAACATGAGGAAACTGCAACAAGGAACACTTTGCAGACATAGCCTTCAATGGTTCCTGCCGCCTATCCATCACATTGCCCGGAAGATCACGTCCTCCTGAAAATGATGATCGTCATAGTAAATTATGGCGCTTGATGATGTTAGGACATCGTGTTTAACTCCAACTCTGAACATACAAAACACAGTTCGTCTTCAGATTATCCCCGATGCACACCAAACGCAAGATCGCAAGATTAGCGCATGGTCGGTCTTGGGACACACGATGATCCATTATGATGACGTAGCACGCACAAAATGTCTGTGCCCATGTATTCATTATTACTCTACTGAATGCAGTCTACAACGAACGAAACATGGTACAAACTTCCCAAAGACGCTGACTTGACGGAGCCCACCACATTAATGCGTTGTAACTTGTAAATAACTTGCGTCAACCATCTCCATCAAATGGTCACTGAACAGCACTTAGTGTGACGTAAAACGCAGATCAACATTAGACGTTGGAAGGCGCATTCACAACACTTGAATTGTCAAAACGGAGCATTGCTGTGCGTGCAACGTCAATTCAATGGCGCAGATATAACAAGTAGAACATCATTTTGACTGGAATGCAGAAAATTGGAACGGAAACCCGAAGTTGATAAGAATCCAACGGAATTTCTGCAGCGATAGAGAGAACATGACTCAGTTCCGCCATCTTGGAAACGGAAGTCCGTACTGCAGAACATTACATGACAGGCTCTTTTTGGAATCCCCAGGGGAAGAGCAAAGAAGAAGACTAAAATATTCTTGGAGAAGACAGGCGGAAACAGAGATGAAAAGGAAGGGGAAGACCTGGAATGATCTTAAAAGAATAGCAAGAAACAGAATGGTTTGGAAAGTGTTTGTCAAAGATCAAGCTCCACGTAGAGTTGAAAGGAAGAAAAATAATCATCAGATGAATTCCAGAGAGAAAGAAAGAGATCAAAGTTTTCTACTCAAGCTCAGTTGTTGAGTCTAAACAGGCTGGCAACTTTAACTGTTTCCCTGTAGAGCCTGGAGTGAAGTGAGTTGAGTCTTGTCATTAATGCTATTTGGAATAGCAATCAATTGGGTCATGTTGAAATGCCTCTTTGACAAGTAGGAGTTTGTAAAGCAAAGAAGATCCTGTGGATTCTAACAGTAAAATGTCCACCAGGGTTTGAAATCCAGGGTCTTCCTGCCTACAGGCTGGTTTCTTACCATTAGACCTGCCGCTGTGCTCAAGAGACCGGGTTCAAATTCCTGACCAACTGCTTGAAGGTTCATCCATGCTGACCACATTTACTTTCTTCCATCCTTTTACTGGGAATGAAACCATTGTTTACCTGGGTGTTAAATCTTCTTCTTTTCCCTGATACCTAAAAGGTGTCGTGGTTTATATCATTTGTCGTTCTTGAGCTGCTCGAACAGTCTGAATTAGTGACTTTCCTTTGTTGTTACATGTCTCTGTCACTGCATCTATCCATCTTCTTCTTTTCTCTTTTCCCTGATACCTAAAAGGTGTCGTGGTTTATATCATTTGTCATTCTTGAGCTGCTCGAACTGTCTGAATTAGTGACTTTCCTTTGTTGTTACATGTCTCTGTCACTGCATCTATCCATCGTCTTCTGGGTCTTCCTCTTGGTCTTTTGCCATGCATTCTCAAGAAGAACGCCCTTGATGGTGATTGATAAGGATTCATTCTGACCAGGGTGTTAAATAACCAGTTTAATCTAATTGGCCACCAATTCATATATTGACAACATAAGCTATGCAAATAAACACATAAATATGTTATTCATGAATGCAGAATAAAAAGGTATCAAATGTTGTTTGTTCATAATCTTGAATAAAGGTCGTCATAATTCTCTGTTATAGTGGCTTCACTGATGGTTATAGTCTGTTCAGAAATTCATAATCACACCTGAATTAGTTTTGCGTTATAACCACTTGTTATTTTTGTTTCAAACTTTGCACGCAATCTTAGAATATTGATGACGTTATAGAAATATTTTTTGCTCGGAGAAATTTGATCTAGTTTAAAAGTTTTCTTCTTTAGGCTATATTAAATTCACCCTGTTCAAATTTGACACCATTTTAGGATATATACATTAATTTGGTGCGGTCGTTCACGTAAAATAGTTTGGCTATTGCAGAAACACTAACTTCAGGAAAATCCCGTGCACAAAACTGAATTGTTATTGAACGACATGACGCACCACGGCCTGGACATTAATTACCCAGGCGTATCTTTATTAATTTTGTGAAGACTCAGTAGACAATTTGTTGACTTTAAATACCAACATTTATATCTAAATTACAATGAGTTTGAAATGCAAATTTATAACTATGCAAAAGAAGTGTGTTGAACATGTGTTGCGGGTGGAAGATGAGTACTGGAAACGAGATGGATTACTATTTGTCCAGCCAGTAATGATTATCAACCTCTTGGAATCGTCAGATTCGGAATGATTAAAATTAATATGAATTCAATTCCAGCTGCAGTTAGGACGTCCTGGGGTCTAATGGTGACCGAAGGACAAGACTAATTGCAACCAATTGAATTCATGTTTGCAAATACACATAAAGAACAACACCCACAATTAAGCACTATGTAGATACAACTCTGACAAGAATTGCAGTAAACTGGACAATTTAACACGATTACTGTAAACTCTAAAATTTGAATCAACTTGTGTGATATAGTCATAAAAGATCAAAGGAATTCGCTGATGTGCAAAATCTGTTGTGTTTGTGGAATATAAAATACCAAAATCTTTGCGTCATCAATATTCTAAGATTGCATGCAAAATTTGAAACCAAAATAACAAGCGGTTATCACACAAAGCTAATTCAGGTGTGATTATGAATTTCTGAACGGACTATAGAAGGAAAATTTCTGCCTGGAAATTCTGTTGAGTACAATGTAGTCAGTGTACATTATAAATGTATATGATCAATATATTGATTAATAGTTGTCATGTTTATTTGCCCATCTGAGAAAACATTAAGCCTGCTGGCATAGATTATCATATTTCTCTACAGCTGTTTAATCTGAGAAATATAGCTTCTAAATGATTTTTCTATAGCGCATTCAAGTTAATTGGAAGAAATTTGATCTTAAATTTTACTACCATCTGTGATAAAACATTGAATATTTCATGCCAGACTATCAAATTAGTAAGCCTTTGAGAAATATACTCTTGTAAACATTAATATAGGAAAACAAAAACTAAAACAGAAATTAAGTTAGAAAATTCACATTCTTGTGTGGTGTCACAAACTGGAACCACTCCTAAAAAATCAATTTTAGGAATGAAAGGAATGTATTTTCATTTGCTTGATCTATGGCAATCCACCACAGAGCCATGCTGTAAACATTGTGTCTCAACCTTTTGCTTGCATTCTAATCAACCCATGGTCGTTACTGCAGTTTCAGCAAGCCACAGTTGATCAAGACCTCAATTTAGTTCCCATTTGGGGTCCCTGGTAGGCCTGCATTAAATTACGCTGGAAAACAACTTCTTTTTTTTCATTCAGAACTGTCAGTAATTCATTCTGGTAAATTTGTAGGACTTAAAAGGTCACTGAGCTTCGTAACCTACTTAGTGTCTGTTTTTAATTTCAGTTTTATAAATATAATAATTTTAATTTTTAGTTGTTTTGTTTTAAGACTTCATTGTTTGTTTTCTTTTCTTTCCATTCAATTCTACCTATTCTTCTATATATCCACATTTCAAAGGCTTCAATTCTCTGTTCTGTTTTCTTGTCTAGTATCCATGTTTCTGCACCATATAGGAATGTTGAGAAGATATAACAATTTGCTATTCTTAGTTTTAGCCCTGGTGTTATTTGTTTTGATGTTAGTATGTTCTTCATGACATGAAAATTACTTTTTGTCATTCTTATTCTTTTGTTTATTTCAGTTGTACATTTTTCATCACTGGTTACAGTATGTCCAAGGTAGTTGTATCTCTGAACTGTCTCTGGGTCTATTCCTTCAATTTCGATATCCACTTGTGGGTTTTGAGTATTTTCTTTGTTTATGATCATAGTTTTAGTCTTTTTGATATTCATATCTAGTCCATATTTGTTGCTTGTCAAGTCTATTTCATTAAGTAATTGTTGTAGATCTTTAGGATTTTCTGATAGTAGTACAGTATCATCAGCATATCTTAAGTTATTATAAATATAATAATACTACTACACAAAATTCAAGAAAAAGCAAATGAAATTTTTGGACCATGTTAAAAGACACAACAGCCTACTAAAGGTAATCTTGGAGAGGAAAATACAAGGTAAAAGAGACAGAGGCAGACCAAGACCAACATGGATGAGTAGCATCAAAAGATGGACAAATCAGCCTATGACAACCTGCACCATCAAAGCAAGAGACAGAGCAGAATGGCGCTCGCTCCATGGTAGCTAACCTTCGTTACGGAGATGGCACTCAATGATGATGATGAAATATAATATAGGATGATTTGATAAGTATTATATTGGTTCAATAATTAAGTATGCTACATCCTTAGATGCCTGGTTTATTGTGAAGTTCTCATTATAGGGGCTGAGATTATAGATGGGGAGTTCGAGGAATAAAAAACACTGCTGGCTAAGACTAACAATGTGAGGATTGCTGCAGTCCCCAAATTGATACCTGTAGATACAGGAGACCCATTATTGCTGCACCTTTAGAATGATGATGATGATTAAGATAGATTTCTTGTATTTTCTTCTTTGTGTTCTCGCATTCGAAAAATTAGACACTTAAGTAGACTTCATTTATCAATTTAGCCTTAGTTTCAGGCTCTGCAGGTGATTTTGCATTTAATGGGAGTCTGTATTTGACAAAATCTCATCTTCTCTGAATTGGACATTGCCTCTCCCATGGAGATGATAGAGCCCAGATAGAGCATGCTTAGAAAACTGGTCTACTGAGGACAAGAGATCGGGCTCGATCAAAACTGACGGCCTTTTTGATTCACTTTCCTTGGTTAGGTATCGGATTTTTAATGTTTTTAATTTCTTTTTTTTTAAAAAAGAAAGATGCTTTTGACGCAACACTGATCAAATTAACCAATAATGATCCAAAAGTTAATCATCTAAGTTAAATATTTCCTATAGGCCATGGGGCGCGATTGGGTAATTTCTTTATGGAGATGATGTCGGCTGCTTGAGAACTACTAAATAGAACAGGTAGGCCCCTACGCGTTAAAAGAGCATATGTGATATATAGTGTTTGCATGCGATTGTAACATAGCACTTGACTTCAGAGTCTTGATGTGAAGGGGATAATGAGCTTTATCATTGTTATATCCTTCCGGAGTCTATGAGATTTATCATTATTATATCCTTCCGGAGTCTATGAGCTTTATCATTGTTATATCCTTCTGGAGTCTATGAGCTTTATCATTGTTATATCCTTCCGGAGTCTATTAATTTTTTTTTTAACCGGCGTCGATTCGGGCGTCAATGTCAAATTCATCATGTTTGTATGCTTTTATAAAATGTAGAAATGTATAAAAATTAACAGAACACAGAACCAAGCTGCCCGTATCATCACTGGTGCTATGAAATCTACACCTATCAAGGCTCTAGAAACAGTAACAGGTTTACAACCCTTAGATGACAGACGGGTCATTAAAATATTGCAACAAGTGGAGAAATATAGAAGGCTCCTTAGCCACCCCATGCACCAAAGAATAACTGGTTCCGGAATTGTGCGACTAAAGAGGAGCAACTTCGCTGCAATTGCCAATGAACTAACTACTGGAGACCCAGTACTTTCCCAAACAATATCGAAACCCTTGGGCCCATCTGATATGTCTCCTCATGGAAAACATAAAATACCAGAACTTAAGGAAAATATAACAGGAATCATGAAAAAAGGCACCCAATCAGACACAGAAAGAAAACAAGTAGCAGAAAAACACATACACGATACCTACCCACAGGACTCTTTGTCCCACATATACACAGATGGCTCTGCTACAAATGCCACCAGAAATGGAGGGGGAGGTGTGTTCTTGACGCTGAATAATCAGGACGAGATCACCAAGTCAATAGCTACTGGGAAATTCTCAAACAACTTTAAAGCTGAAACTGAGGCCATCAGAGATGCTGCAACACTGGCTACTCAACACAAAATAACATGCACAATAAATTGGTGATTCTGACTGATGCACTGTCAGTATTATCAGCTCTAAAAAGCCCCAAGAACAATGAACTAGATGACTTGAGAACAACTCTTGACCAACTATGCAATAACCTCCAGAGAGTAGTCATTCAGGGGATACCATCACACTATAATATACACGGGAACGAAAGCGCAGACAAATTAGCTAAAGAGGGAGGGAGATTACCACAAAAGAACCATCCGCTCAGTTATGATGAAACCAAATCCATCCTCAAGGGTCAGTTCCATGAAAAATGGAAACGAGAACACCAAAAGTATAACGAGAGTGACGGATACCATCAACTATCAAGGAGGGATCAAGTCATCATACTTCGCCTACGCACTGGCCACAATAGAATGAGAAATCGCATGTTAACCAAATTCAAAATAGGTACAACCAACCTATGTCACTGTACACTGGACAATATGACTATAAAAATTGTTCTACAGGATTGCCCGCGGTACACAGACCAGAGAAGAGTAATGTGGTCCACGCCCACCTCGCTGAAAGAAAAACTATATGGTGCAATCAATTCGATTAAACAGACAGCTGACTTCATGAGAGAGTCTGGAATCCTACTCTGATTGAGTCTAGATCGCAGAGAGAGAGAGAGAGAGAGAGAGAGAGAGAGAGAGATAAATAAAATGTACACCGCCGACTATTCATCCGACATATCTGAGATGATAAATTGTCTCTGTCACTAAAAACTAAACTCTGTCACTAAAACTAAAATGCTCACACGCTCAGGGAAAAAAAAGATTAAAAAAATTGTTATAAAATAGCACACACTTTCTCTCCCCCTCTCTCTATCTAACTCACTTTCTCTCAAAGGCACATTCAGTCATGATGATGACCAGCAAATAATAACTCAATAACACGTTCACATAAACACTCTCACCTCGGCGTGGCACTACAAGATAGTACTCAAGAGGAGGCTACTCGCACTTGCCCAGGCCAGAAAAAGAAAAAAAAATGTCGGACTTACCGCCAGGCTGGGAAAAACGAGCAAGTAGATCGTCGGGTAATATTTACAATTTAGAATTAGTAGCTTATATATGTTGTATCTTTCTTAAAGTATTATCCCACCCCCCAATGTATTATCAGTTGGTCGTTATACTGGCAGTAACGGCTATTATTTCAAATGAAAATGGACTCATTGTAAGTAAGTTAGTGTTACTCATACTGTTGTTAGTGTTAGTAAAGTAACAGTAACAGTAAGAGGCGAGCGGAGAGGTGTAAAGAGAGTGTTACTGTAGTAATTTTGAATTGAATTCATTTGAGTGCAAGCTCCGATCACGTTCACTTCGGGTCTACAGACTTGCCGAGTCTGTGCTCAGTAAGTGAATGAAGAGAAACTAATATTACTAGAATCATATCATGGTTTTATTGATTATTAATTGTGCACCAATGTAGATCGATGCTGATGAGAATGAGATCTTCTTGCTAGACCCATTATAGACTACAACTATCACTGGTAATTTCCTAGTTTGATCAGATGATGATGGAAGAGTGATGTCCCCTAAAATATGTCTGCCAAAATACAGTGGTTCTACGCATTCTTGGCGTTGGGGTCATTACGCTGGCATGTGTCACTCACACTGGCGTTTGGGTCAGCGTGGCGTTCGGGTCAGCGTCTGCGTCCAAATCGAGATGTTAATTAATAATTGGCTGAACCCCTATCCTTTCTTATGCTTCTTCTTACTAATTATCCGCCTATATATATAGGCTCGAATTCCCTTCGATCAGAAGATCATAATTAGGCCGAGTGGCGTCGTTTTTGTCACGCGTTATAATATATTTATAAATATTTAACACTAAAGCTAAACCTAACCCCTGGACCCAACGCACAATCAACAGATACTCCGAAATGATTACATTTAGGGGTTTAGGGATTAGGTTTAGCTTTAGTGTTAAACATATAGATAACGTGTAATAAAAGACGCCTGTCGCCATAGTGGTTATGATAATTATCAAAAATAATTTGAGATAGTAATAATAATAATTATGTGATATATTATAAGAATGTGTGTACAGAGGAAAGACTAATTAACTAAACTAATAGCCTAGGCCTACTACTACTAATACAATAATTTGAATAATCAATAACGTTAATCTTGGACAAGTAACGTTGAGAATTGAGAACCACTGTGTTTCTAAGCAACTAACTCAAGAGGAGATCACTCTCGAGTTTATCTGAGCAAACTAGGAAATTACCCTATCACTATCATGGTTCATCATCACCATTTATTGAATGCCGTCTCCGCATCAAAGGGAGCGCCATTCCTGTCTCATGCTTTGATGGTGTAGGTTATAGGCTGACTTTTGATGCTACTTATCCATGTTAGTCTTGGTCTGCCACTGCCTCTTTTACCTTGTATTTTTCCTTCCAAGATTACTTTTAGTTAAGTATGACAAGACAATGCTGCTGTGCCTTATAACATGCCCCAAAAATATCATTTGTAGTCTTATTTCAATTGTGTTTAGTAGTTCTATTTTTATTTTAAATGTTAGCTGTTTTAGTGTTTTAAGATTTCATCGTTTGTTTTCTTTTTTTTTTTTCAAACCAGTTTTCCTTATTATTCTTCTATATATCCACATTTCAAAGGCTTCCATTTTCTGTTCTGTTTTCTTGTCAATTGTTCATGTTTCTACAAAATGTTGAGAAGATAACATTTCAATTTCATTTTGCTATTCTTAGTTTTAGCCCTGGTATTATTTGTTTTGATGTTAGTATATTTTTCATGGCATATTAACATTATTTTTTGCCATCCCTATTTTGTTTATTTCAGTTTACATTTTCCATCACACTGGTTATTATAACGGTAATAGTATGTCCAAGTTAGTTGTAGCTCTGAACTGTCTCCAGGCTCCAGGTCTATTCCTAATAATTCCTTTAACTTTGATATCATCCACTTGTAGGTTTTGAGTATTTTCTTTGTTTATGATCATAGTTTTAGTCTTTTTGATATTCATTATTCATATCTAATCCATATTTGTTGCTTGTCATGTTTATTTTATTAAGTAATTGTTGTAGATCATTAGGATTTTCTGCCAGTAATTAGTAATACAGTAGCATCAGCATATCTTGTCTTATGTTATTCACGGTTATTGATTATCTTTCCATTAATGTTTAGGCCTGACTTCTCTGTGATTTTAAAAAGATTTGCTTAGTGTATAGATTGAACAAGCTTGGTGATAGGATGCATCCTTCTCTTACTCCTCTTTTTATATCAATGGGTGTAGAGTTCTCTATGTTATATCTTATTATTGCTATTTGCTCCCAGTACAAATTACATATTAGTCGTATGTCTGTGTCATCCAGATTTATATCTTTTAGGCAGTCTATAAGTTGATTATGGTGTATTCTATCAAATGCCAAATGGTCATTAGTCGAAAGATTATTAGTCATTAGTCGAAAGATCATCCTCCTTGCACAAGGGACATACCCATACGTGCTCCGATTTCCTTTCGAGTAAATTCACAAGTGTGTGACGGCTGATCGTGCCGGTTCGCAGTTGGTTGACCATACGCCTCTGGCGTCCTGAAAAGTGTTCACTCTTAGCTGTGCCAAGCCTTACGCGACTATGCGTTAGTCTCGCCATTGCGTTTGAGACCTTGTCGTCTCGAAAGTCTGCCACTCTTCCTGCTTCGCGGATAGCGTGTAAAATGTCTGCGTTGTCCATGGCGTTGCCATCTGAAATTTTAGCCTTTTCAGCAAGCTTGTCGGCTCGTTCGTTCCCTTGCACTCCGGAGTGGCCAGGTACGTAGATAAAGACGATTTCTTTTAAAGTTGACAGCTGCAGAGACTTCAACCACTCTCTTCGCCTCCACCCAGCCTCAACCTTCCTGAGCATACTCATGGAGTCACTGAGAAAGCATGCACCTGCGAATGTCTGTGTTTCGAGCCATGTCATTGCCTTAGTGACTGCTAATACCTCCACTGTCATGCTGCTCGTTGTCTGCGAAAAAGCACCACTGTCCTCATGCACCATTTGCCCTTTCACCTGCGCTGTATATGCCCATGAGCATCGTTTATTTCGTACAACCGAACCATCTGTGTAGATAATAATATTGCCAGACGTTACGTTTTCTTTGATTAACGCCTGAATCCTATCCTCTACGACCTTGGGATTCATCGTTCTACACTCTTTATTCATTGTTATGCAGACTTTGATAGTAATTGTAGAAATGTCATTAGGCCATTGCCGCCATTCTTCTCCACGCTGCAAATCATTTAGCATGCACACCTTTTGAATGGATTTCTCTGCCCTGCTCATCCACGACTGGCCTCGCTCGAGTCTATCGCCTTTTGGTGCTAGCGCTACAGAATTTAAAGGATGTCTTTCATCAGCAAGAATGTTCAGAAAAGCGCGTGCTCTACACAACTCGATTCTACTTTCTATGGTTGGGATGTCAAGTAGGTATCTTAACGCTCTGCATGACGTGTCTCTAGTGCAGCCAAGAATAATGCGCATAGCCTCGTTCTGAATTTTTTCAAGCCTATCTAACTGAAGTTTGCTGAGAGTTTGAATCACCAAAGCGTATTCTAGAACGGAAACAACCAGTCCCTGATATAATGTATGCAGGTGCCGCTGTTCACAGCTTGCAGCGGCCATTACTTTCATAGCAACAAGACCCTTTTTTGCTTTCTCTATCACGTTATCAATGTGCTTTACGAAAGCAAGGCTTCGATCTAAATGAATACCTAAATATTTCATTGTCATAGATCTTGGCAAAGTGTCTGAAAACATTTCTACAGATGGAGTATCAATATTCACGATGTTGTTATATAGTGAGAACCAAGTCACTTCAGCTTTTGATGGATTCACGTTGGCACCTGCCTCGTCACACCACTCTTGTATGCGCCTGAGTTCTGATTGTAGGTCAGCAGTTATTTTGTTTCGATCTTTTCCCTGTCGATAAACCAAAATGTCATCGGCGTAAGACAAAGTGCGACCTGGCCCTTCCAACCGATCTTTTGTGATTTTCACAGTGTATGCATTGAACAGTACGGGAGATAAAGGTGAGCCTTGCGGTAACCCAGGATACATCGTAATTATATCAGAAGTCCAACTACCAGATCGAAAAACCACTTTGCGCTGAAAGAGTGCCGCTGTTAACCAATTTAGGATGGGGGGACTGACGCCTAAATTTATGAGCTGGTTGAATAAGAAGTTAAAGGGTACTTTGTTGTAAGCGTCCTCTAGATCTATTGCAGCAGCACATGTCTCTAAACCGCGTTGAAACCCTTCATAAACATCCTGAGCAAACACGGCAGCATTTGACCAAGTCTCTCTACACGGACGATACCCTCCAAGCGTTGGTGGAAACAAGTTTGCGTTTTCAAAATAGCAAGAAAGTTTCTTTGCAATTACCTTTTCTAAAAGCTTGCCTATGGTATTCTGCATGGTTATGATGCGGTAGCCCTGAATTTTCCTGTGGTCTTTGCCTGGTTTTGGTAGCGGTATCAAGTAGCTGTGTAGCCATTCTTCATTGATTATTGCAGTCCTGATACTATCATTGTACATGCTTACCAGTTCGCCTAAATCAGCATCAGATAAGTTGTTGATATCCGCGTATCTTATCCCATCTGGGCCTGGGGCGCTGTTCTTAGATCGTTTTAATGCGAGTCTTACTTCCTCTACCGAGACATAATCACTGTTATCTGCTAAGTCAGCACCACCTAAAATAGAAATATGTTCTCTCACACCTCTTCTTTCCTCTACATTTTTGTGGTCACACTGCTGTAGGTAGTGAGCCAGCAGTGCCTTACCCTTGCTTTCGTCAGTTTTATGCCAGATAGAATCAGCATCTTGGAAATCTGGAATTGCTTTACTCTGCACTTTACCGTTCATACTTTTATGCAGCCTCCAGAACAGTTTTAACGATTTATCACGACCTATCCTATCACAGAACTCAGCCCATTTATCACTTTTTGCTTTCATGGCTACTTCTTGAAAAGAAGTAATCTTTTCCTGTACTATCCCCTTTAAGAACAAAATATGATCAGGAGACGCAAAAAAACTTCCTTTGGCTTTTTGCCACTCTCTGACAGACTGTCTCTTTTCCAGCCAAACTTTTTGCACTTCGTTGCTCCACCATGGAGGTTGTTGATATGTAGCTATTTTGTTATGATGTTTTCTTTTAGCACGCCGAACTTTACTGATGACATCATCTTCTGCACAGCTGTAACGAAAAGTTTTTACTTTTCTCCTGCATTGCTTCAGTCTGCCCATTGCTATTAAGATGCTACAAGGGAGGTGATCACTGCCATGATGACCAAGGACCCCCCATTTACACGATGTCGAGAAATAGGAGGAAACCAGTGCTAAATCGATGGCACTGTCTTCATCACCTGGTCTAGTCGCTGTTCTGGTGTTGCTGCCATTGTTAATGCATAGGAGATCGAGTGTAGTGATGGCTTCTTCGAGCTCCTTACCCTGTTTATTTAATGAGGTATTCCCCCAGGATGCACCTTTTGCGTTAAAGTCGCCACAGAAAATGGTATTTCTTTCAAGACTTGCAATATCTTTCAGAAACTGCCATTCTTCAAGTCCCACTACAGCATTGCAGGCGTAAACATTGACAAACAAGAAAGGCTGCGTGGACTGTACCTTTACTGCTAACAGTTGAATTTTGGGACTGTTCCACTGAGAAACATTTACTTCTGTTGCTAAAAGTCCCTGCCGCACGAAAATTGCCAGCCCCATGTGGTTATTGTTGAAGAAAGCTTGGAAACCTGCATATCTAGGTTTTTTATCGCCAAGTCTTGTTTCTTGAATAGCAAAGATATCACAGCTAAACATTAGCTTTTCAATAATGCCTCCACGCTTGCGGACACTGGCGCAATTCCAGTACAAAATACGGGTGTTGGTGAGGCCTAATCTTTCTGACTTGCAACGATTCTTCCTGAGCCCTGCTCTTTTTCCTGCCTTTTGCGACGCCCACGCTTAGCTCTAACTTTAGGCCGCTTTGTTTGTAAACAACCGCACTGTGACAGATTATATGAGGACTGCGAGCCGACGAAACTGGAGAGACAAAGTAACGATGAGCGACTACACAACCAGCGCACTGTGGCCATCTTATAGAGTGAAAAATTGACCGACGTAAACACTGATCACAAACACACACACTAAACGAAATTACTCCAAAGAATTTCAAGCTCAGATGCACGAAACTCCGTAGCACCGGCGAAGATCTTGAGTTAATAGACCTCCTGGTCAGTGAATGTCACAACATACTACATGATTCTGGTGTAAAATACTCCAATTGATGTAGAAAGTTGAAGCAGAATCAAAAAACACAAACCTAAGTCCGCCATTACACAAGACCGGAAATGCCAAATGCTTTGGTGTAGTCTATGAAGCAGGCATATATTGGTTTGTTTATTTCTATGCACTTTTCAATCAATGCCCTCATGCTGAATATGGCTTCTTTTGTCCCACTGTTTTTCCTGAATCCAAATTGCTGCTCATCTAATTCAGTATTTTATTCTCAATCTTTCCCTGTATAACTTTTAGTAACTGCATTCAACTGCACAATTTTTTTTATTCAATGCAATGAAAGTTGATGTTTTTTGTTCATTTGGTATGTATCCTGTATGGTATATGTCATTGCATATGTCTGTGATCACTTCAATGCCAAAATCTTCCAGTGGCTTTATCATCTCTATCTGTATGTTGTCAGGTCCTGCTGCTTTTCCCATTTTCAATGTTTGTATATCATTTTCCACTTTAGATTTAAGATTTTATAGCCTGATGTATATTTTATAATTGGTTTCTTTTCTCTTTTGTTATAAAATAATTCTGTTATATATAACACCGCTAACTTTTGATTTTATTTTTGTTGTCAGTTAGCATTTTTCAAGTTTTGTTTATAATACAACCACTTTCTGTGGCTTTTAAAAATTTTTACTAGTCATTCTCTTTATTTCTGAGTGCATCCCTCTTAAATCTTGTTTAATTTCCATAGTTTTGATTTCTAGACATCTTTTGCAGTCTTCTTTTGCCTTTTTGCTCATTTTGCATGTTTCATTATCTATTTTGTTGTATTACGTAGTGTTCTTCACTTGTCTTCTTCCATTTTTTCCAAGATGGCCTCATTTATTAATTTCTGTTTTTTTATAGCTCTTACCCTATTTGCCCTATTTTTATTTCGCAGGTAAAGACTACTATATGAATATCTACACAAAGGAGAGTCAGTGGGATGTGCCAACAGAACCTGCTGAACAACGGTCAGAGAAAGTTCAATGCTCACACCTCCTGGTTAAACACAGAGACTCCAGAAGACCTCAGAATTGGAAAGGGGAACAGATCACAAGGTCCAAAGAGGAAGCCTTGAAGCTTCTACAAGGTATAGAAATTGCTTCATTCCAAAAGGTTTTACCTTGTATAATAGAGGTAATATTTAACCCTAGATTATGATACCTATCTACAACTGATATTTTTAATACAGTAGTAATAATTACTGCCATTTAAATGTAACATTAGAAGCTCAAACAATATGTAATTTTTTTTTAACTTTTGACACACAGCTGTGTGTTTACACTAGGCAAGACACAGGGACTCAGATTTTCTGGCTCAGGTTGATTTATGACGAAATTTGACAGCATGGATCGGACGTGTTACAGTGTTCCTTGGTATTGTTGCAATAAGCCCATCCGTATGTTCGGCTACCTCATAGCATTATTTGCTGCGTTTACCAAATCACAAAAGGTTGTTTATCTCAGTCAATGATCGAGGAAATTTTCCTGGTTACAGCAAAAAAAAATAATAAAAACAAAGGAAAATTATCAAATTTTTATATAAATAAATTATATATATATATTTATCTTTCAGCATAAGGATAATTAAAGCCACATTGCTTTTGCCATCTAAATAGTATCTGGAGATCCTGGGGGCCTCGGTTGCCTAGTTGGGAAAATCACCCGCCTGGACTACCGACATTCGGACAACCTGTGTTCGATTCCCGTTGGGAGCAGTGTGAATTGCACTCATGGTTGAAAAAAAACAATACCCCCATGGTCGACCCAGCCGTTGGCTGAAATAGGTACTAGGGTATTACCCTGGGAAGGTGAGGAATGTCGCCTCGCATTGTGAGTTTCGATGCTTGAAGCGACACTATCCATAAATGTCCGAACATTTCTGGATAGGTGGCTGAGCATATATGGGTGGAAATTCGCGCGCTAAGATGCCGGTTCAAGTCTCGTACTTTACCTTTACCTAGCTAGAGATCCACATGGTTTAACACACAAGAAAGCAAACTATGGATGTATAACAGTTTGTTTACTCCTATATGGTTGTGATTACTCATGGCATATGAAAGTTGTGTACTTCTACATAGTTGAGATTGCTTGAAAAGAGCAGAAAATAAAATGTCAAGACTGTCATCATTCTTCATGAACATTCTTGGGGAAAATTCTCAGCATATTTTTTTCCTTCTTCCTTTCATCTCCCTCTTGAGCCAAAGGTCTTCAACAAATATTCTGTTAATATTCTGTAACAAATATCCACCCTGTTTGATGCCATTCTATTAAGATCACTCCATGCATCATTACTTCCACCTGTCTTCTCAGGTATATTTTGGCCTTCCCTCTTGTCTCCTTCCCTGTGGATTCCAAAAACTGCTCGTTGTGTAATACACTCATTTGGCTTTTGCAGTGTGTATCCTATCCAGCTCCATAATCTTTGTTGTATCTCATTGTCCTGTGATGTTTGTCTGACACTTTACTGTAGTTTAAAGGTAGAGGTCCACCCATTTCCATCCTTTTTTTCTGCACAAGTATCCATTAATTAAAGTCTTCAGTATATTTCTGTCAAACACAAATTAACAGTTCAAAATTGCTTTAAAGTTGCAACCAAAAGGAAGTGCTCACAGTGATAAACCATGTGCTCAGACGAGATCCAGAAACCATCACAAGAACTGCCATGCAGTTGATTCCAGGGGAAAGGCTAAAAAGAGAAAAGCAAAAAAAAATAACTCGCTGGAGGAGCATCAAAGAAGAGATGTCAGGGCCAGACAAGGAACACTTTACAAATGACGACCACATAAAGTGGAGAAATTGTGTTACTGCTCTATACAATGTACCTGCCACTCATTGCTTTGTCTGTGGCTAAGGAGTAAAAATTAATATGAAGACTTATATAAAATAAGTATTATAGAAAATAAAGGTCTTATAATAGCATAATTAGGCCGTTGAAATGTGCTTTTACAGAAGAATTTTGAGAATACCATGGACAGCTAAGAAGAGTAATGAAAACATTCTGAAAGAGGCCAAAGCAATGAGAGAGCTAATTTCCAATATTAGGAAGAAACAATCTTCATTTTTTTTGACCATAATCAGAAGGGAACAGCTGGAATATATTGTGACAGCTGGGAAAGTTGAGGGATGAAGAGATAGAGGGAAGCAAAAAGAAAAGATACCAGAAAGCTTAAGAGAATGGCTTGGCAGAAGGTTAACAACAGAAATGATAAATAACTGTCAAGATCAAAAGTTGTGGAGAGACATGATCACCTACACCAGCAGGCATGGTACATGATGATGAATGGCATAATTACAATCTTTATTTGATTTTTACTTGATAATGTAATTCTTTATTTAATCTGTACCCATAATATAAATCTTCTCCTTTATTGTTCATACAACCATATTTTAACCAACAAAAGGATACAGGAATCAAATTGTGGATGATGAAGCCAGTTTTGCAGAACTAGCAGAGCTGTACTCTGACTGTAGTTCTGCTAGGAAGGGGGGAGACTTGGGACCATTTGGGCCAGGCCAGATGCAGAAGCCTTTTGAGGATGCATCATTTAAGCTGAAGGTTTGTTTTTATTTTCTTAATTGATCAGTTTGTTGTTGGTTGGTTGTCCAAGGGTGAAATAGTGAATTAATTTTGAGGGGAGGGGGCTTGGTGGCCTTGGGGTACAACATCAACCTTTGGACAGGATGGTACCTGGTTTGAATCCCACTTAGGTGGTTTGAATTTTTCTTTTAGAATCCTTTGTTTCTTTGTGGTTCCCCCACAATCTCTGGGTATTAAGACACTCATCCTCTAGAATAATGGTGAAAAACAGGAGGTCATATTTATTAGTATTGGGTCCTGAGTTGAGAAATAGAACACTTGACAATGTCCTACATTGACAAGACGAGTTAAAGAAAACCAGATGTATTGTAGAGAGTAAATTTCATGAGAGCCATGTAGTCTAAGTGAGAATTTCTCTCGAAAGCTAGGTTTAGGAACCATAATTGGCTAGACTGTTTTTTGCTTTCACTGTAGGTGTTTTTGGCGATTCATGATTGTACAAAGAAGTTACGACGGTGGTTTTCTGTTGCCTTCCGTCGGTTTGTTTACGGTTGGCTCTGCTAGCTTTTGATGAAAAAGTCTCACCCACAATGCAGTGGGGTTGTTTTACTTCGGGGTACCCTCACTTAGCCTTTTATTCTCCCGAGCTTACCTGCAAGGCAGCTGGGCAGCCACAGGTTGTACTGTTTACTGCATACAGTAGCAGGTAAAATTACCTGACCTGACGATTTTTAAAACAGGGTGTTAGACAAGGTTGTGTGCTGTCACCAGATTTGTTTAATATTTATAGTGAGATTATTTTAAGATCCATAAGGGGCATGCCTGGAATAACAATTGGAGGTCATAATATAAATAATCTAAGGTATGCTGATGATACAGTATTAATCACTAAGGTGAAAATGAGTTACAAGAAATGTTGGACATTATAGTGAAAGAAAGCAAAAATAAAGGACTCAGCCTTAATAGCAAAAAGACAGAAGTAATGGTAACAACAAAGAAAAAGACATCACCTCAGTGCGGAATAAAGACAAGTGAAACAATATTAAAACAGACAAATGAATTTAAATATTTGAGAACTTTGTTAACCTCAGACGGAAGATGTATAAAAGAGGTGAGATGCATAATGGCTCAGGCAAAAGCAGCTTTCCACAGAATGAGGAAGATACTATGCAATCCATTTTTGACAATAGAAACAAGAAAAAGAATTCTTAAATGTTATGTAGAGCCAGTCTTAACATATGGATGTAAATCATGGACAATAGGACAACAGACAAGAAAATCACTGGAGTCTGTAGAAATGTGGTTTTACAGAAGAATGTTGAGAATACCATGGACAGCTAAGAAGAGTAATGAAAATGTTCTGAAAGAGGTCAAAGCAAAAAGAGAGCTAATTTCCAATATTAGGAAGAAACAATCATCATTTTTTTTGGCCATGTAATGAGAAGAGAACAGCTGGAATATATTGTAATAACTGGAAAAATTGAGGGATGAAGAGATAGAGGGAAACAAAGAGAGAAAATACCAGACAGCTTAAAAGAATGGCTAGGCAGAACGTCAACAACAGAAATGATAAAGAACTGTCGAGATCGAAAGTTGTGGAGAGACATGATCACCTACGCCAGTAGGCCCAGTACTTGATGATGTAGGTGTTTTTACACTTTAGGAGATAGTGTTTGATAAGAAACACATTCAGTGTTTAGAGTCAGAGAAAACAATCTGTTGCTTGAAGTGAGATGCAAGCAGTTTAGCTAAAACAATACTAGAAGTGAGATGCAAGCAGTTTAGCTAAAACAACACTAGAAGTGAGATTCAAGCAGTTTAGCTAAAACAACACTAGAAGTGAGATGCAAGCAGTTTAGCTAAAACAATACTAAAGTGAGATGCAAGCAGTTTAGCTAAAACAATACTAGAAGTGAAATGCAAGCAGTTTAGCTAAAACAACACTAGAAGTGAGATGCAAGCAGTTTAGCTAAAACAATACTAAAGTGAGATGCAAGCAGTTTAGCTAAAACAATACTAGAATCAGACTGGCTAAAGCAGCAATGTCTTTCAGAAGCCTTGAAAAGTTGTGGAAATCAAAACTCATTAGCACAAACACAAAACTTAGGCTATTCAAATCAAATGTACTATCAACCCTTACGTATGCGTGTGAAAGCTGGAAAACAACAAGAGATATAGAAACAAAGTTGAACGCATTCGAAAATAAATGTCTAAGGAAAATACTTGGTATAGAATGGAACGAATTCAAAACAAACGAGGAAATTAGAGAAATCGCCAATCAACCACTAATATCTTCAGTAATAAAGAAAAGACGATGGTCATACGTTGGTCATGTGATGAGAAGAGATAATAATCGAATAGCAAAGCAAGCCCTCATATGGGAAACAACAGGTAAAAGAAAAAGAGGAAGACCCAGGGAGACACTGAGAAGAACATTGATGAGAGAGGCAAGAGCAGCAGGAATCGGCTTCCTCAATGAGATAGAACTGCTTGCACAGAACAGAGACAGATGGCGAGATTTAATAAAATATCTTTAAAAGAAAACTGCTAGAACAAAAATTCATATAGGAGAAGGTGTATCTTGGTCTACGCCCTATGGGCCGGTTACGGCTCGAAAGGTCAATAGATAGATAGATAGAATACTAGAAGTGAGATGCAAGCAGTTTAGCTAAAACAACACTAGAAGTGAGATGCAAGCAGTTTAGCGAAAACAATACTAAAGTGAGATGCAAGCAGTTTAGCTAAAACAATACTAAAGTGAGATGCAAGCAGTTTAGCTAAAACAATACTAGAAGTGAGATGCAAGCAGTTTAGCTAAAGCAATATTAGAAGTGAGATGCAAGCAGTTTAGCTAAAACAATACTAGAAGTGAGATGCAAGCAGTTTAGCTAAAACAATACTAGAAGTGAGATGCAAGCAGTTTAGCTAAAACAATACTAGAAGTGAGATGCAAGCAGTTTATTTAAAACAATACTAGAAGTGAGATGCAAGCAGTTTATTTAAAACAATACTAGAAGTGAGATGCAAGCAGTTTGGCTAAAACAATACTAGTAGTGAGATGCAAGCAGTTTAGCTAAAACAATACTAGAAGTGAGATGCAAGCAGTTTAGCTAAAACAATACTAGAAGTGAGATGCAAGCAGTTTAGCTAAAATAATACTAGAAGTGAGATGGATTGGAACACAGAAATGGAGACAGCAGTATCAGAAAGAAAGAAATCCAGAACAATACTTGAGCAGAACCAAACTTTAAATAATAAAATAAGCCTTAACAAAGCTAGTGCTAAGGTCAAACTAGTTACTAAAAAAGCAAAGAAAGAGAAATGGCAAGAAACGTGCAATAAACTCGATCTGCGACATGAAGGAAATAAAGCATGGAGACCTAAGCAGCATTTGTCTGATGATAGGAGAGAACCAAACCCTAAACCAATCAAATTTAATAATGAAATCATCAGCTAAAAAAAATATAGTTAAAAAATGTAATAGTTACTTTGCTTCTGTCAACAGAACGAACAAACTTACAGATAGTGATAAAATCCATGTACGTAATTTAAAATTAATTGAAAGAGCCCCAACAACAAATGTTGCAATATTTTAAGAAGATTTTAACATTAGGGAACTAGAAAAGGCATTAAGAAAATTAAAATGTAGAAAATCCCCAGGGCTCGACAAATATATATAGATAAAGCATCTCGGCAAGTCAGGTAAAGAAACATTACTCAGACTGATCAACAAGTCATGGAGAGAAAGCAAAGTTCCCAAGACATGGAGAAATGCCTATATAGTGCCATTGCTCAAAAAGAACAAGCCTCCAGATGACCCCAGAAGCTATCGTCCCCTATCCTTAACATCATGCATAGGTAAAATAGCTGAGAGTATGGTCAATAGCAGACTATACTGGTATCTGGAAACATCTAATACTCTGTGCTACGAACAAGCTGGTTTCAGGGCAGGCAATAACATAGAAGACCAAATCCTCAGGTTAATACAATAGGTCCAAGATGGATTTAAGAAGAAACAACATACTCTAGCCACCCTAGTAGACCTGCACCAGGCTTATGATAGAGTATGGCGTAAGGGGCTTTTATTGAAGATGAGAGATGCCGGAATGCATGGGAAACTGTACAAATAGGTCAAATATTTCCTAGTTGACAGAACAATACAAACTAAATTAAATGAATCCTTATCAGA
This sequence comes from Megaustenia siamemsis, assembly GCA_032433765.1. Taxonomy (NCBI): domain Eukaryota; kingdom Metazoa; phylum Mollusca; class Gastropoda; order Stylommatophora; family Ariophantidae; genus Megaustenia; species Megaustenia siamemsis. The sequence continues at coordinate 37,403,576 of JAVIAB010000159.1, read as the reverse complement.
CAAAGAGGTGCTAGAAGAAGGATTACCACAGGGATCACCACTCAGTTGTACCTTTATTTTTATATATATATCAATGATCTGACCAAAACCCTGATAAATAAAAAAGTTCTCTATGAGGATGATCTGGTCATGTGGAGTACAAACGAAAATATTAGAACAGCTGAAGCACAACTAAATAAAGACCTGGGCACCTAGAAGAATACTGTAATACCTGGAAAATGAAAATAAATGTACAGAAAACAGTATATACAGTATTTACTAAAAGTAACAAAATAGCTAAGGCAAACATCAAACTCAATCTCCAGCACAATAGTCTACAAAAAGAGGAATCCCCTACATACTTAGGAATACAACTACATCAACAATTGAACCTGAAGAAACACATAGAGAATCTCACTAAGAAAGCAACACAAAGACTTCAACTAATGAAAAGGCTTTTCAGTACTTTATGGGGAGTAGACAAAGAAACACTTAGAAATCTCTATCTGGGATATGTTCGCTCTGTTTTGGATCATGGTAGTTCGCTCCTAGTGACATGCAGGAAAACAACTAACATGGCACTGGACAAGATACAAAATAATGCATTACGACTCATCAGCGGTGCAATGAGGTCCACTCCAGTTGCAGCCTGCGAAATAATTCACTGCAATGTGGAACCTTTAGAGTTGAGGAAAAACAAGGCTGCTATGATTCTCTATGAAAGACAAAAAAGAATGGAGAAGGACCACCCTAACAGAAAATTAGTAGATACATGGACTCCAAAACAAAGAATTAAGCAGATGTCAGTATTACAACATGTTAGAAATATACAAGAGAAATTCCATCTACCTGAAAAACGACTACAAACATCAAGAGTCATCAAAGAAATGCCACCAAGTACGAATTTTAAAAATCCTGAAATAAATGTAGAGATATGTGACAGAACAGATAAAAGGGCAGACCCAGTATCTGTAACACTAGCAGCAAGGAAAACAATAGATACTTATCCAGAGGATTGGATACACATATACACAGATGATGTAGCCACTAATGCTACTTCAAAAGCTGGATATGGAATATTAATACATTATCCAGATGGAACAGCAGAAGAAATATGTGGACCTTGTGGTGAAGTCTGTAACAATTATGAAGCACAAATAACAGCTATAGAAACAGCAATTTATCATTTAAATACGATTTTCGATACCACACCATCGAAGAAAACAAACACAGTCATATTTACGGATTCCAAATCAACTCTGCAAGCACTGGGAAACAACACGAACAAACCAGAACGTACACAGCTTATCATAGATACAGGCAAACTCATTGAAACACGTAACATAAGATTGATAATGCAATGGATCCCAGGACACTCAAATATACCAGGAAATGATAAGGCAGATACATTAGCTAAGAGAGGGTCAAGACAGACACAGATACATACATCCATCACACTAGACACAGCCAAACAAGTCATAAACTCCAACAATAGAGAGGAGTGGTTGAATGGATGGGCCTTAGGGAAAACAGGGAGAGAGCTTTTTAAATATATGGCAAGACCAAATTCACAAGACAACATCAACAACTTAACAAGAAGAGACCAAACTACCATCTTCAGACTGAGAACAGGACATGTTATGCTGAATAACCACATAAATAGAATACAACAAAACCATGCCCCAGTATGTCCACTCTGTGATCACCCACAAGAAACTGTAGAACACCATCTGTTTCAATTTCCAAAGCTCACTGACATCAGAACAACACTACTTCCTCAAAGACCCTCCAAATGGAACACTGTACGAAACCACAGCAGAACTTAAAAATACCTGCAGATACTACTACATGGCATTGGGCCGAAGAGCATCAGCTCAAAGGTCGCTGGATCCATAACAACAACAACAACAGAAGTGAAATGGAAGCACTTTAGCTAGAGCAATACTAGAAGTGAAATGCAAGCAGTTTAGCTAAAACAATACTAGAAGCGAAATGCAAGCAGTTTAGCTAAAACAAAACTAGAAGTGAGATGCAAGCAGTTTAGCTAAAACAATACTAGAAGTGAAATGCAAGCAGTTTAGCTAAAACAGTACTAGAAGTGAAATGCAAGCAGTTTAGTTAAAACAATACTAGAAGTGAAATGCAAGCAGTTTAGCTAAAACATTACTAGAAGTGAAATGCAAGCAGTTTAGCTAAAACAATACTAGAAGCAGTTTAGCTAAAACAATACTAGAAGTGAGATGGAAGCAGTTTAGTTAAAGCAATACTAGAAGTATTTATTAATAATCATATCGTTAATACGACCACACCGGTAGTACGAATGGGAGCTGATGAGGTGACCAGGGACAGGGACAAGTTGATGACATACCTCGGAGTTAAGTTTGATCGCAGCCTGTGTTTTCGGGACCACGTCGACCATGTGATAACAAAATCCCGCAAAGGATTAGCCGCCTTGAAGGTCATGGCAGCTGCCAACATCGAGCAGAAGCTACTTACTCTTCTGTTCCAGGGATTAGTCCTCGCACCAATCGAGTATGCCCTGGCCATTCTTACTGTCAGTACGACTCAAATTGATAGGCTGGAGAAAATACAAAATGAAGCTATGCACATTATCCTGGGATGTGCGAGGGACACTCCCTGTGTAGCAATGAGGTATCTTCTTGACTTTCCAACCACGGATGACAGAATCAAGTTCTGGAGAGCACGAGCATACCTGAAGATTAGTACAGATACAGAGCATCCATTGCACCACGTGCTCAACACAGAGAAAGGTACCAGGCTAAAAAGAGGCAAATCATGGGTGGGCCGGGCAGAAGATGTCATCAAACAGGTCTGTGGGCTTACCAATATCAGCGTTGGTGAGGAGTGGATACCGGTGCCTATGTCATTCAAGGGGACTTTCTCATGTATTGTCACACTCGACAGGAAAAGTAGGGAACAGAACCCGGGCGTGGTTAATGCTGAGGTCAAAGGTCTCAATTGCGATAATACCGATGAGAAAGATGCAGTCATCTATACAGACGGATCTGTAAGACGACACGAAAGAAGTGCATGGGCATTTACAGCACGCTCGGCAGGCAGAATGGCCAAGGAAGACAGTGGTGCATACGCCATGACCATGAGTAGCATGACAATGGAGGTGATGGCAGTGACCAAGGCATTCAAATGGTTAGAGTCACAAGACTACATCCACGCATGTATACTGAGTGATTCGATGAGCCTGATAAAAAAAGTGGAGGCGGGCTTTGTACGCATGCAATGGGTAGAGTCGTTGCAGAAATCCAAAATACGTAAGGTCACCTTTGTCTATGTCCCTGGACATGCGGGAGTACGGGGAAATGAGAGAGCGGACAGGTTGGCTAGCTGCGCTGTCGTTGAGGACGGGCAACCGATGGATCGGGCGGACATCATAAATGCCCTTCGAGATGTGGGAAGAGCACAGGACTTCAACAAACACAGATCAACGTCACTTCTTCGGATGATGGAAATGGGAGTTAAGATGGGCACGGCCAGAAATGAGAAACTTGGTGGCCGTGTAAGAAGACTTATCAACCAACATAGAACTGGAGTCGTCAGTCGCTGGACACTGAGGGAATTGCTGAGGAGGGGATCTGAGCACCTATGGACATGTTCGGAGTGCAATGATGATGACCCGCAAATAACTCAATAACTCAATACTAGAAGTGAAATGCAAGCAGTTTATTTAAAACAATACTAGAAGTGAGATGGAAGCAGTTTATTTAAAACAATACTAGAAGTGAGATGGAAGCAGTTTATTTAAAACAATACTAGAAGTGAGATGGAAGCAGTTTATTTAAAACAATACTAGAAGTGAGGTGGAAACACTTTAGCTAAAACAATACTAGAAGGGAAATGCAAGCAGTTTATTTAAAACAATACTAGAAGTGAGATGGAAGCAGTTTAGCTAAAACAATACTAGAAGTGAGATGGAAACACTTTAGCTAAAACAATACTAGAAGTGAGATGGAAACACTTTAGCCAAAACAATACTAGAAGTGAAATGCAAGCAGTTTATTTAAAACAATACTAGAAGTGAGATGGAAACACTTTAGCTAAAACAATACTAGAAGTGAGATGTAAACGGTTTAGCTAAAACAATACTAGAAGTGAAATGCAAGCAGTTTATTTAAAACAAGGCTTGTGACTCCTGCATGATATTTAATATATTTTATATTTGTGCCTATCTCCTATGTATCACACACACAACATGGCTAAGGTTGTAAGCCTAGTATCCAGTGATAATGGTGAGTGGTCGCTTGCATACTGAAGAGCCAGTTATGTTCAGATCTACATGTCAGTATAGGCCTACTTGGTTACAAGTTGAAGTTGGTGCAACATGATCTATGTTTTATTAGACATTCTGAACCAAGGAAGAATGTCATAATTACTTGACTATTGTAATATAAAAAGGGGCTTTTCACATTGCTTAACTGTTATAAAAGATGGGGCTTTTTTCAACATACTTGACTTTTACAAAGGAATCTCAGGCTACTTAGCAGCCATAAATAAGATTACAGCTAGTTGTTTATAATAATAAATGGGCTGCAGGTTTCTTGTTGTTTATAATAATAAATGGGCTGCAGGTTTCTTGTTGTTTACATGAAATAGGCTCACGATTATAAAAGGTTTGGGGATTTAGCAACATATTTGGATAGGTAAAGTGCACTGGACAAGACTTAGGAGATGTAGAAGTATACATGATAATAGCAGAAAACAAGTTGCCTTGCTGGGCATATGGAGAATATGGTGTTAGTGGCTATGTTACTTCCATGACTGCAGCACATTTTGGGTGATGTAGTGTGTGTCATGCCAGGCCTTTACTTCCCAGAAATAATCTGGTAAACATTTTTAGAGGCTGGGTGAACCCTGGAGCCTTGTTCGTCTGAAAAAAGATCTGCAACTTTCGGGCATGAAGTTGGACGCTTCTGATCAGGAAACGAGCACACTAACCACTCAGCCATATAGCTCTGTGGCCACACATACATTCAAGGAACACATTTAACACTTTCCATACCACGAGCCACTAAATGCTGCTCTAGTAGCTGACACAATAAACCCAGATGCCACATGTTGCGGCTTTTAATTTACTGATGTTGCCGCAATTATTTCCACCAAAACCTTATAATCCACTTATTTTAACCTCATTTCTTTTTTCTGAGCAAATTGTCAGAACTAACTGCATCTTTAGATCAATTTTAATTAATTGTCTCACTGTGATTTCAAAATGAAAAAAAAAAAAAAGAAGAAAAAAATGTCTTGGCCACAGTATATCTCTTTCCCTTCCCAGTAAGTCCATTGCAGTAGCATGTCCTACATTTTTCAACGTGCGTTATTTCCCTTATTTCCATCATACTGCAATTATGTCTGAATGGTTTGTTTCAGTTTAATTTGGTATTTACACTTGACTTCCTCTATTTTGTTAAAAGCCTTGAGTTAGACATGTGGTGCTATTTGAAGTTGACATACCCCAAAAAAATAACATCTTTGTTATAATTATTATTCACAAAATGACTTCTGGGCATTGCAAATCTGATGTAGTTAGTTCTAGAAAATTATTGAATCAGCAGCAAGTGTGCAGAAATAGTAAAATTTGTGTAAAGATAAAAAAATATTTTGTGTATATTATAGTAGATATATATAAATATTTCATTGTTAGTGTGTGCTTTGATGATAAGGATAAGTCATAGGATATGAAGTTTTCTACATTTTAAAACTGTGTGCTACGTCCATATAAAATGTGAGGTGTGAAATGTGTGTTTACTATTTTATTAAATATTCTGAGCGTGATATTCATCTAGTAAAGACATAATTGGATATCTTCTTCTTTTACCTTTTCAGCTCCCTGTGGAGCATAGGTCTTCAACAAACATTTTCCAAGTTGTTCTGTTTTTTGCCATTCTTTTAAGATCATTCCATGTCTTCCCCATCATCTTCATCTCTGCTTCTATCTGTCTTCTCCAAGAATTATTTGGTCCTCCTCTTTGTCTTTTCCCCTGGGGATTCCAAAAAAGGGCCTGTTGTGTAATACTCTCAGTTGGCTTTCGCAGTGTGTGTCCTATCCAGCGCCATCGTCTTCGCTTATCTCTTTGTCCACTGGTATTTTACTGGTACATTTCCATAATTCTATGTTAGTGATTTTGTCCTGCCATTTCCTCCTTTTATTCTGCGTAAGCATCCATTAATAAAAGTCTGTATCTTCATGATTGTCATAATTGGATATAGTTCACCAAAAAATAATACATGGAGTAAAATATGCATCTGATTTTCTTGTAAATATTTCTAGAATCATAATTTGGTGACTAATATTTTCAATTTTTCAACTTTCATTTCCCTCTTTCTTTAATTTTTAAATACTTATTCCATTGACTTTATGTCACACAAAAATTAATTCCATGTTGTGCAATATTTCTACTTTAATTTGATATATGATATGGTATGTTTTATTTAAAAATGACATTTTTAATATAATTTTTTATATTGGTCATCATCATCATCGAGTGCCATCTCCGCATCGAAGGTTGGCTACCATGGAGCACTATTCCACTCTGTCTCTTGCTTTGGTGGTGCAGATTGTCATAGGTTGACTTGTCCATCTTTTGATGTTACTCGTCCATTTTAGACTTGGTCTGCCTCTTTTACCTTGTATTTTCCCTTCCAATATTACTTTTAGTAGGCTGTTGTGTCTTTTAACATGCCCCAAAAATTTCATTTGTTTTGTTCTAATTGTGTTTAGTAGTTCTCTTTTCATTTTTAGTTGTTTTAAAACTTCATCGTTTGTTTTCTTTTCTTTCCATCCATTTCTACCTATTCTTCTATGAATCCACATTTCAAAGGCTTCAATTTTCGGTTCTGTTTTCTTGTCTAATATCCATGTTTCTGCATCATACAGGAGTGTTGAGAAGATATAACATTTTTCTATTCTTAGTTTTAGCCCTGGTGTTATTTGTTTTGATGTTAGTATATTTTTCATGGCATTAAAATTACTCTTTGCCATACCTATTCTTTTGTTTATTTCAGTTGTACATTTTCCATCACTATTTATAGTATGTCCCAGGTAGTTGTAGTTCTGAACTGTCTCCAGGTGTATTCCTTAAACTTTGATATTTAATTGTAGGTCTTGAGAATTTTCTTTGTTTATGATCATAGTTTTAGTCTTTTTGATATTCATATCTAGTCCATATTTTTTGCTTGTCATGTTTTATTGCATTAAGTAATTATTGTAGATCTTTAGGATTTTCTGCTAGTAGTACAGTGTCATCAGCATATCTTAGGTCATTGATTATCTTTCCATTAATGTTTAAGCCTGGCATCTCTGTGATGTTTTTAAAGATTTGCTCAGTGTATAGATTGAACAAGCTGGTTATAGGATGCATCCTTGTCTTACTCCTCTTTTTATATCAATGGGTGTAGAGTTCTCCTTGTTATATTTAATTATTGCTGTTTGCTTCGAGTACAAATTACATATTAGTCATATGTCTGTGTCGTCCAGATTTATATCTTTTAGGCAGTCTATAAGTTGATTATGGTGTATTCTATCAAATGCTTTGGTGTAGTCTATGAAGCAGGCATATAGTGGTTTGTTTACTTCTATGTACTTTTCAATCAATGCGCTCATGCTGAATATGGCTTCTTTTGTCCCACTATTTTTCCTGAATCCAAATTGCTGCTCATCTAATTCAGTATTAATTTTATTCTGAATCCTTCCCTGTATATCTTTTAGTAAAATTTTCGTTACCTGGCTCATTAGGCTTATTGTTCTAAAATCACTGCATTCAACTGCACCATTCTTTTTAGACAATGCAATGAAAGTTGATGTTTTTAGTTCATTTGGTGTGTATCCTGTATGGTATATGTCATTACATATGTCTGTGATCACTTCAATGCCAAAATCTTCTAGAGCCTGTATCATTTTTATCTGTATATTGTCAGGTCCTGCTGCCTTTCCATTTTTCATTGTTTTTATAGCTTTTTCTACTTCAGATTTTAGGATTTTATAGCTGGATGTACATTTTATAAATGGTTTTTTGTCTCTTTTGTCATGAAATAATTCTGTTATATATTCCTGCCATCTATCGATTATATTTTTGTTGTCTGTTAGCATTCGTTCCTCCTTGTTTGCAATACAACTGTTTCTTGCAGCTTTTTTGTCTTTATTAGTCCTTCTCTTTATTTCTGTGTGCATCGCTCTTAAATTTTGTTTACTTTCCATAGTTTCGACTTCTAGACATCTATGGTTGAGCCAGTCTTCTTTTGCCGTTTTGCACATTTTGCATACATATTTCATTATCAATTTCCTTACATCTGGCAGTGTTCTTCGCTTGTCTTCTTTCTTCCATTTTTTCTAAGATGTTGTCAGTTATCCATTTTTGTTTTTTGTTACTTTCCTTTTTGGGTAAGGTGTCACAGGATTCTTGTATGCTGTTTTTTATGCATTGCCATTTGGTTGTGACTTTTTCTTCAGGATTTTCTCTTCTGTACTGTTCAATCCCTTCTTCTAGCAGCTTCTGATATGTGTTCTTTACTTGTGCTGTATAAATTTATTTTACATCTTTCTGATCTAAAGCTGTTATATCTATTGGTATTCCTGAATTAGTCTTTTGTATGTTTCTCTTTAATTTGATTTTCATTTTAATCATTACAGGATTGTGATCTGAATTAATATCTGCTCCTGAATAGGTTTTGGCTTTATTGACGCTGTTCCGGAATCTGTCTTTTATCATTATGTAATCTATTTGATTCCTCTTTCTTTCCATGTGTAAAATTTCCTTTTGTCTTGCTCAAAGTAGGTGTTCCATATTTTCAGCCTGTTTTCTTCACAAAATTGAATTAATCTTTCTCCTCTGTTATTTCTTTTTCTTAAACCATGATTTCCTATAATGGTCTTATATCTACCTTTCCCTACTTTAGTGTTCAATTCACCCACTACAATCAAGATGTCTGAAGATTACACTTGTTTCATAACTGTATTTAGGTCTTCATAGTATGCTTCTATTTTTTCATCTGTATAGTCTTGAGTAGGTGCGTATGTCTTTATTATTGCTATGTCAAATGGTTTTGCCTTCATTTTTAATAATATAATCCTATCATTGTATGTCCAGTGGGTATTTATATATTTTTGTATTTCTCGTTTTATTAGTATGCCTACTCCTCTTTGATGTTCTGTTGTGTTACCTGAATATATAAATGTATATTTATCGTCTTGTATGTATCCACCTTCTTTCCATCATGTTTCTGATATGCCTAAAATAACTATGTTTAATCGCTCTGCTTCTACCATAAGATTTTCTAATTTTCCTTGTTGGTATAAGGTCCTAACATTCCATGTGGCTATTTTTATTTCGTTCCTAAAACAGTAGTTAGAATTTCTCTGCATGGCTTTGTTTTGGATGTTACGTGATGAGGCTCCAATTTCTTTCACGGTGGTCAGCCATATTCGTCTTTCGTGTTCTGAATATTCCTCATGTGTACCACACACTTTGCTGTTTTCACTTTCTTTTCATTTCTGATTCTTCGGCCCCATCCACCGTCACAGACCTTTCATATTACAAACCCGGCCGGAGCTATTGTTGTCGAACTATATGTTGTCCTGTGGAACCGTGAACACACGACACAAAGAAGAATAAATCATATTCCACTTAAATATCAGTAAAGTCCACAGTCCATCCACTCATCAGCAGTAAAATATACACCAAAAAGGGGAATAGAAACACATAATTTCACAACCAGACTGTAGCGTAAATCATTTAAATATATCAGCAAGAGCCGAATTGTAAAAATGACCACATATAGCCGCCATGACACCGGGAATGGTGCATATATATATATATACACATTGGTCACATCAGGTAATTCATAAATGTAAGTCAGATAATTTAGGTCATACTAGCAAAATAATTAGGGAAAGAGTTATACTCCTTAGTAACAGATGTTTTATAATACTAAGTTTTATTTGATCTTCTCAGGTTGGAGAGCTGAGCGAAGCAATCTCTACAGACTCTGGAGTTCATATCATTCTGAGGACAGCATAAGGGGAAACAATCACAAACACAGAGGAAGGCATTTATTAGGAAAACCTTGATGATGAATTAGTAAACAAAACAATTTTGTTAGTCTTTAAAGAAAGAAGCTGTAATACACTGGTTACTGATAATCTTATATGCCTCCAAAACATAGATCTTAAATGCCGATTAGATCATTTAAATATAGTTTTAATGATATGAGATAATTTCAGCTGATCTGATTTTGTTTAATTCATGACATTTAACCCTGGATTACGATTCCTATCTGTGACTGACATTACAATTCGTAGTAAAAATTACTGTCACTTAATTGTAACATTAGGAGCTCTAAAAATGTATTTTCTTTGAACTTTTGATACACAGCTGTGGGTTTACCAAAGGAGAGATAAGGAGACTCAGATTTATTTGCTCATTTTGATTTATGAACTGAAATCTGACCGATTGGACCAGATTTGCTACTCTGTCTATTGATACAGCCGCAGTATGTCCGGCTACTTTATAGTGTTATTCTCTGCATTTCCCAAGTTACAAAGGGTTGTTTGATGTCAGCTGACAGCTGAGAAAATGCCCTTTTCACAGCGAAAGAAATGTTTTTTTGGGAGGGGGGGGAGATGAAGACAACCAATTTCTTGAAAATTGGCTGATTTTTGTTGCATTATCATATCATGTGCAATTTGGGGTGGGGGGGGGACTTAAAAGGGAACAAATCAACTCTCAGATGTCCTGGGAGCAGTAATTAGGAAGGTACACGGAGCAGGGAAATGTTTGACCATGTCAAACTGTCAAATTTGGAAGACTTTATAGTTTGATGGGGTAATTTGTATGACACTATTCTAATGTAGGTTTAAGGAGCAGCTGTACACAAACAAGTCTTAATGTCCAAAGTTTCTGCTTTTGTATTTTATTTCAGTCCTTGTATTTACATATAAGACCATTATAGTTGTACTTGGACAGTGTGAATCAGTACTTGTGTCACTTACTACGTGGTTACATATTAAGATCATAGCTCTGCACATAAACTTTGTACTATTAATGAAGTTTTCTACCATAACTTCATAAAGCTGCTTAATGTTTAAGAAAATATATAATGGTTGGAATTAAACTGTGTTCTAAATGTTTACCAGGAGGGTGAAATACAGCTTGCTGATTTCAATGTTCATGAACAAATAGTTCTTATATAAGAGCTCAACTTGAACAGAAGACCTTTATTTTATCATATATCTCAGATACTTGATTTCACCTGGTAATCAGGAGTTACTACTGCAAAGGAAAAAAAAATCTGATTGGTCCGCATATTTAATCAAGTATTTCTGGATTTATGATAAGTATCATGGTTGTAGTGGGCATCTTTCTTATTTCTTTCTTTCTTTTTTTTAAAAGAGTTAAATGATCAACTATTATCTTGTACAAGTTTTGGTGTTCTGGTATGAGAAAATAATCAATATTTTATCTTCATGTCCATCAGAGATGTGATCATCATATCTTTTCATTTCTTTCATTTATTCAACTTTACCCCCAGATGCTGTATTTTTGTTTAACCATTTATATCAGTCCACATTTGTAACCTGATCACCTTGACTTTTCTTACCCCCAGTTTTTTTATGTTGTCACAAGATAATTGCCTCCTACCAGCCCATGTGTCTAACTGTGCCCTGCTTTCATTTTATATGACTTATCATTGTTCACTTAATGTTGTAATATTTCTTTATTTCATCTCTGAATATGACCATGGTAAGAAGAGCAATCTTTATGTAAACCACTCCCGTTTCCCACATATAGCCTTGCTAATAACATTTCCATTATTACTGATTCACAGACATAAAGCTATATTGGTTTCAGCACTACCAATCTCCATTTATTACTTCTGTTACCAGAAATATTTTATGTTTATTTGTATTAAAAGCATTGTTTCTATATTTTCTTTACAAGGAGCTATCCATTACTTTATTTCTGTCTAGTCCTCTGACTATAGGGGGAACTGATGAGGATGTCAATAAAAGGGTGAGTGAATGCAGCGTTGATTTGTCAATATATAATGATTTGTTAGTTTAGATTCAATATATGTAGTTATGTCCCTCGGAGATCTATTATATATTGTTCTGTCACTTGGAGATCCAATATATGCTGTTCCATCACATGAAGATCCAATATATGTAGTTCTGTCACTTGGAAAACAATTATGTGTTGTTTTGTCACTTAAATATTCAATTGTCATTTGGAGATCCAATATATGTAATTCTGTCATTATAGACCCAATATATGTAATTCTGTCAGGAGATCCAATGTATGTAATTCTGTCATTGGAGATCCAATATATGTAATCCTGTCACTTGGAGATCTAATATGTGTAATTATCTCATTAGAGACCCAATATATGTTGTTTTGTCACTTGAGGTATATATTGAGGAATATATGTAATTCTGTCACTTAGAGAACCAATATATGTTATCTTATTAGAGACTCAATATTAAATTTTGTCACTTGGGAAACCAATATACATTGTTCTGTCAGTTGGAAATCCTCTCTGTGCATTCAAAAACTAAATTAAAAATGTATGAGTTGTCTCTTCTTTTATGAAATTCTTGTGAATGTGTGAAAACAACAGAAAAGAAATTAGATCAAGATTTTTATTGTTCTATACAATTTTCTTGAAGAAAACATAGAATACTTGGACCAAGCAAAATTAGTGACCAAGAACTGCTGGGTAGGTAAGGTCAAGAGTATGGGAAGAGGTAAATACATAAAATGTATTGTGACAGATGTGTGGAAGAAGAATAGAAACAAAATCACATTTTAGCCTCACATATGGCCTTCCTCACAAACAAAACAAAAAACAGAACATGATCTAGCTATGAATATCTTTGTAGTAATATAGATGACATAGTCCTCATCAGCGGTCAGATAAAAACGATGCAGGAAAGCAAAAATGAACTATCATCAATAGCCAGCAGAATTGAGCTTGAGATTAATCACGAAAAGACTAAAGTCATGAAAAGTTTAATTCCAACAGACGACAGAATATACAAGGAAAACAAACCAGTGGACGAGATCAATCATATCTTGGAAGTCACATTGATCGTGAAGGGGATACAAGTAAAGAAATTAGAATTAGAATAACTAAAGCAGCAATGTCTTTCAGAAGCCACAAAAAGTTGTGGAAATCAAAACTCATCAGTATAAACACAAAACTTAGACTATTCAAATCAAACGTACAATCAACCCTTACGTATGCATGTGCGAGCTGGAAAACAAGAAGAGACATAAAAATGAAGTTGAACGCATTCGAAAATAAATATCTAAGGAAAATACTTGGAATAGCGTGGAACGAATTCAAAACAAATGAGGAAATTAGAGAAATCGCCAATCAACCATTAATATCTTCAGTAATAAGGAAAAGACGATGATCATATGTTGGACATGTGATGAGGAGAGATAATAACCGAATAACAAAGCAAGCCCTCATGTAGGAGGGAAACAACAGGTAAATAGAAAAGAGGCTGACCCAGAGACACACAGAGAAGAACTTTGATGAGAGAGGCAAGAGCAGCAGGAATTGGCTCCGTCAATGAGAGAGTTACTTGCACAGAGCAGAGACAAATGGCGAGATTTGATAAAAGATCTTTACAAGGATTGAAAACTGCTAGAATAAAAATTTAGGTAAGAGAAAGAGTATCTGGGTCTATGTCCAATGGGCTGGCTATGGCTTGAAAGGTCAGTAGATAGATAAATAGAAAAAATCCGGTACCCATTTAAGTCTTGGTGAACCCGGAAGCCGTCGGTTGGGATCGAACCCTACCTATGTCATTTGTAGTCCAGTTCACTAAGCTATCGACTGAACTATCGCGGCTCCCAAGATTTTATAAAGCTGGAAATGTGGAAATCAAAATAAAGAAAACTAAATTAAGAATATTGAACTCAAACCTATTATCAATCCATACCTAAACATGAAAAATGGAAAACAACAAAAGGGATTGAGAGAAAACTAAGTGCTTTTGAAGACAAATCCCTAAGAAGAATACCCTGTGTACAATGGAATAAATTCAAGACTATTATAGAGATAAGAAAAATGGCCATGCAACCAATGATTTAATCTACAATTAGGAAGAGAAGGTGGACATATGTCAGACATGTGCTGAGAGGAGACAACAAGAGAATTCCAAAACAGACTCTCCTTTGAAAAATAACAGGATACAGGAAAGGAGGAACACCTAGAAAGCCACTTAAAAAAGAACACTTATAAGAGAGGCATAGTTGACAGGCATAGACTCATTAGAGAAGATCAAACATATCACCCAGAGTAGAGAGGATGGCAAAAAATACTATGAGCCCTATGTCTAGCAGTGCTTGAAGGATCAAGATTAAAGTCTTATGTGATGAATTGTTTCTGGTATCATTCTTTCAGTAAAACTGTCACAACATATTTCATTTGTTTATCTCGGTCCTTGCCTACCAGTTTTACTGCAGCTACACAAATATTTACCGATTCATACGATCAAGAGTAGGTGTGTGGTCTTCTAGTCATAATAGGAAGGTGCTGAAGTTGGATAGGCCTTGTACTCAGAACTGATATAGAAATCATTGCAAGAACTTCTATGGTGTAAGGTGAAAGGGACAGACCAGAGATTGCTTGATAGAGGACAGTGGTTGCAAAGATGTGGATATTGCAAGATTTTGAATGCTGTGAAAAAAGGTGATCACAGAATCAAGTGATTTTGTTGTTACCAATGAAAATGTGGCAAGGTGTATCAGGCCACTGACTGCTTTATCAGTCTAACAAAGAGAAGAAGGCATCTTCCATATTCTGCTATAAATGTACTTACATTTTACACTGCTTTTTGTAATCTATTCATCTACATGTCCGTGAACGTGGGAGTCTACAGGGTCATTTGAGAATTAAAATACAGTGAGATAATACATTGTTAGTGTTTTTGTTGTTTTGTCATTTATTTTGTGTTGTGTAAGTTGTGATTTACATTGATCTCTGTGTGTAACTTTCTGTCAAGTGAATTATAAATATCATTTTTTGTCAAATTTATCTGATATTTTTACAACAAAAATGTTTAATTGGCAAAGTTCCAATATTTCATGGGCTTGATGACTGCTTGTGTCTAGGTCAGTGCACCAGAACTAATGAAGACCCCTGCTACATCTCCCCATTCTTCTTCCTTGTAACTACTTCTGGAGCATAGGTCTTCAACAAACACTTTCTGCTCCCTGTGGAGCATAGGTCTTCAACAAACATTTTCTGCTCCCTGTGGAACATAGGTCTTCAATAAACACTTTCTGCTCCCTGTGGAACATTGGTCTTCAACAAACACTTTCTGCGCCCTGTGGAGCATAGATCTCCAACAAACACTTTCTGCTCTCTGTGGAGCATAGGTCTTCCAACAAACACTTTCTGCTCTCTGTGGAGCATAGGTCTTCAACAAACACTTTCTGCTCCCTGTGGAGCATAGGTCTTCAACAAACACTTTCTGCTCCCTGTGGAGCATAGGTCTCCAACAAACACTTTCTGCTCCCTGTGGAACATTGGTCTTCAACAAACACTTTCTGCTCCATGTGGAACATAGGTCTTCAACAAACACTTTCTGCTCCCTGTGGAACATAGGTCTTCAACAAACACTTTCTGCTCCCTGTGGAACATAGGTCTTCAACAAACACTTTCTGCTCCCTGTGGAACATAGTTCTTCAACAAACACTTTCTGCTCCCTGTGGAACATAGGTCTTCAACAAACACTTTCTGCTCCCTGTGGAACATAGGTCTTCAACAAACACTTTCTGCTCCCTGTGGAACATAGGTCTTCAACAAACACTTTCTGCTCCCTGTGGAACATAGGTCTTCAACAAACACTTTCTGCTCCCTGTGGAACATAGGTCTTCAACAAACACTTTCTGCTCCCTGTGGAACATAGGTCTTCAATAAACATTTTCCAAGCCATCCCATTTCTTGCCTTTCTTCCTTAAAGAATTGTCCATGTCTTCCACCTGTCTTCTCAAAGTATATTTTGGCCTTCTTTCCTGTCTCCTCCCCTGGGGATTCATAACAAGGGGACACTACAAGGCTAACTAATAATAAAATATCCTAAACAAAATGTTATAAAACTAGAACAAGGAAAAAACTTCTTCCCTTCTGTGAGCAGGTCAATAAGAAGAAAGTCTCGTGGTCTGATTCTGTGTACAGTGGCAGGAGAGTTCAAGTGCATGTGGACTCTACTGGAAGAGTTCAAAATATTGGGGGGGGGGGGTGGAGATAGTATCGATTCTCTCAACTATAATGCTACCAGCAATGCCTGTATGTATCTCTGTATGTACAATGCGAGAACACAGAACTAGATATATATGTATATGACTACATGTAAAGAGTAAAGTGTGCCCGTCACGCCAAGTGGCGTATAGGGAATATGGTGTTAGTGACCATCAATTTTACAGACCTTCAGCACATGATTTTTGGGGTAATGTGGTTGGTATTACGCCCGTGCTGCTTTACTTTCCTAGCAAAAAAAATCCGGTACCCATTAAAGGCTGGGTGAACCCGGAAGCCGTCGTTTGGGATCGAACCATACCTCTTGTCCTTTGTAGTCCAGTTCACTAACCACTGAGCTATCGCGGATCCCATGACTACATGCATGTAGACGCATATATGTATACTCAAACACATGCACATACATACCCAAGAGTGTCCACACATAGGTCAGTGTGCATACACAAATAGTAGACCAGAAAGAATAAAGGTTTTTTTTTTAATGGCGAACTGGCTGCTGTCGCCGGAGTTGCACAGGACAATGCCCATGATGCGGAAGTCATGTTTGCCTTTGTGATCTGAGAATTGAAATGGGAAGCCACTGAAGTGTCAGTATTCTTTTTAACATCTCGAAGGTGTTCACAAAATCTGCTAAGCGTCTCCCATACTATGAAATATAAACCATATGACAGCGCTGGCATATATTTGCATACATGATTTTTTCAGGGCTCTGGAAACCACAGCCGGTTCGCCCTAGTGAATCGCCACATATTCCAGTTGGGTTTGCTGTCCCCACGAGGCATGAATCACACTGATCCATAGGGTTTTCCATTTTTTTTTTTTCGAGTCTTTTCTCTTCCATCTTTTGCCATAGTACAGCCTCAAATTATGCTATGCTATTTTTTATAAGGCTCTCCATGATGTGCGATCTATTGCCAGATGTTCCCAGTCATTTTCACAGATGGAGAAGTCATTGAGAGATGATTTACAGGTCTCTCTATCGTTGTTTAGATCTGCCGATTTGTCACTTTCCGTGTATTAGTTCACCATATAGTATTTCTTCCAATGAGGAAGTTCTCAAAGAGGCCAACACAAAAATGGAGCTCCTAAAAAACATCAGAAAGAAACAATCAACATTTTTCGGGCATATCATGAAAGAGGAAAGTTGGAATACTTGATTACAACTGGCAAAATAAAAGGAAAGAGAGATCGCGGACGACAAAGAGAGAAAATACTGGATAGCTTGGTGTCATGGCATGGAACGCAGTCAACAACAGAACTGATACGATGCACTGTAGATAGAGGATTGTGGAAGGACATGATGATATAGTATTTGTTTAGGAATGCGGTTTTCTTCCATTCGCTGGACGTGCCCCAGCCATCTTAACCTTCGGCTTCTGAGCATTGACATGATTGTTCAGGGCTTAGCACGTTGCAGGACTGTTATGTTGGTTGGTTTGTCATGCCATCTGATAAGCATTATTTTGTAGAGACATCGTATGTGGAAGACATTTTGTCTTTTTTTCATTATTTGAGTATGTTGCCCAGATTTCAGACCCCTATAAAAGTGTGCTAAGCACACAAGTTTGATATATTGAGAGTTTGGTCTTTCAGTGTTAATTTCGTGTTTTTTTCCACGCCATTTCTGTGAGTTTGACGAACGTCTTATCTGCGTTACCTATTCGGCTGTTTATTTCATCATCAAGAGGAAGGCTTGACGTGATTGTGGATCCAAGATACGTGAATTTCTGAAATGACTGAAGTGGACAATCTTTCAAAGTGATTAATACAGGTCTGAAGTCGCCTTGACTTAGAAGTATTATTTTTTTTTCCTGAACACTAGTAGACAGTGAAAAAAAAACAATGACATGCTTTGTCAAGGTTGTCGATCAGCGATTGCAAGGTGGCTTCACTATGAGCTACTAGGGCTACATTGTCAGCAAATAAAAGTTCTTTAAGTAGGGCAACTTTTGGTTTTGCTCTCAGTCGTGCTAAGTTGAACAGCGAGCCATCCGATCTTGTGTGAATATAAATGTTTCCTGAGTTGTTTAGAAATTTACGCGTAATTAGGAAGGACAGCAAAAAAGATGCCAGAAAGGGTGGGGGCGAGGATGCATCCCTGTTTCACTCTGTTGTTGACTTTAAAACTCTCAGATGAACTCCCATCAAAGTAGATTTTACCATTCATGTCTTCATGGAAGGACATAATCAGCTTAAATAAATTTAGGTGGGCAGCCTATGCTTTCTAACACCCTGTAGAGCCCATCTCTGCTTACTGAGTCGAAGGCCTTTGTGACATCCACAAAAGCCAATATAAAGCTGCAATTTTTATTATCAGCATTTTTCTTTTAATCGTCTAAGTGTGAAAATCATGTCCATAGTTGATCTCTCGGCTCTGAAGCCACATCGAGACTTGGGAAGAACACGTTCTGCAAGTCTATGTTTTAGGACTACTCTTGCAAAAGCCTTGCCGGCTGTGCTAAGGAGAGAGAAGCATATGTAGTCACTGCAATCACTCTTGTCTTCTTTGTATTTGTTTAGTGTTATGATCTTAATATTTTTCATATCATGGGGTATTTCTCTGTGTTTCCAGCATTTGATTAATAGTTTGTATTTGTGTGGAAATAGTACGTTTAAGTTTTCCTTCAGTATCTCTGTGGGAATGTTGTCGTTTCCTGCAGCTTCGCCGCTTGAGAGTGCGTTTATGGCGTCAGCAAGTTCGTTCATAGCAGGCTCAACATCAAGCTCAGACATTGTAGGATATTTAGGTATTGACTGGGCTAGAACTGTGTTTGCTGGTCTGTCATCATGGTATAGGTTGGAGTAGTGTTCTACCCATCTTTCCATTTGTCCCATGTCAGTAATAGATTCTCCAAACTTGGATTTTAGAGGGACTATCTTGGTTATTTTTCGTCCGATAGCCTTTTTTATATTGTCATGTGGAGGCGAAGGCGCGCCCCCCCAGCACCAGAGCTGGAAGTCGTCAGTGACTCACAACTGATGGCTTGCGCCAGGATCGGTGAACCAGAACCATCCAGACCCTGCTACACCTCTTCGTGGTGCCTCTAGAAACAGACTAACCTGTCTAGTCTGGCCAAGCGAGCAGGGATCGAAGTGGGAAGACGAACCCGGTACACAAAAAAGCGTCGGCTGAAATCGGATGTGTTGGGCCGAAAGGCGCAGATATCACAGTGTTACACTGCAAACTGCAACACAACGTAACTACGTCCACTTAACGTCCTTTTAAGGGCGGATGACGAGGAGGAAGTCTACGGTTCGTATCCGTTAGAATACCTCAAATCATCGGACGAACGCATCATCATCATCATCATCATCATCATATTGTCATGTATGGATTTTGAGTCTGAAGCTTTCTGGGTGTCAGAGCATAAATTATTCCAGTATTCATGTGCGCATCTTGTTTCGCGTTACAGAGTGGCTTGTGCATATCTAAGCTGGTCCTTGGTGCTTTGGTTAGCGTTGTTTTTTATGTAATGTAATAATATCAAGTAAACATTTCAATCTATGTCAATAGAAATGAGAAAAAGAGTTCATCGGTGCTATATAGAGCCAATTCTGACCTATGGAAGCTAATTATGGACAGTAGACAAACAAATGAAAAGACGAATAGAGGCCACAGATATGGGATTTCTCAGAAGAATGTTCAAAGTTCCCTGGACAGCTAAAAAGACAAATGAGGAAGTTCTCAAACAGGCCAGCACAAAAAGGGGGCTCATAAAAAACATCAGAAAGAAACAATCAACATTTTTCGGACACATCATGAGAAGAGGAAATTTGGAATACTTGGTTACAACTGGCAAAATAAAAGGAAATAGAGATCGCGGACGACAAAGAGGTACTGGATAGCTTGGTGACATGGCATGGCAAACAGTCAACAACAGAACTGATACGATGCACTGTGGATAGAAGATTGTGGAAGGACATGATCGCCTACGCCAACCGGTAGGGCACATGGTGATGAAACATTTCAAGTATTTGGACAAATCGACTCAGCATTAAGGAGGTTGAGTGGTTAGAGTACTTGCTTTTTAATCAGAGGGGTTCAAGTTTGATCGCCAGAAGTGGCGGATTATTTTCAGATCGACAAGGCTCACCCAACCTCTAAAATTGGGTACCAGAGATTTTTCTGGAAAGTGAACGCGGCCTTGCGTGATACCGTCCATATGACTCAAAAATGTGGTGTGGTCACTGGCACCATATTCCTTATAGACCTAGTAATTTGTGGAGAGAACATTTACTTTACTTTACTTTACTCAGTATTATCAAGTCCTACACAATCATACTGTCACGTCCAGGTTTAAACACTGTCCATCCTGATTTATCCACTTACTAAACTCCACTGCCTTGTGGGTGAGACTTTTTAGTCAAAGGCTAGTGGAGCAGACCGTAAACAAACCGACGGAAGGCAACAGAAAACCACCGTCGTAACTTCTTTGTACACTCATGAATCGCCACAATAAAAGAGAATGGCTTGGCAGAAGACCAACAAAAGAAATGATAAATAACTGTCGAGATCGGAAGTTGTGGAGAGACATGATCACTTACGTACTTGATAAGAAATCCAATCCTAACATTTTGTTGTCCGCTCCACGTTTATGTTGAAATCAAATGTTACATTTTGCCATTGTTCCTGTCGACATCAATATTGATCAGTAACAACAAATAATATTTCACAAAGGTCGATTCAGCTCGCTTGTTTGGTGTATCAATTATAGATAAGGTTTCTATAGTAAACGATGGAAGCACGAGGATTTGAAGGGAGAGAATCAGGTTGTGAGACAATATTTCCTTTATTAATCTCGTCAAATATTGACGGGTTGTTTCTCTATTGTGTAGACGAACGCTGCTTGTGTGTACAAACAGTAATGTTAGTGTCAGTGAAGAATTACGTGAAATGCTAACCATGTTACAGTGATGGAAGGGGAAGGGGGGGGGGGCACTGGATGGTCTAGAGGTAAGACGCCGGCATCTAGACAAGTAGGTTCCGGGTTTGATTCCCCCACAGGCGGTAGGAAAAAAAAATAATAAAATCGAATCCGTGGCTCTACCCTCCCCTAGTCTCTGGGTGGCGAGATCTAGTTTGTCCAACCATCCCAGAAAACAGCGAAAAACAGGAAGTCCAGTGTGCACGTTGTGCACGTAAAAACAATTGGCAGTTGGAAATTGAAAAGAGTAGAGCAAAGTATAGCCCATGCACGGGCAAAATTAATAGGAAAAATCTGTCTAAAACGTTAAAACTCTCGAGCATAAAAATATGAGAATAACCCTCAAGTTGGAGAAATCTGCCTGTGAGGGATACATGAGTACACGACAGCCGGTGTGAAAGTTAGGAACAAATGATGTTCAAGCAAAATTCAGTCTTTGGGATTGCGCTAGAGATATAAAGCTGGAGAATGCAAACAAAACAACAAGAAAAAAAAAAAAAAAGAAAACAACAGTGATAGGGATTGTGAGAGTGTTTTAGTAAGTGGCAAAAACTTAACAATCATTGGGGACTGGGTAGCCTAGAGTTACGACATCGGCCCCTGAACAGAAAGTACCCAGCTACAAAGCTCAAATTGGTAGCAGTTGAAAAAGATAAAAACCTACCCACACCTTGGATCCTAGGCCGTGCTACGAAGTTTGTGCACGTCTGGGCTTATGCTAAGCGTAGTAATACGCAAAGTAAGATTGTACTGTCTGACCTAGACAGACACCAAGCAGAGATAAGTGACTGACTTGCATAGAAAAAAGGATCAAGTTCGAAGGGACATAGAAAATTCTGGAAGGGAGAGAGAACTCTATCGGTGGGCAGGTTTGCAAGATCCCCGTGAATTAAATATGATCAGGAGACGTCTACAGTTCTGGAAGTAACAATGAGAATCTTGAAATCATGGGTGGGCCGAGCAGAAGATGTCATCAAACAGGTATGTGGCTTACCAATATCAGCGTTGGTGAGGAGTGGATACCGGTGCCAACGTCATTCAAGGGGACTTTCTCGTGTATTGTCACACTCGACAGGAAAAGTAGGGAACAGAACCGGGTCGTGGTTAATGCTGAAGTCAACGGTCTCATCTGCGATAACACCGATGAGAAAGATGCAGTCATCTATACAGACGGATCTGTAAGACGACACCAAAGAAGTGCATGCACAGTTACATCACGCTCGGCAGGCAGAATAGTCAAGGAAGACAGTGGTGCATACGTCGTGACCACCAGTAGCATGACAATGGAGGCGATGGCAGTGACCAAGGCATTCAAATGGTTAGAGTCACAAGACAACACCCACGCATGTATGAGTGATTCGATGAGTATGATAAAAAAAAGTGGAGGCGGGCTCTGTACGCATGCAATGGGTAGAGTCGTTGCAGAAATCAAAAATACGTAAGGTCACCTTTGTCTATGTCCCTGGACATGCGAGAGTACGGGGAAATGAAAGGGCGGACAGGTTTGCTAGCTGCGCTGTCGTTGAGGACGGGCAACCAATGGATCGGGCGGACATCATCAATGCCCTCCGAGATGTGGGAAGAGCACAGGACTTCGACAGACACAGATCCACGTCACTTCTTCGGATGATGGAAATGGGAGTTAAGTTGGGCACAGCCAGAAATGAGACACTTAGTGGCCGTGGAAGAGGACTTATCAACCAACATAGAACTGGAGTCGTCAGTCGCTGGACACTGAGGGAATTGCTGAGGAGGGGATCTGAGCACCTATGGACATGTTCGGAGTGCAATGATGATGACCGGCAAATAACTCAATAACTCAATATTGAAATCCGGGAGAACAAAGGGCAAAACAGAGGACAGATTTCAAATATAATAAATATGAAACACTCTGCGGGGCCGAGTGTATCTTTGCAGAAAACAACGACAATAAACATAAAAGGGTATGAAGCAGCTAAACTAACATAAATACGTGACAAGTTACAACGTTGCGGCAAAAACCTTCATCAGGTGTGACAAGCAAACTATCCACATTAAACACAAAGTTCCGAGCTAGAATGCTCAGCAACTTCACAGCTCTAAAGAATGGTAAGCAGGGCCACGGGTATAGCTGCAGAAAACAAAGAAAGTAAAGATAAAATGGCATTGAGCAGCAAGGTTAACAGAAAGAGAAGACAAAACAGAGAACAATGGAAGAAATATGTATTATTATTTTCACTCACACGGTAGACGGCCGGACAGTCACTTGGTAGAAAGTCGAACAGTCACTCACACGGTAGACAGTCGGACTGTCACTCACACGGTAGACGCCCGGACTGTCACTCACACGGTAGACGGTCGGGCAGTCACTAGGTAGACAGTCTGACAGTCACTCACAAGGTAGACAGTCGGACAGTCACTCACACGGTAGAAAATCAGACAGTCACTCACACGGTAGACAGTCGGACAATCATTCACACCGTACACAGTTAAACAGTCACTCACACGGTAGACAATCAGACAGTCTGTCACACGGTAGAAAGTCGAACAGTCACTCACACGGTAGACAGTCGGACTGTCACTCATACGGTAGACGGTCGGGCAGTCACTCGGTAGACAGTCGGACAGTCATTCACACGGTAGACGGCCGGACTGTCACTCACACGGTAGACAGCCGGACAGTCACTCGGTAGACAGTCGGACAGTCACTCACACGGTAGACAGTCGGACAGTGACTCGGTAGGCAGTCAAACAGTCACTCGGTAGACAGTTGGACGGTCAGTCGGTAGACAGTCGGACAGTCACTCGGTAGTCAGACGGACAGTCACTCGCACAGTAGACAGTCGGACAGTCAGTCGGTAGACAGTCGGACAGTTACTCGATAGACAGTCGAAGAGTCACTCACACGGTAGACAGTCGGACAGTCACTCACACGGTAGACAGTCGGACAGTCACTCACACGGTAGAAAGTCGGACAGTCACTCACACGGTAGACTGTCGAACAGTCATTCACATTGTACACAGTCAACCAGTCACTCACACGGTAGAAAATCAGACAGTCAGTCACACGGTAGACAGTCGGACAGTCACTCACACGGTAGAAAATCAGACAGTCAGTCACACGGTAGACAGTCTGACAGTCATTCACACGGTAGACAGTCGGACAGTCATTCACACCGTACAGTAAAACAGTCACTCACACGGTAGACAATCAGACAGTCTGTCACACGGTAGACAGTCGGACAGTTACTTACAAGGTAGACAGTCAAACAGTCACTCACACGGTAGAAAATCAGACAGTCAGTCACACGGTAGACAGTCGGACAGTCACTCACACGGTAGACAGTCGGACAGTTACTTACAAGGTAGACAGTCGGACAGTTACTTACAAGGTAGACAGTCGGACAGTTACTCACACGGTAGACAGTCGGACAGTCACTCACACGGTAGACAGTCGGACAGTTACTTACAAGGTAGACAGTCGGTCAGTTACTCACACGGTAGACAGTCGGACAGTCACTCACACGGTAGACAGTCGGACAGTTACTTACAAGGTAGACAGTCGGACAGTCACTCACACGGTAGACAGTCGGACAGTTACTTACAAGGTAGACAGTCGGACAGTTACTTACAAGGTAGACAGTCGGACAGTTACTTACAAGGTAGACAGTCGGACAGTTACTCACACGGTAGACAGTCGGACAGTCACTTACAAGGTAGACAGTCGGACAGTTACTTACAAGGTAGACAGTCGGACAGTTACTCACACGGTAGACAGTCGGACAGTCACTCACACGGTAGACAGTCGGACAGTTACTTACAAGGTAGACAGTCGGACAGTTACTTACAAGGTAGACAGTCGGACAGTTACTTACAAGGTAGACAGTCGGACAGTTACTCACACGGTAGAAAATCAAACAGTCACTCACACGGTAGAAAATCAAACAGTCACTCACACGGTAGAAAATCAAACAGTTACTCACACGGTAGAAAATCAATATCGCATTTTATAGTGAAATCTCGGTGGCTGAGTTGTTAGGGTGCTCAATGCTGTCCATATGTGGAGACATCATTTTTTTCATTCTGACAAGGCTTCGTGGTTCACTCAGTCTCTATAAATGGATTCCGGAGATTCTCCTTGGGATTGAGGGCGATTTGACCTATTACGGTGAGAGATAACTGTCCAGATCCTACTTTATCTCTTTGTGGTGACCATAGAAACAGACTATCCTATCTGATCAAGTAATTAAGAGTCGAAACGAAAGGCAATCTAGTACTCAAAATGCTATTTTTAAATTTTGGGTAAAGGGGCGCAAATATAAAAGTTTTGTGCAAATTACATCACCTAAATATGTGTCGTTGATCATTGAAAAATCTGGCCACTAACAACATATCGCGACAGCTCTACAATGCTTGGAGTGGCCATTTACTTTATTTTTTATTTAAATAGAGATAGAAACGGAAAAGAGAATAGCAGAGGCCAACATAGCATTTCAGAAAATGAGAAACGTCGTTTGGAACAAATCTATGTCAATAAAAGTGAGAAACAGAGTTTATCGGTGCTACATAGAGCCAGTTCTAACGAGGAAATTCTCCAAGAGGCCAATACAAAAAGAGAGCTCATAAAAGCATGAGAAATAACCAATTGAATTTTTTGGGCAAATAATGAGAAAAGGAAAGTTTGAATACTTGGTTACAAGTGGCAAAATAAAGGGAAAGAGAGATTGAAGACGATAAAGAGAGAAGATACTAGATGGTGTCGTGGCACAGCAAAACTGTACCAACAGAATTGATACGATGCACTGTAGATTGAAAATTGTGGAATGACATGCTCGTCCACGCCAACCGATATGGCACATGATGATGACGGTGATGATAGCTGAGATCATCGTGTAGTTTAGATGATACCCGATCATCAAACAAAATTGTTGTAAAGTAAAAACAAGAGACACACCAAGATTAGAAGTTTTTGATTTCTACAAAGATGTTACAAAGTAAAATAACTGAATGGCGTCAACAGTGAAAATAGGAATGGTGGAGACATATTTTAGGATTGTGTGAAATGAATATGCTGGATCTTCTTGTTTTCTTATTCACTTTCTTTTGTTTCCGTTCAGGTGTCGAGGGAGATACACGTTTTGGCTCTTGCACTTTTGGCGGCTTCAATTATTGTCAATTCTTGTTGTTGTAGCGTTTCTTTGAACTTGTCTGTCCTTAATCTGGGTGTGGCTCTTTTGCTCTTCGCCCTTCTCTTTTAATAGCTATTATGGATCAGGCAGGGTATATTTCATTCAATTAAAATACTCCAATCAAGCGCTAGAGGCACTAAACATGAAAGAAGAATATGTATAAACTATGATGCTGAACTAGCATGAACATATAAATGCTTTTGTGTAATATTTTATTGATTGCTTTTACTTAAATTGAATAGCAGATCAGTCGATATAATTTTGATACATGTTTTGTACAAGTTATAACAGAATTTAGTTATAAAATCATGAACTAGGAATTCAAATAAACAAAGAAAACAGACACGCTGGATTGTGAAACACTGCCTCATTAAATTTGTAAACAATACACGCCCTCCTCCTGTGAATCGTCTTTTGTTTTCATGTTCTCATAACAAAAGTTTCACGGAGTACTTCACTAAAAAGGTGGTGATGCAATAGTTTGTGATGCGGTTGTCGACAAAGTAATCTCTTTAAACTGCCGTCAACATGCAGCTGTAGACGGGCAGGGATATAACAGTCATAGGCGCTGTCATTGTACGGAGGAGGTGGAACTTGAGGAGACATCATTAGCAGCAATAACGTCCACATAATAATAATAATAATAATAATAAGCTAGCAAACAAAAACAGGAATATCATCATCTTCATCGAGTTACGCCCACATTTAGAATATGGATCATCTGCATGGTGCTCAGCATCAAATACCACACTGCAAGAGCTGGATAAAGTACAAAACCAGGCACTTAGGGTCATCATAGGTGCAATGAAATCAACACCAATATTGGAGATGGAGAAATTGTGGAGGATACCAGCACTGAGAGAACGGAGGGACACAAAGGTGCTGATACAGACAGAAAAATTTGCATGCATGCCGAGACATCCAATGAAGGACCGATTCCAAAATCTTGCATTGGGACGACCCAGGAGAAGCAGTTTTATCCACCAAGCCAAGTGTATTAGTAGACAAACACCAGACATGCCAAGAGTCGTTAACCCCTTACTGCCCATACCAGAACAGACTCCATGGACAGAGGAATCAGGTTTGTCAATACAAATATGGACAGAAGAGAAAGGAATACTTGACAAAAAGGAACAAATTATCCTGCAGCATAAAACAATAATTCTCAGTTTCTTAGTTGAAGAATACCCACACGACCTATGGATTCATGTGCACACAGAAGGATCAGCACATAATGCAGTAAAGAATGGGGGAGCAGGTGCATACACTGAGTATATCCAAATAACTCTAGGGATATGAATACAATAGCAACAAGGAAATATTGTCACAATTATGATGCAGAAATCCAAGCAATAAAGTTGGCAATAGAAAAACTGCTGAACAGTTATCTTATCCCACAGACTGTGTTGTTTTTGACAGATGCAAGATCAGTAGACCAGTCACTACAATCCAGAAAATATACCACATCTGTAGACCTTATTGACTGAACTCTGCAAACACCACAGGGTTGCCCTGCAGTGGATCCCATCTCACTGTAGAATACCAGGAAATGAGAAAGCAGATCAGTTGGCAAAGGAAGGTTCAACAGGCACACAACCAGATACACTGGTTACATACCATCATAAGAAACAGATAATCAAATCAATCAGAGGACCACAAGTCCCAAATCAGGATGCTTATAATAATATGAGTAGATGTGAACAAGTTATCATTATGCGCCTCAGAACAGGACACAATCGACTCTAGCAGTTACCTGTATACAAAATTCAAAATCGGCACCTCAACTACATGTACATGTGGACAGGCACCCCAGACTGCTGAACACATACTTCAAGACTGCACTGACTATAGTAGACTGAGAAAATTCATTGGCCCATAGATACAACACTACAGACAAAACCATATGGGCCACTGCAAGAATTACAAAGTAATTAGACAGTAAAATTTATACAGGAAACGACATTGCATATAGACGATACTTCATGGGAATGAAAGATAGATAGATCATCTTCATCATGATAATAATCTTTAAAAAGAAATTAAAATCATGGTTATCATTAGGGTTCGGATTTTTATGACCTAAAAATATTAAATATAACCTAAATATCATCGAAATATGTTCGCATTTAAGACATTTAAAATATATAAAATGTGATCTAACAAAAAACTAGACCGAAATATGACATAAATTAATTACTCATATGCTATTAAAAAGATATGTTAAATTATCCGTTAAGGTCTGTACATCCTTTGCGCCGGATTATTCTTTCATATTCTGGGTCTTTGTTAATGAGGAATTTCTGAGACGGCGCACTACACTGACTTTAACTTTTTAAACATTTTTGGACACATCTCCTTACGTGTTTTAAATTACTTACACACCAAAGTAGTGTCTGACTGCGTTGTCTCCACGCAAACAGTAAAGCCACTTTCTATAGTATTCATGATTGAAGTTTCACTTCAGAAAAAAAAAGAAGCTTTCTTGACAGTACCGTTACTCCCGTGCGCTGTTGCTCGGTGCTGTGTTTTGGCCAAATTTCTCTATTATAGTTGAACTTCAAAAGTTTATCCTGGCTTGCTGTAAGTCACCTAAAAGTGGTCTTTAATTTTCCATCTAAATATATATTTTGAATTACGTTGACTTAGTTATAGACACGATGTATCTATTCAGGCATGTCTACGTGTTTGTTACCAATAAAATAACAAAGTCAAATTCTTTCCGCTTAATAAATATTCATCTGAGTGAAAGTTTCTTCTTCTTCTTTTACCTTTTAGCTCCCGGTGGAGCATAGGTCTTCAACAAACACTTTCCAAGTCGTTCTGTTTTTTGCCATTCTTTTAAGATCATTCCATGTCTTCCCCATCATCTTCATCTCTGCTTCTATCTGTCTTCTCCAAGAATTCCTTGGTCTTCCTCTTTGTCTTTTCCCCTGGGGATTCCAAAAAAGGGCTTGTTGTGTAATACTCTCAGTTGGCTTCCGTAGTGTGTGTCCTATCCATCGCCATCGTCTTCGCTGTATCTCTTTATCCACTGGTATTTGACCGGTACATTTCCATAATTCCACGTTAGTGATTTGTCCTGCCATTGCCATCCCTTTATTCTGCGCAAGCATCCATTAATGAAAGTCTGTACTTTCGTGATTGTCAATTTTGTCATTCTCCATGTTTCGCAGCCATATAATAGGACCGACTTAACATTTGAGTTGAAAATTTTTATTTTTGTATTTAGCCTAATTTCTTTGGATTTCCATATGTTTCCCAGTGCAATGAAAGCTCCTCTTGCTTTTGATATCCTTATTTTGGTATCATTTTCTGTTCCTCCCTCTTTATCTATATTACTGCCCAGATATATGTAAGATTGTACATCTAGTAGAGGTATTTCTCCTAGTTTTATATGGTTATTGCCAACTGCATTAATTCTCATAATGTTGGTCTTATCTCTATTAATCTTTAGTCCTAGCTGTTGTGATCTCTCATCTAATATACTCATTTTATCCTGCATCTGTTGATGGCTGTGTGATAGGAGAGCTATGTCATCAGCAAAGTCTAAATCATCAAGTTGTTTGGTCAGTGACCACTGGATCCCATTTCTGTTGTTTTGAGTTATTTTCATAATCCAATCTATGGCCAGTAGAAAGAGAAATGGAGACAGGAGGCATCCTTGCCTTACTCCTGTTCTTATTTCAAATGCTTCTGTAAGCTGTCCTTCATGCACCACACTACATTTAGTTCCTTCATACATTGTTTTTATCAGGTTAATAAACTTTATGGGGATTCCGTAATGACTCAGCAACTTCCAAAGCATTCTTCTGTCTAAACTATCAAATGCCTTTTCGTAATCTATGAATCCAATATATAGTGGGGATTTTAGTTCTAAACTTTGTTCAACTATTATACGTAGGGTAGTTATTTGATCAGCACATGATCTGTTCTTCCTAAAACCTGCTTGTTCATCTCTCAAGTGTTTCTCTATAGCCTCTTTTAGTCTCTCCAGAATGATTCTGCCTAATATTTTTCCTGGCACTGATAGTAGCATAATTCCCCTATAATTTGTGCACTCCTGTAAACTTCCTTTCTTTGGTAGTTTGATCATATAACCTTCTCTCCAGTCTTTAGGTATTTCTTCCCTCTCCCAAATTTTATCCAATAGATCCTGTAACATCTTGGTAGAGGTGTTAATATCTGCTTTGATGGCTTCTGAAGGAATTTCATCTGGTCCTGTGGCTTTACCATCTTTTAATAGTTTGATGGCTTTCATTATTTCTTCTTTGCTTGGGTTTCCGCAGTTAACGTGTAACTCTTCTTCTGCTGGTAGTATATCTGGAGGATTATTTGAGCCGGGTCTGTTCAAAAGTTCTTCAAAGTGTTCTTTCCATCTCTCCATTTGTTCCCTTATATTACTAAGCAGATTTCCTTTCTTGTCTTTGATAAAGGCGTTGATCTGTCTGTATTTTCCACCTAATTTCTTTGTGCTGTTGTACAGTTCTTTCATATTCCCTTTATTTGCTGCTTCTTCTGCCTCTTTAGCTAGTTCATCTATATATTTCCTCTTATCCCTTTTAATGCATCTTCTCACTTCTTTGTTCACCTCTGTGTAAGCTTCCTGTGTCTTGGCTTTATTACTTCTTGTTTTGCTTTTATTTATGTCTGCTTTCTTGTTCTTTCTTTCTTTAATTTTATCCAGGGTCTCTGCTGTCATCCATGCCTTATTCTGGCGTTCTCTTTTCCCCAGTGTTTCTTCGCATGTCTCTTTCCATATATTTTTTACCTGTTTCCAATGATCTTCTATATTTATTGTATTTTCTAGTTGTTGGAGGACTTGGTATTTGTTTGATATTGTGACTACGAATTTATCTTTAATTCCTTGTTCTTTAAGAAACCCTACATTGAAAAACTTTCTACCCTTATTCGTTGTATTATACCTTTTTAATTTAATTTTAAGTTTGGCTAACAGAAGATGATGGTCAGAAGCTATATCTGCCCCTCTATATACTTTTACATCCTGTAAGGATGACTTAAACTTATTATTAATACATATGTGATCAATTTGATTTTCCGTTCTATGATCTGGTGACACCCATGTAGCTTTGTGTATTCTTTTATGTTGGAATATTGTTCCTCCTAGGCTCATTTGATTAAGGGCGCAGAAATTCACAAATATCTCTCCATTCTCGTTTATATCTCCAAGTCCATGTTTTCCCATAATCTCTTCGAAGCCTCTGTTGTCTGATCCTACCTTAGCATTTAGGTCTCCCATCAAGATTATAATATCCTTGGCTCGTCTTGCATCCATCTGCCATTGTAGCTGTTTATAAAAATCATCTTTAACTGAGTCATCTTTATCGTTGGTTGGTGCATAGCATTGTATAATGTGTAATTTTATTTTGTTTTTGGTTGTTCTAAATGTTGCTCTCACCAGTCTTGGTCCCACTGCCTCCCATTCTATTAGTGTCTTCTGTGCATTTTTTGATAGCATTATAGCTAAGTAGTAGTGGCTGTGAACCCACCCTAAAAGTGGAATAACATGCACCGAAAGACAATAGATTTGGCACCGACTTTGCACGAAACATGCACCAAAACCCGTGCCAAAGTCCGATAATCGGCTTATTATCTCGGTGGTCGTGATCGGTAATCGGCTTATCTCGTGGTGTGCGTTGGTGCGTGATCGGCGCGTCGTGGTGTGTGCGTGGCGGTGATCGGTGCGTCGCTAGCTCGCCGGTTATCGGACAGCGGTTCTAAAAGGGGTCAGCGGTTCTAAAACTTGTGGGGTCGTCTCTCGCGTGGGGTAGCTCGCGGGCGGGGACTTGGGGCGATGTACCTTGAATGGTCGTGTGTTATCGCTACCAACATCATCATGTGCCTCAACAGCATCATCACCCCTTCCTATCATCATCATGTGCCACCCTCAACACCATCATCATCAAGCCACACCCTCACCACCATCATCATCCCTTCTTGTCCTATCATCATCATGCGCCTCAACACTATCCCTTCATGGCCTATCATCATCATCATCATGTGCCTCAACACTATCCCTTCATGGCCTATCATCATGTGCCACCCTCAACACTATCATCATCATCATGTGCCTCAACACTATCCCTTCATGGCCTATCATCATGTGCCACCCTCAACACTATCATCATCATCATGTGCCTCAACACTATCCCTTCATGGCCTATCATCATGTGCCACCCTCAACACTATCATCATCATCATGTGCCACCCTCAACACTATCATCATCATCATCATGCGCCTCAACACTATCATCATGTGCCTCAACATCACCCTTCATATCCTATCATCATACCACAAAAAGTATCAAACCGATTATTAGTGACACATCATCATCATCATGTGCCACCCTCATCATCACCCTTCATGGCCTATCATCAAGCCACACAAAGTATCAACCAGCGAAATTCTCTCTCTGTCTCTCTCTCTCTCTCTGTCTCTCTCTCTCACACATTCATGGTAAACCAAAACAAAATTCGTTCTATATTTCTCACAACTTTATTATTACAACAAATATACAACACATATATATATTACTGTCCGGTTGTTGATAATTTTAAGCGTCTGGGTTTCCTCCCTCCGATTTTGGTGGTACTGTTTGTTAAATGTCTATCAAACACGGGTGCATAGGAAGTTTCATTAGCCTTCAAAACACAACCACCCTCCATTTTGACAAAACCTTGATCAAAGCTGGAATAGGTAATTGGTGACTCTGCTGAAACACCCGCGGCATTCATATTGGGTGCCGGATCTGTCGTCTGATTAACAAGAGCGAGGTTCCCTTGATTAACAAAGGGGGGCGTGTAGTCGATGAGATTCGTGTTAACAAGAGATGGTATGTAGTTTTGGTGGTTAACGACAGGCGGCGTGTAGTTGATCTGATTAACGAGAGGTGGCGTGTAGTTGATCTGGTTAACGAGAGGTGGCGTGTGGCTGATCTGGTCAACAACAGGCGGCGTGTAGTTGAGGTTAGCATAAGCGGTTAAAATTTCCTCTCGCATCTCGACTAACGTGATAAATTCCTCTCTCGATAGTGTTATCCCAGTTCTGGTAGGAAACTTAAAAAAACTATCACCGCTATATGTCCTTATATTTATCAATGGTCTGTTACGAAAAACACAAACCGAGACTGCCTTAACGCCATCTTTAGACAATGGAACTACAGTCTCATTTCCACGTGACATAAATATGCGCTGATCACTGAGATCAAACGAAATTGGCGTATTCAAGCTACACGACTCCATATTCAAAGAAAAACAAACCACCTGACAACAGACGTTGGTTATGTGTGTGCGTGTACACTGCTCGACTGGGGGGGTTTTATACCCGTTTATCGGGTCGAGGACCGTCTATTTATAGCAGCTAACGCAATACGTTATCAGGCGTGGTAATCAGTCGTGTTGCGACATGTTCAGTGACCTCTGGAACTGACCCAATAGGGTGATGTGTGGGGAAATATGACGCGTGTAACAATTCGGTCTCAGGTAATGCGGCTTGAGACTAGGAAACTCCTCCCCCCTGAAGTGTTTATATAGGTTGTGGATTTTAAAAATAGGTGTTAGTTGAAGAGGGGGAAACCTCGCGCGCTGACCTAAAATCACTCGTTGTTATTTTCGTCGGGGGGCGTAATCACTAAAGTTAGTAGCACTTGTGAGGATGGATCCCCGATGGAATCATCCCTTCACAGCTCTGATAGCCGGTCCTACCGGGTGTGGGAAAACGGTATTTGTGCAAAAGTTTATACAGAACCTTCACGAGCTAGCTGTCCCCGTACCGGAGGAAGTTATATGGTGTTATGGGGAATGGCAGCCGATATACGAGACTATGGGGTCAGTGAGATTTATCGAGGGTCTACCAGACGTCGATAAATTGGAAGGTGGTAAGAAGAGAAGACTGATCGTCATCGATGACTTGATGTCTGAGACGGACGAGCGGGTAACAAAATTATTCACCAAAGGTAGTCATCACAGAGATATTAGTGTGATGTACATTGTTCAAAATCTATTCGGAAAAAATAAAGAACATCGAACCATAAGTCTCAATACGCACTATTTAGTCCTTTTCAAGAACCCGAGAGACGGGAGTCAAATTATGAATCTGAGTAAACAAATGTACCCGGGTCAGGTGGGGTACCTCCAAGATAGTTTTAAGGACGCGACAGCGACTCCTCACGGTTATTTGCTGGTCGATCTTCGTCAGGACACACCTGATAATCTTAGGTTGAGAACAAAAATATTCCCGGGGGAGAGACAAATCGTCTACGTGCCAAAGTAGAGA
Source organism: Megaustenia siamemsis (assembly GCA_032433765.1). NCBI lineage: Eukaryota > Metazoa > Mollusca > Gastropoda > Stylommatophora > Ariophantidae > Megaustenia > Megaustenia siamemsis. Next base: position 37,368,909 of record JAVIAB010000159.1, on the reverse strand, counting down.
ATCATGTGTGATGAAGCACTTAGACGGCACGGTGAAATGTTGAAATGTATGCGCGCCGCCTCGCCGAGCGGTTTAAGAGCCATATTAAAAACAGCCTCTCCCAAACTCATTAACTTTTTGTGCGAGTGTTGTCATAACATATTAAAAGGTAATGTTAGACTCACTCAGCGACAGAAGTGCGAGCTACGTCGACACAAGAACAAGTTGAGACTTCTCACTAAAAAGAAACCGAGTCTTAAGCGGCGGAGAGAGATTCTACAAACCGGTGGGTTTATAGGTGCTTTGCTCCGTCCTATATTAAGTATTCTCGGTGGAGTACTAGGTGCGTAACAATGGCCAAAAAAATGATTTTGATGGATCCTCGATTCCTCGAGGGTCTTAAACAGACTACTACCACGTCCTATAGCCCACCCGAGGCGATCGGTGACAACTTGCGAGATTTAGATGATGAAATGCAACGTATCCTATTCCGCGATGATTTAGCACCCGCCGATAAGGCCAGAGTGTACCAACGCGCCCTGCATCAATATTTAACTAGATTGGAGCAGTATAAACGACGCTCATTGGGCTCGGTCGATCTCATTCAACACAACACGGCAACAGAAAAAACACCTTCCCCACCAACACCATCATTCGAGGTATCACCAGAGCAGACAAAGACACCACCACCACCAGCGGAAACCCCAAAGGTAGGTAATGAAACCACTCCGCCCGTAGCCACGTATAAACTGAGACCTAAAAAAAGAAAGAGCGGAATCCCAACACCAAAATGGGAACGGTGGAGAAAATATTGAGACGTCGTTACTTTGACCCTAGTCGACCAGGGGCGTATAGTGGTGCAACGGCCATGCAACGTAACACCAAACTGGGACTCGCAAAGATCAAACAATGGCTGAGTCATCAGGATACCTATACCCTTCATAAACCAATTCGTCGCAGATTTGAAAGGCGTCCCATTATAACGAGTGGCCCCCAACAGCAATATCAGGCAGACCTAATCGATTTGAGACATTTGAAAAAACACAACGACGGATATTCCTATTTGGTTTCTTGCGTGGACGTTTTCAGTAAATTCGCGTGGTCTGTACCGATACGAACCAAAACGGGGAAATCCTTAGTGGAAGCCGTCGGTAAGATATTTCTCGATGGGAAACCCGCGAGTTTTCAAACCGATAAGGGGTCAGAGTTTCTGAACAGAACATTTCAGAAATTCCTCGCTGACAACAACGTTCACTTTTTCACTACGCAGAACGAAGATATTAAGGCCGCCGTGGTGGAACGCTTTAATAGGACTCTGAAACAACGGATGTGGCGATATTTCACGAAATCCAATAAGTTGTCTTATGTCCGAGTCCTCCCCGCCCTACTTCGAAGTTATAACCATTCGTATCACAGAAGTATAAAAATGGCACCGGTCGACGTCAACGCAGACAATCAAGAGCAGGTATGGAACACGTTGTATAATAGCAAACGCAACTTTAAATTTGAAAGACCCCTGCACAAGCCCGGTGATCGAGTTAGACTGGTCCTGGGCAGAGCCAATTTTAAAAAGGGTTATGCCCCGGCTTGGACGGAGGAACTGTTTTCCATCAGTCGAGTAAACGAAACAAACCCCGTTACATATGTGTTGAAAGACGATAAGGGCGATGAGATAGAGGGGTCATTCTACACACCGGAAATTCAAAAAGTTGGAGACAAACACGAGTACAGAATCGAGAGTATCATAACCGAGCGTCGCACATCCTTTGGGCGAAAGGAGAGTTTAGTCAAATGGTTTGGTTACGGTTCCTCATTTAACAGTTGGATACCGCCCAAGGACATTGTCAGATACAAAAACTAGAGATGCGAGAAGAAGAAGAAGAAGAAGAAGAAGTGGTAACTTTTGGTGGAGAGCCCGATTTGCGAGCCGTAAACTCGGGAGTCGGGAGAGACGGCGAACCACGCAGGTGGGGATCGATGTTTGGGAAACTATCCCCCTACTTAGAACTTGTCTTTATTTGTCAAGTGGTAGTTATATATACAGTTGTAGCGGTCTCGCTGTTCAATCTGACCACCGAAAAGCCAGACGCGAAGGAGGGAAAACTGTGGATAGCCCTACTGAGCAGCTGTTTGGGTTACATGCTACCGAATCCAAACTTGGAGAGGCGAAGGTGAAAAGAGTAAAAAAAAAAAAAAAAAATGAGTTTTTATGTCACCCTGCCCAGCAATGCATCTATGGAACTTTTTAAGGATAATAACCCAGGCCACTTTTTCGTTAAACTTCCTCAGACCATTGACATTTCGACGCAGTATGAGATCGCACTGGTGGAGATACAATTTCCGCTAAATTATTTCAATGTAATAGAGGGTGATGTCTGGATTCGCTACGAATCTCTCGATAACGACGATATTTGCGACGCCAGATTTTATTTCAACGTGACATTGGAGCCTGGGTTATACACGAAACCCGACGCGTTCATCGGCGCGTTGAACGCGTCGATCGTAAAAGCGGAGGATGAGTCGTACAGGGGAGAGAAAGGGAAAAAAATGAGATTCATTTACGCAAAAGAGGTGAATAAAGCCATCTTGAAACTTTACGAGAAAGGAGTCAGTGTTACCATAAGCGACACTTTGAAAAACATGTTAGCCTTCCCCACGACCACAATATCAGACACGGCTCCCGATATCTTCAGCGTGGGTGTAATGGACTTGGAAAGTGTTGCGAAGAATGTCTACGTCTACTGCGATCTCGTTTCCCCCAGACCGGTCGGGGATGTGATGGTGCCTCTCCTCAGGAGCGTGCCTGTTCTCAACAGAAATCACACCTCGGTGTTTCAGATCTACGATAAGCCTCACTACCTACCCCTGAGTAGATTTTCCTTCGATACCGTGGAAATCCTTTTAGCCAACGAACACGGAAAAACCATCCCATTCACCAGCGGGACGTCGGTGCTAACGGTACACTTTCGAGTCAAGAAGCATCTCGAGCTGGTATAATGGTGAAACACACTCCCCTTCATAGAGATGTTGAGTTATACGAAGACTTTTACTGTTGTCAGGCGGGCGATGGGATGCCCGTGTTTATAGGAGGTCGAAGTCAGAGCGGTCGAGGAATCGGTAGTTTCTTCGGTGGAATCGGGAGGGCTATTTTACCCTGGTTAAAAACCGGCGGTAAGGCCTTGCTCAGAGAAGGCTTGGGGACCGGTCTGCATGTCGCACAGGACGCATTGGCCGGGAAAAATGTCGGTGAAGCTTTCAAAGAACGAGCTAAGGAGGCCGGTCAGCGGTTGCTACACGGGGCCGTAGACCACTTGCGTGATAACGACCAATCAGGAAGTGGTTTACGTCAAAGCAGAAAGCGAGTTATGAAGCTACCTCCACCAGGAGAACCCGTTACGAAGAGGATAAAACCGACAGCTGGACGGTTCCCCCTTCATTCGGTGCACAACAGAGGGAAGAAGACGAAGACGAGGGTGGCAAAGGATATTTTCGACTAATAATGTCCCTCATTCACCCCAAATCGTGCGAATGTCTTCACTCTGGTTTGGATTTATTTAGCGTTCCACCAACGCAGACATCTCTCGACTCTGGCCAGTTTATTGAAATTCGGCCGATCGCAGCTTTGTCGCATAGCGCACCGATAGAGTTTTTCATTTCTGGAAACAGCGAGGAGTATCTAGATCTTTTCAACACGTTTTTACATCTGCGGGTCAAGATCACCCTCCCGAATGGTGATAGTGTACCTGTCGATGCTGAGGTAGGACCGGTCAACAATTATCTTCACAGTCTATTTTCACAAGTCGACGTATCGCTAAACGACACGTTGGTTACACCGTCGGAGAATACCTATCCTTTTAGAGCGGTGTTTGAGGCCACGCTAAATTACGGGGAGGATGCGAAAACGGGATACTTGACGGCCGCTCTGTTCTACAAAGACATAGCTGGCCACCATGACGATTTGAAAGAAAATGAGGGTTTTAAAACACGGCGCGATTTGACTTCGGGTAGTAAAGAGGTTGAAATGATGGGTCGTTTGCACTCTGATGTCTTTGTGCAGGATCGTTACATGTTAAACAGAGTCGATGTAAAGATAAAACTCACTCCCTCGAAGGATGTGTTCAGCCTCGCGGCTCACGATAGCTCTGTGGGTTATAAGAGTGTTATCACCTACGCCGCGCTCGTGGTCAGGAAAGCTAAGCTAAACCCTGCGATTTCTCTGGCCCACGAAAAGGCTCTCTTGAGCGGGAATGCGCGGTACCCGATCAAGAGGGTTACCATCAAGACATTTTCCATCGCTAGCGGGATGCTTTCCCACAGTCAAGACAATTTATTTTTGTCTCAAACACCGACCCGTATAGTGATAGGTCTGATTACGGCCAGTGCTTTTAATGGTGTTTACACAGCTAACCCGTTCAATTTTCAACACTTTGGTCTGATTTATATGAACCTGACGGTCGACGGGAAACGTATCTCGGGAAAGCCTCTAACTATGGACTTTGAACGAAATCAATACGCGAGAGCTTTCTTCGGCACAAATCTGGCCATGGGTCTGATTGGTAAAGACGCTGGGAATAACGTTGATTATAGAGAATTCAAGGACGGATACTGCCTATTTGGTTTTGACCTCTCGTCCAGCCTACTGGACGGCTCCCATTTTGAGCTAGCCACAAGCGGACCCTTGTCGATAGAACTCAAGTTTGCCGCTCCCACAACTACTCCCCTACAAGTTATCGTCTACGCCGAGTTGGACTCGGTGCTCGAGGTGTCCAAAACAAGGCAGATTCTAACAGACTTCGCCGTTTGAGAGAGAAAAAAGGAGAAGAATATGAACACGAGGGAGATTTACAACCTTTTGATGTCGGATATTTTCGTTCGACGTTGTTCCCTTGTTAGTGTCATTCCACGAAACCACTTACCGCCGAGCATCGACCCAACGGCGACCGCGGCCTTTGTCTTAAACACGGACCCTGCCCACGAACCCGGAGAGCACTGGGTGGCCCTATTTTATAACGGACTCGGCGAATGTGAGTATTTCGATTCCTACGGTTTGCCTCCCAGACACGTGGATATTTTAAACTTTATAGAGCAAAACTCACACGTTCCATTCGTCTACAACCCGCGGGTGTTGCAAGATTTGTTTAGCAACACGTGCGGTCTATATTGTGTTTATTATATACTTCTTAAGTGTCGTGGCGCGAAACTTAACAGAATTCTCATGCCTTTTTCATCGAGGCAGCACGTAAACGACCGTATCATTTATCGTTTGCTCGCCCCGTGGATACTTCGGCTTCGAGGGGCCCGTCCAGACGCTTAAAATTATCAACAACCGGACAGTAATATATATATATATATATGTTGTATATTTGTTGTAATAATAAAGTTGTGAGAAATATAGAACGAATTTTGTTTTGGTTTACCATGAATGTGTGTGAGAGAGAGAGACAGAGAGAGAGAGAGAGAGACAGAGAGAGAATTTCGCTGGTTGATACTTTGTGTGGCTTGATGATAGGCCATGAAGGGTGATGATGAGGGTGGCACATGATGATGATGATGTGTCACTAGTAATTGGTTTGATACTTTTTGTGGTATGATGATAGGATATGAAGGGTGATGTTGAGGCACATGATGATAGTGTTGAGGCGCATGATGATGATGATAGTGTTGAGGGTAGCACATGATGATGATGATAGTGTTGAGGGTGGCACATGATGATAGGCCATGAAGGGATAGTGTTGAGGCACATGATGATGATGATAGTGTTGAGGGTGGCACATGATGATAGGCCATGAAGGGATAGTGTTGAGGCACATGATGATGATGATAGTGTTGAGGGTGGCACATGATGATAGGCCATGAAGGGATAGTGTTGAGGCACATGATGATGATGATGATAGGCCATGAAGGGATAGTGTTGAGGCGCATGATGATGATAGGACAAGAAGGGATGATGATGGTGGTGAGGGTGTGGCTTGATGATGATGGTGTTGAGGGTGGCACATGATGATGATAGGAAGGGGTGATGATGCTGTTGAGGCACATGATGATGTTGGTAGCGATAACACACTACCATTCAAGGTACATCGCCCCAAGTCCCCGCCCGCGAGCTACCCCACGCGAGAGACGACACCACAAGTTTTAGAACCGCTGACCCCTTTTAGAACCGCTGTCCGATAACCGGCGAGCTAGCGACGCACCGATCACCGCCACGCACACACCACGACGCGCCGATCACGCACCAACGCACACCACGACCTGCCGTCACGCACCAACGCACACCACGAGATAAGCCGATTACCGATCACGACCACCGAGATAATAAGCCGATTATCGGACTTTGGCACGGGTTTTGGTGCATGTTTCGTGCAAAGTCGGTGCCAAATCTATTGTCTTTCGGTGCATGTTATTCCACTTTTAGGGTGGGTTCACAGCCACTACTACTACTTAGCTACCCCTTCGCTATGTTGTGCTCCTGGTTCCTGGTGTCCTGATGATAAAATCATCTCCCCTGTATTCAATTTTATTCTCTCCGCTCCCAGCCATCTTGTTTCACACACTCCCAGAATATCTATCTTATAGTTGGTCATCGAAATATGTTCGCATTTAAGACATTTAAAATATATAAAATGTGATCTAACAATAAAAAAAACTAGACCGAAATATGACATAAATTAATTACTCATATGCTATTAACAAGATATGTTAAATTATCCGTTAAGGTCTGTACATCCTTTGCGCCGGATTATTCTTTCATATTCTGGGTCTTTGTTAATGAGGAATTTCTGAGACGGCGCACTACACTGACTTTAACTTTTTAAACATTTTTGGACACATCTCCTTACGTGTTTTAAATTACTTACACACCAAAGTAGTGTCTGACTGCGTTGTCTCCACGCAAACAGTAAAGCCACTTTCTATAGTATTCATGATTGAAGTTTCACTTCAGAAAAAAAAAGAAGCTTTCTTGACAGTACCGTTACTCCCGTGCGCTGTTGCTCGGTGCTGTGTTTTGGCCAAATTTCTCTATTATAGTTGAACTTCAAAAGTTTATCCTGGCTTGCTGTAAGTCACCTAAAAGTGGTCTTTAATTTTCCATCTAAATATATATTTTGAATTACGTTGACTTAGTTATAGACACGATGTATCTATTCAGGCATGTCTACGTGTTTGTTACCAATAAAATAACAAAGTCAAATTCTTTCCGCTTAATAAATATTCATCTGAGTGAAAGTTTCACTGTACATAAAATGACGTCAAATATGACCAAATAAAGCCAAAAATTTGCATTTATGCCCACAATTTGAGTTTAGGCCATACTTTCCCCAAATTGTGGGCGCACAAAATGCCATTTTAAGACCAATAAAAAGCAGCGCGGGAGTGTTCATAAAGACAAGAAACTTATTGTAGTTAACTTTGATTTTAAAAATACATGTCAGGAAAATGGGTGTCCGGTTAGCGCAATCGATAGGCGGTTGGCTTACCACGGCAACAGCCGGGGTTCGTAATCCTGGCGAGGACACCTGGGTTTTACTAATTCCCTAAAAATTAGTAGGAGCCGCGATAGCTCAGTGGTTAGTGAACTGGACTACTACGGACAAGGGGTAGGGTTCGATCCCAACCGACGGCTCCGGGTTCACCCAGCCTTAAATGGGTACCGGATTTTTTCTGGGAAAGTAAAAGCAGCACGGGCGTAATACCGACCACATTACCCCAAAAATCATGTGCTGAAGGTCTGTAAAATATAGGGTCACTAACACCATATTTCCCTATACGCCACTTGGCGTGACGGGGGGTACTTTACTTTTACTATGTCAGGAAAATATATGAGGTGATAATAATCCGAGCCCTAGTTATCATGAATCAACAAAAGTAATATTATCATCATCATCACGCCGCCGACGACAGTATCATCAAGGTTTTCACCGTGAAGAGAACATTACTTTTCATTACAAAGAACATTAATTGAGAATATTATAACAACAAGCAGAGTGAATTGAAAGAAGAGCTGAGGAAAACCAAGAGAAAAAAATATTGAACAGCTTATTCAAATGGTACAATAAAAAAACACCAACTGAAATTATAATATGCATGAAGGACCAACAGAAGTCATGAACGTCGCCAAAAATAAACAGAACATCAACATAACTATAGAAGGCAGACAACTTAAACAAGTAGAGGAATTCAAATACCCAGGAAGTCTAATGACAAACGATAATTCTCAAACGGCAGAAATAGAATCAAGATGCAACAAAGCTTGTCAAATCATCGGACAGTTATCACCACTATTGTCCAACAAGGAAATAACTCTGGAGGCAAAGCGAGCACTATACAATACAATCTTCATCCCAACGTTGTGCTACCAATGCCAGACCTGGACCCTAGATGCAAGAACAATAAGAAAAATAATCTCTACAGAGATGAAATGTGTTAGACGAATGATAGGAAATAGTCTGAGAGATAAGATCAGAAATGAAGAACTGAGAAAAAAGCTAGGAATAGCCCCCGCCATAGAATATATAAGGAAACAACAGATAAAATGGTTTGGCCACGTGACAAGGCAGAAAGAACAAAACACAACACAACGAGCTTTCAACAAACTTGAGAACACCAGACCCAAGGGTCGACCACGAAAAAGATGGTTCGATGGAATATAAGAAGCACTAGGAAACATAACAGCAGCAGAGGCGAACAGAAGAGCAAAAGACCGCAAATTATATCTCCCCTCGACGCTGGAAGGCAAATGAGGAAGGAAAGAAGATGAAGAAGTAGATGAAGGACCGAGTGATGTGGAGAAAGATGACCGCCTACGCCAACCTGCATGACATCTAATGATGATAACAACAACAATATAGTTTCGTTTCCATGTTTACTTTATACGACATTTCATTGTCCTCGATCAAACTTCCATCTATTTCAAATCTCTCCTCCATCCCCATCTGACATCTGTTTCATCTCTCACATCCCTGCTCATCGTTTATCTATATAAACTTTCTACTCCCTGCTCATCGTTTATCTATATCAACTTTCTCTTCCCTGCTCATCGTTTATCTATATCAACTTTCTCCTCCCTGCTCATCGTTTATCTATATCAACTTTCTCCTCCCTGCTCACTTTTTATCAATTTCAGCTTCCCCCTCCTTTTCCCCATTATATATGCATAAATTCATTCTAGTTCAGGTTATATCTATTTCAACTCTCTCTTCCCTGCTCACCGTATAACTATTTCAGCTCTCCCCTCTCTACTCACTTATATCTATTTCAACTCTCTTCTCCCAGTTTGCCATACACCTATTTCTAACCCACTTCTGTTTGCTCGTCATTTATCTACTTCAACTTTTCTCCACACATTTCTCCTTATTGAAGTTCTACCTTTTCCCTGCCTTTCCAAGATCTGCCATAGAACGCATGTAGTAAATTGACCCAGTCTAAGCGCTGGCATTCTCCATTCTCTTCACTTGTCTCTATTGCTGCTTCCAACAGTTCTAATTTAGCAAACGCAACCAACTATTTTAGATCACATACCCTAAATGAAACTCATTTATGACATTTTGTTTTCTATATTTTTGTTGCCTCATTTTTATTTGAATTCAGTGTTCTCAGCGAAACATCTTTCCCTCCTCATAAACCACATAGTTGTTGCTAAAAAATATTTCTACTTTCTAACTTCTTTCAAGCTTTGTCACGTTAATCTTTTTTATAGTTTCGTTTAAGTAAAGATAACTTTTGGTCTCTGTCTTAGATCTTGTGATTGTTACAGGATATAAAACACTGGTTTGATTTATGATGTTAAAAGCTTTAAAGGTTTTCTCTCCTACCTTGATAGGCGTATAAGTAATACGGTGTCAGTGCCAATGCTTCTGTAATTACGATCGACTTACATATAAGAGATGTGGTCGGTATTACGCCTGGTCGGCCTGAATTTCCAGAAAAATCTCTGGTACTCAAATTTGGATTTTTATGAACAGCAACAGACTCATTCAGGAAATAAAGAACAAATGTTCACTGTCAGAAAAGACAGAACATGTCATGCAGTGGATACCAGCACATTGTGACATTCATGGAAACGAGAAAGTTGATGAACTCGCAAAAGTGGGAGGTAGTCATCAACATTTCAAGAAATCACAGAGGCTGAAAATCCTCAAACAAGCTAGGAAAAACAGAATGGAGAGAGTTGCATGGAAAACGTGAGCTAGAACATGACAGCTTAAACAAACTCAGCAGACATGAGCAGACCAATATTTTCTGACTCAGAACAGGTCACTGTGGCCTCAAAACGCACCTACTCAGAGATAGGACTCAACGAATTATAACGTATGACTGCGGGGCATCCAGACAATCTCCAGAATATTCCCTAGAGGGCTGCATCACTCTCAACACAAATATTGGCCTCAGAAAAAAAACAAAAAAAACTCTTCATGACAAGTTATGGGGAACCGGTGAAGAGCTCAAACGCAACGTCTTGTTCGTGACCCAAGCTGGCCTAAATGTTGAAATGCGTGGCTGATCCCTGGAGACGAAGGTGAGCCATGCCAGTACCACATTCATTCGTCACATTCGAGAATTAAACTGGGCTCCTCTGACGAGTGCACCCTCCATTGAGCCACCGAGGCTCCCGTTTTCTGTGGCGGAACCTCATAACTCGTAGTCTTCACTTTTATGTGGATACGCCTTTGGTTTCGTGAAACTTGTAATCCCCATCCAGTCTCTGTTGGTAACTTCCATTTTACGTTCTGTAATAAAATCAATATATTATAAGCAAATTAAATATTCTCGTTGATTCTTCACAAGCCACCGCTCTACTGTCATCGCGTTATAGCAAGCACGGAGCTCTCTGAGGAGATAGTAGAGACAGCTTCTACTGAATTCCAAGCTCGGACATATTACCTGAATATGGCTGTTCTTATTCTAACTCTCCTAGTCGTGGTAACAGTTTCTGTGTGTGCAGGTAAGTACAACAAAGATTATGATATATTAAATGTGCCACTTTTTGACAGTGAATGTGTCTACAACCAAGTTGCTATCGTTCTTGTGCTATGATACAGACTTTGGTGTTCAAAAGTAAAGGCAATTCTTTAAGCTAATACCTTCATCATTGCATTTTTTCTCTTCTTCCTTTCAGCTCCCTGCGGAGCATAAGTCTTCAACAAACACATTCAGCTCACTGTGGAGCATAGTTCTTCAACATTAACACTTTCAGCTCCCTGTGTAGAATAGGTCTTCAACAAACACTTTCAGCTCCATGTAGAGCATAGGTTTTTAACAAATACTTTCAGCTCCCGGTGGATCCAATAGACAAACAGAAAGCTGCAAGACGGGAAAACCAAGATGCAAAACACATATCTTTAGCACCAGAAGAGCATCAGACGACTATCTTTACCCCAACTGAATTAGATGTTGCCCTCAAAGGATTGAAGCTCAAAAGTTCCCCTGGTAAAGATGGAATCTCCAACGAAATGCTCCTAAATCTGGGACAGAAAGCCAAGAGCCAACTTCTAAGGATAATAAATGCTAGCTGGAACAGAGGTCATGTGCCGAAATCTGGAAAGAAGCTATTATGGTGCCCATCCTCAAGTGTGGAAAACACCCACTAGATCCAAGTAGCTATAGACCAATTAGCCTACTGAGCTGCCTGAGTAAACTCATGGAAAGGCTGGTTAACAGAAGACTTATGTGGCATTTGGAGACAAAACAACAAATCGTACCACAACAAAGTGACTTCCGTCAACACAGATCAACTGAAGACCTGGTCACCTACATTGCACAGGAAATAGAGGATGCTCTACAGGAAAAGAAACACACACTGGCAGTGTGGGTCGACATGGAGAAGGCTTTTGATAGGGTTTGGCAAGAGGGTTTAAAGAACAAGCTTTTTAGACTTGGCATCCAAGGTCGTTTATTCAATTGGGTCTCTCAATACCTTCAAGATAGAACGGCCAGAGTACAAGTTCAAGGTCAACTAAGTAAGAAGGTCTCTATCGAACAAGGTGTCCCACAATACGGAGTCTTGTCCCCAGCACTATTTTTAATTTTCATAAATGACATCGTAATGGACATTCCACCCACAATACACTCAGCAATATACGCAGATGATCTGGCGTTATGGGCTCGCGAGGAAATATGTCGGTGGCTGGACCCAGGATGCAAGATACCCTAGGTGAACTTGAAAAATGGACGAACACCTAGTTCTTACCAATCAACGAAAAACAAACTACATATACAATTTTCAGCCTATCAAGAAACACACTCTCTGCAAACTTGAAGATAAAAGACCATACACTCCCTATTGACCAAAATCCAACATATCTTGGCGTCACCATGAATCGCAGAATGACTTGGAAAAATCAGATAGACAGAGCAAGGAAAAAAGCCAGAAAACGAACAAATGTTATGAAGAAATTGGCAGGAACAGACTGGGGGAGGGGTGGGGGCAGACAGCATAATTTTGAAAAGACTATATTTAGGAAGAGTCAGACCAGTTCTAGAGTACGGAGTAACAACCTGGGTTATGGCTTCCAAATCACACCTTAGCAAAATTAACAGAACACAGAACCAAGCTGCCCGTATCATCACTGGTGCTATGAAATCTACACTTATCAAGACTCTAGAAACAGTAACAGGTTTACAACCCTTAGATGACAGACGGGTCACTAAAGTATTGCAACAAGCGGAGAAATATATAAGGCTCCTTAGCCACCCCACGCACCAAAAAATAACTGGTTCCGGAATTGTACGACTAAAGAGGAGCAACTTCGCTGCAATTGCCAATGAACTAACTACTGGAGACCCAGTACTTTCCCAAACAATATCGAAACCCTTGGGCCCATCTGATATGTCTCCTCATGGAAAGCATAAAATACCAGAACTTAAGGAAAATATAACAGGAATCATGAAAAAGGCACCCAATCAGACACAGAAAGAAAACACGTAGCAGAAAAACACATACACGATACCTACCCACATGACTCTTGGTCCCACATATACACAGATGGCTCAGCTACAAATACCACCAGAAATGGAGGGGGAGGTGTGTTCTTGACGCTGAATAATCAGGACGAGATCACCAAGTCAATAGCTACTGGAAAATTCTCAAACAACTTTAAAGCAGAAACTGAGGCCATCAGTGATGCTGCAACACTGGCTACTCAACACAAAAATAACATGCACAATAAATTGGTGATTCTGACTGATGCACTGTCAGTATTATCAGCTCTAAAATGTCACAAGAACAATGAACTAGATGACTTGAGAACAACCCTGAACCAACTATGTAATAACTTCCAGAGAGTAGTCATTCAGTGGATACCATCACACTGTAATATACACTCTCCTAAATTACACCTTCGAAAACAGCTCAGGAGATATTTACATTCGCACTAGACCAGATGGCTCACTGTTCAACCTAGCACGACTAAGAGCAAAAACCAAAACAAATGTTGCCCTACTTAACGAATTTTTATTTGCTGACGATGCAGCCCTAGTCGCTCATAGTGAGGCCACCCTACAGTCGCTGATCAACAACCTGGATAAAGCATGCGACCTTTTTTCACTGTCAATTAATGTTCAGAAGACAGTAATACTAAATCAAGGTGACTTCAAACCTATATCTATTACTCTAAAAGACTGCCCACTAGAATCAGTACAGAAATTTACATATCTTGGATCCACAGTTACGCAAACCATCTCTCTTGATGAAGAAATAAACTGTCGAATTGGTAAGGCAGCTACGACCTTATGCAAACTCACAAAAAGGGCATGGAACAACACGAAACTAACTCAAAAGACTAAACTCTTAATATATCAAACTTGTGTGCTTAGCACACTACTATATGGATCCGAAACCTGGACAACATACTCAAACCAGGAAAAAAGACTAAATGTCTTCCACATGCGATGTCTCCGCAAAATAATGCACATCAAATGGCAGGACAAAATAACCAACTTAACTGTCCTGCAACGTGCTAAGACCCTAACAATCATGTCGATGCTCAGAAGTCGAAGGCTAAGATGGCTGGGGCATGTCCAACGGATGGAAGAAAAACGCATTCCTAGGCAAATACTATATGGCGAGCTAAAACACGGAAAACGACAAATCGGCAGACCTAAACTACGATATAGAGATATCTGCAAATCATCTCTGAAAGACTTCTCCATCTGTGAAAACGACTGGCAACATCTGGCAAGTGATCGCACATCATGGAGAGCACGTATAAGGAACGGTATAACAACATTTGGGACTGTTCTAAGACAGGACTTAGAAGAGAAGAGACTCATGAAAAAGGATGGTAAACCCTGTGGACCAGCGAGCCTGACCTGTTCATTATGTGACCGCGTGTGTTTGTCAAACATTGGTAGAATTAGCCACGAGAGAAGCTGTTCGGCAAAAACAATACCTCAAAAAAATACGCAATAGCCTCCACTAGACCGTCTGACAAGACGAAAAGGGCCATATATATATATAATATACACGGGAACGAACGCGCAGACAAATTAGCTAAAGAGGGCGGGAGATTACCACAAAAGAACCACCCGCTCAGTTATGATGAAGCCAAATCCATCCTCAAGGGTTAGTTCCATGAAAAATGGAAACGAGTACACCCAAAGTATAACGAGAGTGACGGATACCACCAACTATCAAGGAGGGATCAAGTCATCATTCTTCGTCTACACACTGGCCACAATAGAATGAGAAATCACATGTTCACCAAATTCAAAATAGGTACAAACAGCCTATGCCACTGTACACTGGACAATATGACTACAAAACATGTTCTACAGGATTGCCTCCAGTACACAAAGCTGAGAAGAGCAATGTGGTCCACGCCCATCTCCCTGGAAGAAAAACTATATGGGGCAATCGAATCGTTTAAACAGACAGCTGACTTCATGAGAGAGTCTGGAATTCTACACTGATTGAGTCTTGATCGCAGAGAGAGAGAGAGAGAGAGAGAGAGAGAGAGAGAAGAGAGAGAGAGAGATCGATCATTACATGCCAACACGATCATCTTCATCTTTGCTTCCACCAGTTTTGTCCAAGAATATTTTGATCTTCCTCTTTGTCTCTCTCCCTGGGAATTCCGAAAAGGACCTGTCGTGCAATGCTCTCAGTTGGCATCCACAGTGTGTGTCTTATCCAGCGCGTTCGTCTTCACTGTATCTTTTTGTTAACTGTCATTTAACTGATACTTTACCATAATTCTACGTTTGCTCTTTGATTTGTTCATTTTTGTCAAGTTTTTGCGGTTCATTCTTTTACAGTACAGGATAGCCAATCCCATACCAAATCCTCCTTAGTCGACTCTTGCGAACATGGCTGGTAGAGAACAGCGCTACAATTCTTTGCTCCCCTTTCGGGCCTTGGCAGCTCACAGTCGACATCAATGCACTCGGTCAATGTTCATTAGTGACAGACAACAGACTGAGTGATTTACAAACCTAGTGGTGGCATACCATACAGGACATATAGATAACTTGAGCATTCAAGTTCGAGACAGATCCGGACAACATTAATGTGACAACTTCAGCGTAATATAATCAGACAACGGTATAAACACAAAGCGGTCAACTCAACAACGCAGCGGTTAACTCAATAGTAGTAGTCTCCGTCAGTCATAGTTGACTATGGATTTTTCAACGTCCCTGGAAATGTTATTTTTCTTTCCTTTCTCCGCGTATTCTCTTTTTCTATGAATCTGTCTGCTTCTTGTATGAGTTGGAGCTTACGAGTGTTTTTCCAGAGATTGCGGTCTGCAGCTATTTCTTCCAGGCTGCAGAGTTCATGTTCAGAGTCTTCATGTCACGTTTACACACGTCTACAAATCGATGTTTTTGGGTGCCAACTAGTCCTTTTGCCAAGTGCCAGTTGTCCGTAGGGCATATCTTATAGTATACGGCCATCTTTCATGCGATGTTCGTGGCCAAGCCAGCGTAACCTACGTTGTTTGAGCAGCATGTAGATATTCAGGAGGCCTGTGCGAGTGAGGACTTCCATGTTTATCACTTTATCCTTCCAGGTGATACCAAGAATACGGCGCAGACATCTCATATGGAATGCATTTAACCTTCTCTCCTGCTTTACACAGGTTGTCCAAGATTCGCTGCCATGCAGGAAGCTACTAATTATGCCGGCATTGTAAACTGCGGCCTTTGTTTTAATTGTCAGTTTGCTGTTTTGCCAGACACGCCTAGAAAGTCGGGCAACGGTGGTAGCAGCTTTAACAATACGTGTGTCAATTTCTGTAGCTAAAGATAGTCTGTCGCTGATGATGGATCCAAGGTAGTTATACTGCCGAACGCCATCAAGTTTATAGTTGTCGATAGAGATTACTGGTGTTGCTTCGACGTCCTGGCCGAACATGTTAGTTTTCTGCAAACTTATTGTTAGACCGAAGTCTCAACAAGCATTCGAAAAGCGATGTATCATTCTCTGGAGTTCTTCCTGATTTTGCGTGACGAGTGCAGTGTCATCAGCAAATAACAGATCTTCTAATAGAGATATGTCTGACCTTATACCTTGCCTTTAGTCTTGCGAGATTGAACAATCGATCATCAGATCTATTATGCCGATAGACTCCTTCATTCGCATGTGTGAATGCATGTTTTAAGAGAGCAGTGAAGAAGATTCCAAATAGAGTTGGAGCAAGAACGTATCCCTGCTTGACACCGCTGAGTATGTTGAAGGGTTGTGATGTGCTGCCGTCGTATTGGATGGTGCCCTTCATGTCCTCATGAAACGATTTAACTAGCGTCAGTAGAGTATGAGTAGTGTTGGTGGCTGTTTACCCCTCTAAAAGTGCACGCACATGCACGAAACAGCACCAAAGACAATAGATTTTGCACCGATACTGCAAGAAACTGGCACCAAACCCGTGCAAAAGTCCGATAATCGGCTTATTATCTCGGTGGTCGTGGCTTATCTCGTGGTGTGCGTTGGTGCGTGACGGCTTATCTCGGTGGTCGTGGTGTGCGGTTGTGCGTGACGGCTTATCTCGTGGTGCGTGATCGGCTCGCCGATTATCTCGGGCGACAGCGGTTCTAAAAGGGGTCGTCTCTCGCGGGCAACAGCGGTTCTAAAAGGGGTCTGCGCGGGGGGTAGCTCGCGGACAACAGCGGACTTAGGGCGATGTGCCTTGAATGGTCGTGTGTGTGTTATCGCTACCAACATCATGTGCCACCCTCAACAGCATCATCAACCCTTCATGTCCTATCATCATCATCATCATCATCACCAAGCCACATAAATTTACACATCATCATCATGTGCCACCCTCAACAGCATCATCATCCCTTCTTGTCCTATCATCATCATGTGCCACCCTCAACAGCATCATCATCCCTTCATGTCCTATCATCATCATGTGCCACCCTCAACACCATCATCATCCCTTCTTGTCCTATCATCATCATGTGCCACCCTCAACACCATCATCACCCCTTCATGTCCTATCATCATCATGTGCCACCCTCAACACCATCATCATCCCTTCTTGTCCTATCATCATCATCATGTGCCACCCTCAACACCATCATCATCCCTTCTTGTCCTATCATCATCATGTGCCACACCCTCAACACCATCATCATCCCTTCATGTCATATCATCATCTTCACCAAGCCACACAAATTGACACATCATCATCATGTGCCACCCTCAAGAACATCATCACCCCTTCATGTCCTATCATCATCATCAAGCCCCACCCTCAACACCATCATCATCCCTTCATGTCCTATCATCATACCACATAAAGTATCAAACCGATTATTAGTGACACATCATCATCATCATGTGCCACCCTCAACACCATCATCATCCTTTCATGTCCTATCATCAAGCCAAACAAAGTATCAACCAGCGAAATTCTCTCTCTCTCTCTCTCTCTGTCTCTTTCTCTCTCTCACATTCATGGTAAACCAAAACAAAATTCGTTCTATATTTCACAACTTTATTAATACAACAAATATACAACACATATTTGAAAATATATATATATATTACTGTCCGGTTGTTGATAATTTTAAGCGTCTGGGTTTCCTCCCTCCTGTTTTGGCGGTACTGTCTGTTTGTGTTAAATGTCTATCAAACACGGGTGCATAGGAAGTTTCATTAGCCTTCAAAACACAACCGCCCTCCATTTTGACAAAACCTTGATCAAAGGTGGAATAGGTAATTGGTGACTCTGCTGAAACACCCGCGGCATTCATATTGGCTGCCGGATCTCTCGTCTGATTAACAAGAGCGAGGTTCCCTTGATTAACAAAGGGGGCGTGTAGTCGATGAGATTCGGGTTAACAAGAGATGGTATGTAGTTTTGGTGGTTAACGACAGGCGGCGTGTAGTTGATCTGATTAACGAGAGGTGACGTGTAGTTGATCTGGTTAACGAGAGGTGGCGTGTAGCTGATCTGGTTAACGAGAGGTGGCGTGTAGCTGATCTGGTTAACAACAGGCGGTGTGTAGTTGAGGTTAGCATAAGCGGTTAAAATTTCCTCTCGCATCTCAACTAACGTGATAAATTCCTCTCTCGATAGTGTTAGCCCAGTTCTGGTAGGAAACTTAAAAAAACTATCACCGCTATATGTCCTTATATTTATCAATGGTCTGTTACGAAAAACACAAACCGAGACTGCCTTAACGCCATCTTTAGACAATGGAACTACAGTCTCATTTCCACGTGATATAAATATGCGCTGATCACTGATATCAAACGAAATTGGCGTATTCAAGCTACACGACTCCATATTCAAAGAAAAACAAACACAAACCACCTGGCAACAGACGTTGGTTATGTGTGTGCGTGTACACTGATCGACTGGGGGGTTTTATACCCGTTACGTTTATCGGGTCGAGGACCGTCTATTTATAGTAGCTAACGCAATACGTTATCAGGCGTGGTAATCAGTCGTGTTGCGACATGTTCAGTGACCTCTGGAACTGACCCAATAGGGTGATGCGGCCTGAGACTAGGAAACTCCTTCCCCTGTAGTGTTAATATAGGTTGTGGATTTTAAAAATAGGTGTTAGTTGAAGAGGGGGAAACCTCGCGCGCTGACTTAAAATCACTCGTTGTTATTTTCGTCGGTGGCATAATCACTAAAGTTAGTAGCACTTGTGAGGATGGATCCCCGATGGAATCATCCCTTCACAGCTCTGATAGCCGGTCCTACCGGGTGTGGGAAAACGGTATTTGTGCAAATGTTTATACATAACCTTCATGAGCTAGCTGTCCCCGTACCGGAGGAAGTAATATGGTGTTATGCGGAATGGCAGCCGATATACGAGACTATGGGGTCAGTGAGATTTATCGAGGGTCTACCAGACGTCGATAAATTGGAAGGTGGTAAGAAGAGAAGACTGATCGTCATAGATGACTTGATGTCTGAGACGGACGAGCGGGTAACAAAATTATTCACCAAAGGTAGTCATCACAGAGATATTAGTGTGATGTACATTGTTCAAAATCGATTCGGAAAAAATAAAGAACATCGAACCATAAGTCTCAATACGCACTATTTAGTCCTTTTCAAGAACCCGAGAGACGGGAGTCAAATTATGAATCTGGGTAAACAAATGTACCCAGGTCAGGTGGGGTACCTCCAAGATAGTTTTAAGGACACGACAGCGACTCCTCACGGTTATTTGCTGGTCGATCTTCGTCAGGACACACCTGATAATCTTAGGTTGAGAACAAAAATATTCCCGGGGGAGAGACAAATCGTCTACTGTCAAAGTAGAGAATCATGTGTGATGAAGCAGTTAGACGGCACGGTGAAATGTTGAAATGTATGCGCGCCGCCTCGCCGACCGGTTTAAGAGCCATATTAAAAACATCCTCTCCCAAACTCATTAACTGTTTGTGCGAGTGTTGTCATAACATATTAAAAGGTAATGTTAGACTCACTCAGCGACAGAAGTGCGAGCTACGTCGACACAAGAACAAGTTGAGACTTCTCACTAAAAAGAAACCGAATCTTAAGCGGCGGAGAGAGATTCTACAAACCGGTGGGTTCATAGGTGCTTTGCTCCGTCCTATATTAAGTATTCTCGGTGGAGTACTAGGTGCGTAACAATGGCCAAAAAAAATATTTTGATGGATCCTCGATTCCTCGAGGGTCTTAAACAGACTACTACCACGTATACCCCACCCGAGGCGATCGGTGACAACTTGAGAGATTTAGATGATGAAATGCAACGTATCCTATTCCGCGATGATTTAGCACCCGTCGATAAGGCCAGAGTGTACCAACGTGCCCTGCATCAATATTTAACTAGATTGGAGCAGTATAAACGTCGCTCATTGGGTTCGGTCGATCTCATTCAACACAACACGGCAACAGAAAAAACACCTTCCCCACCGCCATCAATCGAGGTATCACCAGAGCAGACCAAGACACCACCACCAGCGGAAACCCCAAAGGTAGGTAATGAAACCACTCCGCCCGTAACCACGTATAAACTAAGACCTAAAAAAAGAAAGAGCGGAATCCCAACACCAAAATGGGAACGGTGGAGAAAATATTGAGACGTCATTACTTTGACCCTAGTCGACCAGGGGCGTATAGTGGTGCAACGGCCCTACAACGTAACACCAAACTGGGACTCGCAAAGATCAAACAATGGCTGAGTCATCAGGATACCTATACCCTTCATAAACCAATTCGTCGCAGATTTGAAAGGCGTCCCATTATAACGAGTGGCCCCCAACAGCAATATCAGGCAGACCTAATCGATTTGAGACATTTGAAAAACACAACGATGGATATTCCTATTTGGTTTCTTGCGTGGACGTTTTCAGTAAATTCGCGTGGTCTGTACCGATACGAACCAAAACGGGGAAATCCTTAGTGGAAGCCGTCGGTAAGAATTTCTCGATGGGAAACCCGCGAGTTTTCAAACCGATAAGGGGTCAGAGTTTCTGAACAGAACATTTCAGAATTCCTCGCTGACAACAACGTTCACTTTTTCACTACGCAGAACGAAGATATTAAGGCCGCCGTGGTGGAACGCTTTAATAGGACTCTGAAACAACGGATGTGGCGATATTTCACGAAATCCAATAAGTTGTCTTATGTCCGAGTCCTACCCGCCCTACTTCGAAGTATAAAAATAGCACCGGTCCACGTCAACGCAGACAATCAAGAACAGGTATGGAACACGTTGTATAATAGCAAACGCAACTTTAAATTTGAAAGACCCCTGTACAAGCCCGGTGATCGAGTTAGACTGGTCCTAGGCAGAGCCAATTTTAAAAAGGGTTATGCTCCGGTTTGGACGGAGGAACTGTTTTCCATCAGTCGAGTAAATGAAACAAACCCCGTTACATATGTGTTGAAAGACGATAAGGGCGATGAGATAGAGGGGTCATTCTACACATCGGAAATTCAAAAAGTTGGAGACAAGCACGAGTACAGAATCGAGAGTATCATTAACGAGCGTCGCACATCCTTTGGGCGAAAGGAGTGTTTAGTCAAATGGTTTGGGTACGATTCCTCATTTAACAGTTGGATACCGTCCAAGGACATTGTCAGATACAAAAACTAGAGATGCGAGAAGAAGAAGAAGTGGTAACTTTTGGTGGAGAGCCCGATTTGCGAGCCGTAAACTCGGGAGTGAGGTAGAGACGGCGAACCACGCTGTTGGAAGTCGATGTTTGGGAAACTATCCCCCTACTTAGAACTTGTCTTTATTTGTCAAGTGGTAGTTATATATACAGTTGTAGCGGTCTCGCTGTTCAATCTGACCACCGAAAAGCCAGACGCGAAGGAGGGAAAACTGTGGATAGCCCTACTGAGCAGCTGTTTGGGTTACATGCTACCGAATCCAAACTTGGAGAGGCGACGGTGAAATGAGTAAAAAAATGAGTTTTTATGTCACCCTGCCCAGCAATGCATCTATGGAACTTTTTAAGGATAATAACCCCGGCCACTTTTCGTTAAACTCCCTCAAACCATTGACATTTCGACGCAGTATGAGATCGCACTAGTGGAGATACAGTTTCCGCTAAATTATTTCAATGTAATAGAGGGTGATGTCTGGATTCGGTACGAATCACTCGATAACGACGATATTTGCGACGCTAGATTTTATTTCAACGTGACATTGGAGCCTGGGTTATACACGAAACCCGATGCGTTCATCGGAGCGTTGAATGCGTCGAACATAAAAGCGGAGGATGAGTCGTACAGTGGAGTGAAAGGGAAAAAAATGAGATTCATTTACGCAAAAGAGGTGAATAAAGCCATCTTGAAACTTTACGAAAAAGGAGTCAGTGTTACCATAAGCGACACTTTGAAAAACATGTTTGCCTTCCCCACGACCTCAATATCAGACACGGCTCCCGATATATTCAGCGTGGGTGTAATGGACTTGGAAAGTGTTGCGAAGAATGTCTACGTCTACTGCGATCTCGTTTCCCCCAGACCGGTCGGGGATGTGATGGTGCCTCTCCTCAGGAGCGTGCCTGTTCTCAATAGAAATCACACCTCGGTGTTTCAGATCTACGATAAGCCTCACTACCTACCCCTGAGTAGATTTTCCTTCGATACCGTCGAGATCCTTTTAGCCAACGAACACGGAAAAATATATTCCATTCACCAGTGGAACGTCGGTGCTAACGGTACACTTTCGATTGAAGAAACATCTCGAGCTGGTATAATGGTGAGACACACTCCCCTTCATAGAGATGTTGAGTTATACGAAGACTTTTACTGTTGTCAGGCGGGTGATGGGATGCCCGTGTTTATAGGAGGTCGAAGTCAGAGCGGTCGAGGAATCGGTAGTTTCTTTGGTGGAATCGGGAGGGCTATTTTACCCTGGTTAAAAACCGGCGGTAAGGCCTTGCTCAGAGAAGGCTTGGGGACCGGTCTGCATGTCGCACAGGACGCATTAGCCGGGAAAAATGTCGGTGAAGCTTTCAAAGAACGAGCTAAAGAGGCCGGTCAGCGGTTGATACACGGGGCCGTAGACCACCTGCGTGATAACAACCAATCAGGAAGTGGTTTACGAAAAAGCAGAAAGCGAGTTATGAAGCTACCTCCACCAGGAGAACCCGTTACGAAGAGGATAAAACCGACAGCTAGACGGTTCCCCCTTCATTCGGTGCACAACAGCGGGAAGAAGACGAAGACGAGGGTGGCAAAGGATATTTTCGACTAATAATGTCCCTCATTCACCCCAAATCGTCCGAATGTCTTCACTCTGGTTTGGATTTATTTAGCTTTCCACCCACACAGACATCTCTAGACTCTGGCTAGTTTATTGAAATTCGTCCGATCGCAGCTTTGTCGCATAGCGCACCGATAGAGTTTTTCATTTCTGGAAACAGCGAGGAGTATCTAGTTCTTTTCAACACGTTTTTACATCTGCGGGTCAAGATCACCCTCCCGAATGGTGATAGTGTACCACCCGATGCTGAGGTAGGACCGGTCAACAATTATCTTCACAGTCTATTTTCACAAGTCGACGTATCGCTAAACGACACGTTGGTTACACCGTCGGAGAATACCTATCCTTTTAGAGCAGTGTTTGAGGCCACGCTAAATTACAGGGAGGATGCGAAAACGGGATACTTGACGGCCGCTCTGTTCTACAAAGACACAGCTGGCCACCATGACGATTTGAAAGAAAATGAGGGTTTTAAAACACGGCGCGATTTGACTTCGGGTAGTAAAGAGGTTGAAATGATGGGTCGTTTGCACTCTGATGTCTTTGTGCAGGATCGTTACATGTTAAACAGAGTCGATGTAAAGATAAAACTCACGCCCTCGAAGGATGTGTTCAGCCTCGTGGCTCACGATAGCTCTGTGGGTTATAAGAGTGTTATCACCTACGCCGTGCTCGTGGTCAGGAAAGCTAAGCTAAACCCCGCGATTTCTCTGGCCCACGAAAAGGCTCTCTTAAGCGGGAATGCGCGGTACCCGATCAAGAGGGTTACCATCAAGACATTTTCCATCGCTAGCGGGATGTTCTCCCACAGTCAAGACAATTTATTTTTGTCTCAAACACCGACCCGTATAGTGATAGGTCTGATTACGGCCAGTGCTTTTAATGGTGTTTATACAGCTAACCCGTTCAATTTTCAACACTTTGGTCTGATTTATATGAACCTGACGGTCGACGGGAAATGTATCACGGGAAAGCCTCTAACTATGGACTTTGAACGAAATCAATACGCGAGAGCTTTCTTCGGCACAAATCTGGCCATGGGTCTGACTGGTAAAGACGCTGGGAATAACGTTGATTATAGAGAATTCAAGGACGGATACTGTCTATTTGGTTATGACCTCTCGTCCAGCCTACTGGACGGCTCCCATTTTGAGCTAACCACAAGCGGACCCTTGTCGATAGAACTCAAGTTTGCCGCTCCCACAACTACTCCCCTACAAGTTATCGTCTACGCCGAGTTGGACTCGGTGCTCGAGGTGTCCAAGACAAGGCAGATTCTAACAGACTTCGCCTTTTGAGAGAGAAAAAAGAATATGAACACGAGGGAGATTTATAACCTTTTGATGTCGGATATTTTCGTTCGACGTTGTTCCCTTGTTAGTGTCATTCCACGAAACCACTTACCGCCAAGCATCGATCCAACGGCGACCGCGGCCTTAGTCATAAACACCGACCCTGCCCACAAACCCGGTGAGCATAGTGTGGCCCTATTTTACAACGGTCTCGGCGAATGTGAGTATTTCGATTCCTACGGTTTGCCTCCCAGACACGTGGATATTTTAAACTTTTTAGAGCAAAACTCACACGTTCCATTCGTCTACAACCCGCGGGCGTTGCAAGATTTGTTTAGCAACACGTGCGGTCTATATTGTGTTTATTATATACTTCTTAAGTGTCGTGGCGCGAAACTTAACAGAATTCTCATGCCTTTTTCATCGAGACAGCACATAAACGACCGTATCATTTATCGTTTGCTCGCCCCGTGGATACTTCGGCTTCGAGGGGCCCGCGGATGCCCAAATTCAACAACCGGACAGTAATATATATATATATATATATATATATATATATATATATATATATTTTCAAATATGTGTTGTATATTTGTTGTATTAATAAAGTTGTGAAATATAGAACGAATTTTGTTTTGGTTTACCATGAATGTGTGTGTGTGTGAGAGAGAGAGAGAGAGAGAGAGAGAGAGAGAGAGAGAATTTCGCTGGTTGATACTTTGTGAGGCTTGATGATAGGACATGAAGGGATGATGATGGTGTTGAGAGTGGCACATGATGATGATGATGTGTCACTAATAATCGGTTTGATAATTTGTGTGGCTTGATGATGATGATGATGATGATGATAGGACATGAAGGGGTGATGATGGTGTTGAGGGTGGCACATGATGATGATAGGACAAGAAGGGATGATGATGGTGTTGAGGGTGGCACATGATGATGATAGGACATGAAGGGTGATGATGGTGTTGAGGGTGGCACATGATGATGATAGGACAAGAAGGGATGATGATGGTGTTGAGGGTGGCACATGATGATGATAGGACATGAAGGGTGATGATGGTGTTGAGGGTGGCACATGATGATGATAGGACAAGAAGGGATGATGATGGTGTTGAGGGTGGCACATGATGATGATAGGACATGAAGGGATGATGATGCTGTTGACGGTGGCACATGATGATGGTAGCGATAACACACGACCATTGAAGGCACATCGCCCCAAGTCCCCGCCCGCCCGCAAGCTACCCCCCGCGCAGACCCCTGTTAGAACCGCTGTTGCCCGCGAGAGACGACCCCTTTTAGAACCGCTGTCGCCCGAGATAATCGGCGAGCCGATCACGCACCACGAGGTAAGCCGTCACACACAACCGCACACCACGACCACCGAGATAAGGCGTCACGCACCAACGCACACCACGAGATAAGCCACGACCACCGAGATAATAAGCCGATTATCGGACTTTTGCACGGGTTTGGTGGCAGTTTCGTGCAGTATGGGTGCAAAATCTATTGTCTTTGGTGCTGTTTCGGTGCATGTGCGTGCATTTTTAGAATTGGTAAACAGCCACCAACACTACTAGTATGTGGGTAGCCTATTTTGGAAAGTATAGCCTATTTTGGAAAGTATTTTGAAAAGACCTTCTCTGCTGACAAGATCAAATGCCTTTGTAAGGTCGATAAAGGCGACGAAGAGAGGCTTTTTTCTGCTCTCTAGATTTTTCTTGAAGAAGGCGTAAAGAGAAAATCATGTCTGCAGTTGATCTTCCGGATCTAAAGCTGCATTGCGATTCAGGATATACGCGTTCTGTGAGTTTCTGTAGCCTTCTTAAGCTGACTCTGGCGTATGTCTTACCGATGATGCTGAGTAAGGAGATGCCTCTGTAGTTGTTGCAGTCGCTTCTATCTCCTTTATTTTTGTAGAGAGTTACAATCACGGAGTCTCTCATATCTTGAGGAATGGTTTATCTTTCCAGCATAGATGTAGCACTTCAAGCAGGGGATGTAACAATGCACTTTTGCAGGATTTAATAAGATCGGGAGGGATCCCATCTTGTCCTAGCGCCTTGCCGGTGGCCTAGCTATCTATGTCCCTGTTAAGTTCCTCTACAGTTGGTTCAATGTCTAACTCTTCCATAGGTGGGAGACATTTGATGGCGTCAAGGGCGTTTTGGTGTAACAGTGTTTTCTACTGAATAAAGTGATGAATAATATTCCACCCATCTTTCCATCTGTTTGCCTCTATCTGTTATTTTCTCCCAGGTGGATGTCTTTAGTGAGGTAATAGTGTATTTTGTTGATCCAAGGGCTTTCTTTATGCCATCACACATTACTTGTAGGTCCCAGTTTGAGATGCAGTCTGGATGCTGTCGCTAAGCTGGAGCCAGTACTCATTAGCACAGCGTCGAGCTGTTTGCTGGACTTTGTTTCTGGTCATTTTAATAGCCTGCAGAGTATTTGCATTAAAGTGAGCGCTTGTGATCTAAGAAGGCCGCGCGTTTAGCTTCGATTACGGGTTTACGATAACATTGGAGTTGGCTTTAAACCAATCGTGAGACTTAAATGTCAGTTTTACAAAAGTGCTAAAAGCCTTTTTGTAGATGATGTTGCAAAGATGTTCCCATTTTTCTACACGCTATTGTCGTGTTCGTGACTGCATAGCGACTCCTATAGGATCTTGTTGAACTCTCAACCAATCCTGAATGTGTTAGTTTGCTAGTGTCTAAACGTGGTCTCTACTCTGCCTGCTTGGCATAGTGGAACCTTCCTGGGCAGTAGCTTGATTTTGCAGCAGACTAGTGAATGATCCGAGTTTCAGACTGCACTGCGGTATGACCGTGTGATGATTACAGATTTGAGGAAAGGGCGTCTGACAAGTATCAAGTCCAGCTGGTGCCAGTGTTTCGACCGTGGGTGTCTCCAAGATAATTTATGTTGCGGTTTGGTTTTGAAGAAAAGTATTTGTAACGCACAGGTTATGATAGGCGCAAAACTCTAGAAGTCGCTGGCCGTTTTCGTTTAATTTACCAACTCCACAGCTACCGAGGCAAGTCGGCCACGAACTGTGGTCTGCACCAATTCTAGCATTTAAATCCCCCAGTAGAATAATGTGATCTTGTCCTGGTATACTTTCCATGACTTCTGTCAAATTTTCGTAGAAATTGTCCTTGGTTTCAGATGAAGAGAACAAGGTCGAAGCGTATACACTTATAAGGGTAACTGGTCATGCTTTTGTGTTAAGGCGAAGTGTTAGTATCCGCTCTGATGCATTCTGGCCAAATGTAACCAGGCCTTTCAGAGATTTTTTCACAGCAAATCCCATACCGTGTTCTCTGATATCGTCGCTGTTCTTTCCTTGCCAATAGAACACGTAGTCCGCCTCGTTCAGCATGCCTGAACCTGTCAAACGCGTCTCTTGAAGTGTGGCTATATCTACCTGGGGTCTTTTCAATTCAATATTGATTATGGCTACCTTTCTGGCATTGTTTATGTCGTAAAAGTTGTCAGATAGGCCAGTTTGCATTGTGCGGACGTTCCATCAACCCAAACGTAGGTTGAGTTTCTTGGTTGTTGGTTTCACTTGTGTGGATGGTAACCTCTTCTAGAGTGTCCTCTCCAGGGCACGAGCTTGGACAGGAATAGAAAGAGACCAGTTGTTGCCCCGCAACAAGTTTCTCCACTCCAGGCAGCCGAGCGGTCCAAAGGTCTAGCAGGGCAAAAATAGTTTGGTGCCGACTGCGCGGCAGGAGTTGCCAGAGCAATGTTGAAATCAACACTGAACTGCCTTAGGGACTCCATCTCCGGATTTTTCCTCAGGATTTACACCCGAAGTCTATTCCGTGAACGGGTACCCGCTTGACCGCTGGTGTTTATAATTGGAGATGACCTTCTCCTAGATGTGCTGCCATTTTTAGGCTGATGGGTCACATCTACCCGGGATGAGGTTAGGGCGCCTCCAATTCGCCGGCGAAAACGTCATAGAGCATTTTATAGAAATAGCTACCCCACGCAACTAATTCACCCCACCCTCTGTAATCATCACGTGACTTCGTTTTGCGTAACGCCTCTGGTTATTCTATATTCGCAGCACGCCTCTATATCTAGAGGCCTGTCACTGTTCCACAAGTGGACACGTTTAGAAGTAGGTCAAGCCTAAGATCAATAGCAGATCTTAGTAAAGTAAAGAGTAAGTAAACAACCCCGTCAGGCAAAGTGGCGTATGGGGAATATGGCGTTAGTGACCATAATTTTTACAGACCTTCGGCACATGATTTTTGGGGTAATGTGGTCGGTATTACGCCCGTGCTGCTTCACTTTCCCAGAAAAAAAATCCGGTATCCATTTAAGGCTGGGTGAACCCGGAAGCCATCGTTCAGGATCGAACCCGACCGCTTGTCCTTTGTAGTCCAGTTCACTAACCAGCGAGCTATAGCAACAGCAGATCTTGAACATTTATAATTGAAGCGAGTGCTATTTTTGTTAAGAATCTTGTTGATCATGACTTTCCTGCAAAATATTCTCATAAGTGTAATTTATAAACTTAACGATCTTACCGTAGACAAGATACAACAGAATTAAATTGTGCCTGTTATTGATGCATATATATATATATATATATAGTATTGTATAGTGTGATTATTTTAAGATCCATAAGGGACATAAATGCCTGGAGTAAAAATTGGAGATCATAATATAAATAATATAAGGTATGATGATTCAGTTTTTATCACTAAGAATGAAAATGAGTTATAAAAAGTGTTAGACATTATAGTGAAGGAAAGCAAAAATAAAGCATCAAGCCTTCATAGGAAAAAGACAGAAGTAATGGCAACAACAAAGAAAAAGACATCAACGCAGTGCACAATAAAGACAAGTGGAACAATATTAAAACAGGTAAATGAATTTAAATATGTGGGAACAATGTTAACCTCAGATGGTAGATGTACAACAAAGGTGAGATGCAGAATGGCTCAGGCAAAAAAAACTTTCCAAAAAATGAGGAAGATACTATGCAATCCATTTTTGACAATAGAAACAAGAAAACAGAGTTTTTAAATGTTATGTAGAGCCAGTCTTAATATATGGACGTGAATCATGGACAATAGAACATCATACAAGAAAATCAGTGGAGACTGTAGAAATGTAGTTTTACAGAAGAATATTTAGAATACCATGGACAGCTAAGAAGAGTAATGAAAATGTTTTGAAAGAGACCAGAGCAAAAAGACGACAGTTAATTTCCAACATTAGGAAAAAACAATCATCATTTTGTGGCCATGTAATGAGAAGGGAACAGCTGGAATATATTGTGAAAACCAAAAATTGAGGGATGAAGTGACAGAGGGAAACAAAGAAAAAAGATATCAAAACAGCTTAAGAGAATAACTTGACAGAATGTCAACAACAGAAGTGATAAATAACTTTTGAGATGGAAAGTTGTGGAGCGACATGATCACCTACTCCACCAGGCATTGTACTTGATGATGATGATAACACGGTGAACGGAAGCAACAATCGGCAGAGCAACGTTTAAAGAAGAGATGAATTCAAAATCATAAGACAAAAGGTGCAGGAGAAAAGAGATGAGATCAGGCAACACAAAATGTATCTTTCCCACTCTACAGTCGCGTTTGTTTATCCGAAATTGTAAATTCAGTCACGAGAGAAGCTGCTCAGTAGAACAACATCCAGCATAAAACATGAATGTGTTACAAAACTTGTGTCAAATCATGACTGTTTGCTACCAACCGGCTTTCAAGACGCCGAAAACCATATAATGAGACTATACTAAATATATAAATCACTAACATAGAATTATGGAAATGTACCAGTCAAATACCAGTGGATAAATAGATACAGCGAAGTCGATGGCGCTGGATAGGGCACACACTGCAAAGTCAACTGCATTACACTACAGGCCATTTTTGGAATCACCAGGGTAAAAGTCAAAGAGGAAGACCAAGAAATTCTCGAAGAACACAAATAGAAGCAGAGTTGAAGATGATGGGAAGACATGGAATGATCTTGAAAGAATGGCAAGAAACAGAATGTCTTGGAAAGTGTTTGTTGAAGACCTATGCTCCACAGGGAGCTAATAGGTAGAAGAAGAAATATATGCATATATAAGTTAATAATATTTAATTATGATTAGATAACAAGAACGATCTCATTAAGTTTGGAATATTCTCAATTATTGAAGGTTGTTTCAGATTGGATAGTGTTGTCAGCCTTCGCCAGTCATAGTTGACTATGGATTTTGCAACACCCATAGGACATGTTTTTTAAAAAAATGTTCTTTCGCCGTGTATTCTCTATTTCTATGAAACTGTCTGGTTCATTTTTGAGATTGAGCATTAGAGTATATTTCCAGAGATGTCCTAACATCATCGAGCGCTATACATAAAAAAAAATAAAATATGACGATCATCATTTTCAGAGGGACGTGAACTTCGGTCAATATGGTGGATAGGCGGCAGGGACCATTGAAGGCGATGTCTGAAAGTGTTCCTTGTTGCAGTTTCCTCATATTCCAAGTCTGGCTTGTTGCAGGAGCTACTGAGTTAAGTGCTCAGTGCACACTGTGAGCTGTGCGTTTCATCTGTTTTGATCGTGTTTCGATATTACGATTGTTTGCGATGAATGATGATATCGTATGATGGAGGACAGATGTCTGTGTTCACTTTCTGTGCGGTTTCGCTGTATGACTTTTGGCGTGTGCTGAGACTGCTATAACGGGGATTACAACTACCTTTCTTTGTTTGGGAGATGAGATAGTAATTCGGATGATACCACTAGCACGGGCGGTTGAGCAATTATGGATTTTTAATTCGTTTACAGTGATACTGGGGCCTTCCATTACCATAACAATCCAAAGGTTGCGATCTGCAGCTATTTCTTACCAGGCTGCAAGGTTTATATTCGGAGTCTTGAGAGTCTCACTCTCTCTCTCTCTCTCTCTCTCTCTCTCTCTCTCTCTCTCTCTATATATATATATATATATATATATATATATATATATATATATATATATATATATATATATATATATATATATATATAAACACACAATTCAGGTTTTGAATTATTTCTTTAATTGTTCATAATGACTGTCATCATAACTTACGACCTTGATGACCTTGTGTGTTCAAAATTTCGTCGTTTTCTGAAGTGACTAGACACCTATAGGTACATTGTCCGCAACGCTGTAATGTCAGTTCTAGAACAGTAGCTTTATAATGTTCCCCAACTGGTACTATTAGCACAGACAAAATGCTGAAACAGCTCAGCAACTATTTATTGTGATTTGTTTTTATCATTTGTCCTCTGTAAGCTATGAATGGTTCATACAATTATCATGACCGGCAGCTTTCATGTCAAACGTGAGGTGTCAACATTTTGTTGATGTCACAGCTTTTTCAGGGAGCCACGACAGCTCACTTGAACTGGTCTACTAAGGTCAAGATGTGGTTCATCAAGCTTCAAATGAGGATCGAATTAATTTGTAGTATTAATGGTAGAAGTGAAACGTGATAGCCCAGTTGTTAGTGAACTGGACTACAAAGGAGAAAAGTTAGGTTCGAGCCTGATCAACAGCTTCGGGTTCACCCAGCCTTAATTAGGCGCCGAATTTTTTTCTGGGAATGAAAAGCGGCACGGGTGTAATACCGACCATATTACCCCCCCCCCCCCCCACATATATTATGGTCACTATCACCATATTCCTTATACACAACTTGCGTAACAGGACTCTTTAAGTTTTTAAATAAGCAACAATAGCGTCCATGCAAGCCGGATCTTTGATCGCTTTTGGTGTGATTGTTTCGAGTGAATTGAAATAGAGCAGCAATGGTAGATACTTAGATTATCAGTGACCTCCTTTATATTTGTCGCATGTGTAGTCGAAAATGGCTCTTATGGACAACGACTTTGCTGAAGACATAAACCTTACAGTAGCGTTCTGTGTAACTGGTTTTGTTTTACTAAGAAAAGTCTATGGCTTAAAACAGTTCTGTTGCTGTGTTTATTTTCAATATGTTTAATTGAGGAAGCCTGAATGAGGAAGGTCTCATTAGCTACCGACGGTCGGACAACCCGTGTTCGATTCCCGCTGGAAGCAGTTTGTGAATTGAGCTCGTGGTTGGAAAAAATACCCTCTCGGGTGACCCACCCGCTGGCAGAAATGGGTACCAGGATAGCACTCTGTGAAGACGAGGAATGGCGTCTCTTTCGTGAGTTCAGGCAATACTAGACAGGAGTCTCCGAACACTTCTGGATAGACGGCCGAAAATATAGAGGTAAAAACCCGCGTGCCAAGACGCCGATTTAAATCTCGTACCTTTACCACATGAATGAGGAAGTAGCTGCATGTAAATATTCCTCATTTCAATGGAAATCGTTTAGAACGTTCGTCTATGCCATCGAATATGGCATGTTCGCAGGCCAACCTTGTTAACATATCTACCGACCCATTTTAGAAGGTTCTGTGACAAGAAGTGGAGCGTATATAGATAATTTCCTACTGCAAGGAAACTAGTAAACAGATAATTGATACATAGCGCAGAGAGATCAGCTACTTTCATGGGAAGAAACATGATTTATTGGAGAAAAAAAAACGTGTCTATTGCATCATCTATCTGTCGGTTTATTGTCAATTGTCAATGTCTCTATATCAATATCAATAACATAGATATAACAATTTTACAAGTCACAGAAAGTACCCTTGATATAAACCACATCATTGGTTTAAGCCTGCATTGCCTACCGGGAAAATGCAGAATATGATAAAAGAAGAAAAAAAGGAGTCAAAGTTTCTGATGGTCAAAATATCCGTCGGTCAATCGTTTGGCCATACACGAGTAACTTCCATGTAGTTGACATTTTCATGTTTGGTACAGCACAAATGTCGACGTTAACAAGTAATAACAACTAGAGTGGCTGTTTATGTTCGATTATTACTTATGTCGACATTTAACTTGACATAGGTTTACATGATTGTTATAGGAAAAATTAAAAAATAGAAAAAAATGGCATGTAAGAAGCTTTACGTGATAAATGGACGACACAGACTAAACGACGTTTCGGCCCAATAGGCCTTCATCAGGAAAACAATCGAAATGTGTTAAAGAAAACAAAATTATCTATCCTGTATGTAAACAGAGGTCAAAACGAAAAGGAAATAGCAACCAAGTGCGGCTGTCGTGAACGTACAGAAACGTGCAGAAATGTGCGCAAATGCACACAGAACCAGAGGAGTTCACACAGGGGTCAGTGAGCAAACACAAAGGAGAAACAAAAGAACAGCAGACCAACAGGTGCTCAAAAGGCAGCAAGAGTGAAATGTCCGAGAGTGGGGTACAATAATAACAAATAAGGGGTAAGGTGCACAGAAAAAAGGTATAGAGGAGAACACCGAAGTGTCTCATTAGGGACTCGAGGGGTAGAACTATAAATAGCATGGCATAGTAAGTAGACCAAAGAACCCATATATGTGCAGTAGAGAAGGCTATGCAAAAGGGAAGAAGCAACCAAAAGGAAACTATGTATATGAGTGTGATACATTCATACCTCGTGGGGTCAGCGAACCATACTGGACTATGAGGCGATTTTCCAAAGAATAGCGGC
Organism: Megaustenia siamemsis; assembly: GCA_032433765.1. Lineage (NCBI taxonomy): Eukaryota > Metazoa > Mollusca > Gastropoda > Stylommatophora > Ariophantidae > Megaustenia > Megaustenia siamemsis. Next base: position 37,334,857 of record JAVIAB010000159.1, on the reverse strand, counting down.
TGCGGTCTCCAGAGTGACAAAGGACAATACCAGTGACACGGATGTCGTCTTTGCCCTTGTGATCAGGGGAGTTGAAGTGGGAAGACACCGGAGTACCAGTATTCTGTTGGACATCACGTAGATGTTCACAAAATCTTTCCGCTAAACTTCTCCCAGACTCACCAATATAGGTAATGTGGCATCGTTGGCATATGATGGCATAAATGATGTTGCGGGACACACATGTGAAGCTATGCTTGATCTCGAACCGTCCATTAGGGAACAAGACTGAGTCAGTAGGGAGCACATAGGCACAGGTGATACAGTTACGACAACAAGGGGCCGTACCGAAGTATTGAGGATGGGAGCGAGGGAGATGGCTCCTAACCAAAATATCTCTCAAATTCCTGTCGCGCTTAAAAGCGATCATCGGGGGGTCACTAAAAAGTAGACGGGTAGTGGGATCAGAGAGGAGAATGGAACGGTAGCTGTTGAGTATCCTCACAGTAGCTAAGTTGTGAGGATGATATGTGAGGGTGAGTATAGTTCTCTTAGAAGGGGGGCGGTTGGAAGGAGTGAGTGCCTCGGGACGGGAAATAAGGAGGACCCGCTTGAGGGCAGACTGGAGGATCGAGTTTGGATAAAGACGGTGGCTAAAGAAACCTAACATGAGGTTAGCCTGTAGGAGGAAATCTTGGTCATCCTGGCAGATGCGACGGAGACGCAATAACTGGGAGAACGGAATAGAATCACGACAAGAAGTGAATGGGATAAAGTGTAGAGAAGATAACTGTGCCCTAGAAAACTTCCCCGCTCTAATTTATCTCCATCTGAGCTTCGGGCCCTCTCTAATCTCCGCCGCCGAGAAGACATTGTCATCAAACCAGCCGATAAAGGGGGAGCGGTGGTAGTTTGGCGCAGAGACTTATACATTTCAGAGGGTAACAAACAACTATCCAATACCATGTTTTATAAACCCCGTCCTGACGACGCTACTGTCCCCCACAATAAGCAGGTCCAATCTACCATCAAGGAACTGATCCGTGACCACCTCCTTCCCCCTAGCGCGTCTCGCCTTATTATCCCGAATAGTAGTCTTGGGAAACCATCTTTCTATATGCTCCCCAAAATTCACAAAATCGACTATCCAGGACGCCCCATCGTGTCTACGTGTGCTTGCCCGACTGAACACATATCTGACTATCTAGACAGTGTCTTCCAGCCCATGGTTGCAAGTCTTCCTTCATATGTCAAGGACACTAACCATGCACTTAATATCTTCTCTTCTATCTCTCTCTCCCATGGTTGCTCATACCGATTTTTTACCCTTGATGTTTGCTCCCTCTACACCATTATTCCTCACTCCGACGGTCTCTTAGCTCTACATTTCTTTCTTGACCAGAGACAACACCCCTCTGTGGATACTGCCACCCTTCTCCGCCTTACTGAGCTTGTACTCGGCCTCAATACCTTTGAGTTCGATGGTAACTTCTATGACCAGGTTAGTGGAGTAGCCATGGGCACCAAGATGGGCCCCAGCTATGCTTGCCTGTTTATGGGCTACATTGAGTACCAAATTCTCAATTCATATCAAGGTCCCCTTCCCATCATATACCTTTGGTACATTGATGACTGCTTCGGACTTACCAATCTACCTGAGGATGACCTCTCCAGGTTTATCGACTATATTGGTAGCTATCACAAAGCTATCAAGTTCACATCTTGTACATCCACTTCCTCTGTCACCTTCCTAGATCTTATCGTTTCTTTGGGTACTTCTGGCCTCCATACCTCGGTTTTCTATAAACCCATAGACGCCCATTGTTATCTTCTCTACACTTTATCCCATTCACTTCTTGTCGTGATTCTATTCCGTTCTCCCAGTTATTGCGTCTCCGTCGCATCTGCCAGGATGACCAAGATTTCCTCCTACAGGCTCACCTCATGTTAGGTTTCTTCAGCCGCCGGCTTTATCCAGACTCGATCCTCCAGTCTGCCCTCAAGCGGGTCCTCCTTATTTCCCGTCCCGAGGCACTCACTCCTTCCAACCGCCCCCCTCTGAGAGAACTATACTCACCCTCACATATCATCCTCACAACTTAACTACTGTGAGGATACTCAACCTCTACCGTTCCATTCTCCTCTCTGATCGCTTTTAAGCGCGACAGGAATTTGAGAGATATTTTGGTTAGGAGCCATCTCCCTCGCTCCCATCCTCAATACTTCGGTACGGCCCCTTGTTGTCGTAACTGTATCACCTGTGCCTATGTGCTCCCTACTGACTCAGTCTTGTTCCCTAATGGACGGTTCGAGATCAAGCATAGCTTCACATGTGTGTCCCGCAACATCATTTATGCCATTATATGCCAACGATGCCACATTACCTATATTGGTGAGTCTGGGAGAAGTTTAGCGGAAAGATTTTGTGAACATCTACGTGATGTCCAACAGAATACTGGTACTCCGGTGTCTTCCCACTTCAACTCCCCTGATCACAAGGGCAAAGATGACATCCGTGTCACTGGTATTGTCCTTTGTCACTCTGGAGACCGCAGCCGCTATTCTTTGGAAAATCGCCTCATAGTCCAGTATGGTTCGCTGACCCCACGAGGTATGAATGTATCACACTCATATACATAGTTTCATTTTGGTTGCTTCTTCCCTTTTGCATAGCCTTCTCTACTGCACATATATGGGTTCTTTGGTCTACTTACTATGCCATGCTATTTATAGTTCTACCGCTCGAGTAGAGGATACTTCGGTGTCTAATTCTCCTCTGTACCTTTTTTCTGTGCACCTTACCCCTTACTTATTTTTATTGTACCCCACTCTCGGACATCTCACTCTTGCTGCCTTTTGAGCACCTGTTGGTCTGCTGTTCTTTTGTTTCTTCTTTGTGTTTGCACACAGACCCCTGTGTGAACTCCTCTGGTTCTGTATGCATTTGCGCACATTTCTGCACGTTTCTGTATGTTCACGACAGCCGCACTTGGTTGCTATTTCCTTTTCGTTTTGACCTCTGTTTACACACAGGATAGATAATTTTGTTTTCTTTAACACATTTCGATTGTTTTTGTTTTGGTTGTTTCGTTATTAGTTTTGTGTGTGTGTGTGTTTTTGCTTGTTCCTGATGAAGGCCTATTGGGCCGAAACGTCGTTTAGTCTGTGTCGTCCACTTATCACGTAAAGCTTCCTACATACCATTTTTTTTCTATTTTTTAATTTTTCCTCACATTCAGCATTACTGCAGCTTCGCATTTTTATGTCTTAACCCTTTACATGATGTTATACTAGGATTATCATTACTGTACACCGGAATATCACATAGGTGTTCAGATATATTCCCCCCCCCCCCCCCGCCATAAATATCGAGAATCTCCGAGGAGAACTCTGACAAATGTGCACGAACTCTGTAGAACGGTCTGAGATTCATATATTGATGCGGGAATATTTAATCTTTTCCTCTACATCGTTTTATATTTAAAAAAAAATAAATAAAGTACCCCCGTCACGCGAAGTGGCCATAAATTTTACTGACCTTCGGCACATTTTTTTCCGGGGTAAAGTGGTCGGTATTATGCCTGTGCCGCTTTACTTTCCCAGAACAAAAATCCGGTACCCATTAAAGGCTGTGTGAACCTAAAGCCGTCGGTTGGGATTGAACCCTACCTATTGTCCTTTGTAGTCCAGTTCACTAACCACTGAGCTAACGCGGCTCCCTCGTTTTATAAAGCTAAACAATAAAGACACAAATGATCGGTAAAACGAGTCAAACAGAGACGTGTACGGAGTGGGTAGTGGTAATAAACAATTAATGGGGAAAGTAGTAAAACAAGATAGGGCGATTTTTATATTCGTGATTACTTTGAATGTGGTTTATATTAACATTATAATTATCATCAACATAATAATAATCATTCACCGTCGTAGTTATTTTACTATGTCATCATTATCATCGCCGTAGTTATTTTACTGTGTCATCATTATCATCGTCGTAGTTATCTTATTATGTTAATATTATTATTGCGTTAGTTATTTTATTATGTCATCATTATCATCGCTGTATTTTTTTATTATGTCATCATTATCATCGCTGTAGTTATTTTATTATGTCATCATTATCATCGTTGTAGTTATTTTATTATGTCATCATTATCATCGCTGTAGTTATTTTATTATGTCATCATTATCATCGCTGTAGTTATTTTATTATGTCATCATTATCATCGTTGTAGTTATTTTATTATGACATCATTAACATTGTTTTAGCTATTTTATTATGACATCAGTATCATTGTCGTAGTTATTTTATTATGTCATCATTATCATCGTCGTAGTTATTTTATTATTTCATCATTATCATCGCCGTAGTTATTTTATTATTTCATCATTATCATCGTCGTAGTTATTTTATTATGTCATCATTATCATCACCGTAGTTATTTTATTATTTCATCATTATCATCGCCGTAGTTATTTAATTATGTCATCATTATCATCGTCGTCATCAGAATTAAAACAAATAACATCCCTAATTGCACCTGAAAATCTATACTCAACTATGATTGCCGGAGGCTACTATAACATCAGAATCAATGAGTAAATTAGTCGTCGGATTATCCACATCGAACAACTATCTACAAGCGCTCAGATCTCTCCCCCAGCAAACCCTTCAATGTGAAACGATCACCTGGTTCACACGTCTTCACTTGTTCTCATCGCAGCTCTCCTGAATTTAGGAAACATCCCTCTTGACTAACATGAAGATCCCGGCGTGGCACCATGGCGGTAGATTCACGAATATTATAGATATCTGTATCATCTCGCCCTTCTTTTCGAACATACGGTTAGGGATACACGATAGTCCTTTATTATTACGTAACACACGCAACATTGTCAGCTAAAGAACGAAGCCAGTTGCACAAAAACTACAGCGCTGGCGCAGAATCGTTAAAGCTGAAGTTTCGGTTGACTGGCATAACGATCTACATGAAAGAGCTGACAATTATCGGCGCTAAACAAATCCAATGGTGGTTATCATAACCATTGTCGCCATTACGATCTCAATAATTATTATCATCTTCGTCATTATCATCATTGAAATCATCATCACAATCATCATCATTGCCATAAATATAATAATTTTTATAATTATTATTATCATCATCATCATTATCACAATCACCATAATCGTAATCATCAAGGATTGTACCCCGCGTCACAACTGGTCTGATCATGATTCTCCAATCTCTTATACCTCTTATTAGTCTATTTACATTTTGAATCTACTGCACATTACAATCACGTTGCAAGGCAATAAGGGAATACTGAAAAAGGTAGCTCGATGGAATCAGAAAGTCGCTAATTAAATGCAACACATGAACTCGTGACGCAAGGACCAGCTTAGACATGCACAAGCCACTCTGCAAAGCGAAGCAAGAAGCGCAAATGTATACCGCAACAATCTATGCTCTTAAATACAGAAATCCTCAGACAGGGGCGAATCAAAAACCATGCATGACAATATAAAAAATCCCTCGGACAAAAAATAACCAAAATAGCTCACCTAAAATTCAAGTTTGCATAACCTATTACTGACAAGGGTTAACAAATGGAAAGATGGGTAGAACACTACTCCAACCTATACCATGACGACAGACCAGCAAACACAGTTCTAGCCCAGTCAATACCTAAACATCCTACACCGTCTGAGCTGGATGGTGAACTTACTATGAACGAACTTGCTGACGTCACAAATGCCCTCTCAAGCGGCAAAGCTGCATGGGAAGACAACATTCCAACAGAAATTGAGTTATCTGCGGGTCATCATCAACCAACCTTGATAGCCAACCTTTTCATTTTTTTCATTTCTCGTACTCCCGCATTTAGAGGGACGTAGATTACGTAGACAAAGGTGACAGTACGTATTCCACAGAGATACTAAAGGAAAACTTAAACTGACAATCTTCTATAGAAAATGTTAATTAAAAGCTGGAGAAACTGAGAAATACCCCCTAATATTGAAAATGGTAATGCCATAACACTCTACAAAAACAAAAGTGATAAGGGTGATTGTAATAACTACACAGACACCTCTCTCTTTGGTACAGCCGGCAAGGCCTTTGCGAGAGTAATACTAAAACGCCTGCATAGACTTGCAGAACGTATTCTTCCCGAGTCTCAATGCGGCTTCAGAGCCGGGAGATCAACTATAGGCATGATTTTCAGACTTAGATAATTACAAGAAAAACGCCAGGAAGAAAATATGCCGCTCTATATTGCCTTTGTGGATCTCACAAAAGTCTTCAACTCAATAAATAGAGATGGGCTCTGCAGGGTGTTGGAAAGCATAGGCTGTCCACCTAAATTACTTAAATTGATTATGTCCTTTCATGAAAACAGGAATGTCAAAATCCACTTTGATGGGTGTTCATCAGAGAGTTTTAAAATGAACAACAGAGTGAAACAGGGATGTGTCATTGCCCCAATCCTTCTTGGCATCTTTTTTGCTGCCCATCTAAATTACGCATTCGAAAGCAGCTCAGGAAACATTTACATTCGCGCAAGATCAAATGGTTCAACTTAGCACGACTGAGAACAAAAGCAAAAACAAAAGTTGCCCTACTTAAAGAACTTTTATTTGCTGACGATGCAGCCCTAGTCGCTCATAGTGAAGTCATCCTACAATCTCTGATCAACAACCTTGAGAAAGCATGCGACCTTTTTTCACTGTCAATTAGTGTTCAGAAAACAGTAATTCTAAGTCACGGCGACATCAAACCTTTGTTAATCTCTTTGAAATAGTGTCCACTTGAGTCAGTTCAGAAATTCATGTATATTGGATTCACAATCACGTCAAACAATTCTCTTCATGTTGAAATGCACAGCCTAATTGGAAAGGCAGCATCGAATTTCGGCAATCTCACAGAAAGTGCCTGGAACATCACGAAATTAACACTAAAGACCAAAATCTTAATATGTCAGACCTGTGTGCTTAGCATACTGTTATATGGATCAGAAAACAGGGCAACATACTCAAATCGTGAAAAAAGACTAAATATCTTCCACACTAGGATGACACAGTCCTAATATCAGAGATAGAGAATGAACTACAAAAACTGATAGACATAAGACAAGAAAGCAACAAGAAAGGTCTAAGTCTGAATACCAAGAAAACAGAAGTAGTGGTCATATCGAAGAAACAATCATCACCATCATGCAGCATAAAAATAAACAGGACAAATCTTAAACAAGTGCAACGTTTCAAATACTTGGGCACAATAATAACATCAGATGGAAAGATGCAGCACAGAAATAAAAAGCAGAATAGCTCAGCCAAAATAGCATTTCAGAAAATGAAATATATCTTATGCAACAAATCTATGTCAATAGAAGTGAGAAAGAGAGTTCATCGGTGCATAGAACCAATCCTGACCTATGGAAACGAACCATGAACAGTAGACAAACAAATGAAAAGACGATTAGAGGCCACAGAGATGGGATTTCTCAGAAGAATGTTGAAAGTTTCATGGACAGCTGAAAAAAAACCAATGAGGAAATTCTCAAAGAGGCCAACACAAAAAGGCAGCTCCTAAAAAACATCAGAAAGAAACAATGTGTATTTTTTGGCATCATGAGAAGAGGAAAGTTGGAATACTTGGTTACAACTGGCAAAGTACAGGGAAAAAGAGGTCGTGGACTACAAAGAGAGAAAATACTAGATAGCTTGGTGTCATAGCATGGCAAAAAGTCAATAACAGAGCTGATACGATGAATTGTAGATAGAAGTTTGTGGAAGGACATGATCGCCTACGCCAACCGGTATGGCACATAATGATGATGATGATGATGATCTTCCACATGCGATGTCTTTGCAGAATATTGCACATCAAATGGCAGGACAAACTAAGCAACTTAATAGTCTTGCAACGTGCTAAGACAGAAGCCGAAGGTTAAGATGGTTGTGGCACGTCCAGCGAATGGAAGAAAACCGCATTTCCAGGCAAAAACTATATGGTGAACTAATACACGGAAAAAGACAAAAAGGCAGACCTAAACTACGATGTAGAGATACTTGTAAGTCATCTCTGAATGACTTCTCCATCTGTGAAAATGACTGGGAACATCTGGCAAGTGATCGCACATCATGGGGAGCATGTAAAAGGAATTGTATATCATTTGAGACTGTGCTAAGGTAAAACTTAAAAGAGAAGACTTCTGAAAAAAAAAAAAAGATGGAGAACCCTGTGGTCTTGACTCGTTCATTCTGTGGCCGACTGTGTTTGTCAAACATTAATAGAATCAGCAACAAGAGAAGTTGTTCGAAAAAAAAAATAAAGCTCCAAAAATATACACTTTAGCGTCGACTAAACCTTCTGACAAGGCGAACAGGGTCATATATGTAGTGTGAGTGGTTTCCTTGAATAAAGTAAAAAAAGTAAAGTACCACTGTCACGTCAAGTGGCGTATAGGGAAATATGGTGTTAGTGACCCAATATTTTACAGACCTTCAGCACATGATTTTTGGGGTAATGTGGTCGGTATTACGCCCGTGCTGCTTTACTTTCCCAGAAAAAAATCCGGTACCCATTTAAGGTTGGGTGAACCTGGAAGCCGACGGTTGGGATCGAACCCTACCCCTTGTCCTTTGTAGTCCAGTTCACTAACCATTGAGCTATCGCGGCTCCCTTACTTGAATAAGGTATGGCCAAATCACGCGTAGGATTTAGGAGTAACTATCATTTGTCAGTTCTGAGAGTTTATCTTTTATACTGACTCTACGAGAGACTAATGGTTATGATTTATGATTATGGAAGGCCCCGGTATCAGTGAAAACAAATTAAAATTCATAATTACTCAACCACACGTGCTAGTAGAATCACTCGAATTAATACCTTATCATAATCTCCAAATCAAAGAAAGGTAGCTGCAGTCCCCATCATAGCAATCTTAGCACACGCCAAAAGACATAAGGCGAAACCAGAAAGTGAACACAGCTATCTGTTCACCGTCGTACGATATCATCATTCATTGTAAGCAATCGGAATATCGAAACACGATGAAAACGGATGAAACACACAGCTCACGATGGGCAAAGAGTACTTAACTCAGTAGCTCCCGCAGCAAGACAGAGACTTATATGAGGTTTCAGTTACTTGTTTTTTTTATGAGTGTTCATTGGTTGTAGTCTGAGTAATTGTTGTTTAGCAACGATTTTGGAATTTTAATGATTGAATTATTCTTATGAGCTGATATTTTATTTGAAGTCATAGCAACGAGTGACATGTTCACTGGAGTCACTGACTGAAGTAAATTAGAAACAGTGAAGCTGTCAGTCGTTTGTCTTTAGTTCGGACCAGCGCCACCGCAATCGGGGCATTCCCATATCCGCTATGCAGAAAGTTCCAGCAACAATAGAAGTGTTTATTTATTCACTGTTCCTGTTCTGCATTAATTTACCCTTATTGGTGCAGCGTTCCACCATTCCTTTGACATGTGGATTATCCCCATCTTTCTTGTCGCCTTACTGTGAGTTGTGTTCTTCTAAAGCCCTCACAATGTCCAAGGTGTCCATTTTTAAGGTTTCCTGCGCAATGGCAAACGCCGCCAACCTGTCGACCATCTCCTTGCCGCGATTTCCCGCGGGTCCAGGGTAATTTATCAAAGTTAGGTTACTAACGTGAGACATGTCGAGTAGGTGTCTTCACTCCCCCTAGAGTCTTATAGTTATAGTTATTCGAAGGCCCCGATATCATTGCAAACGAAGGGAAATCCGTAACTACTCACCCGACGTGCCAGTATAATACATAAATATGTCACATTATTTTGATATAATTGACTATAAGCACATGATGGAAGTACAACAATATTCTCAAATATTTCAGGGGACTGGTTGGCCTCGAGGCCAGAAGAAGGTCTCGAGACAGAGAGGTTCTGAGTTCAAATCTCGGCTGCACCGGTTGGGATATTTATTTATTATTTCTCTCTGCGGCAACCACCCCTGGTCTCAGCAGCGAGGCCCGGCTTAAAACATCGATAACTCATCGACGGAAAAATTCTGAGTACTGTCGAAGTTGTCTGCCCGTGTGACGAAGGACCCCTGTGCACACTGTGTGCCAAGGAAAAATGGATTAACACGCAAAATATATTCAGTTACTATTCTCTAGGGACTTCGTCAGAGGTAAAAGCTAGAGAACGAAACAAAAAAAACTATATTTCTAAGACTTCTTTAATTCACCAAAAGTTTTTGTTTGCAGGAATCACAACAAATGGATCTGTCAACTTTCCTCTAGTTGGATGCTCAACAGACGAGATGGACTTTCTCTTCCTTTATTTCGGCAATGATAGCAGCATCAACGATGAATACTTTTATCAAACCAAATATGCCAAAAAAATTGCTGAAAATATTCTAGGAGCTGGTAAGAACAGTTCAAGAGTGTTGTTTGCTGGTGTCTATGATTCGTTCTCCATCCACACTCGCAAGACTTACGTCAATTCGTCGAGTTTTAATGAATTAAATGAATTCTTGGATCTGCCAGGAACTGAATTGGATGTAAACAGTGGCGTAAACGAAAATGATGATAATATAAATGAGACACTGACATTAAAAATAAGGTTTATTGAACGGCTATTTTCTGAAATGGGTGGGGTCCGGGAGAACGTGACCCATGTTGCTCTTATATATCTGGATGGTTTCTTCTTATCACATGATGAGTGTAAAACCATTCCAGAAATTGTACAGCAGCAAGCTACAGACATCAAAGTATTTGTTGTGGTCTTTGGTGTTAGATTTGAAGGCAACATATTCTACCTGGATGATACGCTTCTGCTAGGAAATGGAGTAGCGTGGCGTTCTGAGAATTTACTTACAATGGCAGTTTGTGACCAGTGTTCGCAAGGTTGGTTTGGTCCTTTTAAACATAGGACAAACTTTCACCCATTTTCCTGTTACCTTTTTATTGATTTTAAAGCTGCAGTAAATTGGCGTGATGGTATTCTTCAGTGTTTAAATTATGGTGGCACTTTGGCTGTCATAGAAACAAAAGAAGAGCTGGATTTTTTACGGTCAAAAATACTCACGTATATTACAGCTAAAGACCATGACAGACTTGACTTCAACGAAACTTCTCGATTAGAGGCTCAATTTTTTATTGCGTTAAACAGAGATCCTTTAACGTTTAGAAAACGTTTTCGATGGACGTATTGGTCAAATCTAACTCGTCCATTGATCTTTAACCATTGGTTGCCTGGGAAACCGTCTGGTGAGTTGAGTAATGAGTGCGGTCTCTGGCAGTTTGAATGGAACAACAGCATTAATGAAACCATTAACTTCCCAAGTGACTACGACCGCTTCACTGATGGATGGGTGGACGTGAGATGCGACGACAGGTTCACATCAACAAGTTTGTGTGGAGAGGCCCTTCCTCTAAAAGTTGATGACAAGAACATGATGAGAATAAAACCAGCCACGAATGAAAGTTTCAGCAAAGCTCTAGCTAGAGGGGATTTAATGACATTTAGAGGTAACATTGTGTCTATCTCGGCCAACATTGCCAACGCTAATTTTGTTAAACTTTTAAAACAAACACAGACACAATTGTTTCCCTTCTTTGACTGTGCTGTAGATGATCCCCGTACATTTCCTACGTTTATGTTTGTGATTCTGTAGACCACTGCAGTAACAAGCGGGATGAACAGTTTTGTGCTCACAGATCGTCTGATACAAGCACAAGGGGAGATAAAGCAAGTAAATGCAGCGGCGTCTACTGCTCTGACGGTTCTTGTGTGCCTTTACAGTTTGTCGGTGACGGTGATGTTGACTGTAATGTTTATGGCTACAACTCTGGGAGTGTAGTTAACGATGAAAGTGAGGCTCTTGTGACTTTCCTTAGGAGAAACGAGAGTTGTGTTTTCTTTTGTAACGATCAATGTGTACTATTCTCGCAGCTGAGTGATGGTCACAAGGACTGCAATGGAACAGAGGGACCGTTAGACGAAATTATAGGTAAACTAGAAGCAGTGAGCACTTGTAACAACAGACTTGATCAGCGTGTATGGTCTCCCAGATGTGTCTATGTCAAAGACAGTTACGGAGCTGTTCTGGGTTGTAGGGATATGTCCCACCTTCAGAACTGTACGACCTTTGAGTGTCCAGAGGGTTACTTTAAATGTCCTCACAGCTACTGCATCCCCCAACATTATGTCCTTGATGGAAGAGATGATTGTCTTACAGGAGAGGAAGAGAAGATTTACTTTATTACTCCGTGTACAGGAAACTTTGCTTGTTGGAATAGCAAAATGTGCCTCCATCCTGACCTAGTTTGTGACGGACATCCTCACTGCCCACATCAAGACGACGAAGTGGATTGTCACGTGACGTGTGTTGAAGGTTTCCGCTGTGTATCAGGGACAGTCACTGCAGAAGATTACAAAACACCGACATTTTCTTTTCCTACTTTCAATATTGACAGTAGAATTCGCTATTTGAACATGTCTGGAGTTGATCTGTCCGTTTCTCTTTTAATTAATAGTAGTAATTTGAAGCAATTTTCAAATCTTGCAATTATCAATCTCGCTGATTGTAAAATCAAGAAAACAAGCTTTCTCTTCTCGCAATTCTCAAGTAGATGGCAGCAACTAGACCTTAGCTACAATAAAATAAAGACACTGCATGATATTAGAAGTTTATATAATCCAATAGAAAATATGCGTTCCTTGAACCTGTCGCACAATAATGAACTTGTTCAAGTGAGCACATTTCGTTTACAATCTCTAGAAACATTGGATCTATCCTACACTGGACTGTTAATTGTCCATAAATCTTTCTTTGATTGGTTTCCTAACTTGAAACATTTAAACTTGAGCTTCACAAAAATAACAAATATTCATGGCAACACATTTCCTGAGAACTTAATTTTTCAGACGTTAGATTTACGTGCATTGACCTTCGTTGACCTTCATGCAGATTTTTTTAAGGGCCTGACTATCAGTCAAGATCTGTACACCGACAGTTTTGAGTTGTGCTGTCCACAGATCAGGGGACCAAACATCCCATACCACACTTGTCACGCTCCTGACACAGAAATTTCCTCATGTCTTGATCTAATAGGGGTCGATGTTCAGTATGTTCTTCTCTGGGTCGTCGCGGTTCTTGCTGTTTTTGGGAACATGACAGTTATTGGTTATCGTGTAATCTGGGACAGGTCAGTTCTCAGAACAGGTTATGGTCTGTTTGTGACAAACTTGGGTATATCTGACTTTATTATGGGAGTCTATCTGTTCATTATTGCTGGAGCGGATTATTACTATCGTGACGTTTATGTTTTGTATGACAAGAGCTGGAGAGAAAGTGTTGTATGTAAACTTGCTGGCTTCTTGGCTACACTCTCTAGTGAAACGTCAACATTTTTTGTTTTCCTTATCACCCTCGACAGGTTTTTGATGATGAAGTTTCCCTTTGGTCAAGTAAAGTTTTCCAAAATGAGTAAAATTATGGTTCTGTCTTTGTCTTGGATCATTGGTTTCCTTCTTGCACTGACTCCCATTGTGTTCAGGTTTGAAATATATTCTTCTAACGCAATGTGTCTTGGCTTACCTTTGACAACTAAACGACTCAATGGCTGGGAGTTTTCGTTTGTTGTGTTTATCGTTCTTAATTTATGTCTGCTTCTTCTCATTGTCTACGGTCAAAAAGCCATCTTTCGAGCAATGTCTGAGAACAGAAGAACTAGTAAAGCGTCCAGGCGATTGGAAGATATAACAGTGGCTAAACAGCTGTTTCTGGTAGCTCTGTCCAACTTTCTCTGTTGGTTTCCTGTAGGAATTATGGGATTTTTGTCTCTTGGCGGTCACGTGATCAGAAATGATGTTTACGCCTGGACAATGGTTATCGTTCTCCCTGTCAATTCTGCAGCAAATCCTCTCCTGTACACCATTCCCGTCCTAATGTCGAAATGGGAGCGGTTTAAACATGGTGACAGACGAAATATGCTATCTTCTACCTAATCATTTGTAAGGGAATTGCAGAAATATTTGGACAAACAAAGTATATGACAGTATTTGATCAGCAACAAGCCGCAATAGCTCAGAGATTAGTCAACTGGTCTACTAAGGACGCCGGGTTAGATCATGATCGACGACTTCCTGGTTCACCCAGCCTTAACTGGGTACCAGTGTTTTTTTCTGGAAAAGTAAATCGACACGGGCGCAATACTGACCACATAGTTCCAAAAATCATGTGCTGAAGGTCTGTAAAACTTATGGCCACTAACACCATATTCTCTATATGCAACTTGACATGACTGAGCACTTTGATTTTTTATTACTATTTCAGCAACGCTTTCTTATCATCGTACGCGTGATGGGGCTCTTTACTTTTACTTACTTTACTAAGTCTGAGGTATTTTTATTTTTTTGGTATTTATGAAAGTCATTCTGTTTATCTAACAGAAGAGTGACTTTTTTAGGCCAATTAAAACACAATAGGCACATTAAATAACGTCATTAGAGAAACAAGCCAGGTTTTACCACATTATTTAGGACGCAGAAGTTTTAAACATTTGCAGGTACCACGGAGTGAATGCATTGTGCTGATATCTACCTGTATTATAAGGAATATCATCGATTTGCTAAAGAACATGTCTATATGTAAATATACCTATAGAATAAGAAAAGTCACACTTTTTTAAATGAAAGACTACACACGTTATTTTATTTATTTATTTATTGAATATCTAACTGTGCCACAAAATAAATATTTCTGACTTTGACACTATAGGTTCTTGGAATGTGAGAACACTCATGCAGAAGGGTAAACTAGAAAACATCATACAAGAAATGAAAAGAATGGGTTTACAATTACTGAGACTTTGCGAAATGAAATACACCGGATCAGGGGAGATGTATTCTGATAAACATAAAATAATGTATTCTGGAGGTACTGAACACCAACTTGGATGCAGAAAAATCAAAAACAGTGAAAGGCTATTACCCAATATCTGACAGAGTACTTTTAGTGAAATTGAATGGAAAGCCAATAGACATAAATCTTATACAAGTTTATGCACCAACAGCAGACAGTCTAGAGGAAACAATTGATAAATTTTACAACGCGTTAAATGAGACACTTCATAAATGCAAACCACATGAAAACAGTATAGTTCTAGGGGATTTTAACGCAAAAAGTAGGAAAGGAAAGATTTGAGGAAGTAGTTGATCATTATGGCTTTGGCAAGAGGAATGAAAGAGGTGAGAAACTTATTGACTGGGCAAGAACACTCAACATGGTGATAGGAAACACCTGGTTTAAGCAACATCCAAGACGTCTGTGGACATGGAAAAGCCCAGGAATGTCATCAAATTGATTACATAATGATAAGCAATAGATTTAGAAACAGTCTGGTGTGTGTGAAAACTAGACCAGGGGCAGATTGCAATAGTGATCATGTACCAGTTGTGGGAAAGCTTAGAGTAAAATTAAAAACAACAAAACGAGCCTCAGTTAACATCAAGTTAAATTTAGATTTACTAAAATCATACAAGAAGCTGCAAGACAAATATAAAATCACAATTCAGAACCGGTACAATGTAATAGAGAAGATACAAAGCATTGATGAACAGTGGGAAATGCTAAAAGAGTAAATGCAACAAACATCAAAAGAGTTCATACCGCCAGTGAGGACAAATTCAAGAAAGAAATGGATGGCAGATGACATTTTGCAGCTAATGGATACAAGAAGAAGAAATAAAGAAAATAAAGATGAGTATAAGAGATTAAATAAAAAAATTGTAGTAAAATTCAATGAAGCAAAAGAAGCATGGCTAAAAGAGAGTTGAAAAAAGATTGAAATGCAACAAAAAGGAGATGCTAAAGCTATATACAAACAAATTGAGGAATTAACAGAAAGAAAAACGCAATCAAAAACTGGATGTTTAAGATCAAAGGAAGGAGAACTGTTGATTGATCAAGGAAACATAAGGGAACGATGGAAAGAATACAGTAAGGGTCTTTATAATGAAGAACGAACGGAAGTAAATATTAAGGATAATGTAGAAGGACCAGAAATACTCAGAGAAGAAGTAGAAGACGCCTTGCGCAATATAAAAGCAAGAAAAGCTCCTGGACCAGATAATATAAGTAAAGAAGAGATTGAAGCCATGGGTGATTTTGGAATAGACATAATAACAAAAATATTGAATGATATCTACAACAGCGGATATATACCAGACGACATGCTCAAATCAATATTCATAGCCCTACCACAGAAATCGGGTGCGATTAAATGCGATGATCATCAAAATCATAAGTGAGAGGCAATCTATACTGGAGATGTCATGTGAAAAGACGGAATAGAGAATAAAAACAGGCAGAATAAATGAAAAGAAGACCAGAGGAAAACCAAGAGAAAAAAATATTGAACAGCTTAACCAAATGACGTAACAAAAGATCACCGACTGAAATTATGATATGTATGAAGGACAGACTGATATGAAGAGATATTATAGCCTGCATCAACCGGCACGGCACCTGATGATGATGAGCTTTATATCTCTAGCGAAAGCCAGTTAGGCTAAGTTTTGTTCGAATATCACTTTTATATAATATTCACAAGCGCACTGGCAAGTGTCTCTCGCTATACAAGCAGGCTTTCTCCGATATCCGAAGTAGTCTCATTTTTAATCAAGAAGTGTGACTTTTTGGGCAAATTGTTTTCCAAATAAATATTGTTCTGGCAACATCCATTGTTACCCTACTCCTTTCAATTTCCAAAACTGTCAATTATTCTTTAAAGTAAGCAGAATGCACCAATTTTTCGCAGGACATAGCTTTTATTTGTTTTTATGAGTGTAGTTGATTTACAAATTATGACTGTATTATTGTCAATCTCTCTATATATCTATACTCATATATTATTATATTTTGTTTAATACATTAAAACCTCAAATTGGAAATGTCATGATTAAAATTATATGTTTGTATTTGTGTATGTTTACTTAAAAATCTATATTGAACATTTTTCCATATGTATATATATGGCTCAGGCAAGAGCAGCTTTACAAAAATATGAGGAAGATATTATACAATCCATGTTTTACAATCTATCTATTGTCCTTTCGAGCCGAAGACGGCACATAGGGCAGAACCACAATTTCAAAAACAGAAACCTTGCGTGCCAAAGTGGCACATATTGAAGAGATCACTACTCTAAAATATATGGCGCTGTTTCCATAACAATACTTTTTACAATGACAGCTTGTCCAGCCATAGATCCATCTCCTTAGTCGCCTCTTACGACATGCCTGGAAGGTCACAGTGTTACTATTCTTTACTTCCCTCATAATGAGGCCACGGTAACACACAGAATATTTTTGACAAAAGCAACAAGAAAATGAGTTCTTAAATGTTATGTAGAGATAGTCTTAACATATGGATGTGAATCATGGACAATAGGACAACAGACAAGAAATTCGCTGGAATCTGTAGAAATGTGGTTTTACACCGTGGCGTAAACTGGTTTTGGGGTCTGGGCTACCGCCGACAACATAAAAAAAACAAACACATACATTACATTCAGTATGCTAACATGAAGTAATATTTGCTAATGACTTCACTACATTTTAAATTACTTACTTTTGTGTATGTAAATTCTATCTGTACTGTTTGGAACGAAAATGCCTCTATGACTTTGTCATTGAAAGTACTGTTGGGTTGGTTTCCAAGTTTATCAATAGAGTTTATTGAGATCTCTGTATTATGTGTAGATGCTTGCTCTGCCATCATATCGTCGGCAGTAATGAAGAAGAAATAATAAAATTTCGTTATGAAGTTATACATGAATAAGCTATATATATTTAAATCAACGTAATTTAAAACTTGAAGTTCAACAAAATTGTTTATGCCCAAAGGAATTTAATATAAAACTATTTGATAATAAACTACATTCGCGTACGGTAAAAATAAAAACTTCTCAATTTTTGTTTATAAACCGATAGCTAATAGTACTAATGTTTCTTGACAGTTGAGATGCCTAGGTACCTATTTTTTTTTAAATGGCACATAACGCAGTTATAAATAGTTAAGGAAGTTCCGGTAATCAGACATAGTTTCACTTTAACTTTATAATTCTAATTGGTTAGAGCTAAAAATAACCCATGAAACTGCATTAATGTAGAGGTAGCTTCCTCCCGTATTATTTTGACTCGTTTTTTGAATGTCAAGGTCGTTTATTTACTAGTGGCGAGAGATGAAAAATGTACCGCTTGTTACTAGCGGTATCAATGTACTATATCAGAGTAGAGTCGGTTTCATTCACTAACGTTATAGTGGAGAGAGGAAAATCTTGCTTTAATAAATGAAAACCAAAGCAAATAAATCATATTGGCCTGCGAAATGTGTAATAGAATATTCGAAATTTGCAATATAATTATTAAAAAAAAAAATAATTAACATTTCCTTTTGTATTTTGTTAATATGTTCAGGCTACCGGCGGTAGCTGCAGTAACATAGAGAATACGCCATTGGTTTTACAGAAGAATGTTGAGAATACCATGGACAGCTAAAATGAGTAAGAGTAAAAAAACGTTCTGAAAGAGGTCATAGCAAAAAGAGAGCTAATTTCCAACATTTGGAAGAAACAAGCATCATTTTTGGCCATGTAATGAGAAGCGAATAGCTGGAATATATTGTAACAACTGGGAAAGTTGAGAGGACGAAGAGATAGAGAGAAGCAAAGAGAAAAGATACCAGACAGCTTAAGAGAAAGGCTTGGCAGAAGGTCAACAACAGAAATGATAAATAACTGTCATGATAGAAAGTTGTAAAGAGACAGCAACTATGCCAGCAGGCCCGGTACTTGATGATTATATATATATATATATATATATATATATATATATATATATATATATATATATATATATATATATATATATGGTTATAGTTATCGAGGGCCTCAGAATCACTGCAAACGAATTAAAATCCATTATATATATATATATTTTTGGTTTTTGTTTTTTTCACATTTTCTGTCGAATGTGGTTAATGCTAGACTCTCTGTTCAAGTGTGTATTTGTAGACTTAAGTAAAGGAAAAATTAATATATAATGTATTTTGTAAACATGAATCTTTATTGACAAGCAGCGATGTTTTGAAAATGGTTGAGCTGTGCAACAAAATGCAAACATAAAGTTTCTCTTTGTGATACCTAATTACATAATCATCATAATTACTGAGTGCCGTCTCCGCATAAACCTTTGGCTACCACTGAGTGCCATTCCGTTCTGTCTCTTGCTTTGATAGTGCAGGTTGTCATCGGTTGACTTGTCCATCTTTTGTGTTACTCGTCCATATTAGTCTTGGTCTGCCTCTGCAATTTTTACCTTGCATTTTCTCATCCAAGATTGCTTTTTGTAGACATAAGTGTCATTTAACATGCCCCCAAAACTTAATTGTCTTGTTTTTAATCGTGTTCAGTAGTTTTCTTGGCATTTTTCTTTTTTTTAAGACTTCATCGTTTGTGTTTTTTTCTTTCAATCCAGTTCTTCCTATTTGTTCTATTAATCCACATTTCAAAGGGAGCCGCGATAGCTCAGTGGTTCGTGAACTGGACTGCGAAGGACAAGAGGTAGGGTTTGATCTCAACCGACGGCTTCCGGGTTCACCCAGACTTAAATGGGTACAATATATTTTTCTGGGAAATTAAAGCAGCACGGGCGTAATATCGTCCACATTACCCAAAAAGCATGTGCAGAAGATCTGTAAAATTTATGGTTACTTCTTCTACCTTTTTAGCTCCCAGTGGAGCCAAGTCGTTCTGTTTTTTGCCATTCTTTTAAGATCATTCCATGTCTTCTTCATCTCTGCGTCTATCTGTCTTCTACAAGAATTCCTTGGTCTTCCTCTTTGTCTTTTCCCCTGGGGATTCCAAAAAAGGGCCTGTTGTGTAATACTCTCAGTTGGCTTCCATAGTGTGTGTCCTATCCAGCGCCATCGTCTTCGCTGCATCTCTTTATCCACTGGTGTTTGACTGGTACATTTCCATAATTCTATGTTAGTGATTTTGTCCTGCCATTTCCATCCTTTTATTCTGCCTAAGCATCCATTAATGAAAGTATGTATCTTCGTGATTGTCAAATTTGTTGTTCTCCATGTTTCACACCCATATAATAGGACCGCCTTAACATTTGAGTTGAACATTTTTATTTTTGTATTTAACCTAATTTCTTTGGATTTCCATATGTTTCCCAGTGCAATGAAAGCTCCTCTTGCTTTTGATATCCTTATTTTGGTATCATTTTCTGTTCCTCCCTTTTTATCTATATTACTGCCCAAATATATGTAAGATTGTACATCTAATAGAGGTATTTCTAATAGTTTTATTTGGTTATTGCCAACTGTATTAATTCTCATAATGTTGGTCTTATCTCTATTAATTTTATTATCAGTCCTAGCTGTTGTGATCTCTCATCAAATATGCTCATTTTACCCTGCATTTGTTGATGGCCGTGTGATAGGAGAGCTTTCTGGGAAAGTAAAGCGGCACCGACGTAATATCGACCACAATACCCACAAAATCATGTGCAGAAGGTCTGTACAATTTATGGTTACTAACACCATATTCTCTATACGCCACTTGGCGTGACAGGGCTCTTTACTTTACATTTTAAAAGAATTCAATTTTTGGTACTGTTTTCTTGCCTATGGTCCATGTTTCTGCACCATACATGAATGTTGAGAAGATATAACATTTTGCTATTCCTATTTTTAGCCCTTTGATAACTGTTTTGATGTTAGTATATTTGTCAGTCAATGCATTAAAATTATTTCTTGCCATTCTTATTTTTATTTTAGTTTTACATTTTCCATCACTGGTTATAGTAGGTCCAAGGTAGCTGTAGTTCTGAACTGTCTCCAGATCTATTCTTTCAACTTTGATATATACGTGCAGATTTTGAGTATTATTTTGTGTGATAATAGTTTTATTCTTTTTGATATTTATATCTAATCCTTATTTTTTGCTTGCATGTTTATTTCATTACGTAACTATTCTAGATCTTTAGGATTTTCCACTAGTAATACAGTATCTTCCCGTGTGTTACCGGGGGTGCAAAGAATAGTGACACTGTGACCTTTATGCATGTTGTAAGAGGTGACTAAGAAGTTTGATCGATAGCTTGACAAGCTATCATTGTAAGAAGTATTGTTATGGAAACAGAGCCATCGATTTTTAAAAGTAGTGATTTCTGCAATATGTGCCATTTTGGCACGCAAGGTTTCTGTTTTTGAGATTGTGGTTGTACCATATGTGCCGTCTCCGGCTCTAAAGGACAAAAGAAAGATAGATAGACAGACAGACATATAGATTATATAGATAGATAGATAGCTAGCTAGATAGATAGATATATAGATAGATAGAAAGAGAAAGGGATAGATAGATAGAGAAAGGGAAAGATAGATAGATAGATAGATAGATAGATAGATAGATAGATAGATAGATAGATAGATAGATAGATAGATAGATAGATAGATAGATAGATAGATAGATAGATAGATAGATAGATAGATAGATAGATAGATAGATAGATAGATAGATAGATAGATAGATAGATAGATAGATAGATAGATAGATAGATAGATAGATAGATAGATAGATAGATAGATAGATAGATAGATAGATAGATAGATAGACAGATAGATAGATAGATAGGCAGGCAGACAGATATATATTTATAGTTAGACAGACAGATTGATAGATAGATTGATAGATAAAGGGATAGATAGATAAAGGGATAGATAGATAGATAAAGGGATATATAGATATATAGATAGATAGATAAATAGATAAATAAATAGATAGATAGATAGATAGATAGATAGATAGATAGATAGATAGATAGATAGATAGATAGATAGATAGATAGATAGATAGATAGATAGATAGATAGATAGATAGATAGATAGATAGATAGATAGATAGATAGATAGATAGATAGGCAGGCAGACAGACATACAGATATATATTTATAGTTAGACAGACAGATTGATAGATAGATGGATAGATAGATAGATAGATAAAGGGATAGATAGATAAAGGAATAGATAGATAGATAGATATATAGATAGATAGATATATAGATATATAGATATATAGATAGATAGATAGATAGATAGATAGATAGATAGATAGATAGATAGATAGATAGATAGATAGATAGATAGATAGATAGATAGATAGATAGATAGATAGATAGATAGATAGATAGATAGATAGATAGATAGATAGATAGATAGATAGATAGATAGATAGATAGATAGATATAATTCAGTATCATCAGCAAATCTTAAGTTACTGATTATCTTTCCATTAATGTTTAGGCCTTGCATCTCTTTGATGTTTTCATAGATTTGCTCAGTATATAGACGATATACCAGACAGCTTAAGAGAATAGCTTGGCAGAAAGTCATCAACATAAATTATAAAAAACAAAACTATTGAGATCGCAAGTTGTGGAGAGATATGATCACCTACGCCAGCAGACATGGTACTTGATGATGATGATATCTATTTTAACATTTTAAATTCTCTGTTTCAATTAATGGCCATAAATATAATTGTTATCAATATAGTTCTATTAGCGCGTTTATGGTACTGTTGTTTTGTGTATATTGTTTGCTCATCGGTGTTGATGAGATCACATCGTCGTTATTAGCTCTTCAGAATTGTCTTGATGGGGTTAGAAGCTGAACTGTACCTGTAACGATTTAATGCTGATTAAACATTAATGTTGGTTGTTGATCGGCACATGATGATGGTGGTACGTTGATCGATATAATCTTCTAGAGAAAAGAACTCCGTGCGGTTACCTGGACTCCCACGGTGAGGGGAGAATAAAGTCACGGTTATCACGCATGTCGTTAAAGACGACTAAGGAGGCTTGGAATCATCACCCGTTCAGTCAAGTAAGGTGTGCATGGAACAACCTTGTCAACAGATGCATTTGTACCGATGCATTTTGGGAAATGCCGTTATAAATGGTGAAGTGGATATGGAGAATTCCTGTCTGCAATGAAACTGGTTACATAGACAGAATAGAATAGAATTGTGGAGGAGCTATCTATTCTATTCTATTCTAGTCTATTCATGCAATAAGCTTCATTAAAACCAGCGTATCTCCATACTAGCTCATCGACTGTCCCAGCATTTCCCGAAGCGCACACAGACTGGCCACTTTTGATGGACAAACATTCTCAGTTTGTGCTCATGTTTACTAGGCCGCCAGTTGTTTGATTAATGCAAGACTGAGCGACCAGCAGAACAGATCTTCCATGTATCAAATGGTCAGCAAGACTTGTGTGGCCAGTTCGTACTTTCTACATTCCTGCAGTTTGACTGTATGTACTTTTATATTTCTTAAATACCTTCTTCAACCACTACCACATTTTAAATACTTCTAAAGTTTGTCTTTGATAAATTAACTAGATATATAAATTAACACATACATAAGTATTCGGAATTTATATAATTTTGTTATTAGTGAATTTACATTGTTAATGTATTGTGTAATTGCACTAACAAATAATTTAGCACATACAATTTATTACCTTATTGACGTGAATTAAACATTGTATACACATTATTCTACTTGATGTATTTATATATTTCTGTCTGTTAACGAATTAATTACTTGTATTTAGAAAAAAAAAATTATTATATTTCATTAGCATCTACATTTATATTTAATTTTTTTTTTGTCCGTGGAAATGATCAAAAAGGATGACACAAAAGGAGAACTTCTGAAAAGCACCAGAAAGAGACAATGTAAATTTTTTGAGCACTTGAGAATAGGAAAGCTGGAATACTTAGGATAATAACAAAATACGGGGACAGAAATCGCGGACGACAAAGAAAGAAGATGGAAAGCAAAAATAAAATAGTATTAGACAGCTAAACGTGTAGAGATAGGAAATAAACTACGGTATTTCGGCAAAAAGCCTTCATCATCATCATTATCATCATATGCCACACCGGCTGGCGTAGGCGATCATGTCCTTCCACAATCCTCTATCTACTGTGCATCGTATCAGTTCTGTTGTTGACTGTTTTCCATGCCATGACACCAAGCTATCCAGTATTTTCTCTCTTTATCGTTCACAATCCTTAACACCATTCATAAACACTTTAAACCTAACCCATACACCATCCACAAACACTCCAAACGCAACCCTTAAGCCCCCTAATGCTAGGTATGTCAAACCAAAGCTTATGTTGTAACTCCACTCCTAAGCCTAAGAGGGAACCTCACCATAAACAATTAATCTCAGTCTTGAACAAAAACGTTCGGTGATATGTTAACTCAAGAGTCCAAGCCATCAACTCAACCTTTCATTCTGAAGCTCAAGCCTCAACCCTATCCCACAACCTAAACTCAAACCCTAAACATGTAACCAAAACATGCAAACTACAAACCAGGCCTCACATGACATGCAGTTTATTTGACAACGATAGTGTTCTTAGCACAGGCTTTGGATAATTCATTCATTCATTGAGTGCCGTCTCCGCATTGAAAGTTGGCTACCATAGAGCGCCATTCCACCATGTCTCTTGCTTTGATAATGCAGATTGTCATAGGCTGATTTGTCCATTTTTTGGTGTTACTCGTCCATGTTACTCTTGGTCTGCCTCTGCCACCCTGTATTTTCCATTCCAACATCTTTTGACATGCCCCAAACATTTTATTTGTCTTGTTCTAATTGTATTTAGTAGTTCTCTTTTTATCTTTAGTTATTTTAAATCTTCAACAGTTGTTTTCTTTTCTTTCCATTCAATTCTACCTATTCTTCTATAAATCCACATTTCAAAGGCTTCAATTTTATGTATCTGTTTTCTTGTCTAATGTCGACCTTCTGCACCATACAGGAATATTGAGAAGATGTAACATTTTGCTTTTCTTAATTTTAGCCGTGGTGTTATTTGTTTTGATGTTAGTAGTGAGAAAACCGTATCTGATTAACCATTAGCCCAGAATTGCACTTCTATATAGTGTATGTACATGTTTTCACCAGTATCTGTGCATATTTTTGTTCCGCACTGCCATAAGTCGGTCATTTTTTTAGTTGTCGGGTATCGGTGACCCGTGACCGCTCGGTGACCCGGAGGTTCGGTGACCCGGTGATCGGCTATTGTTGTTGGGTGATTATCGTGAGTAGTATATCAGCGTGACGACTCTAGACCACATCATTTTTTTTAAAATAATATTTTTATTTTTTCGTAATTACCCCTACATGAGACGAAAATATAAAATAATTATTTTTTTATTTTTTGCGATTATCTACTGATCGTACATAGGTATATACGATTTAAAAAATATATAATTTTTTTTATTTTTTCGCTATTACCAACCCAATCAGTGAAAATATAAAAAAAATTATATTTTTATTTTTTGCGATTATCTACTTAATCGATAAATAGATTTATAACAAAACATACAATAAAAAAGTCTATATACGCTTATATTGATTTGTTTGAAATATTTTGTAATTTAATAACTGTGAAAAATCTATATAATAATATATGATAATAATAATAATTCAGAAATATAATCAGATCAATTCGGAAATTCCCGAAATGATTTGTAAGCGATTAATTATTAAATTTCAGTAGAAAAAATTAATATAAAAAAACTACACATATAAAATGGACCACGTCAGTGAACCTCAAAAAAGTTGTTCAATCTGTCATGAATTAAAATCTTTTAATTGTTTTGTAAAAGATAAAACAGCAAAATATGGTGTTAGAGCAAGTTGTAAGGATTGTAATAAACCATATAAATTAAAACATT
Organism: Megaustenia siamemsis; assembly: GCA_032433765.1. Lineage (NCBI taxonomy): Eukaryota > Metazoa > Mollusca > Gastropoda > Stylommatophora > Ariophantidae > Megaustenia > Megaustenia siamemsis. Next base: position 37,309,042 of record JAVIAB010000159.1, on the reverse strand, counting down.
ATGAAGAAAATAAAGAAAATATAAAGAAGCATATCAAAATTTTATGATTGATAATCCTGATTATTATAAAAATTATAACAGAAAAAAATTATTAAAAATGTTTCCTAATAAAATGAGCAGAAAAAAATCCTTCAAAGATATTATGAGTGAATATACAATTGATGATTTTCAAGAAAATAATATAAATACTTATTTCAATCTGATTAAAAGTGAAGTTAAAGATATAGTAAAAAAGTAAAGTACCCCCCGTCACGCCAAGTGGCGTATAGGGAAATATGGTGTTAGTGACCCTATATTTTACAGACCTTCAGCACATGATTTTTGGGGTAATGTGGTCGGTATTACGCCCGTGCTGCTTTTACTTTCCCAGAAAAAATCCGGTACCCATTTAAGGCTGGGTGAACCCGGAGCCGTCGGTTGGGATCGAACCCTACCCCTTGTCCGTAGTAGTCCAGTTCACTAACCACTGAGCTATCGCGGCTCCTACTAATTTTTTAGGGAATTAGTAAAACCCAGGTGTCCTCGCCAGGGAACGAACCCCGGCTGTTGCCGTGGTAAGCCAACCGCCTATCGATTGCGCTAACCGGACACCCAAAGATATAGTAGAAAATATAAATAAACCGATTAAAATTAAATTAGTTATAACATCTGAATTTAACACCCCATTAGCTTTTGATATTATAGAAGCACATTATCAAGGAGAAGTTCATATTCTTAGATCAATGAATGACTTTAATAAATTTTATAATGATAATAGAGAAACATTTAAGACCTGGGTAGATGAATTTCAAGAAAGAGGTAGTGGTCATGTTTTTAATCAAATTATTAAAACAGTTGTAAAAACTTATAAAACACAAAGTCTTAGAGCTTCATCTTATATTGCTACTGAATTTAAAAGTTCTAATATAATTAATGTTAAAAATACAAAAGATAATAAATGTTTCTTATGGTCAATTCTATCAAAATTATATCCTCCAAATGATCATAAAGAAAGAGTATCAAAATATCAGGAATATGAAGATGATATTAATATGAATAAAAATGAATATCCTGTAAAGAGTAATGATATTCCCAAATTTGAAAAACAAAATCCTAGTTTGAGTATTAATGTTTTTACTCTAGAAGATTCAGAGGATAAATATTCGCTTTATCCTATTTATACTTCTACATATAATGATAGAGAAATAGTTATTGATTTATTATATTTAGAAGAAGTTGGTAATACACATTATTGTTTAAATAAAAAATCTTGATTCTTTCTTATGTCAAAATAAAAATAAAGGACATGTTTGTAGAAATTGTATGAATATATTTAGAACAGGAAATGCGTTAAAAAATCATAGAGAAAAATGTATTAATCATAATTTTTGTAAAACTGTTTTACCAACAAAGGAAGATAATATTTTAAAATTTAAAAATCATCATTTTAGTTCTAAATTACCTATAATCATGTATGCTGATTTTGAAGCTAAAAATATATCAAATGAAAATAATATACAATTAGATTCTAATAATCCATATACCAAACCATTATTTAAACAAGAAATAATTTCATATGGTTTATATATAAAATCTAAATATTCTAATTTAGCACAATCTGAATATATTACTTATACTGGTGAAAATGCAATAGAACATTTTGTTGAAACTATTTTAGAACGTTATAATCATATTTGTAAAAAATTAAATTATTACAAAAAATCAAAGTGTAAACTTTCTTATCAACAAGAAATAGATTTTACTAATACAAATAATTGTTATATGTGTAAAAAAGAATTTTCAGAAGATAATATGAACGGAGTGAATCCTCTAAAGAAAATAAAAGAACACAATCATTTTAATGGAAAATATAGAGGTGCTGCTTGTCAATCATGTAATACAAAAGAAGGTAAACATTCTAAAATTATTCCAGTATTCTTTCATAATGGAAGTAGATATGATTTTCATTTTATGATTGATGAAATATTAAGCTATGAAAATAAATATAATAAGCTTACTGTATTAGCAAAAACAGCTGAAGAATATATTTCTTTTGAATATGGAAATTATTATACAAAATTAAGATTTTTAGACAGTTATAGATTTTTAACTAACTCATTAGATAATATTTCAAAAAGTATGTTGGATGAGGATTTTAAATTACTACAAGAACATTTTAATGAAAAAGATTTACTAGCATTAAAACACGATAAGTCATTTAAAGGAATTTATCCATATTAATATATTGATTCTATTGAAAGATTAAAAGAAACTAAATTACCACCAATTGAAAAAATTTATTCAACATTAACAGATGAAAATGTAACTGAAAAGGAATATGAACATGCACAAAATATTTGGAATCATTTTAATTGTAAAACACTTCAAGATTATCACGATATTTATTTAAAAACAGATGTGTTAATTTTAGCAGACGCTTTTGAAAAATTTAGAGAATTCAATTTAAAACATCATAATATTGATCCATGTTATTGTTTTTCTTTTCCTGGTTTAACTTGGGAATGTGGATTAAAATTTACTAAAGTAAAATTAGAATTATTAACTGATCCTGATATGTTACTAATGTTTGAAAAAGGAATAAGAGGTGGATATTCTGGTGTTTTAGGACCTAGATATGTTAAAGCAAATAATAAATATATTCAAGATTATAAGAACGGAGTGAATCCTCTAAAGAAAGACATAAAACAATTAATTTATCTTCTTTATCTTGATGCAAATAATTTATATGGATATGCTATGTCTCAAAAATTACCAACTGGTGATTTTAAATGGGAAAAAAATTCTAACTATTATAAAAATATTCCAAAAGGAAGAGGTTGTATTGTTGAATGTGATTTAAAATATACTTCAAAATGTCAAATAAAAACAAGGAAATTTCCATTAGCTCCTGAAAAATTAAAAATAAATATAGATGATCTTAGTAATGTTCAACTGCAATATTTGAATGTAGAAAATAAAACAATTGGTAACACAAAAAATTAATTTTTAATCTAAAAGATAAAGAAAAAATAAGTTATTCATCATAAATTATTAAAGTATTATGAATCTCTTGGATTAGAAGTTACAAAAGTTTATAGAACAATATCTTTTAAAGAAGAAGCTTGGTTAAAACCATATATTGATTTTAATACTAATAAAAGAACAGAAGCAAAATCAGATTTTGAAAAAGATTTATTTAAATTAATGAATAATGCTTTTTATGGAAAAACAATGGAAAATATTAGAAATAGAATTGATTTAAAACTTCTAAATGACGAAAAAGAAATGTTAAAGATGCAATAATATTTAATAACAATTTAGTTGCAGTTATGAATAATGTAACATCTGTTAAATTTAATAAACCAATTTATACAGGAATGTGTGTTTTAGATTATAGTAAATTATTAATGTATGAATTTTATTATGACACAATTAATGTATTATGGCCAGATAATGAAACAATTGGATTTGATTCAGTAACAGAAGATACTCCAATAACATGTAAGATAAATAAACAAATAATTATACTAAAAATAAAAGATATTGCTTCAAATTCTGAATATGTAAGAAACGGAGAAAATTTTATTATAAACCAGATATTCCAATAAAAGTATGGAGAAGCAAAGGATGGGATAATTTAGGATATGTTATAAAACATGAAACAGAAAGAAATATTTTTAGAATTACAACCCCATTAGGATTTGTAGATGTAACAGAAGATCATTCACTAATTAAAGATAATAATGAAATAATTAAACCTGGAGATATATCCATAGGAACAACTTTATTATTTAACAATGATTATAAACCAAATACTAAAACTCCAATGAAAAAAGAATTCTTATGATTACAACCTAAATCACTACTAGAAAAAAAAACCTTTTATTGAGGGATTCTTTCTAGCAGATGGAAGTTGTGGTAGATATAAACTTAAATCAGGAATAAAATATTCATGGCATTTAAATAATCAAGATTTGCATTTATTAAAAATGTGTTTAGAATATTGTAAAGAAATATATCCTACCGATTTTAAAATTATTGATTGTATGAAGCCTTCTAGAGTATATAGAGTTATTCCAAAAGGAAATATAAAGATTATGGTAGACATATTTAATACATTTTACACTGCTGCTAAAGAAAAATATATTCCATATCAAGTTTTAAATAAAGATTATAATTATAGGTTATTCTTTTCCGTGGATTTTATGCTGGTGATGGTCTTAGAAAAGGTAAAGCATTTGGATTCTCACAAAAATCAAAAATAACATTTTCTTGTTTACATTATTTGATTACATCATTAGGTTATTATTCCTCAATAAACACAAGAATAGATAAGCCAAATATTTTTAGTTTAATAAATACAAAACAAAACCATATTGCTAATGTTAAAAAAATAGATTGTTTAGGAAAACAAACAAGAAACGTATATGATTTAAATACATTCTCTCATGATTTCAATTATGGATTTCCTTTAATTGTACACAATACCGATAGTTTCTTCTTAAAAATTGAAACAGAAGATATTTATGAAGATATGAAAAAATATTAGATAAATTAGATACTAGTGATTATCCAAAAGATCATCCATTATATTCAGAAAAAATAAAAAAGTAATTGGTAAATTTAAAGATGAATTAAATGGAAAACCAATGAGTGAGATAGTATTTCTAAGATATAATCATAAAATGTATACTTTAAATTCTAATAAACATGACATGTTCGTAAATGAAATAAATAAAAAATATGTTAGTCCATATGATGATAAAAGATATATCTTAGAAGATAAAATAAAAACTCTACCTCATTGTCATCCAGTTACTTCTGTTTTATTTGAAATACTTGAAAATGTTTGTGTTTAATTATTTATTTCTAGCAAAAACTGTAAACATAAATGTCCACAAATTACTGTATTAAAAGGTTGTACTTGATCAATAAAATATTGTATATCACCTGGTTTTTCACGAAGATAATCTATTATTTCTAATGGAGGTGAATTCCATAACTATCAAAATATATCTTTAGATTCACTCCGTTCTTATCATTATTATTTTTATACCACGCAACCCAATGAGTACCTTTAGTTTCATCAGTTAAATCATCATCTAAATTCATAATACCACATTCTTTTTTTCTAGGTTTTTTAGGTAATTCAGTTCTAATAAATACACCTCTAAAATTTGGTATTTTTAATTTTTTAACAGCATCTAAAAGTTGAAAATTTGAAAGAGGTTCATTTGGTAATTTAAGTGAAACTCCCTGTGGTCGATTTCCTATTTCAATCATTTTTAATCATTATAAAATGAATAATAAAGTAATAGAAATGTATTGTGTAAAATGTAAAAAGAAAACAAATACTTCAGATTTAATACAAACTAAAACTAAAAATAATAGAAATATGTTAAAAGGAAAATGTGTTATTTGTGGAACAATAAAAAATAAATTTATTAGTTCTACAAACGGACGAAGTCCTACCGAGAGCCAAGGAGGTAATCTTAATAGTATCATTAATAAACTACCAATTGAATTACATTTCTATCTATCTATTGACCTTTCGAGCCGTAACCGGCCCATAGGGCGTAGACCAAGATACACCTTCTCCTATATGGATTTTTTGTTCTAGCAGTTTTCTTTTAAAGATATTTTATCAAATCTCGCCATCTGTCTCTGTTCTGTGCAAGCAGTTCTATCTCATTGAGGGAGCCGACTCCTGCTGCTGATTGTACCGTTTCCGGTTGTTTCCAAAATGGAGGAATTATTTTTCTCCGGCTTGGTATATAACCGTTGATCAGAGGTTTAACAAGCCGCTATCGTAAAAACGATGTTGTTAATGAAACGAATTACATTTACCAGGTCATAATTTTACAGGTCCTGCTACTAATTTAAAAAAAAGATTAAATCCTGATTTTACACCTAAAGAATGGAGTAAACCAATTAATAGAGTTGATGAAGCATCTATGAACCACGACATCTGCTACCTACAAAATGAATATAGAAAAATTAGAAATGAAGTTTGTGATAAAAAGATGTTACAAGATTTAAATATTTTAAATCCTACTATAAGAGAAAGAATTGAAAAGGGAATTGTAGGTAGTGTTATTAAAACTAAAATTGCATTAGGTATGGGAAATTTTCAAAAAACAGCCTCCCAAAATTCAGTAGTGATTTAGCAGATGAACTTCATAAACCAATTATTAAAAAATTTAGAAAGAGAAGAGTTATTGTAAGTGGAATTGATGAAATATGGGCTGCTGATTTAGTAGATATGTCTTCATATTCTAAAGAAAACAAAGGTTATAAATATTTATTAACAATTATAGATGTTTTTAGTAAATATGGTCTGATGATTCCTTTAAAAAATAAAAGTGGTGAAAATGTTGTTCAAGCATTTAATAAAATTATAAAACAAGGTAGATCATGTAAAAATTATGGGTTGACAAAGGGAAAGAATTCTATAATGTTAATATGAAATCATTTTTGAAAGAAAATAATATAACTATTTTTTCTACAGAAAATGAAGAAAAAAGTAGTGTAGTTGAAAGATGGAATAGAACTATTAAAGAAAAAATGTTTAAATATTTTACTGCTAATAATACTACAAAATATTATGACATCTTAGATGATTTAGTTGATGATTATAATAACACATATCATTCATCAATAAAAATGACTCCTGTTGAAGGTAGTAAAAAATCTAATGAAGATATAGTAAGAAAAAATTTATATGGAACACAAAAGTATAAAAATATGGTTAAACCAAAATTTTCAATTGGAGATAGAGTAAGAATAACAAAAAGAAAAGGTTTTTTGAAAAAGGTTATACACCTAAAGGGACAACAGAAATATTTATTGTAGATAAAATTATTTATACAGATCCTATTACTTATAAAATTAAAGATTTAAATAACGAAGAAATTAGAGGTAGTTTTTATGAAAAGGAATTACAGAAAACAAAGTTTTAAAAGATTTTATATTATACTATTTTTTATATTTTAAAAATGGAAGAAAAATTTAGTGAGTTTGTAAATACAATAAAAAATTATATTTCTACAGATAAACTAGATAAATTTATAAAATGTGTTGAAAAATTTGAAAAAGAAAATAATTTAAATAAAGAATATAAAAAATCTAATACTTTTAAGAAAAAGAAAGTTCCAGAAGATTTAGAAAAAAAGATTAAATGAACTAATTAATGTAGAAAAAATTACATTTAAATTTAATGAAAAAAGTTCAGATGATGAAATTATTGATACATGTTTTAAAATATTAAATTATTTAGATGATCTCGAAAAAAGAAATAAAGGTTAGAATTATACACTTGGGGAATTATTAACTATTCTTAAAAAGCGTTATAAAAGTGAAAAAGAATTTCTAATTTTTGCTAAAGAAAAATTCAATAGAAGTGAATCTACTATTAATAATTATATAAGATTTTATAATATTTGTAATGAATATTCTATCTTATTAAACTGTAATTTATCTTATAGAGAAATTATTTAAAATTTACCTGAAATAAAAATAAGTTTAAACCACCGCGGTAGTGAGCTAATTCATTAATAGTGTTTATAAAACAAAAATATTAGTTTAATAACATAATAATCTTCACATTTGTTTTGTTTTTCTAATAAAAGATCATCGAAAATCATGAGGTTTTTATCTGAAGATTTAAGATTTCTTGGGTCGGGAACTTCATTTGCGTTTTCATAAAAACAACATTTTATTGGTGAATTGGAGGAATATTTTTAACTTGCTTCTTGTAGAATTTCTTGAGGTGATACTCCCTTTCCAATAATATAATATTTATTTTTAAATAATTGATGTAAAATTTCTTTTGGTAATTTTTGTTCAAATCCTGTTTTAATTATTTTATATTCTGGTTGAAAAAGAGATTTTCCAAATACTTGAAGATTGTCATAATCTAAGAAATCCTTTAGAAGAAGATTTAGTAATAAATTAGTCTTTCCACATTTAGATTTACCAACAATTAAACCCCTTATACTTTTCGGCAGTAGAGGATTATTATTTCTATTTGATAAGTTTTCATTCCATGAGAATTCTTCTTTAGACATTTTAATAATGAATATTTTGAGAATCACTGAAAAATTAACTAATAACAACAGCCATCTTATTTCCATCTGATTGAAATTTTAAAATGTTATCAGAAATAACTATAGCATAAGCTTCTGTTTCTGCAGGAACTTTTTTATTAAATGTGGCTTTTATTTGAATATCCGTAGTACTATATTTTAATCGTTCACTTTGTTTGCTTACATCCAAAACGAATAAAGGGTATAAATCTTTATATTGTTTAGGAGAGACTTCCCAACCAAACAATGAATCATCTATCATAAAAATTTAGATTGAAAATTAGCAGCATCTCCATAAACTCTTGAAAACTTTTGATTAGGAAATGATAAATCATAATCTACTTCTGGATATCTTCTAGAATTTAATGTTACAAAAATGTTTTCTAAATCTACATGATCAAACGCTGCTGCATTTATATCTTGATCTGATTTCCTTTTTGTTTGAAAAGCTATAATAATCCATCTTGGTTTTTCTGATGAAACTTTAGTAGATAATTTCCAAGAGAAATTTGTAGTTTCAGGAACAGAAATACTATCACTTTGTCTACTTCTATATCCAACATTCAGTGATGATTTATTTTCAATAATTTTATACAGTTTAGCTTTTGTTCTAGAGCAGGTTCAACGTGTGGTATATACCATGATAATTTATTTAGAATAATTTTACCTTCCGCTATTGTTGTTGAACTTTTAAAAATAGCATCATTATCATCTGATTTTCTATGAAGCGTGAGTTGATGTTTAAAACCGTAAACTATTTTATTATAATCTTCTGCAAAACCAAATATATGTTTTAAAGGAACGCAAAAACTAAATGTACCTTTTAATTCTGGTTCTTCAATAGTATATTATGTCTTAACGAGAATCCATTATTAGTTTTTTCATCCGCACTATCTGATGAATCTTTAGACCATATAAAATTCAAAGCATTTGAATCATAATTTTCAGAATATTTTAAAGTTCCTAACATTGTTGTTGCCTGTCCTGGAAAATTAACACTTTCAATTTCTTGTCCAGACAGAACATATTTTATATTTTCAAACAAATATATTAAACCATTATTACATAATGCTATTTTATCAGCATCAACAAATGAAGTACCATCTTTTTTTACAAGTATTCCTTCAATATGCAGGTAACTTTCACTAGGATGTGTAAACTGATCTTGTGTTTCAATAACTATTCTGATTTCACCTCCTTTATTTAAATTAGTTGTACCTGATACTGGACTATATTCATGAAATTCATATTGTTCTATGCTTTCATCTATTTTTAAAGTTTCTTGAATTTGTAAAATATCTTCAGTCATTTTTAAAGGTATAAAATGTCATTATCTCTAAGTGATTGTGTTGTAAATCTTATCCTTTTAATATTATAGAAATCATGAATTTTAATAGGACTTAATTCAATTGTTTTACTATCCACTTGAGTTACTTCTAATCTGGATGTGATAAATTTTATGCCATATTTTTTACCATCTTCTTTTACCAATACAATTTTAAAATCAAATATAGGATTATCTAATAAACCAGATCTTGGTGGTTGATGTTTAACTTTCATTTGTTATCCTGGTAAGATTTCTTTAAACTGTTCGTGTGCAATCATAATTTTACCTTCAATGATTATTGTACTACCAACAGGAGGATCATTAATAACCACTTTATCTTCCTCAAATTCTGCATTAAATTCAAGATGGGTTTCTCTGTTTGCGCGTGAACTAATGAAATAATTTCCAATTTCTCTTTGCATTAAAACCGCTTGACCTTGAGAGGATAAAGGAATTAAACTTCCAATGATTTTACCAGAATTAAATATTTGTAATATGGTATGATCATCTCCTTTGGTTGAGACTTGAGGATATTTTAATTGAATATCTATATCCCATTCATATTTTGCTGGTATTGGATTCCACAAATTATTTGTTCATACATACGTTAAAGGTTTTCCTACTAATCCCTATTATCTAATTTACTACTGGGTGGTATCATAGTTCTGACATAAATACCATTTTCATTTAATTTAAAACAATACAAAGCATCTTTATAAATCATATCAAATCCTTCAACATTTTCTAAATCATCTAAATTAGTAGCATAGTTTCTCAGAGGTTGAATTGTTGTTTTAGATTCATCATCCATTAAACCAAATTTATCTACAGGCATTTTATAAGTATTTAATTTCACTATCACTAACAGTTTGAGTTGTTAATCTTATACGACAAATAAAATAGAAATCATGAATTTTAATAGGACTCAATCCAATTGTTTTAACGGCCGAATGGCCTCCCGGAGGATTTTCTACTTGTTTTATTTTTATTCCGGGTGTAATAAATCTGATTCCATATTTTAAGTTTGCTTCTTTAATTATTATTATTTTAAAATCCAACTTTGAACTGCTAGTATTTTCTATTAGTAATCCTGGTAATATTTCTTTGTCTTCGTCTATAAAAAAACTTGTTCCTTCAATTATAATTGTAGAACCAATAGGTGGATTATTAATAACATCAGTAGGTTGTCCTGGTATGGTTTTAAGTTCAAAGTTCCTTTTGAAGAGTACCAACATAATATGTTCTATTTTGTAAAATTAAAAAGGGATTAGCTATTAGGTTACTCTCGGGTAGAGAAACATAATTTCCTATTATTTTTCCAAAATTATTTATTGTTATTATCTTTCCACTTTGTGAAAAGGTACGTGGTGTTATTTTAAAATCTATATCCCAATCATATTTTACGGGTATTGGGATATATTCTTCCCCCTCGTATACAAATGTTAAAGGTTTATCTATAATACCATTATTATTCAATACTTCTGTTCTAACATAAATACGATTTTTATTTAATTTAAAACAATATAACCCATCCTTTTTTCCTTCTTTATCAAAATCTTGAACATTTTCTAAATCATCTAGATTTATAGCATACTTTCTTAGGGGTAGAATTGTTGTAGACATTTTTATAAGTATTTTTTTTTCAATATCACTAACAGGTTGAGTTGTTAATCTGATACGACAAATGTAATAGAAATTATGAATTTTAATTAGATTTAATCCAATTATTGTGTTTTCTACTTGGGTTATTTTTATTCCAGGTGTAATAAATCTGATTCCATATTTTTTATTTTCTTCTTATATTAGTATACTTTTAAAATCCAATTTAGTATTGTTAGTACTTTCTATTATTAATCCTGATAATATTTCATTTTTTGCAACTTTACTACGAGTTCTTCCTTCAATTATAACTGTTGAACCAACCGGAGGATTCTTAATATCTTCCATATGAAATGGATGTTCAGTATTAAATTCAAGATGTGCTTCCTTATTCTCCTGTGTAGAAGAAATACAATATTGTGTCTTGGCTTGTAACGTTAAAACAGGATTCCATATACGGCCACTTGGTGGTAGTGAAACCAAACTTCCTATTATTTTTCCGGAATTAATTATTTTCATTATTCCATCTTTTCTGGTATATGTACTTGGTTTTAATTTAATATCAATATCCCATTCATATTTTGCTGGTATTGGAATCCATTTTTCATCTTCAAATACAAACATTACCGGTTTATTTTTAATATCGGTATTATCTAAAATATGTGTAAAATCATCTTTCATTAAACCAAATTTATCTACGGGCATTTTTATGTATTAAAAATTACAGAAAACAAGGTTTTAATAGAAATTGTCGAATTGACTTTTTTATGTTTATGATAATTTCGTTGAGGATATAAACACTGAGCAACCTGAAAGTACTGAAGAGGGAGCCTGGATTACCGAAACAAGCGATGAAGTGTTTAATATTCCCATGGAACAAGAGACACATCTACTAGCAGATTAACTGAAAATATGGCTACCAATCTGGGATAAAACTACGCGCGTGCTCTGTCCCAGGAATGGGAACCAGCACATGTGTATGGTAACATTATGTTGCAACCTGACTGACTTGTTGAACAGAGCTATTTGATTTTACCTGTGTGTGCGTTAGAGCGTGAAAAGAGTGATTCTACTGTTTGATAAACTACACGCGTGCTCTGTCCCACGAATGGGAACCAGCACATGTGTACTGGATGTTTTCATTTTGGTGTTTACTAAAAACCTTAATATCTAATTAATATTTGTCTTACATTTGTTGTTGTTGCTGTTTTATCTTTTACAAAGCAATTACAAGATTTTAATTCACGACAAATTTAACAAGTTTTCTGCAATTCATTGTTTTGAGCCATTTTATGGGTGTTTATTTTAGATATATAATGATTTAATTATGTTCAATATTGCTGTATTTCAAAATTAGTCGTTTCAAATAATTTCGGGAATTTCCGAATTGATCTGATTATATTTCTGAATTATTATTATTATCATATTATTATTATAATATAGATTTTTCAAAGTTATTAAATTACAAAATATTTCAAACAATTCAATATAAGCGTATATAGACTTTTTTATTGTATGTTTTATTATAAATCTATTTATCGATTAAGTAGATAATCGCAAAAAATAAAAATATATATTTTTTTATATTTTCACTGATTGGGGTGGTAATAGCGAAAAAATAAAAAATATATATTTTTTTTTAAATCGTATATACCTATGTACGATCAGTAGATAATCGCAAAAAATAAAAAATAATTATTTTATATTTTCGTCTCATGTAGGGGTAATTACGAAAAAATAAAAATATTATTTAAAAAAAAAATGATGTGGTCTAGAGTCGTCACGTTGATATACTACTATCGTGTCATGTTTGCCATTGTATGATGGTCCGGAAAACAATGTAACTGAAGTTAGGTAGAGATGACGCGGCAGGTTATTTTAAATGATGACGGAAAACCGTATGTTAAGTAAAGAAATCGGAATGAAATGGGATATTTGGTTGAATGGTCGTCAAGTGGTGTAGTACTTGGTGACGGGTATTGTTAGTAAAAATCGCTTATTGTTGTCAAGGAATATTGGTGGCTCGTGAGCCGGTGGCTCGTGATTATCGTATTGTTTGTGTGTTCAGTCAAGAAATTGTTAACCTGTGACTTGGTATTGTAGAATTGAGGGTCAAAAATATGCTGACGGTCATTGCTAGGCATGCGACTGAAACCGCGTGTTCAGACTTAAAGTTAGGTAGAGGTCTTTGTTAACCAGGCATGTGACTAGGGGTGGTATTGTTGTTATTTTAAATGCTGACAATGTAACTATAGATAATGATTTGGTTGAATGGTGGTGTAATGTTGTGAAGTTGACGGTCGCGCTGGACTAAGGTTTTGTTGTCAAGAATATGCTGATGGTCCTGAAAATAGTGTAAAGTTAGGTAGAGATGACGCGGTAGGTTATTTTAAAACCACGTGAACGCGAAATAATAAAATATTATACTTAAGAAACGTTAAGAAATTATATTTCAAAACGAGGAAATTAAAGTTGAATGAACGCGAAATAATAAAATATTATACTTAAGAAACGTTAAGAAATTATGTTTCAAAAAGAAAAAATTAAAGTTGAATGAACGCGAAATAGTAAAATATTATACTTACGAAACGTTAAGAAATACAGTTAAATGTAATAAAACTGATTTTTTAAAATACGAAATGTTTCAAAACGAAAAAAATTAAGTTGAATGAACGCAAAATAATAAATATTATACTTAAGAAATGTTAAGAAATACTTAAAGTTAGGACAAAAACCCGACATGTCGAAAAATAAGCGTCCGATGCTGACCCCCCGTATGAATCAAGTGCCCGATTTTTAAGCGGCCAGATTTTTTACGTTAGTCCTATTTCGGTTTAAGCGATCAGATTTTTCATTTGGAAGTGGTCATATTTTTAACGCTATTTTACGAAATGCCTCGATTAAAAACCAACATGATGAAATACTCGACCAAACCTGACCGCTGGTGACAATATTGTGTGTTACCTGGCCAAAAGTTTCAAGCCGTGGCATGGGTCTTGACCAGGTTTTTAACATGTGATCACATCTCAAATCACTACGATTAAGGTTCCTACGTTAAGATTATAATAGTAGTTGATGCTGAGTTGATGTCGACACCTGAATATTAAAGATGGTTGAACAAGGGTATTTCTATAATACTGGGCGTAAACTGTGAGTAGAAATATTTAAACATAGGGAAATATAAGAAAGTGATATATATTTATTATTTATTAATTTTTTAAATTATATTATTGTTGATGTCCGCGTGGCTTGGTGAGACAACAAATTTTCTGTTTCTATCGCTGAAAGTTTTGTTTGTTCAAATATGTATATTCATAATTCCGTACACGTGAGTGGGATAATTGTGATATAGAATATATATTTGTTATTTATTTATTTTTATAAAGTTTTATTATTGTTGTACGTGTGTTTTTTTGTTATTGATAACTCCGTATCGCAATCCTTTACAATCTTTTGTAATCCTTTACTGTTAAATAGTTGTGTAGTATGATTAATGTGATGTAGAATATGTATTTGTTATTTATTTATTTTCTAATTTTATTTTATTGTTGATGTCCGCGTGGTTTGATTAGAGAACAAATTGTATGTGTTCAGACAACTATCTCTCGCTCTCTCTATCTCCTCTCTCTCTCTCTCTCTCTATATATATATATATATATATATATATATATATAGCTCTTTCTCTCTATATCTCTCACAGCAACTCGCTCTATATCTCTCTGACACGTGAATTAATCAAATCAACTTCCCAGATTGGTTTTTTCGTCTACCGGTACGCCAAATTGAGATGTTGCAATCTTACTATGACTTCCTAGATAGATTCATAAACGGGTCAGACTTTCAACTCTGTGAAAAGGATACTGATAGTCTGTACTTGGCACTCAGCGACTCCTCGTTAGAGAGGCTCGTCAAAACCGATAAGATATACGAGTTTTTCTCACACTACGACCAATGGTTCCCTGTAGAGACTTGTGAGGGTCATCCGGCAGATTTCATTCGGTACAGGGGCAGAGTAAAGTATGATTGCTCCGAGTGTAAGGCGCGACAGTTATACGACAAACGGACTCCTTCATTGTTAGGCATGTGACTGAAACCGCGTGTTCAGACTTAAAGTTAGGTAGAGACCATTGTTAACCAGGCATGTGACTAGGGGTGGTATTGTTGTTATTTTAAATGCTGACATTGTAACTAAAGATGACGATTTGGTTGGATGGTGGTGTCACGTACAACAATAACAAAACTTTACAAAAATAAATATATAAATAAATAACAAATATATATTCTATATCACATTTATCCCACTCACGTGTACCGAATTATGAATATACATATTTGAACAAACAAAACTTTCAGCGAAGGAAACAGAAAATTTGTTTGCTAACCAAGCCACGCGGACATCAACAATAATATAATACAACTTAAAAAAAAAATAAATAAATATATATTACTTTCTTATATTTCCCGTTGTTTAAATATTTCTACTCACAGTTTACGCCCAGTATTATAGAAATACCCTTGTTCAATCATCTTTAATATTCAGGTGTCGACATCAACTCAGCATCAACTACTATTATAATCTCAACGTAGGAACCTTAATCGTAGTGACTTGAGATGTAACCTCATGTTAAATACCTGGTCAAGGCCCATACCCCGGCCGGAAACTTTTGGCCAGGTAACACACGATATTGTCACCAGCGGTGAGGTTTGGTCGAGTGTTTCATCATGTTGGTTTTTAGTCGAGGCATTTCGTAAAATAGCGTTAAAAATATGACCACTTCCAAATGAAAAATCTGATCGCTTAAACCGAAATAGGACTAACGTAAAAAATCTGGCCGCTTAAAAATCGGGCACTTGATTCATACGTGGGGTCGGCATCGGACGCTTATTTTTCGACATATCTGGTTTTTGTCCTAACTTTAAGTACTTCTTAACGTTTCTTAAGTATAATATTAATTATTTTGCGTTCCTTCAACTTAATTTTTTTTCGTTTTGAAACATTTCGTATTTTTTAAAATCAGTTTTATTACATTTAACTGTATTTCTTAACGTTTCGTAAGTATAATATTTTACTATTTCGCGTTCATTCAACCTTATTTTTTTCCGTTTTGAAACATAATTTCTTAACGTTTCTTAAGTATAATATTTTATTATTTCGCGCTCACGTGGTTTTCCACCAGGACATAAAATAACCTACCGCGTCATCATTACCTAACTTTACACTATTTTCAGGACCGTCAGCATATTCTTGACAACAATACCTTAGTCCAGCGCGACCGTCAACTTCACAACAATACACCACCATTCAACCAAATCATTATCTATAGTTACATTGTCAGCATTTAAAATAACAACAATACCACCCCTAGTCACATGCCTGGTTAACAAAGATCTCTACCTAACTTTAAGTCTGAACACGCGGTTTCAGTCACATGCCTAGCAATGACCGTCAGCATATTTTTGACCCTCAATTCTACAATACCAAGTCACAGGTCAACAATTTCTTGACTGAACACACAAACAATACGATAATCACGAGCCACCGAGTCACGGGTCACCGCTACCGGACAACTAAGAAAGATGGCCGACAAAATGACCGACGTATGGCGGACAGCGGCGGAACAAAAATATGCACAGATACTGTTGAAAACATGTACAGACACTATTATAGAAGTGCAGTTCTGCGCTAATGGCTAATTAGATACGGTTTTCTCACGACTTATGTTAGTATAGTTTTCATGACATTTTCATTACTGTTTGCCATTCCTATTCTTTTGTTGATTTTAGTTTTACATTTTTCACCACTGGTTATAGTATGTCCAAGGTAGTTGTAGCTCTGAACTGTCTCCAGGTGTATTCCTTCAACTTTGATATTTATTTGTAGGTCTTGAGAATTTTCTTTCCTTATGATCATAGTTTTAGTCTTTTTGATATTCATATATAATCCATATTTTTTTCGTATCACGTTTATTTCATTAAGTAATTGTTGTAGATCTTTAGGATTTTCTGCCAGTAATAGAGTATCATCAGTAAAGCTTAAGTTATTGATTATCTTTTCATTAATGTTTAGGACTGGCATCTCTGTGACGATTTTTAAATATTTACTCAATGTATAGATTGAACAACCTTGGTGATAGGATGTATCCTTGTCTTACTCCTCTTTTTATATCAATGGGTGCAGAGTTCTATTTGTTACATTTTATTATAGATCTTTGCTCCCAGAATAAATTACATATTAGTCGTATGTCTGTGTCATGTAGATTTATATCTTTTAGGCAGTCTATAAGTTGATTGTGGTGTATTCTATGAAAAGCTTTGGTGTAGTCTATGAAGCAGGCATTTTTTGGTTTGTTTTTCCTGACCAGAAGGGTCCGGGTTTAATCCCCAGCAGTGGTGGATTTTTTTTCGGACTGACAGGGCTCAGGGATTCACCCAGCCTCTAAAAATAGGTACCCGAGATTTTTCTGGGAAGTAAAGGCTGTCTGGCGTGATACCAACCACATCGCCCAAAAATGTGACGTGGTTATAGAAAAATATGGTCACTAACACCATATTCCCCATACACATAGCAAGGCATGAAGGGAACCTTTACTTTACTTAGTATAAACAGTTATTTTTAAAATTAGATTCATTTGATCTATGGGGTCTAATTATATCACTTTAACATTTACACTATATGGTAATACATTATCTTAAAAAAATCATACCTTAATAGTCGGATTATGCAACAATCAGATTTAGCTACATTGTCAAATATTGACTACAGGGCAGATTCATCGTCCGCAACCAGTGCTGCTGCGTTAATAGATAGACATGCCATTGATTACGATCTCATTTGTTTTCAATGTTGCCCTCAGACGTGCTAGATGAAATAGGTGAAGCCAGATCTTGCTCGAATGTAGATGTCTCCAAAGATATGTTATTTATTCCACTTGACATCAAGTATCCAGAAGATTGTGGTCTTTCCACAGTTAAAGGATACCCACAACGTTTAATAACACACTCCTTGAATATGTGCGAAAGTACTTCTACCTCATGTAGTATGTGTTCGATCCCGCTTCGGACCATATATTGTTCTTTGTTTTTTTCTGCTGTTGTTTGTCTGTCATTATTTCCGAGTGCTAAGACATACTTCTTCGTTCTATTGTTCCCTATTATCGCCTCGGAAGTTCCCTATATAATAATATTTATGTATTATTATTTGTACCCAGTATATAACCACTGGAAACTACTATTCGTGCGGTTTCGTCCAATAAATGTTTGTCTGCAACACAAGTATTCAGCCCTACTGGGAGATACTTGCATTAATAGGAAAGTACAGATATACAATTTATTTCCGATCTGTGATCGTAACCCTATGCTATAGTCATGGGTACGCCTTCGTGTAAGACACTGCTTACAATAGCCAATTTTTTAGTTGGCTGCGTGGCAGTGTACCAAGCGTTCGGCTTTTCGTGGAAAGCGCGGTGCCACTGAGTACGGGTTCGATCCCGCTTCGGACCATATATTGTTCTTTGTTTTTTTCTGTTGTTGTTTGTCTGTCATTATTTTCGAGTGCTAACACATACTTCTTCGTTCTATTATTCCCTACTTCTACCTCAACAGTATGGTCATACCATTATCTCACGTGATGGAGAGATAAATACCCGAAACGGAAAGGTATCTTCAACATTTGGTAAACTTAAAGATAGAGCTAAGGCCAACACCAAACTAACACTCAGAGCTAAGATTCAAACTTAACAAAGGTGTGTGCTTGGTACACTTCTATACGGATCAGAAACTTTGACTACCTATGCAGGGCTGGGGAAATGGTTAAACAATTTTTACGTGTTCTGTCTTCGCGAGATCATGAAAATTAAATAGCAGGACAAATTAAACAACTATAAATTCTTGACAAACTCCCATCCATTATGACAACACTTAGGATTTGGAGGAGGCTGATCATGTGATTAGAATGGAAAACAATCGAACTCCAATGAAAATATTGTATAGTGAACGTGGGCACGGAAAGCGACTAACGGACAGACCAGTACTGAGATAAACATACCAGTACTGATATATAACAGACCAGTACTGAGATATAACATATCAGTCCTGAGATATAACATACCAGTATTGAGATATAACAGACCAGTACTGAGATATAACAGACCAGTACTGAGATATAATATACATTGTTATATTATATACACCAATACTGAGATATAACATACCAGCACTGATATATAACTGATCAGTGCTGAGATATAACAGACCAGTACTGAGATATAACAGAACAGTACTGAGATATAACAGACCAGTACTGAGATATAACAGAACAGTACTGAGATATAACAGAACAGTACTGAGATATAACAGACCAGTACTGAGATGTAACAGACCAGTACTGAGATATAACCGACCAGTACTGAGATATAATAGACCAGTACTGAGATATAATAGACCAGTACTGAAATATAAAATACCAGTACTGAGATATAACATACCAGTACTTAGATATAACAGACCAGTACTGAGATATAACAGACCAGTACTGATATATAACTGACCAGTGCTGAGATATAACATACCAGTACTGAGATATAACAGACCAGTACTGAGATATAACAGACCAGTACTGAGATATAATAGACCAGTACTGAAATATAAAATACCAGTACTGAGATATAACAGACCAGTACTTAGATATAACAGACCAGTACTGAGATATAACATACCAGTACTGAGATATAACAGACCAGTACTGAGATATAACATACCAGTACTGAAATATAACAGACAAGTACTGAGATATAACATGCCAGTACTGAGATATAACAGACCAGTACTGAGATATAACAGACCAGTACTGAGATATGACAGACCAGTACTGAGATATATTAGACCAGTACTGAGATATAACATGTCAGTACTGAGATATAACATGCCAGTACTGAGATATAACAGACCAGCACTGAGATATACCATACCTGGCCAGCACAGACACCCACCACGATATGAGCCATGACTAGCACGGATATACACTAAGATATGAACCATGGCCAGCACAGACGCACACTAAGATATGAATCATGGCCAGCCCAGACGCACACTAAGATTTGAGCCATGGTTAGCACATACACCCACTAAGACATCAACCATGGCTATCGCAGACACCCACTAATATATGAGCTACGACTAGCACGGATATACACGGATATATTCAAGAGAAGCAGAAGAGGAGGTAGTAGAACAGCGGTCGCGAAAGGTATCCATATGCTTGGGTTTGTTGTAGTCGGCAGACTCTTCTTAACATGGGAATCATCGACATACGAGACGTAGACCCAGGTTAACTGTTCACAGGTTACGTTCAAACAGTTGTACGGAGGTTTGAGAGTGCAGTCTGACCCGTAGAACGTTTCCATGCATGTACAGTTCCCGGTTGACACTTCACAGGTGTCGTTGAAACAGTTGTCCGGACATTTGAGAGTGCAGTCTGACCGGTAGTACGTTTCCTTGCACGTACAGTCTGCACTTTCAGGGTCACATATGATGTCACAGCCATCAGAACACGTCTGTTCGCATTGTAGCCCAAAATTACCATCGGGACAAGTGTCATTAGAGGTATAGCCAGGATGTTTACATTGTAGGCATTTTCTGGATTTTTTCTCACATAAAGTACATACACCGAGACAAGCCTTGGAGCAGTCGTGTCCATAGATCCCATGTGAACAGTTGCCGTGACACATACCGATGATGACGTTGCAGCCTTTGCAACACCCACTACACACTTCACAAAACGACCCAGAATGTCCGTCCAGACAATAGGTGTATGTAAATGTTTGCACCTCACACACCGTCATTGCACTGTCGGCCTGCAAAGTGGTCTGCGAGAACTCAATCTTAATGTGTGCCATTGGCGTTTGTGTGGTGACTACAATAGTGTTCACAGAAACATTAGGGTATGATATATCTTTATACTGGAACACTACGCCGCCACTGTCAGAGAAAGCCTTTAGAGAGGCATTCTTTACCCGAATCATAGTGCTAGCTCGATGATAGATTCGAATGGTGTGAATCTTTTGGGACGTGGCAAAGTTCAGATACCGGTAAACAGGATTGGTTCCACTTCTAAATTTTGTGTGTGCAGTCATTGTCATAGAGATTGGTCTTTGTTTTGCCATTAACTGCGGCCTCTGGTCCACATCCGTCTCCTGTATAACAAGCATTAAATGTGTCGGTCTGGTTTGTGTTCTGTTTGAGTGCCACATTCCAAACCCCGCAAATGTAGATGGAGCAGATATTTGCAACTATCGCCCCTTCAATCCGTAACTTGTTGATCAGACCAGCCTCAGAGCAAAAGACATCAATCTCGTGCTGACTAACTACAAACCTTGATTCATTGTTACATGAGGCAGGACCATTTAGTTTTACCGTGAAACTGTCCAGATAAGTTAAGTCATTCACATAAATCCTAAACCAGGAGAACGACAAAGATTGATTGAGAGTTGCCTCAACTGATGTAGAATTTGTGTCCGGATTATATGTGGTGTCATTGTTGTCAAACAGGAAAGTAGGTTAAGATTTTTTAGGCGTATTTGTACGCGAGATCCAAGTACTGACACTCATCATCATCATCATCATCGTGTGCCCTCTCCGCAACGAAGGTTGGCTGCCATGGATCGCCATTCTACTATGTTTCTTGCTTTGATGGTGCAGGCTGTCATAGATTGACTTGTCCATCTTTTGATGTTACTCGTCCATGTTAGTCTTGGTCTGCCTCTGCCTCTTTTACCTTGTATTTTTCCTTCCAATATTACTTTTAGTAGGCTGTTGTGTCTTTTAACGTGCCCCAAAAATTTAATTTGTCTTGTCTTTATTGTGTTCAGCAGTTCTCTTTTTATTTTTAGTTGTTTTAAAACTTCATCGTTTGTTATCTTTTGTTTCCATCCAATTCTACCTATTCTTCTATAAATCCACATTTCAAAGGCTTCAATTTTCTGTTCTGTTTTCTTATCTAATGTCCATGTTTCTGCACCATACAGGAATATTGGGAAGATGTAACATTTTGCCATTCTTAGTTTCAGCCCTGCTGATATTTGTTTTGTTGTTAGTATATTTTTCAAAGCATTAAAATTACTTTTTGCCATACCTATTCTTTTGTTTATTTCAGTATTGCATTTTCCATCATTGGTTATAGTATGTCCTAGGTAGTTGTAACTCTGGATTGTCTCCAGATGTGTTCCCTCAACTGTGATATTTAATTGTAGGTCTTGAGAATTTTCTTTGTTTATGATCATAGTTTTAGTCTTTTTGATATTCATTTCTAGTCAATATTTTTTGCTTGTTGTGCTTATCACATTAGGTAAGTATTGTAGGTCTTTAGGATTTTCTGCTAGCAGAACAGTATCATCAGCATATCTTAGGTTATTGATTATCTTTCCATTAATGTTTAGGCCTGGTATCTCTGAGATGTTTTTAAAGACTGACACTGGGATCCGAAATATTCGTGTTGACAGCTGTCAATTTTTGGGCATGTCCCTGTAGTTTTGTCACAAACTGAGTCATTATAGCAGTGACATTGTAACGTACAATTTGCCCCAAACCAACCGTCTGCACAAGTTATGCCATTAGCTTCCAAGGCCGCGAACGAAGGCAGCAGAAAAAAGACTTGATCTACAGCGATGGTTAACGAACTGTTTACAAATATTTATTATCAAACCCGTGATTACATTTCTAAAAATCCTGATGTTCTCTAATAGAATGAGATAAACCGTTGGAGACAAGCAAAGTCAACATTGTTTACATCATGGTTCGAACGCCAACAAGCGTCCATCTTGGTGCGTACTATGCCGTCATATCAAAATAATATACACAATGACCTCGACTAAACCTTCTGACAATGCGAAAAGAGCCATATATGTAATGTGAGTGGTTGACATGAATAAGGTATGGCCAAATCACGCGTAGAATTTTGGAGTGATTATCATTTGTCAGGTTTGAGAGTTTATCTTTTACATCGACTCTGCGAGAGACTTATAGTTATGATTATGGAAGGCCGCGGTTTCACTGCCAACGAATTATAATCCATAATTACTCAACCGCCCGTGCTAGAGGAATCATTCGAATTAATACCTCATCATAATCTCTCAAACAAAGAAAGGTAGCTGCAGTCCCCATCATAACAGTCTTAGCACACGCCAAAATACATAAGGCGAAACCACACAGAAAGCGAACACAGCTATCTGTTCCTGTTTAAGATCTCAACGATACCATTATTCATCCTAAGCAATCGGAATATCAAAACACGATCAAAAACGGATGAAGCACACAGCTCACGGTGGGCACAGAGCACTTAACTCAGTAAGTCTCCGGTAGCAAGACTTTACTTTTTTTATGAGTGTTCATCGGCTGTAGTCTGAGTTTAGGGACGATTTTGGAATTTTAATGATTGAATTATTCTTATGAGCTGATATTTTTTTTGAAGTCTTAGTAACGAATGACATGTTCACTGGAGTCACTGACTGAAGCAAATTAGAACAAGTGAAGCTGTCAGTCGTTTGTCTTTAGTTCGGATTAGCGCCACCGCAATCGGGGCATTCGCATATCCGCTATGTAGAAAGTTCCAGCAACAATAGAAGTGTTTATTTACTGATTATTCCTGTTCTACATTAATTGACCGAATTGTGTTTTTTATCGCTAAGAACGTTTTTTTCCCTACTTTTACTCTTTTTGGTTGCGGCGTTCCACCGCTCCTTTGGCGTGTGGATTATCCCCATCTTTCTTGTCGCCATCCTGTGAGAGATGTTCTTCTAAAGTCCTCACAATGTCCTATGTGTCCGTTTTTAAGGTTTCCTGCGCAATGGCAAACACCGCCAACCTGTCGACCATCTCCTTGCTGCGATTTCCCGCGTGTCGAAGGCAATTTATTCAAGTTAGGCTGCAAACATGAGACATGTCGAGTAGGTGTCTTCACTCCCCCTAGAGTGTTATAATTATAGTTATAGTTTTCGAAGGCCCCGGTATCATTGCAAACGAAGTGAAATCCGTAACTACTCAAACGCCTATGCTAGGAGAATCATTCGAATTAACATCTCAAATATACACACAAAATATAATACATAAATATGTCATATTATTTTCATATAACTGACTATAAACACATGATGGAAGTACAACAATATTCTCAAATATTTAGGGGGGGGGGAGGGGGCTGGTTGGCCTCGAGACAAAGGTTGTGGGTTCAAATTCCGGCTGCACCGGTTGGGATGTTTATTTATGATAAACCACCCCTGGTTTCAGCAGCAAGGCCCAGCTTGAAACGTCAATTACTCATCGACGGAAAAAAATATGAGTATCTCCGAAGTAGGAGTTATCTGCTTGTGCGGCGAGGGACCCCTGTGCACACGGCTACCAGGAAAAAATGGATTAACAGGCAAAATTCTGTTCCTAGTCTCTAGGGAATTCATCAGCGGTAAAAGCTGGCGAATGAAAATATATATATATATATATATATTTTAGACTTCTTTAAGTTTACCAAACTTTTTATGTTTGCAGGAATCACAACAAATGGATCTGTCAACTTTCCTCTAGTTGGATGCTCAACAGACGAGATTGACATTCTCTTCCTTTATTTCGGCAATGATAGCAGCATCAACGATGAATACTTTTATCAAACCAAATGTGCCAAAAAAATTGCTGAAAATATTTTAGGAGCTGGTAAGAACAGTTCAAGAGTGTTGTTTGCTGGTGTCTATGATTCGTTCTCCATCCACACTCGCAAGACTAACGTCAATTCGTCGAGTTTTAATGAATTAAATGAATTCTTGGATCTGCCAGGAACTGAAATGGATGTAAACAGTGGCGTAAACCAAAATGATGATAATATAAATGAGACACTGACATTAAAAATAAGGTTTATTGAACGGCTATTTTCTGAAATGGGTGGAGTCCGGGAGAACGTGACCCATGTTGCTCTTATATATCTGGATGGTTTCTTCTTATCACATGATGAGTGTAAAACCATTCCAGAAATTGTGCAGCAGCAAGCTACAGACATCAAAGTATTTGTTGTGGTCTTTGGTGTTAGATTTGGAAACAACATATTCTACCTTGATGATACGCTTCTTCTAGGAAATGGCTTAGTGTGGCGTTCTGAGAATTTACTTACAATGGCAATTTGTGACCAGTGCTCGCAAGGTTGGTTTGGTCCTTTTAAACATAGGACACACTTTAATCCTTTTACCTGTTACCTTTTTATTGATTTTAAAGCTGCAGTAAACTGGCATGATGGTATTCTTCAGTGTTTAAATAATGGTGGCACTTTGGCTATCATAGAAACAAAAGAAGAGTTGGACTTTTTACGGTCAAAAATATTCACGTATATTAAAGCTAAAGATAGTGTCAGACTTGACTTCAACGAAACATCTCGATTAGCGGCTCAATTTTTTATTCCATTATACAGAGATCCTTTAACGTTTGGGAAACGTTTTCGATGGTTGCTTTTGTCAAATATAACTCGTCCATTGATCTTTAACAATTGGTTGCCTGGGAAACCGTCTGGTGAGTTGAGTAATGAGTGCAGTCTCTGGCAGTTTGAATGGAACAACAGCATTAATGAAACCATTAACTTCCCAAGTGACTACGACCGCTTCACTGATGGATGGGTGGACGTGAGATGCGACGACAGGTTCACATCAACAAGTTTGTGTGGAGAGGCCCTTCCTCTTAAAGTTGAAGACAAGAACATGATGAGAATAAAACCAGCCACGAATGAAAGTTTCAGCAAAGCTCTAGCTAGAGGGGATTTAATGACATTTAGAGGTAACATTGTGTCTATCTCGGCCAACATTGCCAACGCTAATTTTGTTAAACATTTAAAACAAACACAGACAAAATTGTTTCCCTTTTTTGACTGTGCTGTAGATGATCCCCGGTACATTTCCTACGTTTATGTTTGTGACTCTGTAGACCACTGCAGCAACAAGCGGGATGAACAGTTTTGTGCTCACAGATCGTCTGATACAAGCACAAGGGGAGATAAAGCAAGTAAATGCAGCGGTGTCTACTGCTCTGACGGTTCTTGTGTGCCTTTACAGTTTGTCGGTGACGGTGATATTGACTGTAATGTTTATGGCTACAACTCTGGGAGTGTAGTTAACGATGAAAGTGAGGCTCTTGTGACTTCCCTTAGGAGAAACGAGAGTTGTGCTTTCTTTTGTAACGATCAATGTGTACTATTCTCGCAGCTGAGTGATGGTCACAAGGACTGCAATGGAACAGAGGGACCGTTAGACGAAATTATAGGTAAACTAGAAGCAGTGAGCACTTGTAACAACAGACTTGATCAGCGTGTATGGTCTCCCAGATGTGTCTATGTCAAAGACTGTTACGGAGCTGTTCTGGGTTGTAGGGATATGTCCCACCTTCAGAACTGTACGACCTTTGAGTGTCAAGAGGGTTACTTTAAATGTCCTCACAGTTACTGCATCCCCCAACATTATGTCCTTGATGGAAGAGATGATTGTCTTACAGGAGAAGAAGAGAGGATTTACTTTATTACTCCTTGTACAGGAAACTTTGCTTGTTGGAATAGCAAAATGTGCCTCCATCCTGACCTAGTTTGTGACGGACATCCTCACTGCCCACATCAAGACAACGAAGTGGATTGTCACGTGACGTGTGTTGAAGGTTTCCGCTGTATATCAGGGACAGTCACTGCAGAAGATTACAAAACACCGACATTTTCTTTTCCTACTTTCAAAATTGATAGTAGAATTCGCTATCTGAACATGTCTGGAGTTGATCTGTTCGTTTCTCTTTTCATTAATAGTAGTAATTTGAAGCAATTTTCAAATCTTGCAATTATCAATCTCGCTGATTGTAAAATCAAGAAAACAAGCTTTCTCTTCTCGCAATTCTCAAGTAGATGGCAGCAACTAGACCTTAGCTACAATAAAATAAAGACACTGCATGATATTAGAAGTTTATATAATCCAATAGAAAATATGCGTTCCTTGAACCTGTCGCACAATAATGAACTTGTTCAAGTGAGCACATTTCGTTTACAATCTCTAGAAACATTGGATCTATCTTACACTGGAATGTTAATTGTCCAAACATCTTTCTTTGATTGGTTTCCTAACTTGAAACATTTAAACTTGAGCTTCACAAAAATAACAAATATTCATGGCAACACATTTCCTGAGAACTTAACTTTTCAGACGTTAGATTTACGTGCATTGACCTTCGTTGACCTTCATGCAGATTTTTTTAACGGCCTGATTATCAGTCAAGATCTGTACACCGACAGTTTTGAGTTGTGCTGTCCACAGATCAGGGGAACAAACATCCCATACCACACTTGTCACGCTCCTGATACAGAAATTTCCTCATGTCTTGATCTAATAGGGGTCGATATCCAACGTGTTCTTCTCTGGGTTGTCGCGGTTCTTGCTGTTCTAGGGAACATGACAGTTATTGGTTATCGTGTAATCTGGGACAGGTCAGTTCTCAGAACAGGTTATGGTCTGTTTGTGACAAACTTGGGTATATCTGACTTTATTATGGGAGTCTATCTGTTCATTATTGCTGGAGCGGATTATTACTATCGTGGCGTTTATGTTTTGTATGACAAGAGCTGGAGAGAAAGTGTTGTATGTAAACTTGCTGGCTTCTTGGCTACACTCTCTAGTGAAACATCAACATTTTTTGTTTTCCTTATCACTTTGGACAGGTTTTTATGATGAAATTTCCGTTTGGTCAAGTCCAGTTTTCCAAAATGAGTAAAATTATGGTTCTGTCTTTGTCTTGGGTCATTGGTTTTCTTCTTGCACTGACTCCCATTGTGTTCAGGTTTGAAATATATTCTTGTAACGCAATGTGTCTTGGCTTACCTTTGACAACTAAACGATTCAATGGCTGGGAGTTCTCGTTTGTTGTGTTTATCGTTCTTAATTTATGTCTGCTTCTTCTCATTGTCTACGGTCAAAAAGCCATCTTTCGGGCAATGTCTGAGAACAGAAGAACTAGTAAAGCGTCCAGGCGATTGGAAGATATAACAGTGGCTAAACAGCTGTTTCTGGTAGCTCTGTCCAACTTTCTCTGTTGGTTTCCTGTAGGAATTATGGTATTTTTGTCTCTTGGCGGTCACGTGATCAGAAATGATGTTTACGCCTGGACAACGGTTATTGTTCTCCCTGTCAATTCTGCAGCAAATCCTCTCCTGTACACCATTCCCGTCCTTATGTCGAAATGGGAGCGGTTTAAACATGGTGACAGACGAAATATGCTATCTTCTACCTAATCATTTGTAAGGGAATTGCAGAAATATTTGGACAAACAAAGTATATGGCAGTATTTGATCAGCAAGGAGCCGCAATAGCTCAGAGATTAGTCAACTGGTCTACTAAGGACGCCGGGTTCGATCATGATCAACGACTTTCAGGTTCACCCAGCCTTAACTGGGTACCAGTAGTTTTTTTTTCTGGGAAAGTAAATCGACACGGGCGAAATACTGACCACATAGTTCAAAAAATCATGTGCTGAAGGTCTGTAAAACTTATGGCCACTAACACCATATTCCCTATACGCCACTTGATATGCCGAAGCACATTGATTTTATTTACTATTTCAGCACTGCTTTCTTATCAACGTATTCTGAGGTCTTTTTGTTTTAGTATTTATGAAAATCATTCTGTTTATCTAACAGAAGAGTGTTATATTGTTATAGAGCTGTGATGTTATTTATTATCTTTCTTATTATTGTTCATGGACAGCACATCACATTTACATTGATCATACGTTAATCATGACAGACTCTTTTTCTCTTATTATATAATCATAATCAAGTTTCACAATTCTTGGCACAATGATTCGTCTAATGGTTGATGCACTTTTTAAAAATTAATTTTAATTAATTCTGGACTTCTATGAAACAAATAGTCGGTGGATATGATCAGTCCACAAATGTAGATCTTGCATTCAATCTCTCTATCACTTACTTACGTTTATCAGAATGTGAAACACAGTTCGTGAAAACTCTCAGACAATTCACAACTAATTTATAAGGCATTACAATCTTTTCTATTCTCTATCAACTTACTTAATGACTTCTCAACTACCTTAAAACTACAACTTGAAGATTCTTAACTTCCTAACTAACTGGCTCAACTTTCTAATCTTAACTTTTCTAACTGTTCTGACTGTTCTAACTGGGTGTCTAATTTCCTAAGTGTTCTATCCCTGACTCTGTCTCTCTCTAACTGACTCAAACTTATTGTGTTGAAGTTTAAATATTCAGCCACAACTCTTCGCCTAAAAATCAGCAGCAAATCAAACTGTCGCAAAGTGACAATTTGCACTCTTCTGGTCACTTGAGTTGGTCACTCCTCCTCATTCTGTGACCGAAACTTGAACTATTGTCATGGTCTGACCTAAACACCTTGTTTTTGTTAATCTCTATGCCCTATTTAGTTCATGATTTAGTCCACAAACTTTTTTGAAGTGGAAATTTCCATGGACTTAAACTCTCAGTAATTCTGGACCTTCCTACCTTAGCTTGGTGGGTGTCCTTGTTATGTCCGAGTATAATTATTTGGTGGATGTCCCTATCCCTACTATAAAGTTTTATTCCCTTAACTTGTTATTCTGGCTGGAATTTTCCATATTTTAAATTTATGTCCTAACACTGATGGTCGCTACCATATGTTACTGCTATTGTCTATGAAAGAATGGGTAACGACTAAATTACCCGCTCCCATGCTTTCATTAGTTTACTCTATAACAATATCCGTTACTTTTTTAGGCCAATTAAAACACAATAGGCACATTAAAACAACGTCATGAGAGACACAAGCCAGGTTTTACCACATTATTTAAGACGCAGAAGTTTAAAACATTTGCAGGTACCACGGAGTGAATGCATTGTGCTGATATCTACCTGTATTATAAGGAATATCATCGATTTACTAAAGAACATGTCTAAATGTAACGATGATGACCTATAGAGAATGAAAAGTCCCAATTTATTTCTAATGAACGTCTACAGACGTTATTTTATTTATTGAATATCTAACTGTGCCACAAAAATAAATATTTCTGACTTTGACACTACTTAGATCATTAAGAAGATAATATTGTTTGTCTAGGTTGGTAGATATTTTCTGTATTGTCGAAGTTTGATATTAGAGAAATATAATGTCCAAGTTACAAAGTGCATGCGAATCATTTCAGAGGAAGATGTATATTTACAGCACTCGGAAAAAATGACAAATAATCAACAATAGAAAAACGAAACCTAAAGCAATATGTGGTCCGCAGCAGGATCGAACTGTATTCCTTGGCACAGCGCTTTGTCACGAGAAGCCTAACGATAGGGAACACGACCAATTCAGCAAACTAAAAAATTAGCTGTCATTTGAGATGTCTTTCACGTCAAACAATGTGCATGACGAGTCAAGTAAATGAATGTTTTTACTAATAGAGAGTGAACTGGGAGTAGTTTATGTTCGATTTGTTGGGGCGGAGGTACTGAAACTAAAAGTAATTTTGTAGCAGTTAAGTATGTTATTTTCGTTTGGCGAATTTTAGAATAAAGAAATACGAGCTGTGCGGTCAATAAATAAGTTGTTTTAATTTGATTCGGACTATCAAATAATTACGTTTTTTTTCGGAGATTTTAATTTGAACACTTGTATAATTTGAATCTTATTTTTTTTGTTTTGTTTTGCGTATTTCAGCTCTATACATGTATAAAAGGAGAAAACAGAAATATCATCAAAATCATAAGTGAGAGGCAATCTATACCGGACATGTCACATGAAAAGACGGAATAGAGAATAAAAACAGGCAGAATAAATGAAAAGAAGAGCAGAGGTAAACCAAGAGAAAAAAAATATTGAACAGCTTATCCAAATGAGGTAACAAAAGATCACCGACTGAAATTATGACATGTATGAAGGACAGACTGATATGAAGAGATATTATAGCCTGCATCAACCGGCATGGCACCTGATGATGATGAGCTTTATATCTCTAGCGAAAGCCAGTTAGGCTAAGTTTTGTTCGAATATCACTTTTATATAATATTCACAAGCGCACTGGCAATTCTCCCTCGCCATACAAGCAGGCTTTCTCCGATATCCGAAGTAGTATCCTTTTTAATAAAGAAGTGTGACTTTTTGGGCAAATTGTTTTCCAAATAAATATTGTCCTGACAACATCCATTTCTACCCTACTCCTTTCAATTTCCAAAACTGTCAATTATTCTTTAAAGTAAGCAGAATGCACCAAATTGTCTCTGGACATAGCTTTTATTTGTTTTTATGAGTGTAGTTGATTTACAAATTATGACTGCATTTTTGTCAAAATCACTCTCTCTCTCTCTCTCTCTCTCTCTCTCTCTCTTCTCTCTCTCTCTCTCTCTCTATATATATATATATATATATATATACATATATATATATACATATATATATATATATACATATATATATATATACATATATATATATATACATATATATATATATATATATATATATATATATATATATATATATATATACTCATATATTATTATATTATGTTTAATATATTAAAACCTCACATTAGAAATGTCATGATTAAAATTATATGTTTGTATTTGTGTATGTTTACTTATAAATCTATATTAAACATTTGTCCATATATATATATGGTTCAGGCAAAAGCAGCTTTCTAAAAAATATGAGGTAGATATTATACAATCCATTGTTGACAATAGAAACCAAGAGAATGAGTTCTTAAATGTTACGTAGAGATAGTCTTAACATATGGATGTGAATCATAGACAATAGTACAACATACAAGAAATTCACTGGAGTCTGTAGAAATGTGGTTTTACACAGTGGCGTATACTGGTTTTGGGGTCTGGGCTACCGCCGACATAATAAATAAACACATACATTATATCCAGTAGGCTAACATATTGTAATATTTGCTAATGACATCACTACATTTTAAATTACTTACTTTTTATAAGTAAATTCTATCCGTCTTGTTTGGGACGAAAATGCCTCGATGACTTTGTCATTGAAAGTACTGTTGGGTTGGTTTCCAAGTTTATCAATAGAGTTTATTGAGTTTATTGAGATCTCTGTGTTATGTGTAGATGCTTGCTCTGCCATCATATCGTCGACAGTAATGAAGAAGAAATAATAAAATTCGTTATGAAGTTATACATGAATAAGCTATATATATTTAAATCAACGTAATTTAAAACTTGATGTTCAACAAAATTGTTTATGCCCAAATGAATTTAATATAAAACTATTTGATAATAAACTACATTCGCGTACGGTAAAAATAAAAACTTCTCAATTTTTGTTCATAAAATGATAGCTAGTAGCATAACTGTTTCTTGACAGTTGAGATGACTAGGTACCATTTTTTTTTAAATGGCACATAACGTAGTTTTAAATAGTTAAGGAAGTTCCGTAATCAGACATAATTTCACTTTCACTTTATAATTCTAATTGGCTAGAGCTAACAATAACCCATGAAACCGCATTAATGTAGAGGTAGCTTCCTCCCGTATTATTTTGACTCGTTTTTTGAATGTCAAGGTCGTTTATTTACTAGTGGCGAGAGATGAAAAATGTACCGCTAGTTACTAGCGGTATCAATGTACTATATCAGAGTAGAGTCGGTTTCATTCACAAACGTTATAGTGGACAGAGGAAAACCTTGCTTTAAAAAATAAAAACCAAAGCAAATAAATCATATTGGCTTGCGAAATGTGTAATAGAATATTCTAAAATTTGTAATATAATTATAAATTAAATAACATAAATTATCATTTCCTTTTGTATTTTGTTAATATGTTCAAGCTACCGGCGGTAGCTGTAGTAACATAGAGAATACGCTACTGGTTTTACAGAAGAATGTTG
Organism: Megaustenia siamemsis; assembly: GCA_032433765.1. Taxonomy (NCBI): domain Eukaryota; kingdom Metazoa; phylum Mollusca; class Gastropoda; order Stylommatophora; family Ariophantidae; genus Megaustenia; species Megaustenia siamemsis. Next base: position 37,276,148 of record JAVIAB010000159.1, on the reverse strand, counting down.
AGAATACCATGGACAGCTAAAAAGAGTAAGAGTAAAAAAACGTTCTGAAAGAGGCCATAGCAAAAAGAGAGCTAATTTCCAACAATTGGAAGAAACAAGCATCATTTTTGGCCATGTAATGAGAAGCGAACAGCTGGAATATATTGTAACAGCTGGGAAAGTTGAGGGACGAAGAGATAGAGAGAGGTAAAGAGAAAAGATAACAGACAGCTTAAGGGAAAGGCTTGGCAGAAGGTCAACAACAGAAATGATAAATAACAGAAATGATAAATAACTGTCGAGATCGAAAGTTGTAAAGAGACATAACCTACGCCAGAAGGCCCGGTACTTGATGATTATATATATATATATATATATATATATATATATATATATATATATATATATATATATATATATATATATATATATATATATATATATAGGTATTTCCGGTGTCATGGCGACTTCGTTGTAGTCGATTTTTATAATTCGGCAATTGCTGATATATTTAAATGATTTACGCGACAGTCTAGTTGTGAAATTATGTGTTGCTATTCTCCCGTTTGGTGTATGTTTTACTTCTGACGTGGGGATGGACTGTGATTGCCGATATTTAAGTGGAATATGATTTATTCTTCTTTGTGTCGTGTGTTCGCGGTTCGATAGGCAAGCACATGATTCGACAGAATGTCGCCGGAAAATTGGGTATGTTCAACCCGTATGTGAAAAGTTTGTGACGGTGGATGTAGGCGGAGGAATCAAGAATGATCAACGGTCCAGAAAGCGAAAACAGCAAAGTGTGTGGTACACAAGAGGCATGTTCAGAACACGAAAGACGAACATGGCTGATCACCGTGAAAGAGATTGGAGCCTCATCACGTACTAGTCCAGAGGAAGCCATGGAGAGTCGGAGAAATTCGAACTTATGTCGGAGGAAAGATCTTAAAATAAATACTTGGAATGTTATCAACAAGGCTCTCCATGGCTTCCTCTGACTCTATATCAACAAGGGAAATTGGAAAATCTAATTCAAGAAGCAGAACGAATAAATATAGATATTTTAGGCATATCAGAGACTAGATGGAAAGAATGTGGGTACATTGAAGACGAAAAATATACATTTATATACTCAGGAAACACAACAGAACATCAAAGGGGGGTAGGAATACTGATAAAAAGAGAGCTACAAAAATATATAAGTACCCACTGGACATACAGTGATAGGATTATACTACTCAAGTTGAAAGCAAAACCATTCGACATTGCAATAAATACAGACATATGCACCTACTCAAGACTACACAGATGAACAAATAGAGGCATACTATGAAGACCTAAATAAAGTTATGAAGCAAGTGAAATCTTCAGACATCTTGATTGTAGTGGGTGACATCAACGCTAAAGTAGGAAAAGGTAGATATAAGACAATTATAGGATAATCATGGTTTAGGAGAAAGAAATGACAGAGGAGAAAGATTAATACAATTTTCTGAAGAAAACAGGCTGATAATATGTAACACCTACTTTGAGCAAGAGAAAAGGAAACTATACACATGGAAAAGCTGGAGATAGGAAGAGGAATCAAATAGATTACATAATGATAAAAGAAAGGTTCCGTAACAGCGTAAAGAAAGCCAAGACCTACCCAGGAGCAGATATTAATTCTGATCACAATCCTGTAATGATTAAAATGAAAATCAAACTAAAGAGAAACAAGCAAAAATCTAATTCATCAACAATAAGAATAATATTGTTCATTTAGAACAATAAGCCTAATGAGCCATGTTACAAAAATCTTGCTAAAAGTTATACAAAGAAGGATTCAGAATAAAATCAATACTGAATTAGATGAGCAGCAATTTGGATTTAGGAAAAATAGCGGGACAAAAGAAGCCATATTCTACATGAGAACATTAATAGAAAAATACACAGAAGTAAACAAACCAATATATGCCTGCTTCATAGACTACACCAAAGCTTTTGATAGAGTACACCACAAACAACTTATAGAATGCCTAAAAGAGATACATCTAGATGACATGGATATACGACTAATATGCAATCTATACTGGGAGCAAACAGCAATAATAAAATATAACAAAGAGTTCTCTACACCCATTGATATAAAAAGAGGAGTAAGACAAGGATGCATCCTATCACCAAGCTTGTTCAATCTATACACTGAGCAAATCTTTAAAAACATCATAGAGATGCCAGGCCTACAAATTAATGGAAAGATAATCAATAACCTAAGATATGCTGACGATACTGTACTACTAGCAGAAAATCCTAAAGACCTACAACAATTACTTAATGAAATAAACACGACAAGCAAAAAATATGGACTAGATATGAATATCAAAAAGAATAAAACTATGATCATAAACAAAGAAAAAACTCAAAACCCACAAGTGGATATCAAAATTGAAGGAATAGACCTGGAGACAGTTCAGAACTATAACTACCTTGGACATACTATAACCAGTGATGGAAAATGTACAACTGAAATAAACAAAAGATTAGGAATGGCAAAAAGTAATTTTAATGTCATGAAGGACATACTAACATCAAAACAAATAACACCAGAGCTAAAACTAAGAATAGCAAAATGTTACATCTTCTCAATATTCCTATATGGTGCTGAAACATGGACATTAGACAAGAAAACAGAACAGAGAATTGAAGCCTTTGAAATGTGGATATATAGAAGAATATGTAGAATTGGATGGAAGGAAAAGAAAACAAACGACGAAGTCTTAAAACAACTAAAAATGAAAAGAGAACTTCTGAACACAATTAGAACAAGACAAATGCGATTCTTAGGCCATGTTAAAAGACACAACAGCCTACTGAAAGTAATCCTGGAGGGGAAAATACAAGGTAAAAGAGGCAGAGGCAGACCAAGATTAACATGGACGAGTAACATCAAAAGATGGACAAATCAACCGATGACAACCTGCACCATCAAAGCAAGAAATAGAGCAGAATGGCGCTCCATGGTAGCCAACCTTCGTCGCGGAGACGGCACTCAATGATGATGATGATGATATATATTTTTATATATGGTTATAGTTATCAAGGGCCTCAGAATCACTGCTAAGAAATTAAAATCCATTACATATATATATATATATATATATATATATATATATATATAGTATATACTTACTATTTTTTATGTAACCTTGTTATGTTAACAAGTATTTTAAAATAAAAAAAAAAAACTTCTAGTCGAATGTGGTTAATGCAAGACTCACTGTTCAAGTGTGAATTTGCAGACTTAAGTAAAGGAAAAATTAATATATAATGTATTTTGTAAACATTAATCTTTATTGGCAAGCAGCGATGTTTTGAAAATGGTTGAGCTGTGCAACAAAATGCAAACATAAAGTTTCTCTGTGCGATACTTAATTACATCTTCTTCTACCTTTTAGCTCCCAGTGGAGCATAGGTCTTCAACAAACACTTTCCAAGTCGTTCTGTTTTTTGCAATTCTTTTAAGATCATTCCATGTCTTCCCCATCATCCCCATCTCTGCCCCAATCCGTCCTCTCCAAGAATTCCCTGGTCCCCCTCTTTGTCCCCTCCCCCGGGGACCCCAAAAAAGGGCCCGCTGTGCAATACCCTCAGCTGGTTTCCGCAATGTGTGTCCTATCCATCGCCATCGTCTTCGCTGCATTTCTTTATCCACTGGCACTCGACCGGTACACCTCCACAATTCCACGTTAGTGACCCTGTCCCGCCACTTCCATCCCCCTACTCTGCGCAAGCATCCATTAATGAAAGTCTGTACCCCCGTGATTGTCAATTTTGTTATTCTCCATGTCTCACAGCCATATAATAGAACCGACTTAACATTGGAGTTAAAATTTGTATTTTTGTATTTAGCCTAATTTCTTTGGTCAGTGGTCACTGACCAAACAACTTGATGATTTAGACTTAATTACATAATCATCATAATTACTGAGTACCGTCTCCGCATAAACCTTTGGCTACCATCGAGTGCCATTCCGTTCTGTCTCTTGCTTTGATAGTGCAGGTTGTCATCGGTTGACTTGTCCATCTTTTGTGTTACTCGTCCAAATTAGTCTTGGTCTGCCTCTGCAATTTTTACCTTCTATTTTCGCATCCAAGATTGCTTTTTGTAGACTGCCGTGTCATTTAACATGCCCCAAAAAACTTAATTGTCTTGTTTGAATTGTGTTTAGTAGTTTTCTTGTCGTTTTTTGTTGTTTTAAGACTTCATCGTTTGTTTTTTTTTCTTTCAATCCAATTCTTCCAATTTTTTTCTTTCAATCCAATTCTTCCAATTTTTTCTTTCAATCCAATTCTTCCGAGTTTTGTTCTTTCAATCCAATTCTTTCTATTTTTTCTATTAATCCACATTTCAAAGGGAGCCGCGATAGCTCAGTGGTTAGTGAACTGGACTACAAAGGACAAGGGGTAGGGTTCGATCACAACCGACGGCTCCGGGTTCACCCAGACTTAAATGGGTACAATATTTTTTTTCTGGGAAAGTAAAGCGGCACGGACGTAATATCGACCACAATACCCACAAAATCATGTGCAGAAGGTCTGTACAATTTATGGTTACTAACACCATATTCTCTATACGCCTCTTGGCGTGACAGGGCTCTTTACTTTACTTTACATTTCAAAGACTTCAATTTTTGGTTCTGTTTTCTTGCCTAAGGTCCATGTTTCTGCACCATACATGAATGTTGAGAAGATATAACATTTTGCTATTACTATTTTTAGCCCTTTGTTAACTGTTTTGATGTTAGTATATTTGTCAATGCATTAAAATTATTTCTTGCCATTCTTATTCTTATTTTTAGTTCAGTTTTACATTTTTATCACTGGTTATAGTAGGTCCAAGGTAGTTGTAGTTCTGAACTGTCTCCAGGTCTATTTTTTCAACTTTGATATCCACGTGCAGATTTTGAGTATTATTTTGTATGATAATAGTTTTAGTCTTCTTGATATTCATATCTAATCCTTATTTTCTGCTTGCATGTTTATTTCATTAAGTAAGTGTTCTAGATCTTTAGGATTTTCCGCTAGTAATACAGTATCTTCCCGTGTGTTACCGGGCATGCAAAGAAGTGACACTGTGACCATCTTTGCATGTTGTAAGAGGTGACTAAGAAGTTTGATCGATAGCTTGGCAAGCTATCATTGTACGAAGTATTGTTATGGAAACAGAGCAATATATTTTTAGAAGTAGTGATTTCTGCAATATGTGCCATTTTGGCACGCAAGGTTTCTGTTTTTGAGATCGTGGTTGTACCCTATGTGCCGTCTTCGGTTTTAAAGGACATAAGATAGATAGATAGATATACAGACAGACAGACAGATAGACAGACAGACAGACAGACAGATAGATAGATAGATAGATAGATAGATAGATAGATAGATAGATAGATAGATAGATAGATAGATAGATAGATAGATAGATAGATAGATAGATAGATAGATAGATAGATAGATAGATAGATAGATAGATAGATAGATAGATAGATAGATCAGTATCATCAGCATATCCAACGTTACTGATTATCTTTCCATTAATGTTTAAGCCTTGCATCTCATTGATGTTTTTATAGATTTGCTCAGTGTATATACGATATACCAGACAGCTTAAGATAATAGCTTGGCAGAAGGTCATCAACATAAATTATAAACAAACAAAACTATTGAGATCGCAAGTTGTGGAGAGATATGATCACCTACGCCAGCATACATGGTACTTGATGATGATGATAGATGATATATATTTTAACATTTTAAATTCTCTGTTTCAATTAAGGACCATAAATATAATTGTTATCAATATATTTGTATTAGCGCGTTTATGGTACTGTTGTTTTGTGTATATTGTTTGCTCATCGGTGTTGATGAGATCACATCGTCGTTATTATTTCTTCAGAATTGTCTTGATGCGGTTAGAAGAAGCTCAACTGCACCTGTAACGATTTAATGCTGATTAAACATTAATGTTGGTTGTTGATCGGCACATGATGATGGTGGTACGTTGATCGATATAATCTTCCAGAGAAAAGATCTCCGTGCGGCTACCTGGACTCCCACGGTGAGGAGAGAATAAAGCCAATGTTATCACGCATGTCGTTAAAGACGACTAAGGAGGTTTGGAATCATAACCGTTCAGTCAATTAAGGTGTGCATGGAACGACCTTGTCAACAGAATAAACCGATGCATTTTGGGAAATGCCGTTATAAGTGGTGAAGTGGATATGGGAAATTCCTGAATGCAATGAAACTGGTTACATAGACAGAATAGAATAGAATTGTTGAGGAGCTATCTATTCTATTCTATTCTATTCTATTCTATTCTATTCTATTCTATTCTATTCATGCAATCAGCTTCATTAAGACCACAGTATCTCCATACTAGCTCATCGACTGTCCCAGCATTTCTTGAAGCAGACACAGACTGGCCACTTTTGATGGACAAACATTCTCAGTTTTTGTTCATGTTTACTAGGCCGCCAGTTGCTTGATTAATGCAAGACTGAGCGACCAGCAGAACAGATCTTCCATGTATCAAATGGTCAGCAAGACTTGTGTGACCAGTTCGTACTTTCTACATTCCTGCAAAGCTTGATTGTATGTACTTTTATATTTCTTAAATACCTTCTTCAACCACTACCACATTTTAAATACTTCTACAGTTTGTCTTTGATAAATTAACTAGATATAGAAATTAACACATACATAAGTATTCGTAATTTATATAATTTTGTTATTAGTGAATTTACATTGTTAATGTCTTGTGTGTAATTGCACTAACAAATAATTTAGCACATACAATTTACTATCTTATTAACGTGAATTAAACATTGTATACACATTATTCTACTTGATGTATTTATATATTTCTGTCTGTTACCGAATTAATTACTTGTATTTAGAAAAAAAATAAATATATTTCATTAGCATCTACATTTATATTTTATTATTTTTTTTTGTCCGTGGAAATGATCAAAAAGGACGACAAAAAAGAAGAACTTCTGAAAAGCGCCAGAAAGAGACAATGTAAATTTTTTGAGCACATGAGAATAGGAAAGCTGGAATACTTAGGATAATAACAAAATACGGGGACAGAGAAATCGCGGATGACAAAGAAAGAAGATGGAAACCAAAAATAAAATAGTATTAGACAGCTAAACGTGTAGAGAGAGGAAGTAAACTACGGTATTTCGGCAAAAAGCCTTCATCATCATCATTATCATCATATGCCACACCGATTGGTGTAGGCGATCATGTCCTTCCACAATCCTCTATCTACTGTGCATTGTATCAGTTCTGTTGTTGACTGTTTTCCATGCCATGACACCAAGCTATCCAGTATTTTCTCTCTTTATCGTTCACAATCTCTCTTCCTTTTATTTTGCCAGTTGTAACCAAGCATTCCAACTTTTCTTGTTTCATAATGTGCCCGAAAAATGATTTCTTTGATTTCACAAATGTTTCTTTGTGATGTTTTTTAGGAGATCCCTTTTTTTGTTGGCCTCTTTGAGAATTTCCTCATTGGTCTTTTTAGCTTTCCAGGGAACTTTCAACATTATGAGAAATCCCATCTCTGTGGACTCTAATCATCTTTTCATTTCTTTGTCTACTGTCCATTATTCGCTTTCATATGTTAGAATTGATTCTATATAGCACTGATGGACTCTCTTTCTCACTTCAATTGACATAGATTTGTTGCATAAGATAGTTTTCATTTTCTGAAAAGCTATTCTGGCCTGAACTCCTCTGCTTTTTATTTCTGTAGTGCATCTTTCACCTGATGTTATTATTGTGCCCAAGTATTTGACTCGTTGCACTTGTTTCAGATTTGTCCTGTTTATTTTTATGCTGATGATGGTGATGATTGTTGCTTTGATATGACCATTACTTCAGTTTTCTTACTATTCTGACTGAGACCTTCTTTGTTACTTTCTAAAAAAAACCTTCACGATATACAAAACAACAAACCCTAAAACAACAGACACGAAAAACAAATACAGAACTCACAAAGATACCGGATAGCTTGGTGTCGTGACACAGCAAACAGTCAACAATAGAAATGGTACAATGCACTAAGGACAGAGAACTATAGAAGGACATGAAGGTCTACCCATCTAGTGTAAGTCATGATGGTGAGGATTTTATTTTTACCATTGTTTATATATATTTATATTGTAATGGAAACAGCCATAGATTTTGGAAGTAGTGATCTATGCAATATGTATCATTTTGACACTCAAGGTTTCTGTTTTTGAGATGGTGGTTCTGCCCTATGTGCCGTCTTCGGCTCGAAAGGTCAATATATATATATACAGTAAAGTCTCGATTATCCGGAATGCTCGGGGAAGAACCCATTCTGGATAATTGAATTTTTCTGGATAATCGAGAGTAAGAAAACCAAACTCAAAATTTATGAAAAAACATGATTGAAAAATTGCAATGCTCAGAAATATTTAAATTCGTGTGACATTCACTAGCTTTCTCTATCAACATGGGTCCTGATATTGGCATTCCTTTTCTTCTTCTTTCTAAAAACCACACATAAAGGACGTCGTCGAGTTTTTCAAATTTTGGCCGTTTCATACTTCGTCTCTGGTGTATATTGTTGCTGCTTTCAGACTCCGACGCAAACTTAAACAACTCATCTTTTTGATTTCGTATGTCATATAATGTTGAAGAGGCTATGCCAAATTCAGTCATCAAAACGTTGCGATTAACGCCTTTTTCAAGTCTACTAGCGATTTCAATCTTCTGGTTCAGTGTCAATACAGTTCGCTTGCGTTTACCTTTGCGGGAAATTGAGGTGTGGTTTGCACTCGCAGAGGCCATTATTTAACACAAAAATGTATTCCGTTAAAAAGTATGCACACATGCGTTTATAGCATATCATGTATAATTTATACTGATGGAACGAATTTCAGCTTGCACAAATGTCTGAGACAAACTAACGTCAAACTCTGTATCTTACTCTTTTTGAATTTCCAGTCGGTAATTTTTGAACCCCTCCCCCTTTCTTCTCACCATCTCTATGTCACTGCACGCCGGCTGCTCAACCTTTGATTTATAATCATCAAAGTTATGGGCTCTTCAATTTTCACAAACAATACGTCTGCTTCTAATGTTCGGTCAGACTGTCAAACGCCATATTTTTGACAAATTCATGACCAACTTCAGATCTAAAGCAGGCTATGAGAAAATTAAGCAAATTTGTAAAATCATGTAGATAAGTGTTTTTGGCACGACTAAGATTTCCCGACAAAAACATTTAGTCGGGGGAAAAAGTGAAGATATAGACTGTCTGTCGCTTTTACTTGGAATATTTGGAGACACAGTGTCTGGATTGAATATAATATGTTCGCTCCTATTTGAAGTATATTACTGTAAATACACTATTGTAAACGCAATATTGTGTAATGATAGAGCCTGTAGAAGTAAGCGCAGCGCACAAACCGTGTTGTAGCGTTTTCGATTTCCGGATAAAGGCATTTAATTTAACTGAACAAAACATGATTCAAGCTTTCTCCCTATAATAATTAAAAAAAAAAAAAGTCCGTTAAATTGAGAATTCCGGATTATTGAGTACCGCATAATCGAGACTTTACTGTATATATATATATATATATATATATATATATATATATATATATGTCCAGCTTTTGGTATCTTGACGGTAGCAATTAATCATGATAAGTCAGTAGTTTGGTGAAATATGTTCGTGTCTTATACTGGATGCTGCTTTGCTGAACAACTTCTCCCCTGGATCGGCAATATGTATACCAATAATGGATAGACAGATCCGGCCAAATAAAAGATGTGTTCCTGGTGCAAGGTCTCGTCTCCTTTCAATAGCGCCTTTTGCACTTCTGAATTTGATATCAACACTGCCTTTATATTTCTATGTATGTTTATGTATATACAATTATTAATAAAGTAAATAAATTTGACTAAGAAACACTTTTTTTAAAATCGAGGCCATTTATTAGCTGTGTCTTTTCATATAACAAATTCTGTTTGTCCCTGTCTCCGACCGATTTGATATAATCTAAAGCTTCATGCGGGGAATGTGATTTCCACGTGAGAAGTGCATGATAGGACGTATTAAGATCGTTGAATGTGACTCGGCATATTTTCAATTTACATTAGACGATCAGTAAAAGACGATGCACTTATTCTAAAACACAAAATATAATGTTAGCCCTAATCTTTAAATTCAAGCCTCACAAACACTTAACCATACCTTAAAAACTAAACCCAACGCTCATATCATCCACAAACACTTTAAATCCAACACTCACATCATCCACAAACACTTTAAATCCAACACTCACATCATCCACAAACACTTTAAATCCAACACTCACATCATCCACAAACACTTTAAATCCAACACTCACATCATCCACAAACACTTTAAATCCAACACTCACATCATCCACAAACACTTTAAACCCAATGCTCATATCATCCACAAACACTTTAAACCCAACACTGACATGCCACTCTATGTGCATTGAGTAACGTAAGATTGCCACTCATGCCCATTGAGTGACCTAAGATTGCCACTCATGCCCATTGAGTAAGCTAAGATTGCCACTCATGCCCATTGAGTGACCTAAGATTGCCACTCATGCCCATTGAGTAACCTAAGATTGCCACACATGCCCATTGAGTGACCTAAGTTTGCCACTCGTGCACAGTGAGTAACCTAAGATTGCCACACATGCCCATTGAGTGACCTAAGTTTGCCACTCATGCACATTGAGTAACCTAAGATTGCCACACACGCCCATTGAGTGACCTAAGTTTGCCACTCGTGCACAGTGAGTAACCTAAGATTGCCACACATGCCCATTGAGTGACCTAAGTTTGCCACTCATGCACATTGAGTAACCTAAGATTACCTCTGGTGCCCATTGAGTAACCTAAGATTACCTCTGGTGCCCATTGAGTAACCTAAGATTACCTCTGGTGCCCATTGAGTAACCTAAGATTACCTCTGGTGCCCATTGAGTAACCTAAGATTGCCACTCATGCCCATTGAACAGCTTAAGATTACCACTGGTGCCCATTGTGTAACCTAAGAATGTCAATCGTGCCCATTGAGTAATGTAAGATTACCTCTCGTGCCCACTGAGTAATCTAAGATTACATCTCGTGCCCATTGAGTGACCTTACATTACCTCCATGCCCATTGAGTAACCTAAGATTGCTATTCATTTCAATTGAGTAACCTAAGATTGCCACTCATGCCCATTGAGTAACCTAAGATTACCTCTGGTGCCCATTGAGTAACCTAAGATTACCTCTGGTGCCCATTGAGTAACCTAAGATTACCTCTGGTGCCCATTGAGTAACCTAAGATTACCTCTGGTGCCCATTGAGTAACCTAAGATTACCTCTGGTGCCCATTGAATAACCTAAGATTGCCTCTGGTGCCCATTGAGTAACCTAAGATTGCCACTCATGCCCATTGAACAGCTTAAGATTACCACTGGTGCCCATTGTGTAACCTAAGAATGTCAATCGTGCCCATTGAGTAATGTAAGATTACCTCTCGTGCCCACTGAGTAATCTAAGATTACCTCTCGTGCCCATTGAGTAACCTTACATTACCTCCATGCCCTTTGAGTAACCTAAGATTGCTATTCATTTCAATTGAATAACCTAAGATTGCCACTCATGTCCATAGAGTAACCTAAGATTGCCACTCATGTCCATAGAGTAACCTAAGATTGCCACTCATGTCCATAGAGCAACCTAAGATTGCCACTCATGCCCATAGAGTAACCTAAGATTGTAACTCGTGCCCATTGAGTAACCTAAGATTGTAACTCGTGCCCATTGAGTAACCTAAGATTGTAACTCGTGCCCATTGAGTAACCTAAGATTGTATTGGTTATTGGCTATTGGTTATGGAAGGCCTCGGTATCACAGCAAACGAATTAAAATCCATAATTGCTCAACCGCCCGTGCCAGTGGAATCATCCGAATTACTAATTTATCTCCCAAACAAAGAAAAGTAACTGTAGTCCCCATCGTAGCAGTCTCAGCACACGCCAAAAGACATAAGGCGAAACCGCACAGAAAGTGAACACAGCCAACTGTTCCCTGTCATACGATATCATCATTCATCGTAAACAAGCGGGATATCGAAGCAGGATCAAAACGGATGAGACACACCGCTCACGGTGTGCACAGAGCACTTAACTCAGTAGCTCCTGCAACAAGCCGGACTTGGAATATGAGGAAACTGCAAGAAGGAACACTTTTCAGACATAGCCTTCAATGGTTCCTGCCGCCTATCCACCATATACCATGGGAGTTCACGTCCTCCCGAAAATGATGATCGTCATAGCACTTGATGATGTTAGGCCGTCGTTGATGACTCCAATTCCAAACATATAGACACACAGTGGTGGTAAGTTATCATTTCCAATCCAACAGAATCCACATGACCTGTAGTTAGTAAAACCACAGAGAGAATATGATTTTGTGACCTTCACTGATTCACTCTTAGATGTGAATGTGTAGTTTACACAAGAGGAGAAGTTTTCAACTACAGTGATCCCATTTAAGGCAATTCTGGGATAGCAAGGCAAGTCTCCTTTATAGCAGCAGAACTTGATGTTCTCCGCTCCCTTCTTGTAGCTGCCGCCACACGATTCTGATGTCTCATTAACTTGGACATCATTCAAGAACAATGTCAGATTAACATTCCATAGATATGGCTCTGCTGATGAAATGCTTGGTGCAACAGTTGTATCAATCATACTGGAGGCTCCTGGTCTGTGGTCATTAATATCACAGACGGCACATGATGTTGTTATATTCAGTATTTCTTTCTGAGGTGTAAATATGTGGCACACACATGGAGAGTGGTTTGTGGTCACAGTAATCCCATTAAAGGCAATTCTAGGATAGCATGGCATAGCTGTTTCAGAACAGCACAATCCTATGATGTTTTTTGTGTTCGCTACTATAAAGCTGCTGCTGCTACACAATCCTGACCAATTATAGGTGTGGACATTATTCACTTGCAATGACAAAACTGCTTTGTTTACATCATAAACCTCTAAGATTGTAACTCGTGCCCATTGAGTAACCTAAGATTGTAACTCGTGCCCATTGAGTAACCTAAGATTGCCACTCATGTCCATAGAGTAACCTAAGATTGTAACTCGTGCCCATTGAGTAACCTAAGATTGTAACTCGTGCCCATTGAGTAACCTAAGATTGCCACTCGTGCCCATAGAGTAACCTAAGATTGCCACTCATGCCCATTGAGTAACCTAAGTTTGCCACTCATGCCCATTGAGTAATCTAAGATTGCCACTCATGTCCATTGGAGCAGGGAGGTAGCAGGGAGTACAGAGCAGGATGTGTAGTATAACAGTGGAACAAATAGTTGCAGAAGTCAGAATGAAATATAGTTGCGCAGCGAGCAAAAGAGATTGAGAGAAAAGCGGAAGAAACGGTGCACCAAATTGAACGGGGGAGGGGGGGTAGACAGGAGAGTGACGTAGCAGAAACGACAGTTAGAGGTGAGCAGTAGGAGTTTCGTGAAGGAACAGCTTGGCCAAGGATGGACAGAGAGTAGTTGATCGGTGATCAATGTGACAAGTTCTTTGTGGATATCTGGTGTTGCCAGACATGTTTCCCTATCGATGTAAATATTAATATGAAGCGTTATTCAAATTAATAAACAGTTAATAGTTAGTTGATTGATCTTTTGTTTGATTGTTGAAACCATAAATCGTCAAAGGATATGTAAGATGTAGCTGTCATGGTGAGAGCTACGGCTGATGATATTCGCATACACTCTGACGAAACCGAGAGTGTGTAATCTGCGGGTTACTGAACGGGTTCTTGATTTATCGGTAGAGCAGGAGGAGAGATTTTGACCGTGGAACAGTTGGCGCTTCGAGTTCCCAAAAGGTCGGGACACTGTATTGGTCAGGGTCCCAAGTAAGTTACGTAAGGCATACAAGCATTTTAATTGACCCCTGGTGTTCCACACAGTCACACCAGGCCAAGTGTAGTTACAAGGGTCGCAGGCTGGAGCGTGCCAGTGGTCGTGAAAAGAGCAGAGGACATAAGGGTCAAATACTTAAGGTACATTAGTGGTTCAAGTATCCAGTGATGTATATATGATCATACAAAGAAATCTGTGGAAACAGATGATCGTATAGCGCTTCATCAAGACAAGACTTCTTATCTTCTGCTACAAAGTACTGCATCAAATACCGCTTCAAATTGGAGCCGTACAAACGAATATAGTTACATCCTGATTCAAGATAGTGCTACAAGGAAGTGCTGATACAGAAATCACTGCTTCAATTCAACCAGTTGGGCTAGTGATAAATCAAGCCGGATTAATCACTGCTTCATATCCTGCCCTGACACACGGCTTCAAATGGTGTATAATACGCTCACGAATTTAGATTTGTGGAAGTCAGTGTCAATGTGTTCCCTCTAAGGAGCCAATGGTGGGGTGTACTAAACACTCCAAGGTATGGTGACAGCTTTACAAATAAAGAACACAAGACAATACTGACGTTTCGGCCTGTGGCCTTCTTCAGAATACAGGGACAAGGACAACAAGCGGTGAAGAACAATTACTACATGTTAGATGATCAAGTGGAGGGAGAAGAAAGTAGGATGCAGAAATAAGAAAAGAGAGAAATGAATATTACATGACGAGAGGTATGATGGGCGTCAAAATATATAAAATAGAAAAAGAGAAAAATGTATAATAAATTGTACTTAGCTGAGCTCAGAGCAGGAAATCTGTAATCCGTTCTGAAACAAGACAGAATGACTAGAAGCGCAAAGAATTTGTGTAGAAAGCAACCCGTGACCAAGACAGGTCAGTATAGAGGGCAAACGGATCTAATATCGGGAAAACCAAGGGGGGGGGGGGAGAAAAGGGGGATAGACGAAGACACTCCTGGGACACAACAAGCAATACATATAAATCACTCAACAATGGAAGTGAGAGATCACGCGAGAGGTTAAGAGAAAGAAATTGAATGACACGACAAAGCAGTGAACTAGGCAATGGGTGAGAGAGATGGACTCTACAGAATGGATGGCCTCGAACTGAAAGAGTTGAGAGGTAGGTCAACGAAAGGAAGGATTGGGTACTGGAGGAAGAGATAAGGAGAGGAAGAATAATAAAGCCGGTATAATGAGAAGGGCGATAGAGGGGTGGTCCGGAGGAAGTTAGTCTATCGGGAGGTAGGGAAGTATTAGAGGAGGAGGTATGGAGAGGAGGGATAAGAAGCAGGTATGTGAAAACTGGATAGGGGGAGAGGCGGTAGGTCAGAAGTGAATGGAAAAAGAGAAAGTCTGGAAGA
This sequence comes from Megaustenia siamemsis, assembly GCA_032433765.1. NCBI lineage: Eukaryota > Metazoa > Mollusca > Gastropoda > Stylommatophora > Ariophantidae > Megaustenia > Megaustenia siamemsis. Next base: position 37,260,780 of record JAVIAB010000159.1, on the reverse strand, counting down.
AGTGGAGCAATAGGGGATGGTGTGCAAGAGGTATGAACCATAGGAGGTAAAGAAGTAGGGAAATGATAGAACAAAGGGGGGAATGAAAGTGGGCATCAGGATAAGGGGGATACTGGAATAGTAGGTATAGATGAGTAGTGACTACAAGTGAATAGAGAGGAGAGGGGTGAGCTAGGAGTAGATCAGCAGAGGGGTGGTAGGAAGGACGAGGAACAATAGAGGTGGGCAGAGAGATTGTACGTACAGTCCAGGTGGAGAGGTGATATAGTGATAAAGAGGTAAAGGACATGAAGGTAGTCAGAAGAGAAAAAGGTGTGGGGAAGGGGGGGGGTTTAGGATGAAGAAGGCAAGATGGGGGTTACTCAAAGAGGATATGAAAAGCAGGGATGGACGAGGAGTGGAGGACCCAAGAAGAGAAATAGGAAGAGAGGTCCATAGGTGGGAGGGTGGAGTCGGAGGCAGGAGGATCCTCAGAGGGACAGGGATACATTGATGCCACGAGGGGTGAGGCAGCCCCAACGAGCGATCAGACGGTTGTCAAGAGTGAGCCGACTGTGGTGATCAGAGGAGCATGATATTAGGCCAGTTACCAAGACATCAGTCTTACCTCGATGGCCCCTCGAGTTAAAGTGGGCTGCTACAGGAGTGTCCGCTTCTCGGGTGATGTCATTCAAGTGTTCACGGCACCTATCGCCGATTCTTCGACCAGACTGACCGATGTAGGTCAACTTGCATCGCTTACAAATGATGGCATAAATGATGTTCCGCGATGTGCAAGTGAATCCCTCTCTGATCTCGAAAGGACCATTAGGGAAGAGGACAGTGTCGGTCTGGAGAACGTGGTCACAAGTTTTACATACTCTCCGGTTGCAGCGGATAGTGCCGCGATGGCTGAAGTGGTCAGCAGGAAGACGACCCCTGACAAGAAAGTCTCGGAGGTTCCGGTCACGTCTAAAGGCCACTAGTGGCGGGTCAGGGAAGAGCAGACGAGTAGTAGGGTCAGATCGGAGAATAGGGAGGTAGCGATGGATGGTCCTAATAGCGGCGTAGTGGTGAGGGTGATGGGTGAGAGCGAGCACTACTCTATCAGAGGGGGGATGAGTAGAGGGGGTAAGAGCAGACTGACGTGAAGTGTGGAGAACTCGACGCAGGGCAGGGAGGAGAGCTGCTTCTGGATAAAGGCGTCGGCGGAAGAAATCAAGCATGAGGTGGGCATTGTGAAGGAAATCTTCATCGTCTCGGCAAAGGCGACGAAGTCTGAGAAGCTGAGAATAAGGAAGAGAGTTCTTGCAGGATGTAGGATGAGAGGAGTCGTAGCGGAGGAAACTATGGGAGTCAGTGGCCTTGTAGAAGACCGAGGTGAGAAGATGAGAGGTGCCCAAGGAGACTAGGATGTCCAGGAAAGATACGGAGGAGGTGGAGATGTGGAAGGTGATGTGGATAGAGGGGTGGAAATGTCCGACATATTCGATGAAACGGGAGATCTCATCTTCTGGAAGGTCAGACAGACCAATGTACCTACGATACATAAGGGGAAGAGGGCCCTGGTAGGTTTGGATAATTTGGTGCTCTAGATAACCCATGAAGAGACAAGCATAGCTAGGGCCCATTTTAGTGCCCATCGCCACACCGATGATCTGGGTGAAGAAATTGCCATTGAACTCGAAAGAGTTGAGGTTCAAGACTAATTCTGCTAGACGGAGGAGGACGCCAGTGGCGATGGAGGGTTGGATCCTACGGTCCAGGAAAAACTGAAGAGCTTGAAGGCCGTCGGAGTGGGGAATAGAAGTATACAGGGAGCAGACATCCATAACGAAGAGGCGGTAGTGACGATCAGGAAGGAGGGTGATAGAGGAAAAGATGTTAAGGGCGTCGTTAGTGTCCTTGACATACGAAGGGAGGCCCATAACTATGGGTTGAAAGACACTGTCGAGGAAGTCAGAAATGAGAACCGTAGGACATGAGATGGAAGAGACAATAGGACGTCCAGGAGAGTCAGGTTTATGTATTTTAGGCAGCATATAAAAAGAGGGTCTGCCCAAGCAGTGGTCAGGAAGGATCATGCTGGAGGAGCTAGAGGGAAGTAATCCATCCTGAATGAAACGGAGGATCGTACGACGCACCACGGCGTTATTAGAGACAGTAGTGTCGTCGGGGGTGGGGAGGTAGAAAGTCGAGTCGGATAATTGTTTACCCCCTTCCCGGATATAAAGGTCTTTCCTTCATACCACCACAGAGCCGCCCTTGTCGGCCGGCTTGATGACAATATCATCACGTCGGCGAAGATCCTGGAGGGCTTGGTACTCTTCACTACTAAGATTAGAGCGTCGAAGTCTATGGGGACGAAGTGCCTTAATATCCCGGTAGGTACTGTTAATGAACTGGTCCAAAGCCTGTGATTCGCCCGAGCGGGGAGTCCAGTCAGATTTACGGGAGGAAAAGCGGGCAAATTCGTCTGTAGGAGGAGGTTGAGAGGAAGAGTTCGGATGAAGAAAGTAATAGAGTTTGAGTCGTAGTCGTCTGTGATACTCCTGAATGTCCCGTAAGAGAGAGAATGAGTCACTCAAAGGGCGAAGGGGGACAAACTTAAGACCCTTGCTGAGAAGAGAGCGCTCATGGTCGGAAAGGGACAAATCAGGGGGAATACAAGTGACAAGGGAGCTAGAGTCAGAGGCATTGGGGAGAGGAGGAGGTGAGGGAGGAGGAGGAGGAGGACGGAGGTTCAAGAGTTTACGTTTGTGCTGAGAGGATAAAAAGTCATACATAGATCGGTTGTGGTGGTGGATGGTATGGCGGATGAAGCGAAGAGTCCCAGGAAAGTTAGAGGTGAGTAGATGGAGTTGGGATAGGAGGTGTTGTAGGCGGGTGTTAAGGTGGGATATAAGACGAGAGTGGCTAGAAGCGACAAGACGAACACGTTTCAGGCCATGCTGGAGTTCAAGGTTCTGCAGTTGGCGGCGAAGATAGTTAGAGAGGTGGGGTTGACCGACTTGAGGTGAGAAGTGAGATCGGAACCCACACGGGAGAAACCTACGATGGAGGCAGTTGTTCAAGAAATTAAGATGACAGGTATCTCTAGTTTTCTTGAAAGTAGTGAAGGCAAAGTCCTTAGAGATGTTAGAGAGTTCGGGGGGTAGAGTAGAGAAAGAGGCGATGATGGAGTGACGGATAGAATGAGATAGATGTTTGAGGAAGGGCATAGTGAGGAGATGAGAGAAGATCGAGAAGAGAAATGAGAGATAAACCAAATAGATGAAGATAGGTAGGATACGTGAAGGTATAGAGAAGCCAATAATAGAAAGAGGGAAGGTAGTGAATAGAAAGTATGAGGAGCAAAGTACAAGAGGGGAGGGTAAGGAAGCACCCAGAAAGAATGAAGGCGAGGAGAGACTGACGAGAGATAGAATAGGTAGGTGAAAGAACGGAGTGGAAATGGTTCTAACTAAAGTACACAGAGATGAATGACGTTAAACAAACATAAAGTAGCAGCGATATCAATTGAGTAGGGAACAGGCAAATAATTGCAATGCTGCGGTAAAGCTAGTGGCAAGGAGCCAATTGTGGGGTGTACTAAACACTCCAAGGTATGGTGACAGCTTTACAAATAAAGAACACAACACAATACTGACGTTTCGGCCTGTGGCCTTCTTCAGATTCGGCCTGTGGCCTTCTGTTCCCTCTAAGGCATGTACAGTGAATGAAATAAGGGCTGAGCATGATTCAAAATACACTCATCACATTAAGTAATCTAAGACTATCACTGGTGATGAATGAGCAACCTAATATTACTCACAATAATCATCGATCAGCCTGAGATTATCTCCCATGTCCACAAAGCTTGTGTGCTACACCGATCTGACTCCTGGAAATCAGAACAGGTCATATTTCAACTATTTTCTTTACGGCACATAGTACCATTGCTGGTGTATGCCGGTGGGGAAGGGGGGGGGCGCTCACGATAGAACCAGAGGGATAAAGGCCGCTAGATCAAAGCAGTCGCCACGACGTGTGAGACTCAGGATTTTGATTTCACCCCCTATAGTAAAAATCCTTACTGTCTGAAATATTTCTTAATATTGTTAACACATTTCAACGAGTCCACAAGAGCTAATTAAGTCCGCCTATGCTTAAGAGATGCAGCTTAACATAACAGGCGTATTGTTAACATCTCCTCCGTTTTGATCATGTTTTGATATTCCAATTGTTTAACATGAATGATGATATCGTATGAGAGGGTACACTTGGCTGTGTTTACTTTCTGCACAGTTTAGCCCTATGTTTATTGGCGTGTGCTGAGACTGTTACGATGGGAACTACCGTTACCTTTGTTTGTTTGGGAGATGAGATATTATTCAGATGATTACGCTGGCACGGGTGGTTGAGCAATTATAGATTTTCATTTGTTTGCAGTGATACCGGGGCCTTCCATAACCAAAGATCTAAAGATTGTTAACAACAATGGGCGATTTTCGGAAACATTTATGCAGGAAAAAAATACAAAAGAAATGCAAAGATAAAATGATAATTAAAGTTCTCTTTCTAAGTTTAAGTTTTGTTTGTTTGCCAAGACTGTGAAGTACAAGAACTTCATTTATGAAAATGTAAATCAGAAAATGGTCGAGGCAGAAAGGAAAAACTCTCATATGAAATGAAATATTAAAAGATGGTATCATTTCAATTCATTTTTGATCTTGGATTAACTTCTTTGTCAGAACTGCCAGAACAGAGTTTAGATTTTCTGGAAAGAAACATGAACCTTGACAAAGCCCACAATAAGATTGAGTGTCTTGTTGATGTCTGTGAGAGGATAAGGGTGGTTTCAGCTCCTTACTACAGGAAGGAGGCAGCTGAAAAAATTACAAGTTAAGGACGGCTCACTGCATAAGTAGAATAGAACTGATGATCCAACACTATCCCCGTTTTTATTCTATGAGCAAAGTAAACTTTCAATTCACAAAAGAAATGGTTTCGAAAGAAGAAACGTAACTATCAAGGTGAATTCTTGATTGAGATAACTGGCCAGTAAACTCAAAGGATATCATTCTGTATGTGGAAGAAACAATACGTATGTTGGCAACAAGATTTCAGCTGAGTGAAAGAAAAGTCATTCGAGTCATAAAAGATTATATGAAGTACAGAGAAGAGATGCCCAAGGAGCTGTCTCGGGTCTGACAGGCACTCATTTATGGTAAATGTGAGAGGAGATTTTTTTTTCCACATGAATCTGATAGTGTCTCTGGGAAGGCTAGGTTTTTTTTTTTTTTTTTTTTTAGGTTTTTGTTAGTGAAAACAATAGCATCTTTGTAGTCGACGAAAATTGTTGGATCCAACAAACTATGTCAAAACATGACTGCCCCAAGGCCACTATGAAGCTATAGACATCAAAAGGAAGTTCCAAAACAGAATTGAAGAAGTTGCTGACGTGTCTATGTTTGAAAACGATCTTAATGACGTATTCCTAAGTTCACTGTTATGTTGTCTAATGATACCATTACAGAGATCTCCGCATGTTTGTCATTTTCCTTCTTGTGAACTCCGGCACCACTTTTTCAACACAAAAAGTCCCGGTTAACAACCACTATAGACATAGGTTTAAAATAAGGTTAGATGATAGTCTTAAAGAAAGTCTAATTTAATTAAGAACCTTTTCTCGTTGCAGGGATCACAAGAAGCAAGTCAGGAAACTTTCCTCTAGATGGATGTTCTACAGACGAAATGGACTTTCTATTTCTTTATTTCGATGATGTAAATTCATTTAGACTAATAAATCAAAAGTTCATGGCTACTACATTTGCTCAGGATTTAATTGATTACAATAAAAGAGCTGGAAGAATTCGTTTTGCTGGTGTCCGTGATACATTCTCTGTCAACAATCCAACAATGAACGTCAGCTCGTGGCAATTTAACGACTTGAGTGTGTTTCTTAATCAATCACAAAGTGAAGTTGATGGGCAGAGAGACAAGACAAAATTTAACGATGTCAACAAGACAATAGAACTGAAAATACATTTTGTTCAGCGTTTATTTTCTGAGATGGCTGGCGTTAGAGAGAACACGACCCACGTTGCTGTTGTTTTTGTCCTTGGTGAACATTTGTCTTTTAAGGAGACTAGAAGTATACCACGTATTGTAGAGCAACATGAAGTTACAGATATTAAGATATTAGTTGTGGTCTATGGTGTTTATCATGACCTAAGCAGCACAGTCTCCATCAGGGATACACTTATGTTAAGATATGAGAGTGACCTTTTTGCCAAGCATCTTCTACCCATGGCAGTGTGTAACCAATGCTTGACTGGATGGTTAACCTATAGACGTAACGACCACATTGAACCCATATCTTGTTATCTTATTGTTGACTCTAGAACAAAACTAAGTTGGTATAATGCCAAAGACAAATGTTACGCTTTTTATGGGAGTTTCCTGGCCACGATAGAAACTAAAGCAGAACTGGATTTCTTAAAGGCTAAACTATTTGCATATCTGGATTATCAAGAGCGTCTCAGATTTGTCTCTAATGAAACATCTCAGTTGGAGAATCATCTGTTTATTGGACTTAGACGAGACGAACAGAGTTTTGCGAAACGTTTCCTTTGGTCTCCACATTGGGCCTATCTATCCAGACCATTGCTACTTAATCATTGGTTGTACGGAAGACCGTCTGCTGGGTTTAAGAACGGCTGTAGCGTATGGCAGTTTGGAAGGAAATATACCAGGAATGACGTCAATACTAGCGACAGTCATTTTGTTGATGGATGGATAGACGTGAGTTGTGAGGATAGATTAAGTTCATTAATTTTGTGTGAGATGGCTCGTCTTCGTAAAGTTGATGACAAGAACATGTTGAGAATAAAACCAGCCACGAATGAAAGTTTTACCCGAGCTTTAACTAAAGGAGAGCTTATTGTATTTAACGATAACATTGTGTCTGTCTCGGCCAATATTGGGAGCAATGAGTTTTTGAAAGTCTACAAGCAATCGAGAAATGAACTGTTTCCTTTGTTTGACTGTGGGATAGACGCAATTGATCACAGATACATTTCCTACATTTATGTCTGTGACTCTGTCAGTCAGTGCAGTAATAAACAGGATGAAATGTTTTGTGATGAAAGATTTAATGTAGCAAAGGAAAAGAACGAAATATGTCCGAAGAAATGTAGCGGGTTATATTGTTGTGACGGTTCTTGTTTGCCCTTACAATGGGTTAATGATAGGGAGGTGGATTGTGATGTTTGTGGACACAGTGGAGGAAGTGACGTCAACGATGAGAGTGAGGTTCTTAACAAGTATCTGCAGAGAAACGAGACGTGCGCCTTTATTTGTAATGATGATCAATGTGTTCGCTTCTCACAGCTTAATGATGGCCACACGGACTGTACAGGACCAGAGGGACCAATAGACGAGACTATAGGCAAGTTGGAACAGGCGGACACTTGTTACAACATATTGGGTCACATTGTCTGGGCCCCCAGGTGTGTCTATGTCAGAGACAGGTACGGGGCTGTTCTGGGCTGTAGAGATATGTCCCATCTTGATAACTGCACTGACTTTGAGTGCCCAGATGGATATTTTAAATGTCCGAGCACTTACTGTATCCCTCAACATTATGTTCTTGACAGAGAGAGTGATTGCCCCTTAGGAGAGGATGAGTCCATTTATAATATTATGCCTTGTAACGGAAACTTTGCTTGTTGGAACAGTAGAATGTGCCTCCATCCTGACCTAGTTTGTGACGGACATCCTGACTGTCCACAAAAAGACGACGAGGTGGATTGTAACGTGACGTGTGTTGAAGGCTTCCGCTGTATGTCTGGAACGATTACGATACCAAATAATAACAGATCGATAAATCTACTGGGTTTTAACAATACAGACACAAGACATCGTTACATGGACCTGACTGGAACACACGTGTCCAACACCTACATGTATTTTTCACCTTATTTTGATAAATTACTGATCGTTATATTCTCTCATTGTAACATCAGCAATGCTGACTTTCAAATGATATATTTCTCACCGGAGCTGCAAAAATTGGATCTTAGCTATAATCTGCTTCAAATATTGGATGCCAGGGAAACTTTTGGTTCTTCTCGGGACTACCTTCGTTTCTGGAATCTTTCACACAATAGAGAACTTAATGAAGTGAGTAATTTTTACTTAAAATCTCTAGAAATACTCGATCTCTCGCATACGAGTATGTCTCTCATTGACAGATCTTTTCCAGTTTGGTTTCCGACATTGAAACATTTAAATCTGAGCTTTACAAAAATCAGCAAAATTCAAAGCAGCACATTTCCTTCCAACCTTCGTCTACAGTCTCTAGATTTACGTGGATTGTCCATCATAGAATTCAACGAGAATTCGTTCAACGGTCTCATTATCAGTCAAGATCTGTTCACTGACAATTTTCAGTTCTGCTGTCCACTGGTCAGAGGACCAAACATTCCAGAGAATGCCTGCCACGCCCCTGACATCGTCATTTCTTCTTGTTTTGATCTGATAGGTATCGATGTCCAGCGTGTTCTTCTCTGGGTGGTCGCGGTTCTTGCTGTTCTGGGGAACATGACAGTTATTGGTTATCGTGTAATCTGGGACAGGTTAGTTCTCAGAACAGGTTATGGTCTGTTTGTGACAAACTTGGGTATATCTGACTTTATTATGGGAGTCTATCTGTTCATTATTGCTGGAGCGGATTATTACTATCGTGACATCTATGTTTTGTATGACAAGAGCTGGAGAGAAAGTGGTGTATGTAAACTTGCTGGCTTCCTGGCTACACTCTCTAGTGAAACGTCAACACTTTTGTTTTTCTTATCACCCTGGACAGATTTTTAATAATGAAGTTTCCCTTTGGTCAAGTCCAGTTTTCTAAAATGAGTAAAATTATCGTTCTGTCTTTGTCTTGGATCATTGGTTTCCTTCTTGCACTGACTCCCATTGTGTTCAGGTTTGAAATATATTCTTCTAACGCAATGTGTCTTGGCTTACCTTTGACAACTAAACGACTTAATGGCTGGCAGTTCTCTTTTGCCGTGTTCGTCGTCATCAATTTATCTCTGGTTATCCTTATTGTTTACGGTCAAAGAGCCATCTTCAGAGGCATGTCCAAGAACAGAAGGACTCAGGTAATGTCCAGAAGGGCGAACGATATAACAGTGGCTAAACAGCTATCTCTGGTAGCTCTGTCTAACTTTCTCTGTTGGTTTCCTGTTGGGTTCATGGGATTTTTGTCTCTTTGCGGACACGAAATTAGCAATGACGTTTACGCCTGGACGACTGTTATCGTTATGCCATCAATTCTGCAGCAAACCCAGTTCTGTACACAATCCCTGCCCTTTTGGCGAAATGGGAGCGTTTTAAAATTGGTCAAACCAACATTCACAATTTTTAATTATAAATATATATGTATATATATATATATATATATATATAGAGAGAGAGAGAGAGAGAGAGAAAGAAAGAGAGAGAAAGAAAGAGAGAGAAAGAAAGAGAGATAAACAGAAATAAAAAGCAGAATAGCTCAGGCAAAATAGCATTTCAGAAAATGTAAAGCGTCTGATGCAATGAGTCTATCAATATAAATGAGAAATAGAGTTCATCGGTGCTATGTTGAGATTTGTTACTTATGAATGTGAATCACGGACAGTAGACAAATACACTCGAAGCAAATTAAAGGTCCCAATTAAGGGATTTATTGAAGAATGTCGAGAGCTGTCAGGACAACTAAAAAAGAGAAACATTAATTCTTAAAGGAAACCAAAATATAAAAAGGGCCAATACAAAAAAGGGAGCTCTTAAAACATCAGAAAGGAGTACGCGACATTTTTTCGGCACATTATGAGAGGGAACAAAATTGGAACAGATTGTTATATCTGGGACAAAGTACAGGGAAAGAGATATCGATGACGATAAAGAGAGAAGATATTACTTGGCTTTATCTGAACGCTTGTCCTTTAAAACCTCTATCTTAGGCTTATGTGTGACGTCACAAACGGAATTCCTTCCCGCGAAGTATATCTAGCCAGCCGCTGCCGAGAAAATTACATTTTTTTTTTATAGCGATCCGATCCATCCACAACATCTATCATATTAACGTTTTGATTCCAGATTTATTTTATAGCGATCCGATCCATCCACGACATCTCTCATATTAACGTTTTGAATCTAGATTTATTTTATAGCGATCCGATCCATCCACAACATCTCTCATATTAACGTTTGAATCTAGATTTATTTTATAGCGATCCGATCCATCCACGACATCTCTCATATTAACGTTTTGAATCTAGATTTATTTTATTGCGATCCGATCCATCCACAACATCTCTCATATTAACGTTTTGAATCTAGATTTATTTTATACAACAGTACAATTCAATAATTTATGTGGGTAAAAGTGAAAGTCATAATTCTTTTGACCGCTCCAATTTTGTAAAACGTGTATCCAGAGAAGATCTATATTTTTGTTGCTCGCGGCGCCGGTGTTCATAATTGGTATTAATATCTTAGGATGCATTTAATTCACGTAATTGTATCTCTCAATATTAATACTTAGAATCTATATTTGTATATACAATCATACAATTAATACTTTCGGTGAGTAAAAGTGACTTATAATTTCTTGACCGCTTCATTTCGAAGTTAAAACAAATTTTTGTGCTTGCAGCGTCAGTAAAAGTGAAAGTCATCAACAATGTACTATTCGACGGCCATTTTTATTTTAGCAAATTTGCGAGTGGAACTGAAACAACAGACACGACACCGTCGGCGGCATTATATAAACAATCATCATCAAGTGCTTTCTCCGCAACGAAGGTTGGCTACCATGGAGCGCCATTCTGCTCTGTCTCTTGCTTTGATGGTGCAGGTTGTCATAGGCTGATTTGTCCATCTTTTGATGTTACTCGTCCATGTTATTCTTGGTCTGCATCTTTTGCCTTGTATTTTCCCCTCTAGGATTACTTTTAGTAGGCTGTTGTGTCTTTTAACATGGCCCAAAAATCGCATTTGTCTTGTTTGAATTGTGCTTAGTAGTTCTCTTTTCGTTTTTAGTTGTTTTAAGACTTCATCGTTTGTTTTCTTTTCCTTCCATCCAAATCTACCTATTCTTCTATATCCACATTTCCAAGGCTTCAATTTTCTGTTCTGTTTTCTTGTCTAATGTCCATGTTTCTGCACCATAGGAATATTGAGAAGATGTAACATTTTGCTATTCTTAGTTTTAGCCTGATGTTATTTGTTATGATGTTAGTATGTTCTTCATGACATTAAAATTACTTTTTGCCATTCCTATTCTTTTGTTTAATGATAGACATAATAGTAGAAGAAAGCAACAAGAAAGGTCTCAGTCTGAATAGTAAGAAAACAGAAGTAATGGTTATATCGAAGAAACAATCATCACCATCATGAAGCATAAAAATAAACGAGACAAATCTAAAACAAGTACAACGTTTCAAATACTTGGGCACAGTGATAACATCAGATGGGAGATGCACCACAGAAATAAAAAGCAGAATAGCTCAGGCCAAAATAGCATTTCAGAAAATGAAAAATATCTTATGCAACAAATCTATGTCAATAAAAATGAGAAAGAGAGTTCATCGGTGCTATATAGAACCAATTCTGTCCTATGGAAGCGAATCATGGACAGTAGACAAACAAATGAAAAGACGGTTAGAGGCCACAGAGATGGGATTTCTCAGAAGAATGTTGAAAGTTCCATGGACATATAAAAAGACCAATGAGGAAGTTCTCAAAGAGGCCAACACAAAAAGGGAGCTCTTAAAAAAACATCAGAAAGAAGCAATCAACATTTTTCGGACACATCATGAGAAGAGGAAAATTGGAATACTTGGTTACAACTGTCAAAATAGAAGGAAAGAGAGATCGCGGACGATAAAGAGAGAAAATACTGGATAGCTTGATGTCGTGGCAAGGAAAACAGTCAACAACAGAACTCATACGATGCACTCTAGATAGAAGATTGTGGAAGGACATGATCGCCTACGCCAACCGGCAGGGTACATGATGATGATGATGATTCTTTTGTTTATTTCAGTTGTACATTTTCCATCACTGGTGTTCAAGGTAGTTGTAGTTCTGAACTGTCTCCAGGTCTGTTCCTTCTATTTTGATATCCACTTGTGGGTTTTGAGTATCTTCTTTGTTTATGAACATAGTTTTATTCTTTTTGATATTCATATCTAGTCCATATTTTTGGCTTGCCATGTTTATTTCATTAAGTAATTGTTGTAGATCCTTAGGATATTCTGCTAGCAGTACAGTATCGTCAGCATATCTTAGGTTATTGATTATCTTTCCATTAATTTGTAGGCCTGGCATATCTATGAAGTTTTAAAAACTTGCTCAGTGTATAGATTGAACAAGCTTGGTGATAGGATGCATCCCTTTCTTACTCCTCTCTTTATATCAATGGGTGTAGAGTTCTCTTTGTTATATTTTATTATTGTTGTTTGCTCCCTGTATAGATTACATATTAGTCGTATATCCATGTCATCGAGATGTATCTCTTTTAGGCATTCTATAAGTTGTTTGAGGTGTACTCTATCAAAAGATTTGGTGTAGTCTATGAAGCAGGCATATATTGGTTTGTTTACTTCTGTGTATTTTTCGATTAATGTTCTCATGCAGAATATGGCTTCTTTTGTCCCACTATTTTTTCTGAATCCAAATTGCTGCTCATCTAATTCAGTATTGATTTTTTTCTGAATCCTTCCTTGTATAACTTTTAGCAAGATTTTTGTAACATGGCTCATTAGGCTTATTGTTCTAAAATCACCGCATTCAACTGTGTGGTATATGTCGTTGCACATGTCTGTAATCACGTCAATGCCAAAATCATCTAGTGCCTGTATCATCTGTATCTGTATGCTGTCAGGTCCTGCTGCTTTTCTCTTTTTCATTGTTTTATTGTTTTTTCCACCTCATATTTGAAGCTTTTATAGCCTGATGTACATTTTATAACTGGTTTCTTGTCCCTTTGATCCTGAAATAGTTCTGTTATATATTCCTGCCATCTATCTATACTATCCTTATTGTCTGTTAGCATTTTTACTTTTTTGTCTGCAATGCATCCACCTTCTGTGGCTTTTTTTTATTTTTATTAGTCATTCTCTTTATTTTTGTGTGTATTCCTCTTAAGTCTTGTTTGCTTTCCATAGTTTCTATTTCTATACATTTTTGGCTGAGCCAGTCTTCTTTTGCCTTTTTGCACATTTTGCGTATCTCATTATCTATTTTATTGTAATGGGCAGTGTTCTTCGCTTGTCTCCTTTCTTCCATTTTTTCTAAGATGGTGTTAGTTATCCATTTTTGTTTTTTGTTCTTTTCTCTTTTGGGTAGGTGTCGCAGGTTTCTTGTATGCTTTTCTTTATGCATTGCCATTTGGTTGTTACTTTTTCATCAGGAATTTCTCTTCTGTATTGTTCAATTCCTTATTCTAGCAGCTTCTGGTATGTGTTCTTTACTTGTATTGTATAGGATTCTTAAATATCTTTTTGATTTAAGGCTATTATATCTAGTGGATTTGTTGATGAATTAGACTTTTGCTTGTTTCTCTTTAGTTTGATTTTCATTTTAATCATTACTGGATTGTGATCTGAATTAATATCTGCTCCTGAGTAGGTTTTGGCTTTTTTTTACTATATTACGGAACCTTTCTTTTATCATTATGTAATCTATTTGATTCCTCTTCTTATCTCCAGGGCTTTTCCATGCGTATAGTTTCCTTCTCTCTTGCTCAAAGTAGGTGTTACATATTATCAGCCTGTTTTCTTCAGAGAATTGTAAAATTCTCGGCTCAAATAATCCTCCAGATATACTACCAGCAGAAGATGAGTTACACGTTAACTGCGGAAAACCAAGCAAAGAAGAAATAATGAAAGCCATCAAACTATTAAAAGATGGTAAAGCCACAGGACCAGATGAAATTCCTTCGGAAGCCATCAAAGCAGATATTAACACCTCTACCATGATGTTACAGGATCTATTGGATAAAATTTGGGAGAGGGAAGAAATACCTAAAGACTGGAGAGAAGGTTATATGATCAAACTACCAAAGAAAGGAAGTTTACAGGAGTGCACAAATTATAGGGGAATTATGCTACTATCAGTGCCAGGAAAAATATTAGGCAGAATCATTCTGGAGAGACTAAAAGAGGCTATAGAGAAACACTTGAGAGATGAACAAGCAGGTTTTAGAAAGAACAGATCATGTGCTGATCAAATAACTACCCTACGTATAATAGTTGAACAAAGTTTAGAACTAAAATCCCCACTACATATTGGATTTATAGATTACGAAAAGGCATTTGATAGTTTAGACAGAAGAATGCTTTGGAAGTTGCTGAGTCATTACGGAATCCCCATAAAGTTTATTAACCTGATAAAAACAATGTATGAAGGAACAAAATGTAGTGTGGTGCATGAAGGACAGCTTACAGAAGCATTTGAAATAAAAAAAGGAGTAAGGCAAGGATGCCTCCTGTCTCCATTTCTCTTTCTACTGGACATAGATTGGATTATGAAAATAACTCAAAACAACAGAAATGGGATCCAGTGGTCACTGACCAAACAACTTGATGATTTAGACTTTGCTGATGACATAGCTCTCCTATCACACAGCCATCAACAGATGCAGGATAAAATGAGTATATTAGATGAGAGATCACAACAGCTAGGACTAAAGATTAATAGAGATAAGACTAACATTATGAGAATTAATGCAGTTGGCAATAACCATATAAAACTAGGAGAAATACATCTACTAGACGTACAATCTTATATATATCTGGGCAGTAATATAGATAAAGAGGGAGGAACAGAAAATGATACCAAAATAAGGATATCAAAAGCAAGAGGAGCTTTCATTGCATTAGGAAACATATGGAAATCCAAAGAAATTAGGAGGTTAAATACAAAAATAAAAATTTTCAACTCAAATGTTAAGGCGGTCCTATTATATGGCTGTGAAACATGGAGAATGACAAAATTGACAATCACGAAAGTACAGACTTTCATTAATGGATGCTTGCACAGAATAAAGGGATGGAAATGGCAGGACAAAGTCACTAACGTGGAATTATGGAAATGTACCGGTCAAATACCAGTGGATAAAGAGATACAGCGAAGACGATGGCGATGGATAGGACACACACTACGGAAGCCAACTGAGAGTATTACACAACAGGCCCTTTTTTGAATCCCCAGGGGAAAAGACAAAGAGGAAGACCAAGGAATTCTTGGAGAAGACAGTTAGAAGCAGAGATGAAGATGATGGGGAAGACATGGAATGATCTTAAAAGAATGGCAAAAAACAGAACGACTTGGAAAGTGTTTGTTGAAGACCTATGCTCCACCGGGAGCTAAAAGGTAAAAGAAGATTGTTCAATTCCTTATTCTAGCAGCTTCTGGTGTGTGTTCTTTACTTGTATTGTATAGGATTCTTTAATATCTTTTTGATTTAAGGCTATTATATCTAGTGGATTTGTTGATGAATTAGACTTTTGCTTGTTTCTCTTTAGTTTGATTTTCATTTTAATCATTACTGGATTGTGATCTGAATTAATATCTGCTCCTGAGTAGGTTTTGGCTTTTTTTTACTCTATTACGGAACCTTTCTTTTATCATTATGTAATCTATTTGATTCCTCTTCTTATCTCCAGGGCTTTTCCATGCGTATAGTTTCCTTCTCTCTTGCTCAAAGTAGGTGTTACATATTATCAGCCTGTTTTCTTCAGAGAATTGTATTAATCTTTCTCTTCTGTCATTTCTTTTTCCTGAACCATTATTTCCTATAATGGTCTTATATCTACCTTTTCCTACTTTAGCGTTCATGTCACCCATTACAATCAAGATGTCTGAAGATTTCACTTGCTTTATAACTTTATTTAGGTCTTCATAGTATGCCTCTATTTGTTCATCTGTGTAGTCTTGAGTAGGTCCATACATATGTATTATTGCTATGTCGAATGGTTTTGCTTTCAACTTGAGTAGAATAATCCTATCACTGTATGTCCATTGGTTACTTATATATTTTTGTAGCTCTCTTTTTATCAGTATTCCTATCCCTCTTTGATGTTCTATTGTGTTCCCTGAGTATATAAATATATATATATATATATATATATATATATATATATATATGTTTCGCCCTCTATGCACCCACATTCTTTCCATCTTGTTTCTGATATACCTAAAATATCTATATTTATTCGTTCTTCTTCTTGAATAAGATTTTCCAATTTCTCTTCTTGCTATAGAGTCCTAACATTCTAAGTACTTATTTTAAGATCTCTCCTCCGACATAAGTTCCAATTCCTCTCCATGGCTTCCTCTAGACTAGTACGTGATGAGGCTTCAATCTCTTTCACGGTGGTCTGCCATATTCGCCTTTCGTGTTCTGAATATACCTCATGTGTACCACACACTTTGCTGTTTTCACTTTCTGGGCAGTTGATCATTTCTAATTCATCCGCCCCATCCACCGTCACAGACGTTTCACATATGATTTGAACATACCCAGTTTTCCGGCGACATTTTTGTCGAACCATGTGCTTGCCTACCGAACCGCGAACACACGACAGAAAGAAGAATAAATCATATTCCACTTAAATATCGGTAAACACAGTTCATCCACACGTCAGAAGTAAAACATACACCAAACGGGGAATAGCAACACATAATTTCACAACTAGACTGTCGCGTAAATCATTTAAATATATCAGCAATTGCCGAATTATAAAAAAAAACGACTACACGCAGCCGCCATGACACTGGAAACCCTATATTAATAATCGGAAACCCTAATATAAACAATAATTGTTTTTATATCGGCAAGGCGCCGATAAAAGTTTTGAATGTTGGTCAGAAACGTGGGAGTTTTTGTCAGAGGGAGGGCCTCTTTTGCGTCATATGAAGTTTTTATTTGTGTCAACGGGACTTAGGTCATTTGAGCTAAAAACATGTTTCCAACAGGCGTGCGGCATCGTATAACGGTAAACTGTCAACAGTATAATTGATTCGTTGCACCGTGGACAGAGATGTAACAGAGTGGAATTGCGATCTATGGAATCCAACCTTCGTTGCGGAGACGGCACTCGATGATTATGACTGTGGACAGAGATGTAACAGAGTGGAATGGCGATCTATGGAAGCCAACCTTCGTTGCGGAGACGACACTCGATGATTGTGACTGTGGACAGAGATGTAACAGAGTGGAATGGCGATCTATGGAAGCCAACCTTCGTTGCGGAGACGACACTCGATGATTATGACTGTGGACAGAGATGTAACAGAGTGGAATGGCGATCTATGGAAGCCAACCTTCGTTGCTGAGACGACACTCGATGATGATGATGACTGTGGACAGAGATGTAACAGAGTGGAATGGCGATCCATGGTAGTCAACCTTCGTTGCGGAGACGGCACTCGATGATTATGACTGTGGACAGAGATGTAACAGAGTGGAATGGCGATCTATGGAAGCCAACCTCCGTTGCGGAGACGACACTCGATGATTATGACTGTGGACAGAGATGTAACAGAGTGGAATGGCGATCTATGGAAGCCAACCTCCGTTGCGGAGACGACACTCGATGATTATGACTGTGGACAGAGATGTAACAGAGTGGAATGGCGATCTATGGAAGCCAACCTTCGTTGCGGAGACGACACTCGATGATGATGATGACTGTGGACAGAGATGTAACAGAGTGGAATGGCGATCCATGGTAGTCAACCTTCGTTGCGGAGACGGCACTCGATGATGATGACTGTGGTCAGAGATGTAACAGAGTGGAATGGCGATCCATGGTAGTCAACCTTCGTTGCGGAGACGACACTCGATGATGATGATGATGACTGTGGACAGAGAATTGCGGAAGAACACGATCGCCAACACCAACCGGTATGACACATGATGATGGTAATGATGAAAATATTTATTACACGCATGCTACTTTCATTTTCTCTCAAATGTTGTATCCATCATTCTCATGCACCCTGTGCTCAATTGAAATAGTTGATTACCTTAAACACATTATGATTAATGCTATAATCATTGAAGCTTGTTATATTTGTGTTGTATTATTTTTTTTTTAACTTGTTGGGTGTCCTAACTTGTTCTATCGTTCTCAATAAAAAGAAAAGGAACAATATGTTTGTTGTTTTGAAGTTTGGTGCTAAATGGAGCAATGTTTATCATTTTGTTTCACGTGAACTCTTACTGTTATAGCCTTTCTGTAGGTTTGTCTGTTCATCAATATCTTGGTTGTGTTTTTCCTTGTTTTAATTTTCCTTTTTCATTCTCGCTCTCTCTCTCTCTCTCTCTCTCTATCTATATATATATATATATATATTTTTTTTTTTTATTCATTATCTAATTAATGACAGAATTGTCGCTGAGAGAGAATGGAGTGGACTAGCCATTGTTTGAGAACTGAGACCGATGCGGCTCACAAATGGCTCTATCTACTCGCTGCAACAATCGCTTGTGAAATCTGGTCAGTTTTACAAACGGCTCTAAATGAGCGACTGAGATAGGAGTAAACTTAGCGGCATCGGAACTTTCCGATATATTGTCCTTTTGTGAGACAGAGAGTGGCAGAATTGACCTCCATCTACTCGGATCAACATATTTTTTTTTCTTAAATAGATATTGAAAAACAAAGTTAGACCCAACCACTTTGATGCAACGGAACTTGGCGTTTTGCCCTTATTTTTCAGAAAATATCAGAAATGGGATACAATTCGAAAACGAAAGCTCTTTCAAATTATAGTTTCGTGACGGTGAAGGAACTTTTAAGGGGGCTCTAATGTGAACCGTTCTTTGAATCAAATGTGGCGGTTGTAAAACCTAATACTGAACTAGTGAGAGATTCTGGATATAATAGTTGCATGTCTGTTGGAGGATGTTAATGTAGAGAATGAGTTGTCTATAGATACTAGAATGAGGTTGTCACTGAAGTGAATGAGTTGTCTATAGACACTAGAATGAGGTTGTCACTGAAGTGAATGAGTTGTCTATAGACACTAGAATGAGGTTGTCACTGAAGTGAATGAGTTGTCTATAGACACTAGAATGAGGTTGTCACTGAAATGAATGAGTTGTCTATATACACTAGAATGAGGTTGTCACTGAAGTGAATGAGTTGTCTATAGACACTAGAATGAGGTTGTCACTGAAGTGAATGAGTTGTCTTATAGACACTAGAATGAGGTTGTCACTGAAATGAATGAGTTGTCTATATACATTAGAATGAGGTTGTCACTGAAGTGAATGAGTTGTCTATAGACACTAGAATGAGGTTGTCAAGGCAGAGAATTAGTTACCTATAGACACTAGATAAAGGTTGTCACTGAAGTGAATTAGTTGTCTATAGACACTAGAATGAGGTTGTCACTGTAGTGAATGAGTTGTCTATAGACACTAGAATGAGGTTGTCACTGAAGTGAATGAGTTGTCTATAGACACTAGAATGAGGTTGTCACTGAAGTGAATGAGTTGTCTATAGACACTAGAATGAGGTTGTCACTGAAATGAATGAGTTGTCTATATACACTAGAATGAGGTTGTCACTGAAGTGAATGAGTTGTCTATAGACACTAGAATGAGGTTGTCAAGGCAGTGAATTAGTTACCTATAGACACTAGATAAAGGTTGTCACTGAAGTGAATTAGTTGTCTATAGACACTAGAATGAGGTTGTCACTGCAGTGAATTAGTTACCTATAGACACTAGAATGAGGTTGTCACTATAGTGAATGAGTTGTCAATAAACACTAGAATGAGGTTGTCACTGAAGTGAATTAGTTACCTATAAACACTAGAATGAGGTTGTCACTATAGTGAATGAGTTGTCAATAAACACTAGAATGAGGTTGTCACTGAAGTGAATTAGTTACCTATAAACACTAGAATGAGGTTGTCACTATAGTGAATGAGTTGTCAATAAACACTAGAATGAGGTTGTCACTGAAGTGAATTAGTTACCTATAGACACTAGAATGAGGTTGTCACTATAGTGAATGAGTTGTCAATAAACACTAGAATGAGGTTATCACTGAAGTGAATTAGTTACCTATAGACACTAGAATGAGGTTGTCACTATAGTGAATGAGTTGTCAATAAACACTAGAATGATGTTGTCACTGAAGTGAAGTAGTTACCTATAGACACTAGAATGAGGTTGTCACTGAAGATAGTTAGTTACCTATAGACACTAGAAGGAGGTTGTCACTATAGTGAATGTTGTCAATAAACGCTAGAATGAGGTTGTCACTGAAGTGAATTAGTTACCTATAGACACTAGAATGAGGTTGTCACCATAGTGAATGAGTTGTCAATAAACACTAGAGCGAGGTTGCCACTGAAGTGAATTAGTTACCTATAGACACTAAAATGAGGTTATCACCATAGTGAATGTGTTGTCAATAAAAACTAGAATGAGGTTATCACTGCAGTGAATGACTTGAATAAATATACTAGAATGAGAGGATGTCACCGAACTCAATTAGTTGCTTATAGCCACAGAATGAGGATGTCACTTTCGTGAATTAGTTGTATAAAGACTCTTGAATGAGGATGTTGCTGTAATGAATTAGTTGTCTATAGACACTAGAATGAGGTTGTCACTGCAGAGAGTCACTGCAGGGAATTAATTGCCTATAGACACTAGAATGAGGTTGCCAATGCAGTGAATTAGTTGCCTATAGACACTAGAATGAGGTTGTCAATGCAGTGAATTAGTTGCCTATAGACACTAGAATGAGGTTGTCAATGCAGTGAATTAATTGCCTATAGACACCAAAATGAGGTTGTCAATGCAGTGAAATAGTTGCCTGTAGACACTAGAATAAGGTTGTCAATGAAATGAATTAGTTGCCTATAGACAATTGAATAAGGTTGTGACTGCAGTGAATTAGTTGCCTATAGACACTAGAATGAGGTTGTCAATGCAGTGAATTAGTTGCTTATATACAATAAAATGCGGCTGTCAATGCAGTGATTTAGTTGCCTATAGACACTAGAATGAAGTCGTCAATGCAGTGAATTAGTTGCCTATAGACACTAGAATGAAGTCGTCAATGCAGTGAATTAGTTGCCTATAGACACTAGAATGAAGTCGTCAATGCAGTGAATTAGTTGCCTATAGACACTAGAATGAAGTCGTCAATGCAGTGAATTAGTTGCCTATAGACACTAGAATGAAGTCGTCAATGCAGTGAATTAGTTGCCTATAGACACTAGAATGAGAATGTCACTGAAGTGTATTAACTATCTATAGACATCAGAATGAGGTTGTCACTGAAGTGAATTCTTCTTTTCTTCTTCTTCTTCTTCTACTTTTTCAGCTCCCTGTGGGGCATATGTCTTTAACAAACACTTTTCAAGACGTTCTGTTTCTTGCCACTCTTTCAAGATCATTCCGTGTCATTCCTATCATCTTTATCTCTTATTACTTCTGTATTCTCCAAGAATATCTTGGTCTTCCTCGTTGTATTTTTCCAAAAAAAGGGGTTCCAAAAAAGGGCCTGTTGTTTTATACTCTTAGTTGGCTTCCGCAGTGTGTGTCCTATCCAGCGCTAACGTCTCCGCAGTATCTAATTATCCACTGGTATTTGGCTCGTACATTTTCATAATTCTATGTTAGTGGTTTTTGTCCTGCCATTTCCATCCTTTTATCCTTCGTAAGCATCCACTAATGAAGGTCAGTATTTTCATGATTGTTATTTATGTTGTTCTCCATGTTTTACGGCAATATAATAAGACTGACTTAACATTGGAGTTGAAAATTAATTTTTGTATTTAACCTAATTCCGTTGGGCTTCCATATGTTCCAAGTGCAACAAATGCCCCTCTTGCTTTTGATATCCTTATTTTGGTATAATTCTCAGTTCCTCTTTTTTTTTGTCTATTTAACTGTCCAGATATATGTAAGACTGTACGTCTAGTAGAGGTATTTCTTATATTTTTATTTGGTTATTGCCAATTGCATTAATTCTCATATTTTGGTCTTATCTCTATTTATTTTCAGCCAAGGCTGTTGTGATATCTCATCAAGTATGCTCATTTTATCCTGATGGTTGTGTGATAGGTGAACTATGTCATCAGCAAAGTCTAAATCATCAAGTTGCTTGGTCAGTGACCACTGGATTCCATTTCTGTTGTTTTGAGTTATTTTCATAATCCAATCTATGGCCAGTAGAAAGAGAAATGGAGACAGAAGGCATCCCTGCCTTTCTCGTGTTCTTATTTCAAATGCTGCTGTAAGCTGTCCTTCATGCACCACACTACATTTCATTCCTTTATACATTGTTTTTACCAGGTTAATAAACTTTATGCGGATTCTGTAATGACTCAGCAACATCCGAAGCATTCCTGTGTCTAAACTATCAAACACATTTTCTCCTTTTCTATGAATCCTATATAAAGTGGGGACTGTAGTTCTAAACTTTGTTCAACTATTATACGTGGTGTAGTTATTTGATCAGCACATGATCCGTTCTTCCTAAAACCTGCTTGTTCATCTCTCAAATGTTTCTCTATGGCCTCTTTTAGTCTCTGCAGAATGATTCTGCTGATGTTACTGCAGTGAATTATTAGTATAAAGACACTAGAATGTGAATGTTACTGCAGAGAATTATTTGTATAAAGACACTAGAATGTGAATGTTACTGCAGTGAATTATTTGTAAAAAGACTAGAATGTGAATGTTACTGCAGTGAATTATTTGTATAAAGATTAGAATGTGAATGTTACTGCAGTGAATTATTTGTATAAAGACTAGAATGTGAATGTTACTGCAGTGAATTATTTGTATAAAGACACTAGAATGTGAATGTTACTGCAGTGAATTATTTGTATAAAGACACTTGAATGTGAATGTTACAGCAGTAAATTAGTTGTATAAAGACACTAGAATGTAAGTGTTACTGCAGTGAATATAAAGACACTAGAGAGAGAATGTCAAACTTGTCTCCTCGTTCCATGTTATTGTATTTCTTCATGTTCCTTATAACTAACTCCTTGTATAAAAAGGATCTAGCCTCACGTCCATGTATGCTTCCTGTACTTTATTTTCCTTTATTTTCTTTCTTTCTTCTCTACGTTTAATCTTCTGTCAGCTTCTACAGCTGCTAGATTATCTATCTCTTCTGGTGTCCACTTTACATTCAAATCTTCCTGAACATGATTTCTGTATCAAGTTTTAATATTGCCACCTCCCTTTACAGTCATTCATTTGTTCTTCCATTCTGCAGAATAACGTGTTTCATGCACAGACATTCATTCGTTCTTCATGCATCTTGCAGGATGATTTGTTTCGTGTACAGCTATTCACTTTATCTCCATGCATCCTGCAGGATGATTTGTTTCGTGTACAGCTATTCACTTTATCTCCATGCATCCTGCATGATGATTTGTTTCGTGTACAGCTATTCACTTTATCTCCATGCATCCTGCAGGATGATTTGTTACGTGTACAGCTATTCATTAGTTCTCTTGACCATGTTGCTACAGTACACTTTACACCAACGGCATCATCCTCTCTACCACCCTGACACCAACACATGGCGAACGTATAACAATAGCACCTCTGACTCAGGATGATGCTGCATGACGAAGGCCGCTTCACTATAGCTTGTTTCATAAGTCGTGCCCAACTTTAAAAATCAATATCTTTTAAACCGCTTTTTGTAATTTTTTCAAAATTTGCATGTATAGTTATAATGATTAGAACCAACAGGGAATTAATTTCATTAAAAATAAACATTTCGTTATTATTATTGCTTATTTGATTTATATAAATTTATAACGACCCATTGATGTAGTCAAAACTTAGTGTTTACAGTATTTAAGTTAAAAATAGCGATTACAAATCCATACACGCTCAAATTTACGATTTTGCACGCTTTCCGCGTGAGTTGTCTGACACAATTAGACACTTGTAGTAAACACGAGACATTGTGTGTTCCATTTCCGTTAATTCAGCGGCGTAACGTGGAACAATAACATTTATCATGAGTCTTAAAATGAAATTCTGCAGTTTACAAAACATCGCAATAAAAATGTATGACTATTTTCGCAAAGAGGCTAAACGAGGAAGATTATTTCATTCTTTAGAAAACCCAGAGAATAGGACAAGACACATTTTGGATTTATCTAAACGGTCATTTAATCGCTGGATTCAAGCACGTGACCGTCAATGTTCCAAATATACAAAATCACAAGGAAGAGCAAAAATGTTGGATAATTTCGACAGTGAACTTATTAGAAGTGAAATTCGCAAAATGTTGGGTATGAATGAAACTGCTACAATAAGAAAATTAAAAGTATCGCTGAAAAAGAACAACAGTATTGAAATATCAAAGTCTACATTATGGAGGAATGTGAGAGCTGCAGGCTTTACATTCAGAAAGTATTCCAATGGACGAAACATCTTCTGTGAGAAACCACATATAGTAGTCATGAGAAGCAAGTACTTACGTGAAGTAAAAGATGTGCGCAAGCAAGGTTATGATATTATGTAATAATACATAAATATTATTATATGGGGAACTTCCGAGGCGATAATAGGGAATAATAGAACAAAGAAGTATGTGTTAGCACTCGGAAAAATTGACAGACAAACAACAATAGAAAAAAACGAAGAACAATATATGGTCCGAAGTGGGATCGAACCCGTACTCAGTGGCACCGCGCCTTGCCACGAGAAGCCGAACGCTTGGCACACTACCACGCAGCCAACTAAAAAATTGGCTATTGCAGTAGTGTCTTACACGATGACGTTCTCAATGACTATAGCATAGGGTAACGATCACAGACCGGAAATAAATTGTATATTTGTACTTTCCTATTAATGCAAGTATCTCCCAGTAGGGCTGAATACTTGTGTTGTAGACAAACATTTATTGGACGAAACAGCACGAATAGTAGTTCCCAGTGATTATATACTGGGTACAAATAATAATACATAAATATTATTATATGGGGAACTTCCGAGGCGATAATAGGGAATAATAGAACAAAGAAGTATGTGTTAGCACTCGGAAAAATTGACAGACAAACAACAATAGAAAAAAACGAAGAACAATATATGGTCCGAAGTGGGATCGAACCCGTACTCAGTGGCACCGCGCCTTGCCACGAGAAGCCGAACGCTTGGCACACTACCACGCAGCCAACTAAAAAATTGGCTATTGCAGTAGTGTCTTACACGATGACGTTCTCAATGACTATAGCATAGGGTAACGATCACAGACCGGAAATAAATTGTATATTTGTACTTTCCTATTAATGCAAGTATCTCCCAGTAGGGCTGAATACTTGTGTTGTAGACAAACATTTATTGGACGAAACAGCACGAATAGTAGTTCCCAGTGATTATATACTGGGTACAAATAATAATACATAAATATTATTATATGGGGAACTTCCGAGGCGATAATAGGGAATAATAGAACAAAGAAGTATGTGTTAGCACTCGGAAAAATTGACAGACAAACAACAATAGAAAAAAACGAAGAACAATATATGGTCCGAAGTGGGATCGAACCCGTACTCAGTGGCACCGCGCCTTGCCACGAGAAGCCGAACGCTTGGCACACTACCACGCAGCCAACTAAAAAATTGGCTATTGCAGTAGTGTCTTACACGATGACGTTCTCAATGACTATAGCATAGGGTAACGATCACAGACCGGAAATAAATTGTATATTTGTACTTTCCTATTAATGCAAGTATCTCCCAGTAGGGCTGAATACTTGTGTTGTAGACAAACATTTATTGGACGAAACAGCACGAATAGTAGTTCCCAGTGATTATATACTGGGTACAAATAATAATACATAAATATTATTATATGGGGAACTTCCGAGGCGATAATAGGGAATAATAGAACAAAGAAGTATGTGTTAGCACTCGGAAAAATTGACAGACAAACAACAATAGAAAAAAACGAAGAACAATATATGGTCCGAAGTGGGATCGAACCCGTACTCAGTGGCACCGCGCCTTGCCACGAGAAGCCGAACGCTTGGCACACTACCACGCAGCCAACTAAAAAATTGGCTATTGCAGTAGTGTCTTACACGATGACGATGATGATGATTAATAGGAAAGTACAAATATACAATTTATTTCCGGTCTGTGATCGTTACCCTATGCTATAGTCATTGAGAACGTCATCGTGTAAGACACTACTGCAATAGCCAATTTTTTAGTTGGCTGCGTGGTAGTGTGCCAAGCGTTCGGCTTCTCGTGGCAAGGCGCGGTGCCACTGAGTACGGGTTCGATCCCACTTCGGACCATATATTGTTCTTCGTTTTTTTCTATTGTTGTTTGTCTGTCAATTTTTCCGAGTGCTAACACATACTTCTTTGTTCTATTATTCCTTATGATATTGTGTACTTGGATGAAACATGGATCAATGCTCACCACACTAACCAAAGGGAATGGCAGTCATCAGATGGAAAGATTAAGAGATTAATACCTAGCAGCAAAGGACAGCGCTTGATAATTGCTCATGCAGGTAGTCGACAACATGGACTAATACAGAATGCAGAGCTCATTTTTCTTTCAAAATCCATAGACAATCGGGATTATCACTCTGAGATGAATGGTCACATATTTAGACATTGGATTGAAAATTCTGTTCTCCCAGCACTAGATCGACCATCTTGCCTAATAATGGACAATGCAGCGTACCACAACATTGTTGCTCTTGAAGATAAAGTCCCGACGTCATCCAGTACAAAAGATGCTATTAAGATATGGCTCACAAAGGAGCACATACAATTTAATAACATGTACTTAAAACCTGAATTACTATCTCTAGTAAAGCAAAAACAAAGGACAAAGATTTTTCAAATAGATAAGATTATCCAAGAGCACGGTCATATAAGTTTGAGGCTGCCACCTTACCATGCTCATTTAAATCCAATAGAACTAATCTGGGCAAAATTAAAAGGACAAGTGGCAGATGAAAATACAACATTCAAAATATGCGATGTAAAGACTCTTGCTAATCTCGCTTTATTAAATATAGACACAGATTATTGGGCTAAATGTGAAGACCACGTCTTAAAACAGGAAGAGGAATATTGGAAAAATGATGGTTTGTGGAATGTTCAACCCCAAACAGTTATTAATCTTTTAGACTCGTCTGATTCAGAATGAAAGTATATAGCCCCCACAATGTTGGCCCCTATATTACCTTAAATTATTTCAACAAACGGTCCTTTTCAGGACCACACAACTATGAAAATTGGACATACAGGTATACCTTGATATTATTATCGTCCGTCCTCGAACTGAGCAGACAATAATTATCCTGGTGTTTTGTTTTATCCAGTTATTTCCCCATTACGGCCACGCCTTTACCTAGTGAAAATTAATCGTAGACCAGCAACTACGGTAATTTCTATTCTTTTTTCTATTGACCTTTCGAGCCGTAACCGGCCCATAGGGCGTAGACCAAGATACACCTTCTCCTATATGAATTTTTGTTCTAGCAGTTTTCTTTTAAAGATATTTTATCAAATCTCGCCATCTGTCTCTGTTCTGTGCAAGCAGTTCTATCTCATTGAGGGAGCCGATTCCTGCTGCTCTTGCCTCTCTCATCAATGTTCTTCTCAGTGTCTCCCTGGGTCTTCCTCTTTTTCTTTTACCTGTTGTTTCCCATATGAGGAAACACATATATTTCTATTCTTTAGGGCTTCACAATTTACAATTTTGACAAACATCAAAGAAATATCGCCGCTTTAAGAAAACTGCAGCTGCAAGATATTTGTTAAATATACATTTAAAGGGTCTTTTGCATTCTAATAACATTTTGAAAATTTCAAAAGTATTTAACAAACGGTTAGAGAGTAATAGCGTTTTGAAGTTGGGCAAATGTTTTGAAACGAGCTATAAGTTCATATTTATCATGATAATAATCTTTAACAATTAATTCAAAGCTACTGTTGCTATCAATCAACAACAGCACTATCGTAATTGTCATCATCATCATCATCATCATCACCGTCATCAACATCATCATATCGGGACAGCGTGGTCTAGAGGTAGACGTCGGTCTCTGGTCAAGTAAGTCCTGGGTTCGATTCCCTAGGGTGGAGATTAAAAAATGCGTATTTTCTTTGTCGCCTTTCCCTCTCCTCGTGGCTGTTTAGTTCGAATCGATGTCCGACCCTCTGTGGTAGCGGCGACAAACAAGAGCTGAGAGTGCCTTCCCGCACGTTGAAGAACGCATGGCAGCTGGAAGTCGAAACTAGAAGAGTAGCCTAAAAATGGGGTTAAGACAAGGAAATGCAAATGAATGCATAAAAATGCGAAGCTGCAGTAAAGCTGAATGTGAGGGTAAATGGAAAAAAAAATAGAAAAAATGGTATGGTGCAAGCTTCACGTGATTAGTAGACGACACAGATATGAACGACGTTTCGGCCTAATAGGCCTTCAGCAGGAACAAACAAACAACACGCACACACAGATATGTAAGTAAATAAAACCAATCCTACATAGCTAACTAGGAACGAAACATCCAAAACAAAATAATCGAAATTGGTTAATGAAAAGAAAAATGACTTCCCTGTGTCGTGGACCGTGGTCAGAATGGGAAAGGGCGAGTTACACGAGCGTAGCTGTAATTATACCCTCTGGTCAGGTGAAGGGTTATAAAACTACACGAGCGAGGGTAGCGCTGTCTAGGTTACCTCGACTGCAAAGACAATAACAATGTCTAAAAGTATCTAAGAACCCGTAAATACAGGTGTACACACACACAGATGAGTGTATACATATATACACGTACAAACAGACATGCACCTACTAAAACATATCAAAACACACATACATATACAAACACATACACATATATATGCATACATACATGCACACACACACACACACACACACATATATATATATATATATATATATATCACTGACCATACATATGAACACATACATGCATGTGCACACTCATACGGAGACAATCATATATGTGTAGAAATGTGCGCACAACGCACACATAACCCGGAGAGTGTACACCGGGGTCAGTGTGCAAACACAAAGGAGAAAGAATAGAACAGTAGAATAATAGGTACTCAAAAGGCTGAGAGTGGGGTACAATAAAAACATATGATGGGTAAGTAGCACAGAAAAAAGGGTATATAGAACACCGAAATGTCTCAACGGAGACTAGAGGAGGTGAACTATGAATAGCATGACATAGTAGATAAGCTAAAGAGCCCAAACATGGGCAGTAGAGAAGGTTATGCAAAGGGGAAGGAGTAACCGAAAGGGAACTATGTGTACGAGTGTGATACATTCATGCCTCGTGGGGTCAGCGAGCCATACATGACTATGAGGCGATTCTCCAAAACAAATAGA
The DNA here is from genome assembly GCA_032433765.1 of Megaustenia siamemsis. Classification (NCBI taxonomy): domain Eukaryota; kingdom Metazoa; phylum Mollusca; class Gastropoda; order Stylommatophora; family Ariophantidae; genus Megaustenia; species Megaustenia siamemsis. Next base: position 37,231,368 of record JAVIAB010000159.1, on the reverse strand, counting down.
CCGCCGATTTCATTAACCAATTACGATTATTTTGTTTTGGATGTTTCGTTACTAGTTAGCTATGTAGAATTAGTTTTATTTACTTACATATCTGTGTGTACGTGTTGTTTGTTTGTTGTTGCTGAAGGCCTATTGAGACGAAACGTCGTTCATATCTGTGTCGTCTACTAATCACTTAAAGCTTGCACCATACCATTATTTCTATTTTTTTTTCAATTTTACCTGGCCTAAAAATGACCGCTGTCCGGTTAAAATTAATGGGAAACAAAGCTACACAAAAACATGACAACTCTCGACGATACAACAATTAGAGTGCCACTGAGGTAGAAGAATATATGCCGGTATGGCGAGGGACACCTAAGCACTAGGTTGCGAGTAGAGAAAATAGGGTAAAGTGATATTCATGTAAAGTTCAGTCTATTGTTTCAGACTTCGCTAGAGAAGAATGACTTAGGCAAACAGCAACAACATGGTCATCATCATCATCATCATCGTCATCATCGTCATCAGCATTATCATCATCACTATCACCACCATCATCATCAATCATCATCATCATTATCGTCATCACTATAACCATCATCAGCATCATCATCACCATCAATCATCAATCATCATCATCATCATCATCATCATTATCATCACCATCATCACCACGCCACTTTCTGATAAAGTGTAAAGTTTATTCACAAAAAACGCAAGTGATTTCTCAGTAACGGTGTTGTCCTTTAACACAAGGATAGTAATTTAGGCAGTTATCCGATGCTTCAACAATCAGTCACCTGGGTTTTACGCTGCAGGAGAACAAAGGCTTGTAGCCAGATTGGTAAAAAAAAATGTGCTCGTATGGCAGTGTAAAAGGGGAACAAAAGGATGTTAATAATGACAAGGTCTGGAGTAAACATAATAAAGTATTTTTAAAAGTGATGAGTGACCGATGAGGTTAAAAATATATCCAGACAAACCAAAAAGGGAAGTGTCGCGCATGTGTGGAAGAATATTCTAAAAAATTAGGTTATAGTGGGCAGGCAAGCATAAGCGTGAAACACCCAATGAACGGAGTAAAGTATTGCGAGCGAGGAGACAAACAATGAAGACAGGAAGTAAATGTCAGATAAAAAGACAGATTCAAACGGACTTCCGTTTCCAAGATGGTGGATCTAGTTCACGTTCTCTCGATCGCTGCAGTAAGTGCATTCGGGGTCTGATTAATTTCGGTTCTCCATTGCACTTTTCTGCGTTATAGTCAAAATAATGTGTCTACTTAACACATCTGCGCCGATAAAGCGGAGTCGTACGCTGTCAATTTTCCTTTTTGACAAATCAAGTGTTGTGAATGCGACCTTCAACCGTCTAGACTTGATCTGCGCTTTACGCCACATTGAGTGCTGTTCATGACCGTTGTTGAAATTGTTTGACGCAAGTTATTCACATGCTACTCATTAATGTGAACTGCTTCGCCAAGTCAGCTGCAGTTTTATCTCTTTAGTGAATTTGCACCGTATTTTGTTCGTCGTAGGCTGCATTCACTAGAGTAATCATGAATCTAAAGGGCGCATACATTGTTGTGTGTGCTACGTCATCGTAATGGCTCATGGTATATCCCTAGATCGGCCATACGCTAATCTTACGGTCGGTTGTTTATTGTGCGACGGGGATAATCTGACGACTGTGTGTTTATATGTTCGGAATTAGAGTAAAAACGATGGCCTAACATCATCAAGCGCTATACATTTTAAGAAAATATGACAATCATCATTTTCAGGAGGACGTGAACTTCCGGTATATGGTGGATAGGCGGCAGGAACCATTGAAGGCTATGTATGAAAATTGTTCCTAGTTGCAGTTTCCTCATATTCCAAGTCCGGCTTGTTGCAGGAGCTACTGAGTTAAATGCTCTGTGCACACCGTGAGCTGTGTGTCTCATCCGTTTTGATCATGTTTCGATATTCCAATTGTTTATGATGAATGATGATATCGTATGACTGGGAACAGTTGGCTGTATTCACTTTCTGTGCGGTTTTGCCTTATGTCTTTTGGCGTGTGCTGAGACTACTACGATGGGGTCTTAATTACCTTTCTTTGTTTGATGATGATGATGATGATGATGCGTTCGTCCGATGATTTGAGGTATTCTAACGGATACGAACCGTAGACTTCCTCCTCGTCATCCGCCCTTAAAAGGACGTTAAGTGGACGTAGTTACGTTGTGTTGCAGTTTGCAGTGTAACACTGTGATATCTGCGCCTTTCGGCCCAACACATCCGATTTCAGCCGACGCTTTTTTGTGTACCGGGTTCGTCTTCCCACTTCGATCCCTGCTCGCTTGGCCAGACTAGACAGGTTAGTCTGTTTCTAGAGGCACCACGAAGAGGTGTAGCAGGGTCTGGATGGTTCTGGTTCACCGATCCTGGCGCAAGCCATCAGTTGTGAGTCACTGACGACTTCCAGCTCTGGTGCTGGGGGGGCGCGCCTTCGCCTCCACTTTCTTTGTTTGGGAAATGAGATATTAATTCGGGTGATTACGCTGGCACGGGCGGTTGAGCAATTATGGATTTTAAATCGTTTACTGTGATATCGGGGCCTTCCATGACCAAAGAACCAAAGACTCAGACAGATTTGGGAGAATAAATAGAGAGGGTCCAGGCTGGGGTAAGCCTGGACCCATAGATGGGCGGAATGTCTAGACCCGAAGAAGAGAAACCATAGAAAGAAATAGGGACTTAGTCTCAGAGTTAAAGTCACAGAGAGAAGGGCGAGGAACTCAGTCTCAGAGTTAAAGTCATCGAGAGAAGGGCGAGGAACTCAGTCTCAGATTTAAGTCATCGAGAGAAGGGCAAGGAACTCAGTCTCAGAGTTAAAGTCACAGAGAGAAGGGCGAGGAACTCAGTCTCAGAGTTAAAGTCATCGAGAGAAGGGCGAGGAACTCAGTCTCAGATTTAAGTCATCGAGAGAAGGGCAAGGAACTCAGTCTCAGAGTTAAAGTCACAGAGAGAAGGGCGAGGAACTCAGTCTCAGATTTAAGTCATCGAGAGAAGGGCGAGGAACTCAGTCTCAGATTTAAGTCATCGAGAGAAGGGCAAGGAACTCAGTCTCAGAGTTAAAGTCACAGAGAGAAGGGCAAGGAACTCAGTCTCAGAGTTAAAGTCACAGAGAGAAGGGCAAGGAACTCAGTCTCAGATTGAAGTCATAGAGAGAAGGGCAAGGAACTCAGTCTCAGAGTTAAAGTCACAGAGAGAAGGGCAAGGAACTCAGTCTCAGAGTTAAAGTCACAGAGAGAAGGACAAGGAACTCAGTCTCAGAGTTAAAGTCACAGAGAGAAGGGCAAGGAACTCAGTCTCAGAGTTAAAGTCACAGAGAGAAGGGCGAGGAACTCAGTCTCAGATTGAAGTCATAGAGAGAAGGGCAAGGAACTCAGTCTCAGATTGAAGTCATAGAGAGAAGGGCAAGGAACTCAGTCTCAGATTGAAGTCATAGAGAGAAGGGCAAGGAACTCAGTCTCAGAGTTAAAGTCACAGAGAGAAGGGCAAGGAACTCAGTCTCAGAGTTAAAGTCACAGAGAGAAGGGCAAGGAACTCAGTCTCAGAGTTAAAGTCACAGAGAGAAGGGCAAGGAACTCAGTCTCAGAGTTAAAGTCACAGAGAGAAGGGCGAGGAACTCAGTCTCAGAGTTAAAGTCACAGAGAGAAGGGCGAGGAACTCAGTCTCAGATTGAAGTCATCGAGAGAAGGGCAAGGAACTCAGTCTCAGAGTTAAAGTCACAGAGAGAAGGGCGAGGAACTCAGTCTCAGATTGAAGTCATAGAGAGAAGGGCGAGGAACTCAGTCTCAGATTGAAGTCATAGAGAGAAGGGCGAGGAACTCAGTCTCAGAGTTAATGTCATAGAGAGAAGGGCGAGGAACTCAGTCTCATAGTTAAGTCATAGAGAGAAGGGCGAGGAACTCAGTATCAGAGTTAAGTCATAGAGAGAAGGGCGAGGAACTCAGTCTCATAGTTAAGTCATAGAGAGAAGGGCGAGGAACTCAGTCTCAGATTGAAGTCATAGAGAGAAGGGCGAGGAACTCAGTCTCATAGTTAAGTCATAGAGAGAAGGGCGAGGAACTCAGTCTCATAGTTAAGTCATAGAGAGAAGGGCGAGGAACTCAGTATCAGAGTTAAGTCATAGAGGGAAGGGTGAGGAACTCGATATCAGAGTTAAGTCATAGAGTGAAGGACAAGGAACTCAGTCTCATAGTTAAGTCATAGAGAGAAGGGCGAGCAACTCAGTCTCAGAGTTAAGTCATAGAGAGAATGGCGTAAGCCCATACACAGATGGAACGGGATGCTCAGCCACTAGGTAGTAGGTCAGTTAATCTGAAACAGATAGACCGAAAACTGATAGTTGGAAGAGTGATCGACCAGAGACAAGTCGAGATATATGCCGGAATGGTACGAAGATATGTCAATCAGAAATAGATCAGAAACCAGAGCTCGAGGATGAAATTGTTCGGTAAACATTCTTTACAATTATCAGTCCAACTTTATATCAAACTTAAAAGAGATGTAACTTATGAAAACGTTTGTACTGGTTATATATGACTCATCATTTGGTAATTAATCACTTATATCTTACCGTAGTAATACCGAAGTCATACCGTACTAGAAGTAGTGAGTGTGTCTGGTGGTGGTGTGGAATCATATCAAGAATGGCGTCACTAACTTCTCGGACAGCGACACAACTTTTTATGATGGAGGGTCTGACGTCAATTGTGAAGTCAAATCGAGCTCATTAGTTTTGTGAGAGGTACATTTTATTGTAAAGTGGGACAAGAACATAATGAGAATAAAACCAGCCACGAGTGAGTTTCAGTTAGGTTTTGACTACACGGAATTTAATTATATTTTACAATAACATCATAAAACCTTATACATTTCCAATGTTTGACTGTGGAATAGGGGTACCTGATCCCCGATATATTTCAGACATGTATGTCTGTGTCAGTGGCGGTTCAAGGTACCGCGAACTCGGGCAGTTGCTGGGAGCGCGCCGTGTGCTTAGGGGTGCTATCAAGGATCTTCCAAAAAAAGTGAAAATAATACATTTTTCTGTCTCACGTTTTTAAGAGGAATAAATCAGGCTCACGTTGTGTGTGTATATATAATATATATACATATATATCGTGCTGAAGTCGGATGTGTGGGGTCGAAAGGCGCAAATATCACAGTTATACTGCAAACCACAATACACGCCCACCTTTTAAGGGCGAATGACGAAGAGGTGCACTCCTTTAGTCATCGGGCGAACGCAAGCAAGCAAGCATATATATATATATTAGAACAAGAGAAATGACATTTTTGGGGCATGTTAAAAGACTCAACAGCCTAATAAAAGTAATATTGGAAGGGAAAATACAAGGTAAAAGAGGCAGAAGCAGACCAAGACTAACATGGACGAGTAACATCAAAAGATGTACAAGTCAGCCTATGACAATCTATACCATCAAAGCAAGAGACAGAGTGGAATGGCGTTTCCTGGTAGCCAGCCTTCGATGCGGAGATGGCACTCAATGATGATGAAGATAGAGAGAAAGTCACGTTTATAAACACGCAGGTATGCTAGCCTGCCAGATCGCGTAAGTTCACGAGGAGTTTATTGTTGGCTTTGGCGTTACTGTACAAGACGTTTTTCCACGAGAAAGGCAACAAAGTATATGTTCAGTGTCTTCTCAGATGTCAAAGTGGCAGCTGTCAATTTTTCTTTTGTATCTGAGATTTCTCTTGTGTTTTATTTTGTTTTGTATTTTTTGTCATTTATTATGATATATCGTAGTGTTTTTAACTGCTTTCTTTATACATTTTAAATTTATTTTATTTTTTCTACTCCTAAAATTAGAATATTCCTCCATAAAACGTAATTCGGTTGTAAAATCAGAAGGAAAAAAAAAACGTTTTAAAAAAGAAACTGCCAAGAAACTTGTGACAGTTGTTATAATGAAACTAAAAAAGAGCGGCAGTGTTTAACTTGCCTAGATCGCCAGTAACCATGGTCTATTTCCATTGACCTGTGCCAATGTAGACCATTACAGCAACAGACGGGTTGAGATGTTCTGCCTTCGTAGCTCGCAACAAACAAGCCGATATGAAGACGTTATATGATGAAATGTCGTGGTCTATACTGGCCAAGTGGTTCTTGTTTACCTGGACAGTTGGTTGATGACAGCGCAGTTGATTGCTCTGTTTCTGTTGGCAGTTCTGTGGCATTTCTGTTGTTGACCTTCTGCCAAGCCATTCTCTTAAGCTGACTGGTATCTTTTCTCTTTGTTTCCCTCTATCTCTTCGTCCCGTTTTCCCAGTTGTTACAATATATATTCAAGTTATTCGCTTCTCACTGCATGGCCAAAGAATGATGATTGTTTCTTCCTAATATTGCAAATTAGCTCTATTTTTGTTTTGATCTCTTTCAGAACGTTTCCATAACTCTTCCTAGCTGTCCTTGATACACTCAAAACTCTTCTGTAAAACCAAATTTCTACATCATCCATTGACTTACTAGTGTCCATGATTCACATCCATATGTTAAGACTGGCTCTACATAACATTTAAGAACTCGTTTACTTTACAGGCAGTTATGAAATTGGTATTGGTTGTAAAGATGTTTCCTATCTTCAGAAATGTACTGACTTTGAGTGCCCAGAGGGATATTTTACATGTTTGAGTAACTACTGCATTCCTCAACATTATGTTCTGGCCGGAACGCTAGACTGTCCTGGAGGTATAGGAGGAGAGCCACTACTTTATCAGCGAATGTTCAGGAAACTTTGTCTGGAAGAGCAAAATGTGCCTCCATCTTGACCTAGTTTGTGACGAATATCTTGACTGTCCACCCCAAGACCACGAGGTTGATTGTCACGTAAACATGTTTTGACGGCTGGAGGTGTGTGCGGGACAATAGCGGCCAAAAACAAGGGCAAACCATTTCCTTGAAATGAAATTCTTGAAAATGTCGGAAAAGTTTTAGAGTTGTCGGGTTTAGATTTGTATGAACAGGACCTCCGTTTTATGAGTAATGTAAGCAATTTGACTGTCACAATTTTCTCCTGTTATTACATTTACACTATACAAGACATCATCAACTTCCCCATGGGCTGCAGGAACTGGACCTTAGCTACGATCGGCTACAGGAACTTGACCTGAGCTATGATCGGCTACAGAGACTGCAGGAACTGGACCTGAATTACAGTCTGCTACAGGGGCTACAGGAAATAGACCTGAGCTAAAATCGGCTACAGGAAATGGACCTGAGGTACGATATGCTCTAGCCAACTTTACCTTAGGTCTAGCACTAGCCAACTTTACTCTAGGTGCAGCTCTAGCCAACTTTACTCTAGGTGCAGCTCTAGCCAACTTTACTCTAGGTCTAGCTCTGCCAACATTACTCTAGGTGCAGCTCTAGCCAACTTTACTTTAGGTCTAGCTCTGCCAACAATACTCTAGGTCTAGCTCTGGCCAACTTTACTCTACGTCTAGCTCTGCCAACTTTACTCTAGGTCTAGCTCTAGCCAACTTTACTCTAGGTCTAGCTCTAGCCAACTTTACTCTAGGTCTATCTCTAGCCAACTTTACTTTAGGTCTACGTCTAGCCAACTTTACTCTAGGTCTATCTCTAGCCAACTTTACTTTAGGTCTAGCTCTAGCCAACTTTAATCTAGGTCTAGCTCAAGCCAACTTTACTCTAGGTCTAGCTCTAGCCAACTTTACTCTATGTCTAGCTCTAGCCAACGTTACTCTAGGTCTAGTTCTAGCCACCTTTACCCTAGATCTAGTTAACTTTACTCTAGGTCTAGCTCTGCCAACTTTACTCTGGGTCTAGCTAACTTTACTCTAGGTCTGCCTCTAGCCAACTTTACTCTTAGTCTAGCTCTAGCCAACTTTACTCTAGGTCTACCTCTAGCCAACTTTACTCTAGGTCTAACTCTAGCCAACTTTACCCTAGATCTAGTTAACTTTACTCTAGGTCTAGCTCTGCCAACTTTACTCTGGGTCTAGCTAACTTTACTCTAGGTCTGCCTCTAGCCAACTTTACTCTTAGTCTAGCTCTAGCCAACTTTACTCTAGGTCTACCTCTAGCCAACTTTACTCTAGGGTTAGCTCTAGCCAACTTTACTATAGGTCTAGCTAACTTTACTCTAGGTCTAGCTCTAACCAACTTTACTCTATGTCTAGCTCTAGCCAACTTTTCTCTAGGTCTAGCTCTAGCCAACTTTACTCTATGTCTAGCTCCAGCCAACGTTACTATAGGTCTAGTTCTAGCCAACTTTACCCTAGATCTAGCTAACTTTACTCTAGGTCTAGCTCTGCCAACATTACTCTGGGTCTAGCTAACTTTACTCTAGGTCTGCCTCTAGCCAACTTTACTCTTGGTCTAGCTCTAGCCAACTTTACTCTAGGTCTACCTCTAGCCAACTTTACCCTAGGTCTAACTCTAGCCAACTTTAATAAAGGGTCTACCTCTAGCCAACTTTACTCCAAGTCTAGCTCTGCCAACTTTACTCTAGGTCTAGCTAACTTTACTCTAGGTCTACCTCTAGCCAACTTTACTCTAGGGTTAGCTCTGGCCAACTTTACTATAGGTCTAGCTAACTTTACTCTAGGTCTAGCTCTAGCCAACTTTACTCTATGTCTAGCTCTAGCCAACTTTTCAATAGGTCTAGCTCTAGCCAACTTTACTCTAGGTCTAGCTCTAGCCAACTTTATTCTAGGTCTAGCTCTAGCCAACATTACTCTAGGTGCAGCTCTAGCCAACTTTACTCTAGTTCTAGCTCTAGTCAACTTTACTCTAGGTCTAGCTCTAGTCAACTTTACTCTAGGTCTAGCTCTAGCCAACTCTACTCTAGGTCTAGCTCTGCCAACTTCACTCTAGGTATAGCTAACTTTACTCTAGGTCTAGCTCTGCTAACTTTACTCTAGGTCTAGCTAACTTTACTCTAGGTCTACCTCTAGCCAACTTTACTCTAGGTCTACCTCTAGCCAACTTTACTCTAGGTCTAGCTCTGCTAACTTTACTCTAGGTCTAGCTAACTTTACTCTAGGTCTACCTCTAGCCAACTTTACTCTAGGTCTAGCTAACTTTACTCTAGGTCTAGCTAACTTTACTCTAGGTCTACCTCTAGCCAACTTTACTCTAGGTCTAGCTCTGCTAACTTTACTCTAGGTCTAGCTAACTTTACTCTAGGTCTACCTCTAGCCAACTTTACTCTAGGTCTAGCTCTGCTAACTTTACTCTAGGTCTAGCTAACTTTACTCTAGGTCTAGCTCTATCCAACTTTACTCTAGGTCTACCTCTAGCCAACGTTACTCTAGGTGTAACTCTAGCCAACTTTAGTCTAGGTCTAGCTCTGCCAACTTTACTCTAGGTCTAGCTCTAGCCAACTTTACTCTAGGTCTAGCTCGAGCCAACTTTACTCTACGCCTAACTCTAGCCAACTTTACACTAGGTCCATCTCTAGCCAACTCTACTTTATTGTCTAGCTCTAGCCAACTTTACTCTAGGTCTAGCTCTGTCAACTTTACTCTAGTTCTTGTCAAGAACTGAAATCCTGCATATGTCGTCAGTGGTTGACGTCTTGAGGCTGGTCCTTCACCTTCTCAGTTGGCGTCTGGTAGAAGACGATTAGAAACCCTGATACAATCATATAACAGGTATTCTCTTGAATCAGGAGGAGGGTGGTACTAGAGAAAAGATAGAATCGTGAAAGGAGGAAGAACAAAATGAATGTTGTGATAAAATGTAAATGCTGAAGAAGAGTTTATCATCACATTGTTGCCAAAACGTTGTTACTATAATGTCAGAGTTGAGGAGAACTTCCACACACAAGATTGACTGTTTCCTCATTAATCTTTTAAAACAAAATGTGTGCCCATATTATTCTAATGCTCAGGTTCCGATATATAAACAGTGCCGTTGCTTTTATCTCGTCACAACAAGCACAGAGACTGGAGGTTTAGTGACACTTTCTAGTGACGTTACTCGGGTTTGTTACAAAAATATGGCCGTTCTAGCTCTAGCTTTCATGACCTTGGTAACAAGTTATATGTGTGGAGGTAAGCACAATAAATGAGTTTTTGTTATGTGATGATGTTGCTTGGGAACAACTTCTGCGTGTGGAGGTAAGCACAATCAATGACTTTTTGTTATGTGATGATGTTGCTTGGGAACAACTTCTGTGTGTGGAGGTAAGTACAATAAATTACTTATTGTTATGTGATGATGTTGCTTGGGAACAACTTCTGCGTGTGGAGGTAAGCACAATAAATTACTTATTGTTATGTGATGATGTTGCTTGGGAACAACTTCTGCGTGTGGAGGTAAGCACAATAAATGACTTTTTGTTATGTGATGATGTTGCTTTGGAACAACTTCTGTGTGTGGAGGTAAGTACAATAAATTACTTATTGTTATGTGATGATGTAGGAGCCGCGATAGCTCAGTGGTTAGTGAACTGGACTACAAAGGACAAGAGGTAGGGTTCAATGCCAACCGACGGGTTCCGGGTTCACCCATCCTTAAATGGGTACCGGATTTTTTTCTGGGAAAGTAAAGCGGCACGGGCGTAATACCGACCACATTACCGCAACAATTATGTGCTGGAGGTCTGTAAAATGTATTGTCACTACCACCATATTCCCTATACGCCACTTGGCGGGACGGGGCTCTTTACTTTACTTATGTGACGATGTTGCTTGGTAACAACTTCTGCGTGTCGAGGTAAGCACAACAAATCATTTATTGTTATGTGACGATGTTGCTTGATAACAGTTTAATTTTGTTGAGATGATCCTCATCAAGTACCATGCCTGCAGGCGTAGGTGATCATGTCTCTCCACGACTATAGATCTAGACATTTATTTATCTTTTTTTTGTTGTTGACCTTCTGCCAAGTCATTCTTTTATACTGTCTGGTATCTCTTCGCTTCGCTTCTCTATATCTCTGCGTTCCTCAATTTTTCCAGTTGTCACAATATATTTCAACCGATTCCTTCTCATTACATGGCCAAAAATGATGTTTGTTTCTTCCTAATAATGAAAATATTCTTCTTAGCTGTGCATGGTATTCTCAACATTCTTCTGTAAAATCATATTTCTACAGCCTCCAGTATTGTCAGTGTCTGTTGTACCATTGTCCATGATTCACATCCATATGTTATGACTGACTGTACATAACATTTAAGAATTCTTTTTATTGTTTCTATTGTCAAAAATGGATTGCAAACAGTATATTCCTCATTTTTTGGAAAGCTGCTTTTGTCTGAGCCATTCTGCATCTTACCTCTGTTGTACATCTTCCATCTGATGTTAACATTCTTCTCAGATATTTAAATTCATTGCTGAGATAAGCACATATATGAGATATCGCTTATTATCATGTGATATTGCTAGTTGGTAACTCTTTATGTTTGTTGAGGCAGGTACAAGAAATCACTTATATTTTTGTGATGATGTTACTATATCACAAGCAATGAGTAAGCCCTGGCAATTCTTACTCTCAGTACGACTCAAAATGACAGGCTGGAGAAAATACAGAATGAAACCATGCGCATTATCTTGGGGTGTACGAGGGACACTCCTTGTGTAGCAATGAGGTGTCTTCTCGACTTTCCAACTAACAGATGACAGAATCAAGATCTGGAGAGCACGAGAATACCTGAAGATTAGTACAGATACAGAGCATCCATTGCACCACGTGCTCAACATAGGGAAAGGTGCCTGGCTGATCAAAAAAAGGCAAATCATGAGTGGGCCGAGCGGAAGATGGCGAGGAGTGGATATCGGTGCCTACGTCATTCAAGGGGACATTCTCGTGTATTGTCACACTCGCCAGGAAAAGTAAGGAACAGAACTCAGTCGTGGTCAATGCGGAGGTCAACGGTCTCATCTGCGATAACACCGATGAGAAAGATGCAGTCACCTATACAGACGGATCTGTAATACGACACCAAAGAAGTGCATGGGCATTTACAGCACGCTCGGCAGGTAGAATAATCAAAGAAGACAGTGGTGCATACGTTATGACCACGAGTAGCATGACAATTGAGGTGATGGCAGCGACCAAGGCATTCAACTGGTTAGATTCACAAGACTACACCAATGCCTGTATCTTGAGTGATTCGATGAGCATGATAAAAATTAGTGGAGGCCGGCTCTGTACGCATGCAATGTTTAGAATTATTGCAGAAATCCAAAATACGCAAGGTTACCTTTGTCTATGTCCCTGGACATGTGGGAGTACGGGGAAATGAAAGAGCGGACAGATTGGCTGGCTGCGCTGTCGTTGGATTGAAAGATCCAATGGATCGGGCGGACATCGTCAATGACCTCCGAGATGTGGGAAGTGCACAGGACTTCGACGGTCACAAATCCATGTCACTCCTTCGGATGGAAGAGATAAGAGTTAAGATGGGCACAGCCAGAAACGAGAAACTTAGTAAGCGCGTAAGAAGACTTATCAACCAACACAGAACTGGAGTTTGTCAGTTGCTTGACACTGCGGGACTTGCTGAGGAAGGGATCTGAGCACTTATGGACATGTTCGGAGTGCTATGATGATGACCCGTAAATAACTCAATACAATCAATGTTTTCTATAAGAATTGTGGTGTAATATGTTCTTTTTCGTTAAATTGATAATGTAGATGTCCGATGAAGACAGTACGGGCAGTGGAGTGTTTGTGTTAAACATTGATCTGTCGAGACAGTTATTGATGTTTGATGTTTGAAGTCATCGCTTCAGGTGGCTACTGATTTGTCATGACATTTGTGTTGCATTTCAGTTGAATTTTAACAAGGAAAGTTACACAAAGTCAAACATATATTCTGCCGTTCAAATTCTCTTATTTAAGTGTACATTTTTATTAATAGAGCACTTATCTAATTAAGAGAGACAATATTAGATGACATTTATATTTTTGATGTATGTAAATTTTCAGATTAGTGACTTATAGAATTATAATGATTGCACTGAGAGATTAATATTACAGTTATATATATAACTGTATATATATATATATATTTATATATATATATATGTATATATATATATATATAATCTATTCTTCTTTATTATATATATATATATATATACATATATATATATATGTTAAAATTCAACTGAAATGCAACACAAATGTCATGACAAATCAGTAGCCACCTGAAGCGATGACTTCAAACATCAAACATCAAAAACTGTATATATATATATATATATATATATATATATATATATATATATATATATAATATATATATATATATATTCTTCTTTGTGTCGTGTGTTCGCGGTTCGATAGGCAAGCACATGGTTCGACAACAATGGCGCCGGCCGGGTGTGTTCAACCCGTATGTGAAAAGTCTGTGACAGTGGATGGGGCGGAAGAATTAGAAATAATCAACGGCCCAGAAAGCGAAAACAGCAAAGTGTGGGGTCCACATGAGGCATATTCAGAACACGAAAGACGAATATGGCTGACCACCGTGAAAGAGATTGGAGCCTCATCACATAACATTCCAAAGAAAGCCATGTAGATAAATTCTAACTACTGTTTTAGAAACGAGCTAAAAATAGCCACATGGAATGTTAGGACCTTATACCACCAAGGAAAACTAGAAAATCTTATGGTAGAAGCAGAGAGATTAAACATATATATTTTAGGCATATCATAAATAATATGGAAGGAAAATACATACAAGACAATAAATATACATTTATATACTCAGGTAACACAACAGAACACCAAAGAGGGGTAGGCATACTAATAAAACGAGAACTACAAAAATATATAAATACTCACTTGACATACAATGATAGGATTATATTAATAAAAATGAAGGCAAAGCCATTTGACATAACAATTTAACAGACATACGCACCTACTCAAGACTATACAGATGAACAAATAGAGGCATACTATGAAGATCTAAACACAGTTATGAAACAAGTGAAACCATCAAACACCTTGATTGTAATGGGTGATATGAACGCAAAAGTAGGACAAGGCAGATATAAGACCATTATAGGAAATCAATTTTTAGGAAAAAGAAATAACAGAGGAGAAAGATTAATTCAATTTTGTGAAGAAAACAGGCTGATAATATGTAATACCTACTTTGAGCAAGAGAAAAGGACATTATACACATGGAAAAGCCCTGGAGATAGAAAGAGGAATCAAATAGATTATATAATGATAAAAGACAGATTCCTGAACAGCGTCAAGAAAGCCAAAACATATCCAGGAGCAGATATTATTAATTCAGACCACAATCCTGTAATGATTAAAATGAAAATGAAATTAAAGAGAAAGAATCAAAATACTAATTCAGCAATACCAATAGATACAACAGCTTTAAATCAGAAAGATGTAAAAGAAACTTATACTGTACAAGTAAAGAAAACATATCAGAAGCTGCTAGAAGAAGGGATTGAGCAGTACAGAAGAGAAAATCCTGAAGAAAAAGTCGCAACCAAATGGCAATGCATAAAAAACAGCATATACAGCATACAAGAATCATCCTGCATCACCTTATCCAAAAAGGAAAGTAACAAAAAAATGGATAACTGACAACATTTTAGAAAAAATGGAAGAGAGAAGACAAGCGAAGAACACTGCCAAATACAAGGAAATTGATAATGAAATACGAAAAATGTGCAAAAAGTCAAAAGAAGACTGGCTCAACCAAAGATGTCTAGAAGACGAAACTATGGAAAGTAAACAAAATTTAAGAGGGATGCACACAGAAATAAAAAGAATGACTAATAAAGACAAAAAAGCTGCAGGAAGCGGATGTATAGCAAACAAAGAGGGAAGAATGATAACAGACAACAAAGATATAATCGATAGATGGCAGGAATACATAACAGAATTATTTCATGACGAAAGGGACAAAAAACCATTTATAAAATGTACATCCAGCTATAAAATCCTGAAATCTGAAGTAGAAAAAGCTATAAAAACAATGAAAAAGGCAAAAGCAGCAGGACCTGACAATATACAGATAGCGATGATACAGACACTAGAAGATTTTGGCATTAAAGTGATCACAGACATATGCAATGACATATACCATACAGGATACATACCTCTTTTTCTTCTTCTCTTTCCTTCCTCATCTGCCTTTCAGCGTCGAGGGGAGATATAATTTGCGGTCTTTTGCTCTTCTGTTCGCCTCTGCTGCTGTTATGTTTCCTAGTGCTTCTAAAATTCCATCGACCCATCTTTTTCATGGTCGACCCTTGGGTCTGGTGTTCTCACAACGTTTGTTGAAGGCTCGTTGTGTTGTGGTTTATTCTTTCTGCCTTGTCACGTGGCCAAACCATGTTGTTTCCTTATATATTCTATGGCGGGGGCTATTCCTAGCTTTTTTCTCAGTTCTTCATTTCTGATCTTATCTCTCAGACTGTTTCCTGTCATTCGTCTAACACATTTCATCCCTGTAGAGGTTATTTTTCTTATTGTTCTTGCATCTAGGGTCCAGGTCTGGCATTGGTAGCACAACGTTGATATGAAGATTATATTTTATAGTGCTCCTTTTGCCTCCAGAGTTATTTCATTGTTGGACAATAGTGGTGATAACTGTCCGATGATTTGACAAGCTTTGTTGCATCTTGATTCTATCTCTGGTGTTTGGAAATTATCGTTTGTCATTAGACTTCCTAGGTATTTGAATTCCTCTACTTGTTTTAGTTGTCTGCCGTCTATAGTTATGTTGATGTTCTGTTTATTTTTGGCGACATTCATGACTTCTGTTTTGTTGATGTTGATTTTCATGTTGTATTTTGTGCTTGAGATGTTGAGTTTGTGTAAGTGTTCTTGTAGGTCTTCTATTGTTTCATGTATTAGTGCCTGATCGTCTGCAAATAGAAGCTCGTTGATCTCCTCTGTCTCTGATGGGTTGGCTAGCTTGCATATATGGTCCATGTATGTAATAAACAGTAGGGGGGATAGTACGCACCCCTGCCTTACACCTGATCTAACTTCAAAGTGGTCTGTGATTAAACTTTTAGTTAGCTGAGTGGCAGTGTTCCCGAGCGTTTGGCTTTTCGTGGCAAGGCGCTGTGCCACTGAGTACGGGTTCGATCCTGCCTTGGTCCATATTTTTTTCTGTTGTTGATTATTTGTCATTTATTCCGAGTGCTGCAAACATACCTCTTCCTATGAATTGATCCACCTAAAGGGGCCTTAATAAATAATACAATATTACTATGTACCAATCCACCTAAAGTGGCCTTGATAAACAATACAATATTACTATGTACCAATCCACCTAAAGGGGCCTTGATAAACAATACAATATTACTATGTACCAATCCACCTAAAGTGGCCTTGATAAACAATACAATATTACTATGTACCAATCCACCTAAAGTGGCCTTGATAAACAATACAATATTACTATGTACCAATCCACCTAAAGTGGCCTTGATAAACAATACAATATTACTATGTACCAATCCACCTAAAGTGGCCTTGATAAACAATCCAATATTACTATGTACCAATCCACCTAAAGTGGCCTTGATAAACAATACAATATTACTATGTACCAATCCACCTAAAGTGGCCTTGATAAACAATACAATATTACTATGTACCAATCCACCTAAAGTGGCCTTGATAAACAATACAATATTACTATGTACCAATCCACCTAAAGTGGCCTTGATAAACAATACAATATTTCTATGTACCAATCCACCTAAAGTGGCCTTGATAAACAATACAATATTACTATGTACCAATCCACCTAAAGTGGCCTTGATAAACAATACAATATTACTATGTACCAATCCACCTAAAGTGGCCTTGATAAACAATACAATATTACTATGTACCAATCCACCTAAAGTGGCCTTGATAAACAATACAATATTACTATGTACCAATCCACCTAAAGTGGCCTTGATAAACAATACAATATTACTATGTACCAATCCACCTAAAGTGGCCTTGATAAACAATACAATATTACTATGTACCAATCCACCTAAAGTGGCCTTGATAAACAATACAATATTACTATGTACCAATCCACCTAAAGTGGCCTTGATAAACAATACAATATTACTATGTACCAATCCACCTAAAGTGGCCTTGATAAACAATACAATATTACTATGTACCAATCCACCTAAAGTGGCCTTGATAAACAATACAATATTTCTATGTACCAATCCACCTAAAGTGGCCTTGATAAACAATACAATATTACTATGTACCAATCCACCTAAAGTGGCCTTGATAAACAATACAATATTACTATGTACCAATCCACCTAAAGTGGCCTTGATAAACAATACAATATTACTATGTACCAATCCACCTAAAGTGGCCTTGATAAACAATACAATATTACTATGTACCAATCCACCTAAAGTGGCCTTGATAAACAATACAATATTACTATGTACCAATCCACCTAAAGTGGCCTTGATAAACAATACAATATTACTATGTACCAATCCACCTAAAGTGGCCTTGATAAACAATACAATATTACTATGTACCAATCCACCTAAAGTGGCCTTGATAAACAATACAATATTACTATGTACCAATCCACCTAAAGTGGCCTTGATAAACAATACAATATTACTATGTACCAATCCACCTAAAGTGGCCTTGATAAACAATACAATATTACTATGTACCAATCCACCTAAAGTGGCCTTGATAAACAATACAATATTTCTATGTACCAATCCACCTAAAGTGGCCTTGATAAACAATACAATATTACTATGTACCAATCCACCTAAAGTGGCCTTGATAAACAATACAATATTACTATGTACCAATCCACCTAAAGTGGCCTTGATAAACAATACAATATTACTATGTACCAATCCACCTAAAGTGGCCTTGATAAACAATACAATATTACTATGTACCAATCCACCTAAAGTGGCCTTGATAAACAATACAATATTACTATGTACCAATCCACCTAAAGTGGCCTTGATAAACAATACAATATTACTATGTACCAATCCACCTAAAGTGGCCTTGATAAACAATACAATATTACTATGTACCAATCCACCTAAAGTGGCCTTGATAAACAATACAATATTACTATGTACCAATCCACCTAAAGTGGCCTTGATAAACAATACAATATTACTATGTACCAATCCACCTAAAGTGGCCTTGATAAACAATACAATATTACTATGTACCAATCCACCTAAAGTGGCCTTGACAGAAAACGCATCATTGTCTTAAACCTGCGACGCCAACCGGCAAAAAAGAACAACAGGAAAACTAAAAAGAAAAGTTATTTGTTTTAAATTGTGATCGTTGGACTTGAATTATGACACGAAGAGTTAATTTTTTAAAAATTGTGAGCGAGGGATTTGTTTGACATTTGGGAACCAGTGAATTGTATGAAATATGGGAACAAGTGAATTGCATGAAATATTGGAACAAGTGAATAGTATTAAATTTGAGAACAAGTGAATTGTATGAAATTGCGGAATCCGCGAATTGTATGAAATATGGACATCAGTGAATTGTATGAAATATGCGAACCAGAGAATTGTAAGAAATATGGCAACCAGTGAATTGTATGAATTATGGGAACAAGTGAATTGTGTGAAATATAGGAAAAAGTTGAATAGTGTGAAATTGGGGAACTCGTGAATTGTATGAAATACAGGAACAAGTGAATTGTATGAAATATGTGAACCATTGAATTGTAAGATATATGGCAATCAGTGAATTGTAAGAAATATGAGAACCAGTGAATTGTATGAAATATGGGAACCAGTGAATTGTTTGAAATATTGAACAAGTGAATAGTATTAAAATTAGGGAACAAGTGAATTGTATGAAATATGGGAACAAGTGAATATTATGAAATCGGGAAACCAGTGAATTGTGTGAAATTTGGGAACCAGTGAATTGTGTGAAATTTGGGAACCAGTGAATTGTGTGAAACTTGAAGACAGTAATAAAGTTGTGTACTATTTTCTGTGTGAAACTGTGCGAATGTGATGAACGTGTAAGCCAGTGACGTAAATGAAACTCTGGGAGAATGATTACGTTGTGAACCAGAACCAGTGATTTATGTGAAATTATTTAAAGTATCGAAATTGTGTACCAAGGGCTTGTATGAATTAGAGAGTAATGACCGTGTGAGCTAGTTTTTTTTACCAGATTACTAGCCAAAGACGTATTTAGGAAGAGATTATTTATTTTGTTAGTTAAAAGGCGATCATCGCCGTAGGCATCTGTCAAATCAGTATGTGTTCAGATCCACGCCTCAGTATATCTCCTAACACACACACACATATATATATATATATATATATATATATATATATATATATATATATATATATATATAGGCAACCCTTGTTCTGTATTAGATTTTCAGTTTTTTTTGTTTGCCTATGCACAGCCCTCGTATGCACTCACACTTTTTGAATGTATGTTCCTCTTCTCATTCGTTGTAGAACTTTGGGGGTCTTTGAGGAATCACGGACAGACTTCGTCAACCTTCTCCATTTCTCATTATCTTCAATATTGGAACTCTGCAGTATAGAGGCCGTCCATTTGTTGTGTTATCTTCCCATCTCTGTCTTTCTCTCAATCTCGTTCAATTCATAGTTACTTCCCATCTCTGTCTTTCTCTCAATCTCGTTCAATTCATAGTTACTTCCCATCTCTGTCTTTCTCTCAATCTCGTTCAATTCATAGTTACTTCCCATCTCTGTCTTTCTCTCAATCTCGTTCAATTCATAGTTACTTCCCATCTCTGTCTTTCTCTCAATCTCGTTCAATTCATAGTTACTTCCCATCTCTGTCTTTCTCTCAATCTCGTTCAATTCATAGTTACTTCCCATCTCTGTCTTTCTCTCAATCTCGTTCAATTCATAGTTACTTCCCATCTCTGTCTTTCTCTCAATCTCGTTCAATTCATAGTTACTTCCCATCTCTGTCTTTCTCTCAATCTCGTTCAATTCATAGTTACTTCCCATCTCTGTCTTTCTCTCAATCTCGTTCAATTCATAGTTACTTCCCATCTCTGTCTTTCTCTCAATCTCGTTCAATTCATAGTTACTTCCCATCTCTGTCTTTCTCTCAATCTCGTTCAATTCATAGTTACTTCCCATCTCTGTCTTTCTCTCAATCTCGTTCAATTCATAGTTACTTCCCATCTCTGTCTTTCTCTCAATCTCGTTCAATTCATAGTTACTTCCCATCTCTGTCTTTCTCTCAATCTCGTTCAATTCATAGTTACTTCCCATCTCTGTCTTTCTCTCAATCTCGTTCAATTCATAGTTACTTCCCATCTCTGTCTTTCTCTCAATCTCGTTCAATTCATAGTTACTTCCCATCTCTGTCTTTCTCTCAATCTCGTTCAATTCATAGTTACTTCCCATCTCTGTCTTTCTCTCAATCTCGTTCAATTCATAGTTACTTCCCATCTCTGTCTTTCTCTCAATCTCGTTCAATTCATAGTTACTTCCCATCTCTGTCTTTCTCTCAATCTCGTTCAATTCATAGTTACTTCCCATCTCTGTCTTTCTCTCAATCTCGTTCAATTCATAGTTACTTCCCATCTCTGTCTTTCTCTCAATCTCGTTCAATTCATAGTTACTTCCCATCTCTGTCTTTCTCTCAATCTCGTTCAATTCATAGTTACTTCCCATCTCTGTCTTTCTCTCAATCTCGTTCAATTCATAGTTACTTCCCATCTCTGTCTTTCTCTCAATCTCGTTCAATTCATAGTTACTTCCCAGATCGTCTTTGTTGGGTCTCCCTGTCTAGGCTTGTGGCCAAAGAATATCATTTTGGCTTCTTCAAATAGTCAACAGATCATCATGTTCTCCAATTGCTTGCTCTATCCTTCCGGGACAGTGATACTTTCTTAGTCAGAGATGACTTAAGTCTATCAATTACGCTTCATCTCCGTAGCTTTCTCTTCTGCACTATTACTGTAAGGAACCATGTTTCGCAAGCATATGGTTGCGTTCGCCCGATGACTAAAGTATTCTAGAGTATTCGTAGACTGTAGAATTCCTCTTTGTCATCCGCCCTTAAAAGGACGTTAGGTGGACGTGTCTGCGTTGTGTTGTGGTTTGCGCTATAAACTGTTATATTTGCGCCTTTCGGCCCAACACATCCGACTTCAGCACGACATTTTTGAGTACCGGGTTGTCTTTCGGGAGTCTTCCCTCATCGATCCCTGCACGCTTGGCCAGACTAGACAGGTTAGTCTGTTACTAGAGGCACCACGGAGAGGTGAGGCAGTATCTGGATTGTTTTGGTTCACCGATCCTAGCACAAGCCATCAGCTGTGGGTCGCTGACAACTTCCAGCTCTGGTGCTGGGAGGCGCGCCTTTGCCTCCACAAGCTTATAGAAACACTGATATAACAAAAGAGCGCATAATCTGATTTTAGAGCCAAGATTAATCGCTGACACCTGATATCAGATATTTGAATGTGTCACCGTTTCTATTTCTTGTCTATCTATTTTGATGTTTGCAACAATGCCTTAAGGATTATTGGTCATGAACTTTGATTTTTGAGTACTGATTTCCATGCTATATTCAGCAGATGCTTTTTTTTTCTATTCCTTGTATCAAGATATTTAGTTCTTGTTCTATTTCTTCTTAACTATGGATGTCATCAACGCAAAATAAGTTGTTAATTGTTCTGTCATCAATTATGCGAAGCGTACTTTCAAGATCTTATATGAATGTTTGTTATTCGTATTCTACTTCATCTTCTTCTACCTTTTTAGCTCCCAGTGGAGCATAGGTCTTCAACAAACACTTTCCAAGTCGTTCTGTTTTTTGCCATTCTTTTAAGATCATTCCATGTTTTCCCCATCATCTTCATCTCTGCTTCTATCTGTCTTCTCCAAGAATTCCTTGGTCTTCCTCTTTGTCTTTTCCCCTGGGGATTCCAAAAAAAGGGCATGTTGTGTAATACTCTCAGTTGGCTTCCGTAGTGTGTGTCCTATCCAGCGCCATCGTCTTCGCTGTATCTCTTTAACCACTGGTGTTTGACTGGTACATTTCCATAATTCTATGTTAGTGATTTTGTCCTGCCATTTCCATCCTTTTATTCTGCGTAAACATCCATTAATGAAAGTCTGTATCTTCGTGATTGTCAAATTTGTTGTACTCCATGTTTCACAGCCATATAATAGGACCGACTTAACATTTGAGTTGAAAATTTTTATTTTTGTATTTAACCTCCTAATTTCTTTGGATTTCCATATGTTTCCCAGTGCAAAGAAAGCTCCACTTGCTTTTGATATCCTTATTTTGGTATCATTATCAGTTCCTCCCCCTTTATCTATATTAGTGCCCAGGTATATTCAGCTTTACTGCAGCTTCGCATTTTTATGCATTCATTTGCATTTCTTTGCCTTAACCCCTGCCCAGGTATATGTAAGATTGTACATCTAATAGAGGTATTTCTCCTAGTTTTATTTGGTTAATGCCAGCTGTATTAATTCTCATAATGTTGGTCTTATCTCTATTGATCTTCAGTCCTAGCTGTTGTGATCTCTCATCAAGTATGCTCATTTTATCCTGCATCTGTTGATGGCTGTGTGATAGGAGAGCTATGTCATCAGCAAAGTCTAAATCAAGTTGTTTGGTCAGTGACCACTGGATTCAATTTCTGTTATTTTGAGTTATTTTCATAAAGCAATCAATGGCCAGTGGAAAGAGAAATGGGGACAGAAGGGATCCTTGCCTTTCTCCTGTTCTTATTTCAAATGCTTCTGTAAGCCGTCCTTCATGCACCACACTACATTTCGTTCCTTCATACATTGTTTTTATCAGGTTAATAAACTTTATGGGGATTCCGTAATGACTCAACAACTTCCAAAGCATTCTTCTGTCTAATCTATCAAATGCCTTTTCGTAATCTATGAATCCAATATAAAGTGGGGATTTTAGTTCTAAACTTTGTTCAACTATTATACGTAGAGTAGTTATTTGATCAGCACATGATCTGTTCTTCCTAAAACCTGCTTGTTCATCTCTCAGATGTTTCTCTGTGGCCTCTTTTAGTCTCTCCAGAATGATTCTGTTTAATATTTTTCCTGGCACTGACAGTAGCATAATTCCCCTATAATTTGTGCACTCCTGTAAACTTCCTTTCTCTAGTAGTTTGATTATATAACCTTCCTTCCAGTTTTTAGGTATTTCTTCCCTCTCCCAAATTTTATCTAATAGATTATGTAGCATCTTGGTAGAAGTGTTAATATCTGCTTTGATGGCTTCCGAATGAATTTCATCTGGTCCTGTGGCTTTACAATTTTTTAATAGTTTGATGGCCGTCATTATTTTTTCTTTGCTTGGTTTTCCACAGTTAACGTGTAACTCATCTTCTGCTGGTAGTATATCTGGAGGATTATTTGAGCCTGGTCTATTCAAAAGTTCTTCAAATGTGCTCTTTCCATCTCTCCATTTGTTCCCTTATATTACTAAGCAGATTTCCTTTCTTATCTTTGATCAAGGTGTTGATCTGTTTATATTTTCCACCTAATTTCTTTGTGATGTTGTACAGTTCTTTCATATTCCCTTTATTTGCTGCTTCTTTTGCCTCTTTAGCTAGTTCATCTATATATTTCCTCTTATCCCTTTTAATGCATCTTCTCACTTCTTTGTTCACCTCTGTGTAAGCTTCCTGTGTCTTGGCTTTATTACTTCCCGTTTTGCTTTTATTTATGTCTGGTTTCTTGTTCTTTCTTTAGTTTGGCCCAGAGTCTCTGCTGTCATCCATGCCTTATTCTGGCTTTCTCTTTTCCCTAGTGTTTCTTCGCATGTCTCTTTCCATATATCTTGTACCTGTTTCCAATGATCTTCTATATTTATTGTATTTTCTAGTTGTTGGAGGACTGGATATTTTTTTGATATTGTGACTGCGAATTTATCTTTAATTCTTTGTTCATTAAGAAATCCTACATTGAAATACTTTCTACCCTTATTCGTTGTAGTATACCTTTTTAGTTTAATTTTAAGTTTGGCTATCAGAAGATGATGATCAGAAGCTACATCTGCCCCTCTATATACTTTTACATCCTGTAAGGATGACTTAAACTTATTATTAATACATATGTGATAATTTGATTTTCCGTTCTATTATCTAGTGACACCCATGTAGCTTTGTGTATTCTTTTATGTTGGAATATTGTTCCTCCTAGGCTCATTTGATTAAGGGCGCAGAAATTCACAAATATCTCTCCATTCTCGTTTATATCTCCAAGTCCATGTTTTCCCATAATCTCTTCGAAGCCTCTGTTGTCTGATCCTACTTTAGCATTAAGGTCTCCCATAATGTTTGATATTGCTGTCTATAATTGGTTGTATATTCATAGTTACGCCTTGCGCAATATGAAAGCAGGATAAGCTCCTGGACAAAATAATATAACTAAAGAAGAGATTGAAGCCATGGGTGATTTTGGAATAGAATTAAATAAAAAAAATCTTGAATGATATCTACAACAGCGGATATATACCAGACGACATGCTCAATATTCATAGCCCTCCCAAAGAAATCTGGTGCGATGGAATGCGATGATCATCGTACAATAAGTTTAATAAGTCACATGACTAACATATTACTAAGAATCATCTAAGAAGAATGCGAAACAAATTCAGGCCAGAAATTAGTGATGAACAGTGTGGTTTTGTTGGAGGTAAAGGTACGAACAGTGCCATATGTATTATAAGATCTTTTGTAGAAAGTGCCGTAGAGGTGAAAAAAAGATCTGTACCCCTGTTTCATAGATTATATCAAAGCATTTAACAAAGTAAAGTAGCAAGAAATAATCAAATTTAGACATTTTAAAATTATTTAAATTATTTAATTATTTAAATTTTTAAATTAATAAAAAAAGACTTCAGGTTTCAAGATGGTGCGGTCATGTTTGCGTCAACGTTCACTGTTACGTTATTTGCAGGAAAGATGGTTAATTCTATTTTTTCAATGCATATAAGTGTATAGATAGGAAGTTCATTGTTGGGATTTTCGCCGGTAAAGCGGATTACGTGCATGTGATCTGAAATCCTCTACAGTGTGGGCAATAGTGTGTTCTGTGTTGATTGCATTATACGTCATCATTGGAATACCGGTCAATATGGAGGATAGGCAGCATGAACCATTGAGACATAGTCTGAAAAGTGTTCCTTATTGCAGTTTCCTCATATAACAAGTCTGACTCACTGCCGGTGCTACTGAGTTTAGTGCTCTGTGCACACCGTGAGCTGTGTGTTTCATCCGGATTGTGATTCGATATTTCGATTGCTCACGATGAATGATGATATCGTATGATGAAGGACAAGCTGCGTTCACTTTCGGTGCCTCTTGGCCCTATGTATTTTGGCGCGTGCTGTAGCTGCTATAATGGGGATTGCAACTGGTTTTTTTTTTTTGTTTGGATCATTCAAAAAGATGATATGTTAATTCGGATGAATCCACTGGCACGGGCGGTTGAGCAATTATGGATTTTAATTCGTTTGCAGTGATACCGAGGCCTTCGAATAACCACAACCATATTCAACATTTTAGAAGGTATAAACGTAGACAGTAAAGATCTAAGAATAGTAAAGAACATATACTGGCAACAAACAGTGGCCAGAAGAACTGGAAATCAATTGGGAATGTTTCAACAAATAAAACAGCGTGTTAGGCTTGGTTATGTGCTGTCAACAGATCTGTTTAATATTTATAGTGAGATTATTTTAAAATCCATAAGGGGCATACCTGGAATAACAATCGGAGGTCATAATATAAATAATCTAAGGTATGCTGATGATACAGTCTTAATCGCTAAGAGTGAAAATGAGTTACAAGAAATGTTGGACATTATAGTGAAGGAAAGCAAAAATAAAGCACTCAGCCTTAATAACAAAAAGACAGAGGTAATAGTAACAACAAAGAAAAAGACATCACCTCAGTGCAAAATAAAGACAAGTGGGTCAATATTAAAACAGGTAAATGAATTTAAATATTTGGGAACTTTGTTAACCTCAGACGGAAGATGTACAAAAGAGGTGAGATGCAGAAAGGCTCAAGCAAATGCAGCTTTCCAAAAAATGCGGAAGATACTATGCAATCCATTTTTGACAATAGAAACAAGAAAAAGAGTTCTTAAATGTTATGTAGCGCCAGTCTTAACATATGGATGCGAATCATGGACAAAAGGACAACAGACAAGAAAATCACTGGAGTCAGTAGAAATGTGGTTTTACAGAAGAATGTTGAGAGTACCAAGGACAGCTAAGAAAAGTAATGAAAACGTTCTGAAAGAGATCAAAGCAAAAAGGGAACTAATTTCAAATATTAGGAAGAAACAATCATAATTTTTTGGCCATGTAATGAGAAGAGAACAACAGGAATATATTGTAACAACTGGAAAAAATTGAGGGACGAAGAGATAGAGGGAAGCAAAGAGAAATAATAACAGATAGCTTAAGAGAATGGCTTGGCAGAAGGTCAACAACAGAAATGATAAATAGCTGCCGAGATCGAAAATTGTCGAAAGACATAATCACCTACGCCAGTAGGCACGGTACTTGATAATGATGGTGATTTCCATTGTAGTGAACATGCGTATTGAGTTCGATGATTACAAGTATAATTTAGTTGTTATATGTGTCGTGCATTTCTAGTCACACTTTGTATATTAAATTGTTCACTATTTGTTTTGTATTTAATTTATTGTTGTATTGTTTTCCAAACAAGGAAAGCTGAGTGTCTTTATGAACTCTTTCATAAACAGAACAGCTTAATGACTTTATGT
Source organism: Megaustenia siamemsis (assembly GCA_032433765.1). NCBI lineage: Eukaryota > Metazoa > Mollusca > Gastropoda > Stylommatophora > Ariophantidae > Megaustenia > Megaustenia siamemsis. The sequence continues at coordinate 37,204,569 of JAVIAB010000159.1, read as the reverse complement.
GAACTCGAAGCAAACCTTTGATCTCTATTATTGATCTGGCTTCTGCATGTCCTTGACGATGGATCTACTTAGGCCTTTCACTTCTTTATGTCTCGCCTACCCACTTGTGTATCAAACGTACACCATAACTTACCAGACAAATAATGCGGACCCTTTTGTAAAATTAGCTATCATCATCATCACCATCATCATCATCATCATTATCATCATCATCATCATCAACAAGTACCATTATTTCTGGCGTAGAGGATCATGTCTCTCCACAACTTTCGATCTCGACAGTTATTTAACATTTCTGTTGCTGACCTTCTGTCAAGCCATTCTCTGAAGCTGTTTGATATCTCTTCGCATTTCCCTATGTCTTCATTTCCCAATTTTCCCAATTGTTATAATATATTCCAACTCTTCACTTCTCATTACATGACCGAAAAATAATGAGTGTTTCTTCCTAATAAAGGGAATTATCTCTCTTTTTGATTTGACCTCTTTCAGAACGTTTTCGTTACTATTCTTAGCTGTCCATGGCATTCTCATCATTATTCTGAAAAACTAGATTTGTACAGCCTTCCGTGATTTTTTTGCCTGTTGCCTCATGATTCATATCCACATGTTAAGACATGTAACATTTAAGAGCTCTTTTTCTTGTTTTTATTTGTCAAAAATGGATTGCACAATACTTACTATTTGGAAAGTTGTTTTTGCCTGAGCTATTCTGTATCTGACACCTCTTTATGTCGCTCCTACCCACTTTTATATGGAACGTACAAAATAACTTGCCGACAAATAGTGCGCGCACTCTGTTGTACATCCACCATCTGAGGTTAAACAAAATTAGCAACAGCGGCTTGTATAAGGAACATTTATATTTTTCTCATTAAGAAAGTCTAATTCGACTTAACCAAACTTTTATGATTGCAAAAGGCAACTTTCCGCTAGACGGATGTTCTACAGACGAGATGGACTTTCTCTTTCTTTATTTACAATACGACGATGTGTTAAACTACGAATACAAGTATCAAATGTTTTTTTCCAAATCATTTGCTTACACTCTTGTCAGTCCTACAGAGACAACGTCACGAGTGATGTTTGCTGGTGTCTACGACTCATTCTCTGTCAACAACCGTCAATCTAACGACAGCTTGCGCCGTTTTCATGAAATACAAACATTTTTGAAAGAAGAAGATCGAAGTAATGATGTCAATGTTGAGATGAACCAAAATGATAATATCAATGAGACCATGACGTTGAAAACAGAGCTTGTTGAGCGGTTATTTTCTGAAATGATTGGAGTCAGGGAGAACGTGACACACGTGGCTATTATATTTCTGGATGGTGATCTCTACTCATATGATGACTGTACGAGTATATCTGATATCCTACACCAGCAGGTTACACACGTCAAGATATTTGTTGTGGTCGTTGGTGTTAGATCTGACATCAGCATAGTCAACATGAAGGATGTGCTTCTTGTAGGACACAACAATATACGGCTGTTACGAAATATTCTTTTTATGGCAATTTGCAACCAGTGTCAGAGAGGTTGGTTTTCGTTGAAGCGTAATGACCACATAGATTCGTTCTCCTGTTATTTTGTCCATGATTATAATTCTACCTTTACCTGGACTGATAGCAAGTACATGTGTCTTTTGAAAGGATGCTCGTTGGCAACGATTGAAACTAAAGAAGAGTTGGACTTTTTGTTCACAAAAGTGACAACGCACTTTAAAGAACATGAAAGTCTTAGATATGACTCTAAGGAATATTCGCAGCAGTCGAGGCAAATATACATTGGGCTGCAGCGGGACACATCGACATTAGCGAAACGTTTTCGTTGGCTACAATCGCAATATCGTCCCTTGCTAGTTAATCATTGGTTACCAGGGAAACCGTCTGGTGGGTTTAGTCGTGAGTGTGGCGTGTGGTGGTTTGCCTGGAACAGAAGCGCTACTGACGTCACTAACGCTACAGGAGAATACAGTCATTTTGTTGATGGATGGGTGGACGTGAGATGTGAGGGTAAAGTAACTTCGTTAAGTTTGTTTGAGGTTGTTCTTCCTCGAAGAGTTGATGGCAAGAACATGGTGAGAATAAAACCAGCCACGAATGAAAGCTTTAGCAAAGCTTTAGCTAAAGGAAGTCTAACGATATTTAGAGGAAACGTTGTGTCTGTCTCGGCCAACGTTGCCAACACTGATTTTATAGAACATTTAAAACAATCAAAAGAAGGATTATTTCCCTTCTTTGACTGTGGAGCAGACGTGCCTGATCCCCGATACATTTCCTACATTTACGTCTGTGACTCTGTCGATCATTGCAAAAACAGACGAGATGAAATGTTTTGTGCTAAAGTATTGCCTCCTACAAATGAAATCAAGAACGCAGCAAATAACTGTCACGGTATTTCTTGTTCCGATGGTTCTTGTTTACCTCCACAGTGGGTCGGTGACGGTGAGATTGACTGTGATGTTTGCGTCCCCAATGGTGTGGGCGTAGCCAACGATGAAAGTGAAGCTTTCGTTAACTCCGTGAAGACAAACATGAGCTGTGATTTCTTTTGCTATGATCGATGCATACACTTCTCTCAGCTTAATAATGGTCACCAGGACTGCATTGGAATAGATGGACCTTTGGACGAAACTTTGGGAAAATTGGAAACAACGGGGACGTGTTACAACAAATTGGGTAATCGAATATGGGCCCCCCGGTGTGTCTACGCCAGGGATAGGTATGGAGCTGTTTTAGGATGCAGGGATATGACCCATCTTGAGAACTGCACTGACTTTGAGTGTCCAGAGGGCTACTTGAAATGTCCGAACACTTACTGTATCCCCCAACATTATGTCCTGGACGGGACAGCAGATTGTCCATCAGCAGAAGAGGAGAACATTGATGATGTTTCTTCGTGTACCGGAAACTTTGCCTGTTGGAATAGCAAAATGTGCCTCCATCCTGACCTAGTTTGTGATGGACATCCTGACTGTCCACATCAAGACGACGAGGTCGATTGTCGCGTGACGTGTGTTGAAGGTTTGCGCTGTATATCGGGGACGATCACATTAAAACATCAAAACACATCGCTCCTTGTTTTGCTCAACCCAAACATTTACGGAACAATTAAGTATCTCGACTTTTCTGGATTTGATCTATCGTATGCTATTAAAGTAATAGATGGACGTTCTTTATCACATTTTTCAGTCGTCATAGTTTCACATTGCAGCATCTCGACATTAGGAAGTTACTTCTTGCACTACTCAAGCAGATGGCAACATCTGGACATTAGCTTTAATAATGTAACACGTTTTCATGTGATTAGGCGACACAATAGGCCACTAGAGAATATTCGTCACTTGAACCTGTCCTATAATAAAGAACTTGATCAAGTGACGACATTTCAGTTACAATTTTTAGAAACATTCGATCTCTCCCACACAAACTTGGCTGACCTCCACACTTCTTTCTTTACGTGGCTTCCGAGCTTGAAACATTTAAAACTGAGCTTCACAAAAATCACGAACATTCGTAGCGGCAGATTTGCTCATAACCTAGTTTTACAAACGCTAGATTTACGTGGCCTAACCATCGTGGATTTATATGGGGAGTTCTTTAGTAGTCTCACTGTCAGCCAAGATCTGTACACTGACAGTTTTGAGTTATGTTGTCCGATGATTAAAGGACCGAAAGTTTCACTTCAGTCTTGTCACGCACCGCAGGAAGCCATTTCCTCTTGTTTTGATCTGATAGGTCTCAATGTTCAGCGTGTTCTTCTTTGGGTGGTCGCGGTTCTTGCTGTTCTAGGGAACATGACGGTTATTGGTTATCGTGTAATCTGGGACAAGTCAGTTCTCAGAACAGGTTATGGTCTGTTTGTGACAAACTTGGGTATATCTGACTTTATTATGGGAGTCTATCTCTTCATTATTGCTGGAGCGGATTATTACTATCGTGACGTTTTTGTTTTGTTTGACAAGAGCTGGAGAGAAAGTGATGTATGTAAACTTGCTGGCTTCCTGGCTACACTGTCTTGTGAAACGTCAACATTTTTTGTTTTCCTTATCACTGTAGACAGGTTTTTGGTGATGAAGTTTCCATTTGGGCAAGTCAAATTTTCTGAAATAAATAAAATCATTGCTATACTTTTGTCTTGGATCATTGGTTTCCTTCTTGCACTGACTCCCATTGTGTTCAGGTTTGAAATATATTCTTCTAACGCAATGTGTCTTGGCTTACCTTTGACAACTGAACGATTCAATGGTTGGGAGTTCTCGTTTGCCGTGTTCATCGTTCTCAATTTCTGTCTTTTTCTCATAATTGCTTACGGTCAAAGAGCCATCTTTCGAGCAATGTCTGAGAACAGACTGGCTCATATAGCGTCCAGACGAGCGGAAGACATAACAGTGGCTAAACAGCTGTTTCTGGTAGCTCTCTCCAATTTTCTCTGTTGGTTTCCTGTAGGATTCATGGGATTGTTATCTCTCAGTGGCCACGTGATCAATAATGATGCTTACGCCTGGACAACGGTGATCGTTCTCCCTATTAATTCTGCAGCAAACCCACTTCTGTACACGATCCCTGTCCTTATGGTTAAATGGGAACGGTTTAAATTTGGTGAAGGAAGCGCGAGATAAGGTTCAAATGAATTAATTGATCAATGAAAGCAAAAGCTTAAATGTGGACATTTGGAAAGTTTTTAGCTCATTTCTAAATTAATCGTGACTAATTTGTTTCCACCCGTTAATTGTCGATATGCTTTGGTGTTTAATTGAACTAAAGGAAAGCCCGAGACAAAAATGTGTACAGGAAAGGCCTATAAGTGTCGTTCAATAATTTTATTTTGTCTTTCTGCGGTGTAAATGAAGGTTATATCTTATGTAAAAGACAAAACCTAGTAGTAAGAAAAATTAAAGAGCCCCGTCACGTCAATGGTGTATAGGGAATATGGCATCAGCGAACATATTTTTTTCAGACCTTTAGCACATTATTTTTGGGGTTATGTGGTCAGTATTACGCCCGTGCCGTGCCACTTTACTTTCAGAGAAAAAATTCGGTACCTTTTTAATGCTGGATGTTTTACAGGTCATGTAAGCCATCGATAAGGATCGGACTCGACCTCTTGTCCTTAGTAGTCCAAATCACTAACCACTGAGCTCTTTCAACCTAGCAGTGAGCATTGCCAAGTAATTTACGACTGGATTGCAAATGAATGTTCAACGAATGTGATTGTCTGGCAGCAACAAGATGGTGAAATTGAAGTCAAATCAATTTTTGAGGGAAACGAAAAATGAAAACAATAAAGTGCTGGAGTCGAATTTTGTAAATGAAAAATACAGTTCTAAGGGGAAGCTTTCCAAATATACTTCTCAGCCCTAAATGTAAATGGTTTAGTGTCATAACTGTGGCAACTGAAGATACGGGATTGATTTCAATGAAATAATTTCCACTAACTATATATGTGTTGTCAGTTGCCAATTCTGAACTATGGAAGCGAATCATGGACAGTAAACAAAGAAATGAAAAGACAATTAGATGCCACAGAGATGGGATTTCTCTCATGAATGTTCAAAGTTCCTTGGACAGCTAAAGAGACTATCGAAGAAATTCTCAAAGAGGCCAACGCAAAAGAGGAACTCCTAAGAAACATCAGAAAGAATCAATCAACATTTTTTCGGGCACATCATGAAAAGAGGAAAGTTGGAATACTTGGTTACAGTTGGAAAAATACAGGGAAAGTGAGATCGCGGATAACAAAGAGAGAAAATACTAGATAGATTGGTGTCATGGCATGGAAAACAGTCAACACAGAATTGATACGATGCACGGAGGATATAAGATTGTGGAAGGACATGATCGTCTATGCTAACCGGTTTGTCACATTATGATGATGATAATATTGGTGTTAACTAAGCCGCAATAGCTCAGTGGCTAGTGAACTGGAGTACAAAGGACAAAAGGCCGGGTTCGATCCTGATTGACGGCTTCCAGGTTCACCCAGCCTTAAATGGGTACCGAGTTTTTCCTGGGAAAGTAAAACGGCACGGACCGATCACATTACCCCAAAAATCATGTGCCGAAGGTCTGTGCAAATTATTGTCACTAATAGTATATTTCCTGAGCCGCGATAGCTCAGTGGTTAGTGAACTGGGCTACAAAGGACAAGGGGTAGGGTTCGATCCCAACCGACGACTTCCGGGTTCACCCAGCCTTAAATGGGTACCGGATTTTTTTCGGGGAAAGTAAAGCAGCACGGGCGTAATACCGACCACATTACCCCAAAAATCATGTGCTGAAGGTCTGTAAAATATAGGGTCACTAACACCATATTTCCCTATACGCCACTTGGCGTGACGGGGGTACTTTACTTTTTTTAAAACTATATTTCCTACAGGCATCTTGACGTGACGGGGCTCTTTACTTTTTACTTTTTTATATCTGTGATATATGTAGAATGCTGCTATATATTCCAATTACCATGAATTAATATTATTGTTTAAGTATCTTCAGTATTTGTGCTTAATGTTTTTTTCTAATTGTATTTTTTCTACTATTGATAAAAATTGAATTGTGTTTAGATTTTATTTATCATTCTATATAAAGATGATAATTGTGTTGTGTCTGTGTTCTGATTTTTTTTAATCATTCTCAATAAAGATCATAACAATACAGCGGCTGTTTTTATTATTTTCTACATCATTCTCAATAAAGGTAACAGCAGGGTCGTGTCTGTGTTTTGATAAAAGTTGCAGTGGATGAGCCATGCTTTCAATCTTGGTTGTTGTTAACTCAGACTGTTGTAGGATCTCTGTATATCGTTGTCTGTCTATTTCTTTCTTGGCTTTATCATTCTCTTGTCTGTTGCTTATTTAATTTTAGCATATGTTTTACATAATTTTCGTAGTGTTGTTTACTCTCCTGTTCTTTAGTATGTCTTGTCTTGTTTCATCAAATCTTCCACTACCACTGTATACTTGTACATCAACAGCAGATCCTAGTAAAGTAAAGAGTAAGCAAAGAACCCCGTCACGGCAAGTGGCGTATAGGGAATATGGTGTTAGTGACCATACATTTTACAGACCATCGGCACATGATTTTTGGAGTAATGTGGTCGATATTACACCCGTGCCGTTTTACTTACCCAGGAAAAAATCCGGTACCCATTAAAGGCTGAGTGAATCGGTAGCCGTCGGTGGGATCGAACCCTACCTCTTTTGCTTTGTAGTCCAGTTTACTAACCACTGAGCTATCGCGGCTCTCATAAACATACATATATATATTTATATTTATTTATATATATATATATATATATATATATATATATATATATATATATATATATATATATAGTATAGGGATCTGCGATAGCTCAGTGTTTAGTGAACTGGACTACAAACCTACAAGAGGTAGGGTTCGATCACAACCGACGGCTCCAGTTCACCCAGCCCTTAATAGGTACCGGATTTTTTTTCTGGGTAAAGCGGCACGGACGTAATACCGACCATATTACTCCAAAAATCATGTGCCGATGGTCTGTAAAATGTATGGTCACTAACACTATATTCCCTATACGCCACTTGGCGTGACGGGGATACTTTACTTTTACTTTTTAAAAAAAAAAGTATAGTTTGATTATTTTAAGATCCATAAAGGGGCATAATATAAATATGGGTTCTGGACCGTGCGACTGAGTAAGTGCACGTGAGTCTAGACCATCCACAACATCGACGTTCAGCGAAAAAATCATCTATGACGACAGTAAGTGTAAGTATTCTGATGCAGCCCAAACGACATCATCGAAGAAGGAAAACACGACAGAGCAAGCGTGGTGGAATTAAACTGTAGAAGTGTGAGAGGCTAGGCCTAAAGTATGTGCGCGTTACTTATTGGAATTGTGGGTCCATAAATCAACGACGGAGCAGATATTAACACCTCTACCAAGATGTTACATGATCTATTGGATACAATTTGGGAGAGGGAAGAAATACCTAAAGACTGGAGAGAAGGTTATATGATCAAACTACCAAAGAAAGGAAGTTTACAGGAGTGCACAAATTATAGGGGAATTATGCTACTATCAGTGCCAGGAAAAATATTAGGCAGAATCATTCTGAAGAGACTAAAAGAGGCTATAGAGAAACATTTGAGAGATGAACAAGCAGGTTTTAGGAAGAACAGATCATGTGCTGATCAAATAACTACTCTACGTATAATAGTTGAACAAAGTTTAGAACTAAAATCTCCACTTTATATTGGATTCATAGATTACAAAAAGGCATTTGATAGTTTAGACAGAAGAATGCTTTGGAAGTTGCTGAGTCATTACGGAATCCCCATAAAATTTATTAACCTGATAAAAACAATGTATGAAGGAACAAAATGTAGTGTGGTGCATGAAGGACAGCTTACAGAAGCATTTGAAATAAGAACAGGAGTAAGGCAAGGATGCATTCTGTCTCCATTTCTCTTTCTACTGGCCATAGATTGGATTATGAAAATAACTCAAAACAACAGAAATGGGATCCAGTGGTCACTGACCAAACAACTTGATGATTTAGACTTTGCTGATGACATAGCGCTCCTATCACACAGCCATCAACAGATGCAGGATAAAATGAGTATATTAGATGAGAGATCGCAACAGCTAGGACTAAAGATTAATAGAGATAAGACCAACATTATGAGACTTAATGCAGTTGGCAATAACCAAATAAAACTAGGAGAAATACCTCTACTAGACGTACAATCTTACATATATCTGGGCAGTAATATAGATAAAGAGGGAGGAACAGAAAATGATACCAAAATAAGGATATCAAAAGCAAGAGGAGCTTTCATTGCACTGGGAAACATATGGAAATCCAAAGAAATTAGGCTAAATACAAAAATAAAAATTGTCAACTCAAATGTTAAGTCGGTCCGATTATATGGCTGTGAAACATGGAGAATAACAAAATTGACAATCACGAAGGTACAGACTTTCATTAATGGATGCTTGCGCAGAATAAAGGGATGGAAATGGCAGGACAAAGTCACTAACATGGAATTATGGAAATGAATCGGTCAAATACCAGTGGATAAAGAGTTACAGCGAAGACGATGGCGATGGATAGGACACACACTACGGAAACCAACTGAGAGTATTACACAACAGGCCCTTTTTGGAATCTCCAGGGGAAAAGACAAAGAGGAAGACCAAGGAATTCTTGGAGAAGACAGATCGAAGCAGAGATGAAGATGATGGGGAAGACATGGAATGATCTTAAAAGAATTGCAAAAAACAGAACGACTTGGAAAGTGTTTGTTGAAGACCTATGCTCCACTGGGAGCTAAAATGTAGACGAGAAATCAGCGACGGCCCATTCTTGATAAGCTACTGTGCGGCGCCGATATAATGGTTTTGCAAGAAACTCTTCTTGGTGAAACCAGTGGGGTAACGTCATAACCAACAAGCAGGGAGAAGACCTAGAGAACGCACTGGTGTCGGCCGATTTAGTGTGCTTGAATGATGGAAGGACAACAAGAATGGCCACTCGAACAGGGGACTCTGATAGTGTCATAGACCTGGCACTGGTGTCTTCCACCTTCGCACCGGTTTGCAGGTGGAGTGTACTGGGGTTCCACGGAAGTGATCACTATCCATGTGTCCTCATAATTGATAAAAGCAGAAATAGAAGCTAGAAAAGAAAGCTCCACACATTCAACTACGAGAAAACAGACCAGGACGTCATTAGCAAAATCAGACATAGGAAACAGAGCGTCCTTCGTAGGAGGCAGGAGAGATGGACGCAGCCACCCTGGTGGAACGTAGATGCCGAGGAAGCTTGGCGGAGCAAGAGAAAAACGGCCAAGACATGGCAGAAAGCCAGAAGGAATGGAAGAACACAATCTGAGCTCTTGAAGCGTCTGAAAGTAGAGGTCGACCAAAAAATGATGCACTTTAAACTATGCGCTAAGCAGGCTACGGATGCCAAATGGGATGACTTCTGTAAAAAAGTGTGCTCAGAAAAATCGCTCGCCTCATTCTGGCGCCTTCATCAGAGCATGAATGGCACAACACGACACAGAGGCATACCAGACTTTCAGAACACAGGCCAGATATGGCACAAATCTGATAAGAGTAAAGAGAAGGCCCTGCTTGCTCGCTACATTGAGCAGACGGACCAAAGAAACGAGGCTGTAAGAATGAGGATACGGGGATCGCTGTTAAAATTGTGTAATGATGTAGGGCTGGAAGAAGATCTCACAATCACAACCGATGCCATTCGCAATACACTTAAAAGGTCACACACCATTGCTCCTGGTCCAGATGGTGTTCGGAACGATGACATAGGCGATTTAGCTGACGACGACTTGGCAAAACTGGCCAATGAGATGAGTTTAATGCCAGTATTCGGAGTGGCCAGATTAAGGAGGAGTGGCTACACAGCTACTTACTACCGCTACCGAAGCCAAACAAAGACCATTCTCAGATCAGTGCCTATAGAATCATCACAATGCAGAATACTGCGGGCAAGCTGCTGGAGAAAATAGTTGCCCGTGTCCTCACCTGTCACCTTGAACAGAAACGCGTATTCCCTTCCACACTCGGAGGTTATAGATATAACAAAGAGACATGGCTGAATGCGGCAGTATTTGCCTATGACGTCTTCGAAGGTTTCCACAGACGAGAGGAAACATGTGCTGCTGCTATAGATCTGGAGGATGCATACAACAGGGTACCATTTGAATATCTCATGCATATGATCCTCAAACTGGCGGTGCATTCCTTCCTCATTAGCTGGATCGCCACGGCACTGTTTCAGAGGAAGGTGATACTCAGATGTGGAAGTTGGTCTTCCGAGCCAACATCCATTTGTCCAGGGCTGCCACAAGGCTCACCATTGTCACCAGTTCTATTTAACGTGTACACAATAACAATCACGGCCCAACAGCTGGGATCTGATGGGAGGGGAAGAACTATGACTTTTGTTGATTATATTCTGATATACATACAGGGAAGAGAGACGGGGAATTGCCGAACTTGATCGCATTTCTTCCTGATGTGGGGTTTCAGGTGCCTTGGTTAATCATAATAAAGCATCAATTTCATGGTTCTCCCTTAACAAGCATATCGTTAATACGACCAAACCGGTAGTACGAATGGGAGCTGATGAGGTGACCAGGGACAAGTTGATGACATACCTCGGAGTTAAGTTTGATCGCAACCTGTGTTTTCCGGACCACGTTGACCTTGTGATAACAAAATCACGGAAAGGATTAGCCGCCTTGAAGGTCATGGCAGCTGCCAACATCGGGCAGAGGATACTAAGACTTCTGTTCCAAGGATTAATCCTCGCACTTATCGAGTAAGCCCTGGCAATTCTTACTTGTCAGTACGACTCAAATTGACAGGCTGGAGAAAATACAGATTGAACCCATGCCCATAATCTTGGGGTGTACGAGGGACACTCCCTGTGTAGCAATGTTCTCGACTTTCCAACCATGGATGACAGAATCAAGATCTGGAGAGCACGAGAATACCTGAAGATTAGTACAGATACAGAGCATCCATTGCACCACGTGCTCAACACGGTGAAAGGTGTCAGGCTGATCAAAAAGAGGCAAATCATGAGTGGGCCGAGCAGAAGATGGCGAGGAGTGGATACCTGTGCCTACGTCATTCAAAGGGACATTCTCGTGTATTGTCACACTCGCCAGGAAAAGTAGGGAACAGAACTCAGTCGTGGTCAATGCGGAGGTCAACGGTCTCATCTGCGATAACACCGATGAGAAAGATGCAGTCATCTATACAGACGGATCTGTAAGACAACACCAAAGAAGTGCATGGGCATTTACAGCACGCTCGGCAGGCAGAATAGTCAAGGAAGACAGTGGTGCATACGTCATGACCACGAGTAGCATGACAATGGAAGCGATGGCAGTGACCAAGGCATTCAAATGGTTAGAGTCACAAGACTACACCCACGCATGTATACTGAGTGATTTGATGAGCAGGATTAAAAAAGTGGAGGCGGGCTCTATACGCATGCAATGGGTAGAGTCGTTGCAGAAATCCAAAACACGTAAGGTCTCCTTTGTCTATGTCCCTGGACATGCGGGAGTACGGGGAATGAAAGAGCGGACAGGTTGGCAAGCTGCGCTGTCGTTGATGACGGGAAACCAATGGATCGGGCGGACATCATCAATGCCCTCCGAGATGTGGGAAGAGCACAAGGACTTCGACAAACACAGATCCACGTCACTTCTTCGGATGATAGAAATAGGAGTTAAGATGGGCACAGCCAGAAATGAGAAACTTAGTGGGCGTGTAAGAAGACTTATCAACCAACATATAACTGGAGTCGTCAGTCGCTGGACACTGAGGGAATTGCTGAGGAGGGGATCTGAGCACCTATGGACATGTTCGGAGTGCAATGATGATGACCCGCAAATAACTCAATAACTTATTAACTCAATATAAATAATATAAGGTATGATGATTCAGTCTTAATCACTAAGAGTAAAAATGAGTTACAAGAAATGTGGGACATTATAGTGAAGGAAAGCAAAAATAAAGCACCAAGCCTTAATAGGAAAAATACAGAAGTAATGGTAGCAACAAAGAATAAGACATCACTGCAATGCACATTAAAGACAAGTGGAACAATATTAAAACATGTAAATGAATTTAAGTATCTGGAAACAACGTTAACCTCAGACGGTAGTTGCACAACAGAGGTTAGATGCAGAATGGCTCAGGAAAAAACAACTTTCCCAAAAAAATGAGCAAGATACTATGCAATCCATTTTTGAAATAGAAACAAGAAAAAAAATGTGTAATGTTATGTAGAGTCAGTCTTAATATGTGGATGTGAATCATGGACAATAGGACAACAGACAAGAAAATCACTGGAGGCTGTAGAATTGTGGTTGTACAGAAGAATGTTGAGAATACCGTGGACAGCTAAGAAGAGTAATGAGAACGTTTTGAAAGAGGCCAGAGAAAAAAACGACAGTTAATTTCCAACATTAGTGGAAACAATCATCATTTTGTGGCCATGTAATGAGAAGGGAACAACTGGAATATATTGTGAAAACGGAAAATTGAGGGATGAAGAGACAGAGGGATACAAAGAGAAAATATACCAAACAGCTTAAGAGAATAGCTTGACAGAATGTCAACAACAGAAGTGAAAAAAAAAACTTGTGAAATGGAAAGTTGTGGAGCGACATGATCACCTACTACAGCAGGCATTGTACTTGATGATGATGATAACACGGTGAACGGAAGCAAAAAACGGCAGAGCAACGTTTAAAGAAGAGATGAATTCAAAATCATAAGACAAAAGGTGCAGGAGAAAAGAGATGAGATCAGGCAACACAAAATGTATCTTTCCCACTCTACAGTCGGGTCTGTTTATCAGAAATTGTAAATTCAGTCACGAGAGAAGCTGCTCAGTAGAACAACATCCAGCTTGTGTCAAACTGTTTGCTACCAACCGACTTTCAAGACGACGGAGACCATATAATGAGACTATCATGATCATGTGCCATACCGGTTGGCGTAGGCGACCATTTCCTCCCACAATCTTCTATCTACAGTGCATCGTATCAGTTCTGTTGTTGACTGCTTTCCATGCCATGACACCAAGCTATCCAGTATTTTCTCTCTTTGTCGTCCACGATCTCTCTTTCCTTTTATTTTGCCAGTTGTAACCAAATATTCCAGCTTTCCTCTTCTCATGATGTGCCCGAAAAATGTTGATTGTTTCTTTCTAATGTTTTTTAAGAGCTCCCTTTTTGTGATGGCCTCTTTGAGAACTTCGTCATTGGTCTTTTTAGCTGTCCAGGGAACTTTCAACATTGATGAGACTATACTAAATATATAAATCACTAACATAGAATTATGGAAATGTACCAGTCAAATCTATCTATCTATCTATCTATTGACCTTTCGAGCCGTAACCGGCCCATAGGGCGTAGACCAAGATACACCTTCTCCTATATGAATTTTTGTTCTAGCAGTTTTCTTTTAAAGATATTTTATCAAATCTCGCCATCTGTCTCTGTTCTGTGCAAGCAGTTCTATCTCATTGAGGGAGCCGATTCCTGCTGCTCTTGCCTCTCTCATCAATGTTCTTCTCAGTGTCTCCCTGGGTCTTCCTCTTTTTCTTTTACCTGTTGTTTCCCATATGAGGGCTTGCTTTGCTATTCGATTATTATCTCTTCTCATCACATGTCCAACGTATGACCATCGTCTTTTCTTTATTACTGAAGATATTAGTGGTTGATTGGCGATTTCTCTAATTTCCTCGTTTGTTTTGAATTCGTTCCATTCTATACCAAGTATTTTCCTTAGACATTTATTTTCGAATGCGTTCAACTTTGTTTCTATATCTCTTGTTGTTTTCCAGCTTTCACACGCATACGTAAGGGTTGATAGTACATTTGATTTGAATAGCCTAAGTTTTGTGTTTGTGCTAATGAGTTTTGATTTCCACAACTTTTCAAGGCTTCTGAAAGACATTGCTGCTTTAGCCAGTCTGATTCTAATTTCTTTGTTCTTACCAGTCAAATACCAGTGGATAAAGAGATACAGCGAAAACGATGGTGTGGATAGGACACACACTGTGGAAGCCAACTGCATTACACTACATGCCCTTTTTGGAATCCCCAGAGTAAAAGACAAAGAGGCAGAGCAAGAAATTCTTGAAGAAGACAGATAGAAGTAGAGAGGAAGATGATGTGGAAGACATGGAATGATCTTGAGAGAATGGCAAGAAACAGAACGACTGGGAAAGTGTTTGTTGAAGACCTATGCTCCACAGGGAGCTTAAAGGTAGAAGAAGAAATATATGCATGTAGACGCGAAATTGCGCACTAAAGGGTCAGGAGACGAAATTGAAGACGGAATTGATGCACGCCACAATAAGTAGTGCAGTACAGCGCGCAGAGAGTGAAAAGTGGAGTGAAAATACGATGACGTAGTTTGGAGAGCAGTTAGTAATTTGATAAGAAGCGGGTGAGTTAAGAGTGGAGACAGCTGGGCCAGAGATGAACAGGGGAAGGGGCAGTAGATCAGTGATCATCTTGAATGGGTTTTGCATGGACGACTCGTGCTGCCAGAGATCCTTCACTGTTGATATGATCGTGATTCATGGGATTGTTTTCAATGAGTTCACCGACGGTTTGTGGTTTGTCGTTTGACTTGATAAATTGTTCATCTTGAACGAGTTTTGCATGGACGACTGAAACATTATTTATATGATTGTTCATGGAATTCATAGACGAGTGATTGTTTGTCGTTGATTTGATAAACTGTTGACATTTGAAAGATTAAAGATTCACTCACTCACTCATATCAAGATTTGGTCACTAATTCCATATTGAAGACTCAATAAACATTTAAAGACGTGATGATATTCGCACACCCTCCCTGCCAAGATTGAAAGTGAGTGTCCTGTGAGTCACGAAACGTGATCTGGGCCTTATCATTAAGGCAGGAGGAGAGATTAAACCTTTTGATCAGCTAGCACCTCGAGACCTGACGGTCTAAAACAACACACTAGATGATGAAAATACCATATAGAACTTATTGACGAGATTGTCAAATAAAAGTTTAGAGATAACAAGGTTACATGCATACGTAAGTTAATAATATTTCATTATGATTAGATAACAGAACCTATCACATTATGTTTGGAATATTCTCAAACATTGAAGGTAGTTTCATATTGGAGAGTGTTATATACATCAATACAGCCTTCGCCAGTCATAGTTGACTATGGATTTTTGCAGCACCCATAGGACATAGACACATTTTATACTGGTACAGAGAAGATTCATGAATGGGCTAACATCTGTTAAAACAAGGCCAGGAGCAGATTGTAATAGTGATCATGTACCAGTAGTTGGAAAACTTAAGACTAAAACTGCGGAAGGTACAGAAATCACCAAGAAATATAAAATTTGAACTAGATATGCTAAGAGTAGATAAACAGATGAGTGATAAATATAACATGATAGTACAAAATAGATATAATGCTATTGAGAAAATACAGGACATCCAGGAGCAGTGGGAAATGCTCAAACAATCGATTCAGCAAACATCAAAAGAAGTAATACCAGTGACTAAAAGAATCAACAAATAGAAATGGATGACAGAAGAAATATTACAACTAATGGACGAAAGAAGAAAACATAAGAAAAGAAAGAAGAACGGACATACAAAATATTGCACAAAGAGATCCAAAACAAGTACAGAGAAACAAAAGAAGGATGGTTAAAACAGAAATGTTAAGAAATGGAAAAACAACAAAAGAAAGACTCAAAATTTATGCACAATCAGTTAAATGAATTAACAGGAAGAAAAGAAGTCAAAGTTTCAGGATGTGTGAAATAAAAGGAAGGAAATATAATAATGGAACAGGAGAAAACAATGGAAAGATGGACAGAATATATCAGTCAACTCTATGATGATGAAAAACCAGAATTAAACAATTCAAATAAAGACACAGGACCACCAATAATGCAGAGTGAAGTGGAGCACGCAATTCAACACATGAAAAGAGGCAAAGCCCCAGGTCCTGACAATATAACAATCGAAGAGATAAATGCATTAAGAGAGCTGGGAGTACAAGTCATAACAAAATTACTCAATGACATATATAACACTGGACACATACCCGCAGATCTACTAAAATCTATCTTTGTAGCCATACCGAAGAAGTCAGGCGCCACTGATTGTGAAGACCATCGCACTATTAGTCTCATGAGCCATATGACTAAAATATTACTAAGAATAATCATGAGACGTATAAGGACAAAATAAAAACAGAAATAAGTGAGGAACAGTGTGGATTTGTGAAAGGAAAGGTCACCAATAATGCAATATACATCTTAAGAACATTGATAGAAAGATCTATAGAGGTAAATAAAAATCTATATATGTGCTTTATAACTACATTAAAACAGTTGACAAAGTAAAGCATGTGGAAATAATCAATATGCTGGAGAAATTAAACTTTGATGGCAAGGATCTGCGAATCATAAAAAAAAATGTACTGGCAACAAACAGCAGCTATACGAATTAACAACTAAACAGGACAATTCCAATATATAAAACAAGGAGTCAGATAAGGCTGTATTCTGTCACCGGATTTGTTTTCACTTTACAGCGAATATATTATGAGATCAATAGTAGACAAAAAAGGAATTGAAGTCAACGGTCACAACATAAATACTTTGCGATATGCGGATGACACAGTCTTAATAGCAGAGGCAGAGAACGAATTACAAGACATAATAGTAAAAGAAAGCAACAAGAAAGGTCTCAGTCTGAATAGTAAGAAAACAGAAGTAATGGTTATATCGAAGAAACAATCATCACCAGTATGCAGCATAAAAATAAACAAGACAAATCTGAAACAAGTGCAACTTCTGAAATACTTGGGCACAACAACTACATCACATGGGAGATGCACCACAGAAATAAAACGTAGAATAGCCCAGGCCAAAATAGCATTTCAGAAAATGAAAAATATATTATGCAACAAATATATGCCAATAGAAATGAGAAAGATAGTTCGTCGGTGCTATATAGAACCAATTCTGACCTATGGAAGCGAATTATGGACAGTAGACAAACAAATGAAAAGACGATTAGAGGCCACATAGATGGGCTTTCTTAGAAGAATGTTGAAAGTTCCATGGACAGCAAAAAAGATCAATGAAGAAGTTTTCAAAGAGGCCATCACAAAAAGGGAGCTCTTAAAAAACATCACAAAGAAGCAATCAACATTTTTCGGGCATTTCATGAGAAGAGGAAAGTTGGAATACTTGGTTACAACTGGCAAAATAAAAGGAAAGATAGATCGCGGACGACAAAGAGAGAAAATACTGGATAGCTTGGTGTCATGGCATGGAAAACAGCCAACAGAACTGATACGATGCACTGTAGATAGAAGATTGTGGAGGGACATGATCGCCTACGCCAACCGGTATGGCACATGATGATGATGATAGGACATGTGTTTTAAATTTTCTTTCGCCGTGTATTTTCTATTTCTATGAAACTGTCTGGTTCATTTTTGAGATTGAGCATTAGAGTATGTTTCCAAAGATGTCCTAACATCATCAAGCGATATACATTTTAAAAAGATATGACGATCATCATTTTCAGAGGTACGTGAACTTCGGTCAATATGGTGGATAGGCGGCAGGAACCATAAAAAGGCTATATATGAAAGTGTTCCTTGTTGCAGTTTCCTCATATTCCAAGTCCGGCTTGTTGCAGGAGCTAATGATTTAAGTGTTCTGTACACACTGTGAGCTGTGCGTTTCATCTGTTTTGATCGTGTTTCGATATTCCGATTGTTTACGATGAATGATGATATCGTATGATGGAGGACTGATGGCTGTGTTCACTTTCTGTGCGGTTTCACCTTATGTCTTTTATGTATGTGATACATGGCACAGAGAGACAAGTTACTTTCATAGGAAAAAACAGGAATTATTGGAAAAAAACGCTGTCTATTGAATCATCTATCTGTCGGTTTATTGTCAATTGTCAATGTTTCTATATCAATATCAATAACATAGATATAACAATTTTACAAGTCACAGAAAGTACCCTTGATATAAACCACATCAATGGCTTAAGCCTGCGATGCCTACCGGGAAAATGCAGAATACGATAAAAGAAGAAAGAAAGAAGTCAAAGTTTCTGATGGTCAAAATATCCGTCGGTCAATCGTCTGGCCATACAAGAGTAACTTCCATGCAGTTGACATTTTCATGTATCTTCTTCTTCTACCTTTTAGCTCCCAGTGGAACATAGGTCTTCAACAAACACTTTCCAAGTCGTTCTGTTTTTTGCAATTCTTTTAAGATCATTCCATGTCTTCCCCATCATCTTCATCTCTGCTTCAATCTGTCTTCTCCAAGAATTCCTTGGTCTTCCTCTTTGTCTTTTCCCCTGGGGATTCCAAAAAAGGGCCTGTTGTGTAATACTCTCAGTTGGCTTCCGTAGTGTGTGTCCTATCCATCGCCATCGTCTTCGCTGTATTTCTTTATCCACTGGTATTTGACCGGTACATTTCCATAATTCCACGTTAGTGACGTTGTCCTGCCATTTCCATCCCTTTATTCTGCGCAAGAATCCATTAATGAAAGTCTGTACCTTCGTGATTGTCAATTTTGTTATTCTCCATGTTTCACAGCCATATAATAGAACCGACTTAACATTGGAGTTGAAAATTTTTATTTTTGTATTTAGCCTAATTTCTTTGGATTTCCATATGTTTCCCAGTGCAATGAAAGCTCCTCTTGCTTTTGATATCCTTATTTTGGTATCATTTTCTGTTCCTCCCTCTTTATCTATATTACTGCCCAGATATATATAAGATTGTACGTCTAGTAGAGGTATTTCTCCTAGTTTTATTTGGTTATTGCCAACTGCATTAATTCTCATAATGTTGGTCTTATCTCTATTAATCTTTAGTCCTAGCTGTTGCGATCTCTCATCTAATATACTCATTTTATCTTGCATCTGTTGGTGGCTGTGTGATAGGAGAGCTATGTCATCAGCAAAGTCTAAATCATCAAGTTGTTTGGTCAGTGACCACTGGATCCCATTTCTGTTGTTTTGAGTTATTTTCATAATCCAGTCTATGGCCAGTAGAAAGAGAAATGGAGACAGAAGGCATCCTTGCCTTACTCCTGTTCTTATTTCAAATGCTTCTGTAAGCTGTCCTTCATGCACCACCCTACATTTTGTTCCTTCATACATTGTTTTTATCAGGTTAATAAACTTTCATGTTTGGTACAGCACAAATGTCGACGTTAATAAATAATAGCAACTAGAGTGGCTGTTTATGTTCGATTATTATTTATGTAGACATTTAACTTGGCATTGGGGGTACATGATGCTATACTAGGATTATTATTACTGCACACCGGAATATCACATAGGTGTTCAGATTTATCCCGCCCCACACAAATACCGAGAATCTCCGAGGAGAACTCTGACTAATGCGCACGAACTCCGTAGAACGGTCTGAGGTTCATATGTTGATGCGGGAATATTCAATCTTTTCCTCTACATCGTTTTGTATTAAAAACAAAAAAGTAAAGTATCCCCCGTCACGCCAGGTGGCGTATAGGGAATATAGTGTTAGTGACCATAAATTTTACAGACCTTCGGCACATGATTTTGAGTAATGTGGTCGGTATTACGCCCGTGCCGCTTTACTTTCCCAGAAAAAAATCCGGTACCCATTAATGGCTTTGTAGTCCAGTTCACTAACCACTGAGCTAGTTTTATAAAGCTAAACAATAAAAACACAAATTATCGGTGAAACGAGTGAAAGAGAAGCGTGTACGGAGTGGGTAGTGGTAATAAACAATTACTAGGGAAAGTAATAAAACTCAAGGCCGGTCGGTGTTTATATTCGTGATTACTTTGAATGTGGTTTATATCATCATCATCATCATCATCATCAAGTACCCTGCCTGCTGCCCGGTCTTGTCTCTCCACAACTTTCCATCTCGGCAGCTATTTATCATTTCTGTTGTTGACCTTCTGCCAAGCCATTCTCTTAAGCTGTCTGTTATTTTTTCTCTTTGCTTCCCTCTATCTCTTCGTCCCTCAATTTTTCCAGTTGTTACAATATATTCCAGTTGTTCTCTTTTCATTACATGGCCAAAAAATGATGATTGTTTCTTACTAATATTGGAAATTAGCTCTCTTTTTGCTTTGACCTCTCTCAGAACATCTTCATTACTCTTCTTAGCTGTCCATGGTACTCTCAACATTCTTCTGTAAAACCACATTTCTACAGACTCCAGTGATTTTCTTGTCTGTTGTCCTATTGTCCATGATTTGCATCCATATGTTAAGACAGGCTCTACGTAACATTTAAGAACTCTTTTTCTTATTTCTATTGACAAAAATGGATTGCATAGTATCTTCCTCATTTTTTGGAAAGCTGCTTTTGCCTGAGCCATTCTGCATCTCACCTCTTTTGTACATCTTCCGTCTGAGGTTAACAAAGTTCCCAAATATTTAAATTCATTTACATGTTTTAATATTGTTCCACTTGTCTTTATTTTGCACTGAGGTGATGTCTTTTTCTTTGTTGTTACCATTACCTCTGTCTTTTTGCTATTAAGACTGAGTCCTTGACTTTCGCTTTCTTTCACTATAATGTCCAACATTTCTTGTAACTCATTTTCACTCTTAGCGATTAAGACTGTATCATCAGCAAACCTTAGATTATTTATATTATGACCTCCAAATGTTATTCCAGGCATGCCCATTATGGATCTTAAAATAATCTCACTATAAATATTAAACAAATCTGGTGACAGCACATAACTTTGTCAAACACCCTGTTTTATTTGTTGAAACATTCCCAATTGGTTTCCAGTTCTTATGGCTGCTGTTTGTTGCCAGTAAAAGTAAAAAGTAAAGTACCCCCCGTCACGCCAAGTGGCGTATAGGGAAATATGGTGTTAGTGACCCTATATTTTACAGACCTTCAGCACATGATTTTTGGGGTAATGTGGTCGGTATTACGCCCGTGCTGCTTTTACTTTCCCAGAAAAAATCCGGTACCCATTTAAGGCTGGGTGAACCCGGAGCCGTCGGTTGGGATCGAACCCTACCCCTTGTCCGTAGTAGTCCAGTTCACTAACCACTGAGCTATCGCGGCTCCTACTAATTTTTAGGGAATTAGTAAAACCCAGGTGTCCTCGCCAGGGTACGAACCCCGGCTGTTGCCGTGGTAAGCCAACCGCCTATCGATTGCGCTAACCGGACACCCGTTTGTTGCCAGTACATGTTCTTTATTATTCCTAGAAATTTGCTGTCTACGTTTATGCTTTCTAAAATGTTGATTATTTCTTGGTGCTTTACTTTGTCAAATGCCTTGGTGTAATAATGAAGCATAGGTATAGATCTGTTTTCACCTCTATGGCTCTTTCTACTAAAGATCTTATGATATAAATGGCATTGCTTGTTCCTTTACCTCTAACAAAACCACACTGTTCATCGCTAATTTTTTGCATGATTTTGTTTCGCACTCTTCGCATGATGATTCTTTGTAAAATCTTTGTTATATGACTCATATGGCTTATTGTGCGATGATCATCGCATTCAATCACACCTGATTTCTTTGGTAGGGCTATGAATATTGATTTGAGCATGTCGTCTGGTATATATCCGATGTTGTAGATATCATTCAATATTTTTGTTATTATTTCTATTCCAAAATCACCCATGGCTTCAATCTCTTCTTTAGTTATATTATCTGGTCCAGGAGCTTTGCCTGCTTTCATATTGCGCAAGACGTCTTCCACTTCTTCTCTGAGTATTTCTGGTCCTTCTCCATTATCCTTAATGTTTACTTCCATTCGTTCATCATTATAAAGATTCTTAATGTTTTCTGTCCATCGTTCCCTTATGTTTTCTTGATCAATCAACAGTTCTCCTTCCTTTGATCTTAGACATCCAGTTTTTGATTGCGTTTTTCTTCCTGTTAATTCTTCATGTTGTTTATATATTGCTTTAGCATCTCCTTTTTGTTGCATTTCAATCTCTTTGCATCTCTCTTTTAGCCGTGCTTCTTTTGCTTCATTGCATTTTACTACAATTTCTTTATTTAATCTCTTATACTCGCCTTTATTTCATTTATTTCCTCTTCTTGAATCCATTAGCTGCAAAATGTCACCTGTCATCCATTTCTTTCTGGAATTTGTCCTCACTGGTGGTATGAACACTTTTGATGTTTGTTGCATTGATTCTTTTAGCATTTCCCACTGTTCATCAATGCTTTGTATCTTCTTTATTGCATTGTACCGGTTCTGAATTGTGATTTCATATTTGTCTTGCAGCTTCTTGTTTGATTTTAGTAAATCTAAATTTAACTTGATGTTAACTGAGGCTCGTTTTGTTGTTTTTAATTTTACTCTAAGCTTTCCCACAACTGGTACATGATCACTATTGCAATCCGCCCTGGTCTAGTTTTCACACACACCAGACTGTTTCTAAATCTATTGCTTATCATTATATAATCAATTTGATTATGTGCGTTGTCCCCTGGGCTTTTCCATGTCCACAGACGTCTTGGATGTTGCTTAAACCAGGTGTTTCCTATCATCATGTTGTGTGTTCTTGCCAGTCAATAAGTTTCTCACCTCTTTCATTCCTCTCGCCTAAGCCACAATGACCAACTACTTCCTCAACTCTTTCCTTTCCTACTTTTGCGTTAAAATCCCCTAGAACTATGGTGTTTTCATGTGGTTTGCATTTATTAAGTGCCTCATTTAACTATTTGTGAAATGTATCAATTGTTTCCTCTAGACTGTCTGCTGTTGGTGCAAACATTTGTATAAGATTTATGTCTGTTGGCTTTCCATTGAATTTCACTAAAAGGACTCTGTAAGATATTGGGTAAAAGCCATTCACTGTTCTTGATTTTTCTGCATCCAAGATGATACCTACACCTCGTTGGTGTTCAGTACCTCCAGAATAGATTATTTTATGTTTATCAGAATATATCTCCCCTGATCCAGTGTATCTCATTTCGCAAAGTCCCAGTAATTGTAAACCCATTCTTTTCATTTCTTGTATGACGTTTTATAGTTTACCCTTCTGCATGAGTGTTCTAAAATTCCAAGTACCTATCTTTAGAGTTTGTTTTATCTTTATTTTGCTTACAGTAGCTTGATGACGATCGGGTATCACCTGTAGCACATGATGTCCCCTACCGAAGGAAAGTTTGCCAATGGAATCCCCATTAACGTTGTTGTCGTTATTTCTATTGTTGTGGCGATTCATGATTGTACAAAAAAGTTACGACGGTGGTTTTCTATAATATCATCATTATAATTATCATAATAATAATAATAATCATTCATCATTGTAGTAATTTTACTATGTCATCATTATCATCGTCGTCATCAGAATAAAAAATAACATCCCTAGGTGCGCTGGAAAATCTATACTCAACTATGACTGCTGGAGGCTACTATAACATCAGAATCAATGAGTAAATTAGTCGTCGGATTATCCACATCGAACAACTATCTACAAGCGCTCAGATCTCTCCCCCAGCAAACCCTTCAATGTGAAACGATCACCGGGTTCACAAGTCTTCACTTGTTCTCCTCGCAGCTCTCCTGAATTTAGGAAACATCCCTCTTGACTAACATGAAGATCCCGGCGTGGCACCATGGCGGTAGATTCACGAATATTATAGATATCTGTATCATCTCGCCCTTCTTTTCGAACATACGGTTAGGGATACACGATAGTCCTTTATTATTACGTAACACACGCAACATTGTCAGCTAAAGAGCGAAGCCAGTTGCACAAAAACCACAGCGCTGGCGCAGAATCTTTAAAGATGAAGTTTCGGTTGACTTGGCAGAACGATCTACATGAAAGAGCTGACAATTATCGGCGCTAAACAAATCCAATGGTGGTTATCATAACCATTATCGCCTTTACGATCTCAATAATTATTATCATCTTCGTCATTATCATCATTGTAATCATCATCCCAATCATCATTATTGCCATAAATATTATAATTATTATAATTATTATCATCATCATCATTATCACAATCACCATAATCGTAAACATCAAGGATTGTATCCGCGTCACAACTGGTCTGATCATGATTCTCCAATCTCTTATATCTCTTATTAGTCTATTCACATTTTGAATATACTGCACAATAGAACCACGTTGCAAGGCAATAAGGGAATGCTGAAAAAGGTAGCTCGATGGAATCAGAAAGTCGCTAATTAAATGCAACACATGAACTCGTGACGCAATTAATGATTCCCAGAAAGCTGCGCGTTCCGATTTTCTTCAAATGTAGCAACATAAGCAGCATCACTAAAGAAGATAAAATATAAAACTATAATACAAAATATTAACGGAAATAAAATAAGTTTACTTTATATTTTAATGTGTTAGAATTTTCAATGTTGGTATCACTGTTGAGAATGGTAAAAGCCTAAAGGTTGCGGACGCTACCTCATTAAAGTTTTATAACTTAGTTCTGACGGACGCTCTTTTAATGCTAAGCTACCTCTATAAAAACTGTGAGTTTACGTTCATTATCTCACAACAACAACAGGATACCGTTTAGTAGAGTTATAGTGACACCTTCCAGTGACTTCCATTCTTGGATGTCTATAACCAAACAATGGATGTTCTAAAGTTGTCTCTCCTGACTTTGGTTGCAGTTCATGTTTGTGGAGGTAAGTACAAAATAGTATTGCTGTTTTTTTATCAGTGGAGATGAGGGGCAATATGTTAATGTTTGTTGTTAAACTTGGATGGAAGATGGCTGATGACGTCAGTACCAGCATGCCGTGTTGGTGCTAATCTGACGACGGCGAGAATGATGTCTTGAGGATGTTTTTATTTTTTGAGCGAATACTTCACAACGGCAACCGTACCAGCTGTTTATTACCTTAATGACAGTACCAGCTACTCGTGAATTTGATTTCTGTGAGAAAACGTTGCGCACGTTAGAACCACTGTGTCAACCGAACTCCTTATTTTTTTTTTCTTTTGAAAATTACGAAACTTCAGTTTAATCTTCTCGTCAATGCTTTCTAGTTTAAGTAGTAAAAGAGTTGCGTAATGCCAGCCTCACGCTCTTGTTCGTCATCTCCCAATACTGTGAGAGAAATTGCGTAAAGCCAGCACACGTTTCTGCTCCATATTTCAGTTGGGAAAAGTAATTAAATTCTGTAAAGAAAACATGGGAAGAAAGAAAAGTCCCAGACGATTGGCAAAAAGCTATCATTGTCCCATTTTTGAAGAATAAAGGAAGTAAAAGGGAGTGTGAAATGTACAGAGGAATATCCCTATTGAGTCAAGTTGGTAAAATGTATGCTAAAGTATTGGAGAGGAGAGTAAGATACATAATAGAACCTCAATTAAGTAATAATCAATTCGGATTCAAAAAAGGCAAATGCTGTACTGATGCTATATTTACATTGAGACAACTATGTGAAAAAACAATAGTATATGACAGAAACCTAAATATAGTTCGTTCGTTCGCTTTCGTCAGCTTTTGACCTCTGACGAAGTCCCACCCACTCAATTTTGTGGGACTGAATTTTGCGTGTAAAGTCTGTTTTATCCCATTACAGGATGCCCCTCGCCATGCAGGCAGATTTACTCCGACTTCAGAGGTACTAATTTTTAGGGAATTAGTAAAACCCAGGTGTCCTCGCCAGGGTACGAACCCCGGCTGTTGCCATGGTAAGCCAACCGCCTATCGATTGCGCTAACCGGACACCCCCCTAAATATAGTGTTTATAGATCAGGAAAAAGCGTTTGATCGTGTGGACAGGAACAAACTTTGGCAGTCTTTAGAAACATACGGTGTAAGAGGACAACTACTAGATAATATAATGGCACTATATAAAAACAGTCAAAGTGCCGTCAGAACATCGGAAGGTCTGTCAAAATGGTTTCAGGTTACAACAGGAGTAAGACAAGGATGTGTCCTCTCACCACTCCTCTTCATCATATATATGGACACAATAAATCAGGAAACAACCAACAACAAGGACAAATCAAATAATAACATAGAGGTAGAAAACTCAAACATCAATGAGCTACTCTTCGCAGATGATCAATGCCTAATATATGAGGATGAAAACTTGCTACAAAAGCATTTAACATCTCTAGATAAAAGCTGCACAAACTACAGTATGAAAATTAATACAGCAAAAACAGAGGCTATAAGAATAAGCAAATTAAGACACCCATTAAACATCAAGATCAAAGATAAAGAAATAAAACAAGAAGAGGAATTCAAGTATTTAGGCACAATGTTCACAGAAGATGGAAAACTAGACAGAGAAATTGACATGAGAATACAAAAAGAAAAATGCTGTTACATACCAGCTTTCACTATTGCTAAGTCATCCAAACATTTCAATGCCAGCTAAACAACAAATGATAAATAGCATTTTCATACCAACTTTGTGCTATGGAAGTAAAACATGAACCCTTTCTAAATCCCATTTAAGAAAGATCAATACATGTGAGATGTGATGCTTGAGAAAAGTAACAAACAACACAAGAAGAGATAGAATACCAAATGAAACCATAAGTAAAACAGTAGGAACAAAACCCTGCCAAGAATATATAGAACAACAACAACTTAAATGGTTCGGCCACCTGGTCAGAATGAATCCTCACCAATCACCATCAAGGGCGTTCTTCTCGAGAATGCATGGAAAAAGACCAAGAGGAAGACCCAGAAGAAGATGGATAGATGCAGTGACAGAGACATGTAACAACAAAGGAAAATCACTAATTCAGACAATTCGAGCAGCACAAGAACGATAAATGATATAAACCACGACACCTTTTAGGTATCAGTGAAAGAGAAAAGAAGACATAAGAACTGTTAAAGTGCCGTTAGAGCATCGGAAGGTCAGTCAGAATGGTTTCAGGTTACAACAGGAGTAAGACAAGGATGTGTCCTCTCACCACTCCTCTTCATCATATATATGGACACAATAAATCAGGAAACAACCAACAATAAGGACAAATCAAATAATAACATAGAGGTAGAAAACTCCAACATCAACGAGCTACTATTCGCAGATGACCAATGCCTAATATATGAGGATGAAAACCTGCTACAACAGCATGCAACATCTCTAGATAAAAGTTGTACAAACTACAGTATGAAAATTAACACAGCAAAAACAGAGGCTATGAGAATAACCAAATTAAGACACCCATTAAACATTAAGATCAAAGATAAAGAAATAAAACAAGTAGAAGAATTCAAGTATTTGGGCACAATGTTAACAGAAGATGGAAAACTAGACAGAGAAATTGACGTGAGAATACAAAAAGCAAATGCTGTTACATACCAGCTTTCACTATTGCTAAGTCATCCAAAAATTTCAATGCCAGCTAAACAACAAATGATAAATAGCATTTTCATACCAACTTTGTGCTATGGAAGTAAAACATGAACCCTTTCTAAATCCCATTTAAGAAAGATCAATACATGTGAGATGTGATGCTTGAGAAAAGTAACAAACAACACAAGAAGAGATAGAATACCAAATGAAACCATAAGTAAAACAGTAGGAACAAAACCCTGCCAAGAATATATAGAACAACAACTTAAATGGTTTTGTAACCTGGTCAGAATGAATCCTCACCAATCACCATCAAGTGTGTTCTTCTCGAGATTGCATGAGAAAAGACCAAGAGAAAGACCCAGAAGAAGATGGATAGATGCAGTGACAGAGACATGTAACAACAAAGGAAAATCACTAATTCAGACAGTTCGAGCAGCTCAAGAACAACAAATTATATAAACCACGACACCTTTTAGGTATCAGTAAAATGAGAACAGAAGAGAAGAAGAAATAAAAAAATGCACGACGTTGGCTTCACGCTTTAGTCTTGCCTGAAATTTAAGCCAGATAAAGTTGAATATCTATAAATGTGGAGAAATCTGAAAAAAGTAACATGTATGATATGTGAGAGACTTGAAAGAGATCTCAATGAAAAAAATGCACGAGATCTTAGTGAGTATCTTGTGTGAGATCTTAGTGAGTAACTTGTGTGAGATTTTAGTGACTAACTTGTATGAGATCTTAGTAAGTTATTTGTATGAGATCTTAGTAATCAACTTGTATGCAATTTTATTAATTTGTATAAAACGTAGTGAGCAATTTGTAGTAGATTTTAGTAAATAAATATTAAACAGGGAAACTTCCGATGCAATAATAATAGGGAAATAGAAGGAAAAGGTATGTGTTAGCACTCGGAAAAAATGACAAATAAACAACAACAGGAAAAAACAAAGAACAATATATGGTCCGAAGCAGGATCGAACCCGTACTCCATGATACTGCGCCTTGTGCGGCTTCTCTGGATAGCTTGATGTGATGGCATGGCAAACAGCCAATAAAAGAACTGATACGATGCCTTATAGATAGAAGATTGTGGGAGGACATGATCTCCTACGCCAACCGTTATGGCACATGATGATGATGATCCTCCACATGCGATGTTTCTAAAGAATCATGCACATCAAATTACAGGACAAACTAAGACCCCAACAATCATGTCAATGTTAAGATGACTATGGTACGTCCAGCGAATGGAAGAAAACCGCATTACCAGGCAAAAACTATATGATGAACTAACACACGGAAAAAGACAAATCGGCAGACCTAAACTACGATGTAGAGATACTTGTAAGTCATCTCTGAATGACTTCTCCATCTGTGAAAATGACTGGGAACATCTGGCAAGAGATCGCACATCATGGAGAGCATGTATAAGGAACGATATAATATCATTTGAGACTGTGTCAAGGCAAAACTTAGAAGGGAAAAGACTAACGAAAAAAAGTTGGAAAACCATGTGGGGTTGACTTGTTCATTCTGTGGCCGACTGTATTCGTCAAACATTGGTAGAATTAGCGACGAGAGAAGCTGTTCGACAAAAACAAAACCTAAAAAAATATACGCAATAACCTCGACTAAAACCTTCTGACAAGGCGAAAAGGGCCATATATGTAGTGTGAGTAGTTGACAGAATAAGGTATGGCCAAATCACACGTAGGATTTAGGAGTGATTATCCTATGTCAGGTCTGAGAGTTTATCTTTTATATCAACTCTGCCAGAGCCTTATAGTTATGATTATGGAAGGCCCCAGTTTCACTGCAAACACATTATAATCCATAATTACTCAACCGCCCGTGCTAGTAGAATCATTCGAATAAATATCTCATCATAATCTCCAAAACAAAGAAAGGTAGTTGCATTCCACATCATAGCAGTCCTAGCACACGCAAAAGACAAAAGGCGAAACCACACAGAAAGTGAACACAGCTATGAGTTCCCTGTCATACGATATCATCATTCATCGTAAGCAATCGGAATACCGAAACACGATCAAAAACTGATGAAGCACACAGCTCACGGTGGCCACAGAGAACTTAACTCAGTAGCTCCGTCAGCAAGACAGAGACCTATATGAGGTTTCAGTTACTTGTTTTTTTTTGGTGAGTGTTCCTTGACTGTAGTCTGAGTAATTGTTGTTTATGGATGATTTTGGAATTTTAATGATTGAATTATTCTTATGAGCTGATATTTTATTTGAAGTTTTAGTAACAAATGACATGTTCACTGGAGTCACTGACTGAAGCAAATCAGAACCAGTGAAGCTGTCAGTCGTTTGTCTTTAGTTCGGACTAGCGCCACCGCAATCGGGGCATTCCCATATCCGCTATGCGGAAAGTTCCAGGAACAATAGAAGTGTTTATTTATTGATTGTTCCTGTTCTGCTTTAATTTACCATTTTACCCTTATTAATGCAGCGTTCCACCGTTCCTTTGACATGTGGATTATCCCCATCTTTCTTTGTCGCCATCCTGTAAGAGGTGTTCGTCTAAAGCCCTCACAATATTCTATGTGTCCATTTATAAGGTTTCCTGCGCAATGGCAGATGCCGCAAACCTGTCGACCATCTCCTTGCCGGGATTTCCCGCGGGTCCAGAGCAATTTCTCCAAGTTAGGCTGCTAACGTGAGACACGTCGAGTAGGTGTCTTCACTCCCCCTAGAGTGTTATAGTTATAGTTATTTGAAGGCTCCGGTATCATTGCAAACAAAATATAATACATAAATATGCCACATTATTTTGATATAATTGAATATAAACACATGATGGAAGTACAACAATATTCTCAAATATTTTGGGGAAATGGTTGTTCTCGGGACAGAGGTTGTGGGTTCAAATCCCGGCTGCACCGGTTTGGATTTTCAATTCTGATTTCTCTCTGCGGCAACCACCCGTGGTCTCAGCAGAGAGGTCCGACTTGAAACGTCGATTACTCATCGACGAAGAAATATATGTATCTCCGAAGTCGAAGTTGTCTGCCCGTGTGACGAAGGACCCCTGTGCACACGGCTGCCAGGGAAAAATGGATTAACACGCAAAATATTCAGTTACTAGTCTCTAGGGACTTCGTCAGAGGTAAACAAAAATATATATTTCTAAGACTTCTTTAATTCACCAAACGTTTTATGTTTGCAGGAATCACAACAAATGGATCTGTCAACTTTCCTTTAGTTGGATGCTCAACAGACGAAATGGACTTTCTCTTCCTTTATTTCGGCAATGATAGCGGCATCAACGATGAATACTTTTATCAAACCAAATATGCCAAAAACTTTGCAGAAAATATTTTAGGAGCTGGTAAGAACAGTTCAAGAGTGTTGTTTGCTGGTGTCTATGATTCGTTCTCCATCCACACTCGCAAGACTTACGTCAATTCGTCGAGTTTTAATGAATTAAATGAATTCTTGGATCTGCCAGGAACTGAAATGGATGTAAACAGTGGCGTAAACCAAAATGATGATAATATAAATGAGACACTGACATTAAAAATAAGGTTTATTGAACGGCTATTTTCTGAAATGGGTAGAGTCCGGGAGAACGTGACCCATGTTGCTGTTATATATCTGGATGGTCTCTTCTTATCACATGATGAGTGTAAAATCATTCCAAAATTGTGCAGCAGCAAGCTACAGACATCAAAGTATTTGTTGTGGTCTTTGGTGTTAGTTTTGAAAGCAACATATTCTACCTGGATGATACGCTTCTACTGGGACATGGCCAAGCGTCGCGTTCTGAGAATTTACTTACAATGACAGTTTGTGACCAGTGCTTGCAAGGTTGGTTTGGTCCTTTTAAACATAGGACACACTTTCATCCATTTTCCTGTTACTTGTTTATTGATTTTAAAGCTGCAGTAAACTGGCATGATGCTAATGTTGAGTGTTTAAAACATGGTAGCACTTTGGCTGTCATAGAAACAAAAGAAGAGCTGGACTTTTTACGGTCAAAAATCTTCACGTATATTAAAGCTAAAGATCGTGTCAGACTTGACTTCAACGAAACTTCTCGATTATCAGCTCAATTTTTTATTCCATTAAGCAGAGATCCTTTAACGTTTGGGAAACGTTTTCGATGGTCGTATTGGACAAATCTAACTCGTCCATTGATCCTTAACCATTGGTTGCCTGGGAAACCGTCTGGTGAGTTGCGTAATGAGTGCAGTCTCTGGCATTTTGAATGGAACAACAGCATTAATGAAACCATTAACTTCCCAAGTGACTACGACCGCTTCACTGATGGATGGGTAGACGTGAGATGCGACGACAGGTTCACATCAACAAGTTTGTGTGGAGAGGCCCTTTCTATTAAAGTTGAAAACAAGAACTTGATGAGAATAAAACCAGCCACGAATGAAAGTTTCAGCAAAGCTCTAGCTAGAGGGGATTTAATGACATTTAGAGGTAACATTGTGTCTATCTCGGCCAACATTGCCAACGCTAATTTTGTTAAACATTTAAAACAAACACAGACAAAATTGTTTCCCTTCTTTGACTGTGCTGTAGATGATCCCCGGTACATTTCCTACGTTTACGTTTGTGATTCTGTAGACCACTGCAGCAACAAGAGGGATGAACAGTTTTGTGCTCACAGATCGTCTGATACAAGCACAAGGGGAGATAAAGCAAGTAAATGCAGCGGCGTCTACTGCTCTGACGGTTCTTGTGTGCCTTTACAGTGGGTCGGTGACGGTGATGTTGACTGTAATGTTTATGGTTACAACTCTGGGAGTGTAGTTAACGATGAAAGTGAGGCTCTTGTGACTTCCCTTAGGAGAAACGAGAGTTGTGCTTTCTTTTGTAACGATCAATGTGTACTATTCTCGCAGCTGAGTGATGGTCACAAGGACTGCAATGGAAGAGAGGGACCGTTAGACGAAATTATAGGTAAACTAGAAGCAGTGAGCACTTGTAACAACAGACTTGATCAGCGTGTATGGTCTCCCAGATGTGTCTATGTCAAAGACAGTTACGGAGTTGTTCTGGGTTGTAGGGATATGTCCCACCTTCAGAACTGTACGACCTTTAAGTGTCCAGAGGGTTACTTTAAATGTCCTCACAGTTACTGCATCCCCCAACATTATGTCCTTGATGGAAGAGATGATTGTCATACAGGAGAAGAAGAGAAGATTTACTTTATTACTCCGTGTACAGGAAACTTTGCTTGTTGGAATAGCAAAATGTGTCTCCATCCTGACCTAGTTTGTGACGGACATCCTGACTGCCCACATCAAGACGACGAAGTGGATTGTCACGTGACGTGTGTTGAAGGTTTCCGCTGTATATCAGGGACAGTCACTGCAGAAGATTACAAGACACCGCTATTTTCTTTTTCTACTTTCAAAATTGACAGTAGAATTCGCTATTTGAACATGTCTGGAGTTGATCTGTCCGTTTCTCTTTTCATTAATAGTAGTAATTTGAAGCAATTTTCAAATCTTGCCATCATCAATCTCTCTGATTGTAAAATCAAGAAAACAAGCTTTCTCTTCTCGCAATTCTCAAGTAGATGGCAACAACTAGACCTTAGCTACAATAAAATAAAGACACTGCATGATATTAGAAGTTTATATAATCCAATAGAAAATATGCGTTCCTTGAACCTGTCGCACAATAATGAACTTGTTCAAGTGAGCACATTTCGTTTACAATCTCTAGAAACATTGGATCTATCCTACACTGGACTGTTAATTGTCCATAAATCTTTCTTTGATTGGTTTCCTAACTTGAAACATTTAAACTTGAGCTTCACAAAAATAACAAATATTCATGGCAACACATTTCCTGAGAACTTAATTTTTCAGACGTTAGATTTACGTGCATTGACCTTCGTTGACCTTCATGCAGATTTTCTTAACGGCCTCACTATCAGTCAAGATCTGTACACCGACAGTTTTGAGTTGTGCTGTCCACAGGTCAGGGGAACAAACATCCCATACCACACTTGTCACGCTCCTGACACAGAAATTTCCTCATGTCTTGATCTAATAGGGGTCGATGTTCAGCGTGTTCTTCTCTGGGTTGTCGCGGTTCTTGCTGTACTGGGGAACATAACAGTTATTGGTTATCGTGTAATCTGGGACAGGTCAGTTCTCAGAACAGGTTATGGTCTGTTTGTGACAAACTTGGGTATATCTGACTTTATTATGGGAGTCTATCTGTTCATTATTGCTGGAGCGGATTATTACTATCGTGACGTTTATGTTTTGTATGACAAGAGCTGGAGAGAAAGTGTTGTATGTAAACTTGCTGGCTTCTTGGCTACACTCTCTAGTGAAACGTCAACATTTTTTGTTTTCCTTATCACTCTGGACAGGTTTTTGATGATGAAGTTTCCGTTTGGTCAAGTTAAGTTTTCCAAAATGAGTAAAATTATCGTTCTGTCTTTGTCTTGGATCATTGGTTTCCTTCTTGCACTGACTCCCCTTGTGTTCAGGTTTGAAATATATTCTTCTAACGCAATGTGTCTTGGCTTACCTTTGACAACTAAACGACTCAATGGCTGGGAGTTTTCGTTTGTTGTGTTTATCGTTCTTAATTTATGTCTGTTTCTTCTCATTGTTTATGGTCAAAAAGCCATCTTTCGAGCAATGTCTGAGAACAGAAGAACTAGTAAAGCGTCCAGGCGATTGGAAGATATAACAGTGGCTAAACAGCTGTTTCTGGTAGCTCTGTCCAACTTTCTCTGTTGGTTTCCTGTAGGAATTATGGGATTTTTGTCTCTTGGCGGTCATGTGATCAGAAATGATGTTTACGCCTGGACAACGGTTATTGTTCTCCCTGTCAATTCTGCAGCAAATCCTCTCCTGTACACCATTCCCGTCCTTATGTCGAAATGGGAGCGGTTTAAACATGGTGACAGACGAAATATGCTATCTTCTACCTAATCATTTGTAAGGAAATTGCAGAAATATTTGGACAAACAAAGTATATGGCAGTATTTGATCAGCAAGGAGCCGAAATAGCTCAGAGATTAGTCAACTGGTCTACTAAGGACGCCGGGTTCGATCGTGATCAACGACTTCCAGGTTCACCCAGCCTTAACTGGGTACCAGTATTTTATTCTGGGAAAGTAAGTCGACACGGGCGTAATACTGACCACATAGTTCTAAAAATCATGTGCTGAAGGTCTGTAAAACTTATGGTCACTAACACCATATTCCCTATACGCCACTTGACATGACGGAGCACTTTGCTTTTTTATTACTATTTCAGCATCGCTTTCTTATCAACGTATTCTGGGGTATTTTTGTTTTAGTATTTATGAAAATCATTCTGTTATTTTGTTATAGAGCTGTGATGTTATTTTAATTATCTTTCTTCTTATTGTTCATGGACAGCACATCACATTTACATTGATCATACGTTAATCACGACACACTCTTTTTCTCTCATTATATAATCATAATCAAGTTTATTGATATTCTTGGCACAATGATTCGACTAATGGTTGATGCACTTTTTAAAAATTAATTTTAATCAATTCTGGACTTCTATGAGACAAATAGTCGGTGGATATGATCAGTTCTCATGCGCATATCTTGCATTCAATCTCTTTATCACTTACATTTATCAGAATGTGAAACACAGTTCTTGAAAACTCTCAAACTCTTCACAACTAATTCATAAGGCATTACAATCTTTACTACTCTCTATCACCTTACTTACTTAATGACTTCTCAACTGACTTAAAACTACAAGTTGAAGACTCTTAACTTCCTAACTAACTGGCTCAACTTTCTAATCTTAACTTTTCTAACTGTTCTGACTGTTCTAACTGGGTGTTAATTTCCTAACTGTTCTATCCCTGACTATGTCTCTCTCTAACTGACTCAAACCTATTGTCTTGAAGTTTAAATATTCAGCCACAACAATTCGCCTAAAAATCAGCAGCCAATCAAACTGTCGCAAAGTGACAATTTGCAATCTTCTGATCACTTGAGTAGGTCACTCCTCCTCATTCTGTGACCGAAACTTGAACTATTGTCATGGTTTGACGAAAACACCTTGTTTTCGTGAATATCTATGCCCTATTTAATTCATGATTAAATCATAACAATGACCTTTCCTCGTATTTGGATGACAACTTATTTATCAGACGGGCCAAAGTCATGGGGTCAACGCATGCTATATTGTTATTTCCTCAACCTGCTCTTGTGGAAATCTGCGTCTACTCTCATTTCCCCAAAACTTTGTTGAAGTGGAAATGTCCATGGACCTAAACTCTCAGTAATTCTGGACCTTCCTACTTTAGCTTGGTTGGTGTCCTTGTTATGTCCGAGTATAATTCCTCGGTGGATGTCCCTATCTCTACTATAAACTTTTATTCCCTTAACTTGTTATTCTGGCTGGAACTTTCCATACTTTAAATTTATGTCCTAACACTGATGGTCGCTACCATATGTTACTGCTATTGTCTATGAAAGAATGGGTAACGACTAAATTACCCGCTCCCATGCATTCATTAGCTTACTCTATAACAATATCCGTTAATTTTTTAGGCCAATTAAAACACAATAGGCACATTAAAACAACGTCATGAGAGACACAAGCCAGGTTTTACCACATTATTTAAGACGCAGAAGTTTAAAACATTTGCAGGTACCACGGAGTGAATTCATTGTGCTGATATCTACCTGTATTATAAGGAATATCATCGATTTACTAAAGAACATGTCTAAATGTAACGATGATGACCTATAGAGAAAGAAAAGTCACACTTTATTTCTAATGAACGTCTACAGACGTTATTTTATTTTTTTATTTATTGAATATCTAACTGTGCCACAAAATCAATATTTCTGACTTTGACACTACTTAGATCATTAAAAAGATAATGTTGTTTGTCTAGGTCGGTAGATATTTTCTGTATTGTCGAAGTTTGATATTAGAGAAATATAATGTCCTAGTTACAAAGTGCATGCGAATCATTTCAGAGGAAGATGTATATTTACAGCACTCGGAAAAAATGACAAATAATTAGCAACAGAAAAAAGACACCTAAAACAATATGTGGTCCGCAGTAGGAGCGAACGGTATTCCTTGGCATAGCGCTTTGCCACGAGAAGCCTAACCTTAGGGAACACGAAATGATAGCTAACTAAAAAATTAGCTATCATTTGAAATCTATTTCATGTATACAAAGTGCATGACGGGTCAAGTAAATGGATGTTTTTACTAATAGAGAGTGAACTGGGAGTAGTTTATGTTCGATTTGTGGGGGCGGAGGTACAGAAACTAAAAGTAATTTTGTAGCAGTTTAGTACGTAGGTTTTTTTCTGCGAATTTTAGAATAAAGAAATACGAGCTGTGAAGTCAAAAAATAAGTTGTTTTAATTTGATTCGGACTATCAAATAATTACGTTATTTTTCGAAGATTTTACTTTGAACACTTTTATAATTTGAATCTTATTTTTTTGCTTTGTTTTGCGTATTTCAGCTCTATACATGTATAAAAGGAGAAAACAGAAATATCATCAAAATCATAAGTGAGAGGCAATATATACCGGACATGTCACATGAAAAGACGGAATAGAGAATAAAAACAGGCAGAATAAATGAAAAGAAGAGCAGAGGTAAACCAAGACAAAAAAAATATTGAACAGCTTATCCAAATGAGGTAACAAAAGATCACCGACTGAAATTATGACATGTATGAAGGACAGACTGATATGAAGAGATATTATAGCCTGCATCAACCGGAATGGCACCTGATGATGATGAGCTTTATATCTCTAGCGAAAGCCAGTTAGGCTAAGTTTTGTTCGAATATCACTTTTATATAATATTCACAAGCGCACTGGCAAGTGACCCTCGCTATACCAGCAGGTCTCATTTTTAATCAAGAAGTGTGACTTTTTGGGCAAATTGTTTTCCAAATAAATATTGTCCTGGCAACATCCATTTTGACCCTACTCCTTTCAATTTTCAAAACTGTCAATTATTCTTTAAAGTAAGCAGAATGCACCAATTTGTTTCTGGACACAGCTTTTATTTGTTTTTTTTATGAGTGTAGTTGATTTACAAATTATGACTGTATTTTTGTCAATCTCTCTCTCTCTCTCTCTCTCTCTCTCTCTATATATATATATATATATATATATATCTACTCATATATTATTATAAAGTAAAGTACCCCCCGTCACGCCGAGTGGCGTATAGGGAAAAATATGGTGTTAGTGACCCTATATTTTACAGACCTTCAGCACATGATTTTTGGGGTAATTTGGTCGGTATTACGCCCGTGCTGCTTTTACTTTCCCAGAAAAAAATCCGGTACCCATTTAAGGCTGGGTGAACCCGGAGCCGTCGGTTGGGATCGAACCCTACCCCTTGTCCGTAGTAGCCCAGTTCACTAACCACTGAGCTATCGCGGCTCCTACTAATTTTTAGGGAATTAGTAAAACCCAGGTGTCCTCGCCAGGGAACGAACCCCGGCTGTTGCCGTGGTAAGCCAACCGCCTATCGATTGCGCTAACCGGACACCCCATATATTATTATATTTTGTTTAATATATTAAAACCTCAAATTAGATATGTCATGATTAAAATTATATTTTTGTTTTTATGTATTGTTTACTTATAAATCTATATTGAACATTTGTCCATATATATATATATATATATATATATATATATATATATATATATATATATATATATATATATAAGAAAACAAATATCACACAGCTTAAGAGAAAGGCTTGGCAGAAGGTCAACAACAGAAATGATAAGTAACAGTCGAGATCGAAAGTTGTAAAGAGACATCACCTACGCCAGGAGGCCCGGTACTTGATTATATATATATATATATATATATATATATATATATATATATATATATATATATATATATATATATATATATATATATATATATATATATATATATCAGATTACAATCCTGTAATGATTAAAATGAAAATCAAATTAAAGAAAAAGAAACAAAGCAATAGCAACAGATACAACAGCTTTAAATCAGAAAGATGTTAAAGATACTTATACCGTACAAGTAAAGAACACATATCAGAAGCTGCTAGAAGAAGGGATTGAGCAGTACAGAAGAGAAAATCCTGAAGAAAAAGTCACAACCAAATGGCAATGCATAAAAAACAGCATACAAGAATACTGCATCACCTTACCCAATAAGGAAAGTAACAAAAAACAAAAATGGATAACTGACAACATTTTGGAAAAAATGGAAGAGAGAAGACAAGCGAAGAACACTGCCAGATACAAGGACATTGATAATGAAATACGAAAAATGTGCAAAAAGGCAAAAGAAGACTGGATCAATCAAAGATGTCTAGAAGTCTAAACTATGGAAAGTAAACAACATTTAAGAGAAATGCACACAGAAATAAAAAGAATGACTAATAAAGACAAAAAAGCTGCAGGAAACTTTTTGTAGACTGCCGTGTCATTTAAAATTTACCAAAAAACTTAATTGTCTTGTTTGAATTGTGTTTACTAGTTTTCTTGTCATTTTTCGTTGTTTTAAGACTTCATCGTTTGTTTTGTTTTTCTTTCAATCCAGTTCTTCCTAATTTTTCTATTAATCCACATTTCAAAGGGAGCCGCGATTGCTCAGTGGTTAGTGAACTGGACTGCAAAGGACAAGAGGTAGGGTTCGATCTCAACCAACGGATTCCGGGTTCACCCAGACTTAAATGGGTACAATATTTTTTTTTCTGGGAAAGTAAAGCGGCACGGGCGTAATATCGACCACATTACCCCAAAAATCATGTGCAGTAGGTCTGTACAATTTTTGGTTACTAACACCATATTCTCTAAACGCCCTTTGGCGTGACAGGGCTCTTTTTTTTAATTTACATTTCAAAGACTTCAATTTTTTGTTCTGTTTTCTTGCCTAAGGTCCATGTTTCTGCACCATACATGAATGTTGAGAAGATATAACATTTTGCTATTCCTATTTTTAGCCCTTTGTTAACTGTTTTGATGTTAGTATATTTGTCAATGCATTAAAATTATTTCATGCCATTCTTATTTTTATTTTAGTTTTACATTTCCATCCCATCACTGGTTATAGCAGGTCCAAGATAGTTGTAGTTCTGAACTATCTCCAGGTCTATTCTTTCAACTTTGATATCCACGTGCAGATTTTGAGTATTATTTTGTATGATAAAAGTTTAAGTCTTTTTAATATTCATATCTAATCTTTATTCTTTGCTTGCATGTTTATTTCATTAAGTAACTGTTGTAGATCTTTAAGATTTTCCGCTAGTAATACAGTACCTACCCGTGTGTTGTCGGGGATGTAAATTAATGTTGTCATTATGAGGAAAGTAAAGAATAGTGACACTGTGACCATCCATGCATGTTGTAAACGGCGACTAAGAAGTTTGTACAATAGCTTGACAAGCTATCATTGTAAAAAGTATTGTTATGGAGAAACAGAGCAATATATTTTTAGAAGTAGTGATTTCTGCAATATGTGCCATTTTGGCAGGCAAGGTTTGTGTTTTTGAGATCGTGGTTGTACTCTATGTGCCGTCTTTGGCTCTAAAGGACAAAAGATAGATACATAGACAGACAGACAGACAGACCGACAGACAGACAGACAGACATACAAGTAGATAGATAGATAGATAAATAGATAGATAGATAGAGAGATAGATAGATAGATAGATAGATAGATAGATAGATAGATAGATAGATAGATAGCTTAGATAGATAGATAAATAGATAGATAGATAGATAGATAAATAGATAAATAGATAGATAGATAGATAGATAGATAGATAGATAGATAGATAGATAGATAGATAGATAGATAGATAGATAGATAGATAGATAGATAGATAGATAGATAGATAGATAGATAGATAGATAGATAGATAGATAGATAGATAGATAGATAGATAGATAGACAGATAGAAAAAATAGATAGATGGATAGATAGATAGATAGATAGATAGATAGATAGATAGATAGATAGATAGATAGATAGATAGATAGATAGATAGATAGATAGATAGATAGATAGATAGATAGATAGATAGATAGATAGATAGATAGATAGATAGATAGATAGATAGATAGATAGATAGATAGATAGATAGATAGATAGATAGATAGATAGATATATCATATATGATAGATATATAGATAGCTTAGATAGATAGATAGATAGATAGATAGGTAGATATACAGATATATAGAAAGATAGATAGATAGATAGATAGATAGATAGATAGATAGATAGATAGATAGATAGATAGATAGATAGATAGATAGATAGATAGATAGATAGATAGATAGATAGATAGATAGATAGATAGATGGATGGATGGATGGATGGATGGATGGATGGATGGATGGATGGATGGATGGATGGATGGATGGATGGATGATGGATGGATGGATGGATGGATGGATAGATAGATAGATAGATAGATAGATAGATAGATAGATAGATAGATAGATAGATAGATAGATAGATAGATAAATAGATAGATAATAGATAGATAGATAGATAGATAGATAGATAGATAGATAGATAGATAGATAGATAGATAGATAGATAGATAGATAGATAGATAGATAGATAGATAGATAGATAGATAGATAGATAGATAGATAGATAGATAGATAGAAAAATAGATAGATGGATAGATAGATAGATAGATAGATAGATAGATAGATAGATAGATAGATAGATAGATAGATAGATAGATAGATAGATAGATAGATAGATAGATAGATAGATAGATAGATAGATAGATAGATAGATAGATAGATAGATAGATAGATAGATAGATAGATAGATAGATAGATAGATAGATAGATAATAGATAGATAGATAGATAGATAGATAGATAGATAGATAGATAGATAGATAGATAGATAGATAGATAGATAGATAGATAGATAGATAGATAGATAGATAGATAGATAGATAGATAGATAGATAGATAGATAGATAGATAGATAGATAGATAGATAGATAGATAGATAGATAGATAGATAGATAGATAGATAGAAAAATAGATAGATGGATAGATAGATAGATAGATAGATAGATAGATAGATAGATAGATAGATAGATAGATAGATAGATAGATAGATAGATAGATAGATAGATAGATAGATAGATAGATAGATAGATAGATAGATAGATAGATAGATAGATAGATAGATAGATAGATAGATAGATAGATAGATAGATAGATAGATAGATAGATAGATAGATAGATAGATAGATAGATAGATAGATAGATAGATAGATAGATAGATAGATAGATAGATAGATAGATAGATAGATAGATAGATAGATAGATAGATAGATAGATAGATATAATTCAGTATCATCAGCATATCTAAAGTTACTGATTATCTTTCCATTAATGTTTAGGCCTTGCTTCTCTTTGATGCTTTTATAGATTTGCTCAGCGTATAGACGATATACCAGACCGCTTAAGAGAATAGCTTGGCAGAAGGTCATCAACTGAAATTATAAGAAAACAAAACTATTGAGATCGCAAGTTGTGTAGAGATATGATCACCTACGCCAGCAGACATGGTACTTGATGATATCTATTTTAACATTTTAAATTATCTGTTTCAATTAATGGCCATAAATATAATTATTATCCATATAGTTCTATTTGCGCGTTTATGGTACTGTTGTTTTGTGTATATTGTTTGCTCATCGGTGTTGATGATATCACATCGTCGTTATTATCTCTTCAGAATTGTCTTGATGCTGTTAGAAGCTGAACTGCACCTGTAACGATTTAATGCTGATTAAACATTAATGTTGGTTATTGATCGGCACAGGATGATGGTGGTACGTTGATCGATATAATCTTCCAGAGAAAAGATCTCCGTGCGGCTACCTGGACTCCCACGGTGAGGGGGAATAAAGCCACTGTTATCACGCATGTCGTTAAAGACGACTAAGGAGGTTTGGAATCGTCACCCGTTCAGTCAAGAAGGCGTGCATGGAACGACCTTGTCAACAGAATAAACCGATGCATTTTGGGAAATGTCGTTATAAGTGGTGAAGTGGATATGGGGAATTCATGACTGAAATGAAACAGGTTACATAAACAGAATAGAATATAATTGTGGAGGAGCTATCTATTCTATTCTTTTCTATTCTATACTATACTATTCTATTCTATTCTATTCTATTCTATTCTATTCTATTCTATTCTATTCTATACACGGAGTCAGCTTCATTAAAACCAGAGCATCTCCATACTCGCTCATTGCCTGTCCCAGCATTTCTCGAAGCGCACACAGACTGGCCACTTTTGATGGACAAACATTCTCAGTTTGTGCTCATGTTTACTAGGCCGCCAGTTGTTTGATTAATGCAAGACTGAGCGACCATTAGAACAGATCTTCCATGTATCAAATGGTCAGCAAGACTTGTGTGGCCAGTTCGTACTTTCTACATTCCTGTAGCTTGACTGTACTGTATGTGTAGACGTGAAATTGCGCACCGAAAATGTGAGGAGACGGAATTGTTGCGCGCCAAAATAAATGGAGACAGAATTGGCGCAGTGCAGTGCGGAGGGAGAGAAAAGTGACGGAGGAAGAGAATGACGTTGCTTTTGAGGCAGTTAGAAATTTGAGTAACTTGGGAGTGAGTTGACGGGTGGGAGTGAGTTGACGGGTGGGAGTGAGTTGACGGGTGGGAGTGAGTTGACGGGTGGGAGTGAGTTGACTGGTGGGAGTGAGTTGACGGGTGGGAGTGAGTTGACGGGTGGGAGTGAGTTGACGGGTGGGAGTGAGTTGACGGATGGGAGTGAGTTGACGGGTGGGAGTGAGTTGACGGGTGGAGACTGCTGGGCCAGAGAAGAGCAGTGGAAGGAGCAGTTGATCAGTGATGCAGCTAGTACGGATGCCCAGGGGCCTGATAGTTTGTTATCGTCTGGATGAATTCCAACGTGGACGACTCTTGCTGCCAGTAGTGCTGATGGATGGCAGGGACTGTTCGAAGAGATTATAGTCCGTTTCATAACTCGTGCCCAACTTTTAAAATCGATATCTTTTTAACCGCTTTTTGTAAGTTGTTCAAAATTGGCATGTAAAGTTATAATGATTAGAACCCAACAGGGAATTAATTTCATTAAAAAAAAACATTTGGTTATTATTGTTGCTTATTTGATTTATATAAATTTATAACGACCCATTGATGTAGTCAAAACTTAATGTTTACAGTATTTTAAGTTAAAAATAGCGATACAAATCCATACACGGTCAAATTGACATGTTTGCACGCTTTCAACATGTGTTTTCTGACACAATTAGACACTTGTACAGAACACGAGAAATTGTGTGTTCCATTTCCGTTCATTCAGCGGCAGAGACACGTGGA
The DNA here is from genome assembly GCA_032433765.1 of Megaustenia siamemsis. NCBI lineage: Eukaryota > Metazoa > Mollusca > Gastropoda > Stylommatophora > Ariophantidae > Megaustenia > Megaustenia siamemsis. Next base: position 37,160,278 of record JAVIAB010000159.1, on the reverse strand, counting down.
ACGATAACATTTATCATGAGTCTTAACATGAAATTCTGTAGTTTACAAAACATCGCAATAAAAATGTATGACTATTTTTGCAAAGAGGCTAAACGAAGAAGATTATTTCGTTCTTTAGAAAACCCTGAGAATAGGACAAGACATATTTTGGATTTATCTAAACGGACATTTAATCCTGGATTCAAGCACGTGACCGTCAATGTTCCAAATATACAAAATCACAAGGAAGAGCAAAAATGTTGGATAATTTCGACAGTGAACTTATTAGAAGTGAAATTCACAAAATGTTGAGTATGAATGAAACAATAAGAAAATTAAAAGTATCGCTGAAAAATAACAACAGTATTGAAATATCAAAGTCTACATTATTGAGGAATGTGAGAGCTGCAGGCTTTACATTCAGAAAGTATTCCAATGGACGAAACATCATCTGTGAGAAGCCACATATAGTAGTCATGAGAAGCAAGTACTTACGTGAAGTAAAAGAGGTGCGCAAGCAAGGTTATGGTATTGTGTACTTGGATGAAACATGGATCAATGCTCACCACACTAACCAAAGGGAATGGCAGTCATCAGATGCAAAGATTAAGAGATTAATACCTAGCAGCAAAGGACAGCGCTTGATAATTGCGCATGCAGGTAGTCGACAACATGGACTAATACAGAATGCAGAGCTCATTTTTCTTTCAAAATCCATAGACAATCGGGATTATCACTCTGAGATGAATGGTCACATATTTCGACATTGGATTTAAAATTCTGCTCTCCCATCACTAGATCGACCATCTTGCCTAATAATGGACAATGCAGCGTACCACAACATGGTTGCACTTGAAGATAAAGTCCCGACGTCATCCAGTACAAAAGATGCTATTAAGATATGGCTCACAAAGGAGCACATACAATTTAATAACATGTACTTAAAACCTGAATTACTATCTTTAGTAAAGCAAAAACAAAGGACACATATTTTTCAAATAGATAAGATTATTCAAGAGCACGGTCATATAAGTTTGAGGCTGCCACCTTACCATGCTCATTTAAATCCAATAGAACTAATCTGGGCAAAATTAAAAGGACAAGTGGCAGATGAAAATACAACATTCAAAATATGCGATGTAAAGACTCTTGCTAATCTCACTTTATTAAATATAGACAAAGATTATTGGGCTAAATGTGAATACCACGTCTTAAAACAGGAAGAGGAATATTGGAAAAAAATGATGGTATGTGGAATGTTCAACCCCAAACAGTTATTAATCTTTTAGACTCGTCTGATTCAGAATGAAAGTATATAGCTCCCACAATGTTGGCCCCTATATTAATTAGTTCAACAAACGGTCCTTTTCAGGACCACACAACTATGAAAATTGGACATACAGGTATACCTTGATATAACCGTCCGTCCTCGAACTGAGAAGACAATAATTCTCCTGGTGTTTTGTCTTATCCAGTTATTTCCCCATTACGGCCACGCCTTTACCTAGTGAAAATTAATCATAGACCAGCAACTACGGTAATTTCTATTCTCTAGGTGATCACAATTTACAATTTTGACAAACATCAAAGAAATTCGACGCTTTTAGAAAACTGCAGCTGCAAGATATTTGTTAAATATACATATAAAGGGTCTTTTGTATTTTAATAACATTTGGAAAATTTCAACAGTTTTTAACAAATGATTACTGAGTAGTAGCGCTTTGAATTTTTGCACATGATTTGAAACGAGCTATAGTGAGTTGATTACGTAGAGAAACCAGCTTAGAGACGATTTCTGAAATGAAATCTTGTTCATTGAATTATAGAAAGTTCTTCTTGTTAATTGATAGGTAGTTGTTCGTCATTGAACTGATAAACGAGTGTTTCGCTCATTTATATATGATACATCATTTATTGGATTCGACACTGAAGTAAGGGACGGGTTGTCGTTGGATGGTGGTCGCTACATTAAATTGATCATTAAATATTTGTTCCATCAAATATAAAGATTCGCTTCATTAAAGCATTGGATCATAGGAGAAGCGCGTTTTCTGTTGATATAAAAGACACACACACTACGTTTTTGGTGTGATGTTAATTAAATTCTTCAAAAAAAAAAATCTTCATATTTACTTTTATAATTCTTAAATACTTTCTTCAAACACTACCACATTTTAAATACTTCTAAAGTTTGTCTTTGATAAATTAACTAGATATATAAATTAACACATACATAAGTATTCAGAATTTATATAATTTTGTTATTAGTGAATTTACATTGTTAATGTATTGTGTAATTGCACTAATAAATAATTAAGCACATACAATTTATTACCTTATTGACGTGAATTAAACATTGTATACACAATATTCTACTTGATGTATTTAAATATTTCTGTCTGTTAACGAATTAATTACTTGTATTTAGAAAAAAATAATTATATTTCATTACCATCTACATTTATATTTTATTATTTTATATTGTCCGTGTAAATGATCAAAAAGGACGACACAAAAGGAGAACTTCTGAAAAGCACCAGAAAGAGACAATGTAAATTTTTTGAGCACATGAGAATAGGAAAGCTGGAATACTTAGGATAATAACAAAATACGGGGACAGAGAAATCGCGGACGACAAAGAAAGAAGATGGAAAGCAAAAATAAAAAAGTATTAGACAGCTAAACGTGTAAAGAGAGGAAATAAACTACGGCTTTTCAGCAAAAAGCCTTCATCATCATCATTATCATCATATGCCACATCGGTTGGCGTAGGTGATCATGTCCTTCCACAATCCTCTATCTACTGTGCATTGTATCAGTTCTGTTGGTGACTGTTTTCCATGTCACGACACCAAGCTATCCAGTATTTTCTCTCTTTATCGTTTACAATTTCTCTTTCCGTTTATTTTGCCAGTTGTAACCAAGTATTCCAACTAATCTCTTTTCATAATGTGCCCGAAAAAATGATTTCTTCGATTTCACAAATGTTTCTTTGTGATGTTTATTAGATCCCTTTTTGTGTTGGCCTCTTTGAGAATTTCCTCATTGGTCTTTTTAGCTTTCCAGGGAACTTTCAACATTCTTCTGAGAAATTCCATCTCTGTGGCCTCAAATCATCTTTTCATTTCTTTGTCTACTGTCCATTATTCGCTTTTATATTTTAGAATTGATTCTATATAGCACTGATGAACTCGCTTTCTCACTTCAATTGACATAGATTTGTTGCATAAGATAGTTTTCATTTTCTGAAAAGCTATTCTGGCCTGAACTCCTCTGCTTTTTATTTCTGTCGTATATCTTCCATATGATGCTATTATTGTGCCCAAGTATTTGACTCGTTGCACTTGTTTCAGATTTGTCCTGTTTATTTTTATGCTGATGATGGTGATGATTGTTGCTTTGATATGACCATTACTTCAGTTTTCTTACTATTCTGACTGAGGCCTTCTTTGTTGCTTTCTAAAAAAAACCTTCACGATATACAAAACAACAAACCTTAAAACAACAGACACGAAAAACAAATACAGAACTCACAAAGATACCGGATAGCTTGGTGTCGTGACACAGCAAACGGTCAACAATAGAAACGACATGATGCACTAAGGACAGAGAACTATAGGAGGATATGAATGTCTACCCATCTAGTGTAAGTCATGATGATGAGGTTTTTATTTTTACAATTGCATATATATATATATATATATATATATATATATTGTTATGGACACAGCCATATATTATATAAGCAGTGAACTCTGCAATATGTGCCATTTTGGCACGCAAGGTTTCTATTTTTGAGATTGTGGTTCTGCCCTATGCGCCGTCTTCGGTTCGGAAGGACAATATATATATATATATATATATATATATATATATATATATATATATATATATATATATATATATATATAACACCATGGAATCTACGGCCAACCGACGAATATTCATTATATAAATAGTCTATCCGAGGATTTTTTTTTCCTTTTATGAGAGTCTATCTGACATTTTTTTTCTTATCTATATGCGAGTCCCAGAGACCTCTCGTGACCTCTTGTGGTGGACGGGGTTGACCTCTCACGTGGGGAAAATGGGGTGAGGTTTCGTGGTGGGTGGGGGTGACCTTTCGTAGTGGGGGAAAGTAGGGGTGCCATAACTTGGTACATTCTTTGGACTCTCAAAACAGTCTTATTTAAGATAATGTTTAATATATACCTAAAATTTCTTTGCATCTAATGCTAACAACTTACTCAGTACTTGGACTTTACACAGGTCTACGTATTACACGAAGGCGGGTTAATGAATTTAGCACTTGCATGCTAAGCGCGAAACCAACACCTACAGAAACACAAGTGGGTCGCGTCAATGACGTTAACATCTGAGCGGCAGACGGACAATAAAGGATAACTTGAGTGCTCGTTGCCGGTGAGACTGGTCGCTGAGAGCGCGTTAATAACTTTAACATCTGAACGATGGAATGCCGTTTACCAGGGGAATTTTATGGTGTCGATGTTTTAAAGTGAGATGTTTTGGGGAAATTAATATGTTTGTAATGGAGAGTATTTGTCCGGACAAAGAGGTTAGAACTGTATATAAGTAGACTCATGCAGCAAGCCAAATATACTCACGACAGTCTCTGAAGCAGTCTCAACAAGTGTCTTGTGGCCAAGTGAATTACTTTACAAACCGTAAGTAGAACCTTTTTATTACATAGATTCTGTACTATTGCTTATTTTTATACATCAAAATTGGAATAGAGTTAAATAAGTTTAAAAATTAAACAAATTAAAACAAGTAAAAAAAAAACAAATAAATATTATCTTTTATATATATATATATTTTATTATTTTCACAATGAAACATAAATGTATTTTAATACAACATTAACGTAGACAACATCTGTTACACATTCACATATTTATAAATTGAACAATGATGATTTAAATAGTACAAATATGAATTCCTAGCAACTGAAAAAGTACACATTTAACAACATAGTCATGTGTATAGACTAAATAAAAAAAATTTCACTGTCCGGCTGGAAGAACAGCTGCCCTTTATACCCTATAACAAGGGCGCGTGGCCAGTCTATTTATAGTAACTAATGCAATACGTCATTGGACGTGTTGAGACATGTTCAGAGAGCCGACATCTTCGATGAGTCATGGGAAGTTTGTTCCGCGAAGCCGATGCATCCATGGCGTCATCAACCGATAAATGATACGGTCGTTAATATGTTGTCTCGTTGAAAATGGCATGAGAATTCTGTTAATGCTCGCACCACGACACTTTAAAATTATATAATAAACACAATATAGACCACAGAAATCCAGATATTTTTGTGGTAACGATAAATGAATGGATGTTTATTGAGTGAATTCATTTTGTATTCATCATGGACGTGGGACACTGGTTGCTCTTAGAGGCTGTTTCCCGCCTAGACGTATGGTCTTCCCCTCTGAGTCTTCTGAGCTCCCCCTTTAGAATATGTACTAAAGGTTCGCCTGTCTTGTGTTTTTACACTCAGGTGATCGTTCCTCCTCGTTTTTTCGTTGTAGAAGAGGTCGATGGCGAAGTGGGGGATGTTGTTTCAGTTGCTAATGGTGAAGTGGGTGATGCTGCTGATGGTAAAATGGGTGTTGTAGAAGGAACCATAAGGAATAAAGAAATGACTGACAGGTGGCTTAACCAATCAGATGAACGGGTGAATACTGACCTCATTTTCTACCTGAAGTACCGTCGACTCTGTCTCATCGATGGGGTGGAGAATTAGGGGTGGTGGTAAAATTTCATCATCCTCCGCATCATATGTAGTGGCTGTGGGGTCAGCGGTGAGGTCAAGTAATGCTGGTGGTGAATTACTTGAACTGATAGGGGAGGGTGGTGCAGAGTCAACTTCTTCCCAATTGACGTATTCCTTTATTTGTTGGGTTATGTTTTCTGCACACAAGAAAACTACATCCTTTTTCGTGAACTCATTATATAAAATATCATTTATTTGCTAAGGCGCTCCTCAATCTCGATAAACTCAAACTCAAAATCGGTAGTTTCTTTGGCGGAATCGGGAGGGCTATTTTACCCTGGCTAAAAACGGGAGGTAAAGCCTTACTCAGAGAAGGCGTGGACCGGTCTGCAGGTCGCACAGGACTCATTAGCTGGGAGAAATATCGGCGACGCTTTCAAATCAACGTGCTAAGGAGGCCGGCCTGCGGTTATTAGACGGGGCCGTAGACCACCACACTGGTAACAACCAATCAGGAAGTGGTTTACGACCCCGAATCAGAAATGGATCGCGAAGGCGGCACCACCTGGAGAACCCGTTACGAAGCGAATAAAGTCATCAGCTAGACAGTCCCCCCTTCATTCTGCAAGTAAGAGGAGGACGAAGCTGTCGGTGCCAAAGGATATATTCTCATTCACCTTATACATATGTCTCTCATTGACCCCAAGTCATTTGAATGTCTTCACTCTGGTTTGGATTTATTTATCGTTCAACCGACTCAGACTGCTGTAGACTCGGGCCTATTTACTGAAATTCGACCTCTTGCCTCCTTAGCGCATGTGGCTCCCATCGAGTTTTCCATTTGTGCAAACACTGAAGAGTATCTAGAACTTTTCAACACGTTTTTGCATCTGCGAGCCACGATCACCTTCCTCAACGGTGAGAGTTTACCGTTGGATGCCCAGGTAGGACCAGTCAACAATAATCTTCACAGTCTATTTTCTCAAGTCGACGTATCTCTGAATGACACATTAATTACACCGTTTGCAAATACTTATCCATTTAGAGCAGTGTTCGAGACTATACTAAACTATGGGGAGGTTGCGAAAACAGGGCACTTAACGACCGCTATGTTCTACAAAGACACAGCAGGCCACCATGATGATATGCAGGATAACGAGGGATTTAAAATACGGCGTGCTTTGACTTCGGGTAGTAAAGAGGTTGAAATGATGGGTCGTTTGCACTCTGATCTCTTTGTGCAGGACCGTTACATGTTAAACAGAGTGGATGTAAAGATTAAACTCACACCCTCTAAGGACGTGTTCAACGTCAAGGCTCAGGATAAGTCCATGGATTATAAGAGTGTAATCATTTATGCTGCCCACGTGGCCAGGAAAGCTAAGCTAAAGCCAGCAATTTCTCTGGCTCACGAAAAGTCTCTTTTAAGTGGGAATGCTCGGTACCCAATCAAGCGGGTTACCATCAAAACATTTGCAATTGCTAGCAGCAAGTTTTCCCACAATCAAGACAATTTATTCTTGTCTCAAACGCCAACACGTATAGTAATAAGTCTGATTACCGCCAGTGCCTTTAAATGAGTTTATAACACTAACCCTTTCAATTTTCAACACTTTGGTTTGACTTATATGAACCTGACGGTTGACGGGAGATATGTTTCCGGAAAGCCCATAACTATGGACTTTTAACGAAAACACTATGCGCGAGCCTTTTTTGGTACAAATTTGGCCATGGGTTTGATTGGTAGAAATGGTATTGATTATCAACAGTTTAAGGACGGCTTTTGTCTATTTGGTTTTGACCTCTCCCCCAGTCTGCTAGACGGATGCCAGTTTGAGCTAGCCACAAGTGGACCCTTGTCGAGAGAGTTCAAGTTCGCCGCTCCCACGACAACTCCCCTACAAGTTATTGTCTACGCCGAGTTTGATTCAGTACTGGAAGTGTCCAAGACACGACAGGTTCTAACAGACTAGGCTGTTTGAGAAAATGAACACGGGGTATATTTACAGTCTCTTGATGTCCGATGTTTTCATTCGACGTTGTTCCCTATTTAGTGTCCTCCCAGGAAACCACTTTCCGCTCATCATCGATGCAACTAAGACTGCAGCCTTTGTCATAAACACCGACCCTGCACACAAATTAGGTGTGCACTGGGTGGCCCTCTTTTACAACGGCCTCGGACCAATAGAGTTTTTCGATTCCTACGGTTTACCTCCCAGGCACATTGATATTTTAAACTTTATCGAGAGGAATTCACATGTTCCATTCGTCTACAACTCACGAGTGTTACAAGACTTGTTTAACAACACGTGCTGTCTATATTGTGTTTATTATATAATTCTAAAGTGTCGTGGTGCGAGCATTAACATAATTCTCATGCCATTTTCAACGAGACAACATATTAACGACCGTATCATTTATTGGTTGATGACGCCATGGATGCATCGGCTACGCAGAACAAACTTCCCATAACTCATCGAAGATGGCGGCTCTCTGAACATGTCTCAACACGTCCAATGACGTATTGCATTAGTCACTATAAATAGAACGTATTGCACTAGTTACTATAAATAGACTGGCCACACCCCCATTTTACAGGGTATAAAGGGCAGCTGTTCTCCAGCGGGACAGTGATATTTTTATTATTATTTAGTCAATACACATGACTATGATGTTATTTGTGTACTTTTTCATTATTTTGAATTCATATTTGTGCTATTTAAATCATCATTGTTCAATTATACATATTTGAATGTGTAACATGTGTTGTCTACGTTAATGTTGTATTAAAATAAATTTATGTTTCATTGTGAAAATAAAAAATATATATATAAAAAAGATCATAATTGTTTGTTTTATTTCACTTGTTTTAATTTGTTTAATTTGCAAACTTATTTTACTCTATTCCTATTTTAATGAATTAAAATAAGCATCAGTATACAATCTATGTAATAAATAAGGTTCTACTTACAGTTTGTAAAGAAGTTCACTTATACACAAGATATTTGTTGAAACTGCTTCAAAGTCTGTTGTGAGAATATTTAGCTTGCTGCATGAGTCTACTTATATACAGTTCTAACCTCTCTGTCCGATCAAATACTTTCCATTACAAACTTTAAATTGTATTTATATATATATCCAACTTTTGGTATCTTGACCGTAGCAAGTAATCATGATAAGTCAGTAGTTTGGTGAAATATTTTCGTGTCTTGTGCTGGATGCTGCTTTGCTGAACAGCTTCTCCCGTGCACCGGCAATATGTATGCCAATAATGGATAGACAGATCAGGCCAAAAAATAAACAAGATGTATTCCTGGTGCCAGGTCTCGTCTCCCTGCAACAGCGCCTTTTTAACTTCTGAATTTGATATCAACACTGCCTTTATATTTCTATGTATGTTTATGTATATATAATTATTAATAAAGTAAATAAATTTGACTAAGAAACACTTTTTTTAAAAAATCGAGGCTATTTATGAGCTGTGTCTTTTCATATAACAAATGCTGTTTGTCCCGGTCTCAGAACGATTTGATATAATCTAAAACTTCATGCGGCGAATGTGATTTCCACGTGAGAAGTGCATGATAGGACTTATTAAGATCGTTGAATGTGGCTCGGCATATTTTCAATTTACATTAGACGAACAGTAAAGGACGATGCCACTTTTTCTAAAATACAAAATATAATGTTAGCCCTAATCTTTAAATTCAAGCCCCACAAGCACTTATCCCTTACCTTAAAAACTAAACCCAACCCTCTTATCATCCATAAACACTTTAAATCCAACAATCACATCACCCACAAACACTTTAAACCTAACCATTACATCATCCATAAACACTCTAAACACAACCGTTACATTATCCACAAACACTTCAAACTCAACCCACACACAATCCACAAACAAACACTTTAAACCCAACACTCACATCATCTACAAACACTTTAAACTTAACCCTTACATCATCCACAATCACTTTAAACCTAACCATTACATCACCCACAAACACGTTAAACCCAACACTCACATCATCCATAAACACTTTAAACCTAACCATCACATCATCCACAAACACTTTAAACCTAACCCTTACGTCATTCATAAACTATTTAAACCTAACCGATACACCATCCACACACACTTTAAACCTAACCCATACACCATCCATAAACACTTTAAACCTAACTCATACACTATCCATATACACTTTAAACCTAACCCATAAACCATCCATAAACACTTTAAACCTAACCCTTACGTCATTCATAAACACTTTAAACCTAACCCATATACCATCCATAAACACTTTAAACCTAACCCATAAACCATCCATAAACACTTTAAACCTAACCCTTACGCCATTCATAAACACTTAAAACCTAACCCTTACACCATCCATAAACACTTAAACCTAACCCATACAACATCCATAAACACTTTAAACCTAACCCATACACCACCCATAAACATTTTAAACATAACCCATACTCCATACATAAACACTTTAAACCTAACAAACATTTTAAATCTAACCCATACACCATGCATAATCACTTTAAACCTAACCCATATAGCCTCCATAATCACTATAAACCTAACCCATAAACCCTTCATAAACACTTTAAGCCTAACCCTTTGGCCATTCATAAACATTTTAAACCTAACCCATACACCATCCATAAACACTTTAAACCTAACCCATAAACCACCCATAAACACTTTAAACCTAATCCTTACGCCATTCATAAACACTTACATCCTAACCCTTACACCATCCATAAACACTTAAACCTAACCCATAAACCATCCATAAACAATTTAAACCTAACCTTTACGCCATTCATAAACACTTTAAACCTAACCCATACACCATCCATAAACACTTTAAACCTAACCCATAAACCATCCATAAACACTTTAAACCTAACCCTTACGCCATTCATAAACACTTTAAACCTAACCCATACACCATCCACAAACACTCCAAACGCAACCCTTAAGCCCCCTAATGCTAGGTATGTCAAACCAAAGCCTATGTTGTAACTCCACTCTTTAGCCTAAGAGTGAACCTCACCATAAACAATTAATCTCAGTCATGAACAAAAACGTTCCGTGATATGTTAACTCAACATTCCAAGCAATCAACTCAACCTTTCATTCTGAAGCTCAAGCCTCAACCCTTTCCCAAAATCTAAACTCAAACCCTAAACATGTAACCAAAACATGCAAACTACAAACCAGGCCTCGCATCCGCACATGACATGCCGTTTATTTGACAACAATAGTGCGCTTAGCACAGGCTTTGGATAATTCATTCATTCATTGAGTGCCGTCTCCGCATTGAAGGTTGGCTACCATAGAGCGGCATTCCACCACAATCACCATAATCGTAATCATCAATGATTGTATCCCGCGTCATAACTGGTCTGACCATGACTCTCCAATCTCTTATATCTCTTATTAGTCTGTTCACATTTTGAATCTTCTGCACAATACAATCACGTTGCAAGGAAATAAGGGAATACTGAAAAAGGTAGCTCGATGGAATAAAAAAGTCGCTAATTAAATGCAACACATGAACTCGTGACGCAATTAACGATTCCCAGAAAGCTGCGCGTGCTGATTTTCTTCAAATGTAGCAACATAAGCAGCGTCACTAAAGAAGATAAAATATAAAACTATAATGAAAATATTAACGGAATTCAAAGAAGTTTACTTTATATTTTAATGTGTTAGAATTTTCAATGTTGGTATCATTACGGCTCATTACCATGTTGAGAATGGTAAAAGCTTAAAGGTTGCGGGACGGTACCTCATTATTAAGAAGAGATAGATATTCTTATGAGCTGATATTTTATTTGAAGTTTTAGTAACAAATGACATGTTCACTGGAGTCACTGACTGAAGCAAATCAGAACCAGTGAAGCTGTCAGTCGTTTGTCTTTAGTTCGGACTAGCGCCACCGCAATCGGGGCATTCCCATATCCGCTATGCAGAAAGTTCCAGGAACAATAGAAGTGTTTATTTATTGATTGTTCCTGTTCTGCTTTAATTTACCATTTTACCCTTATTAATGCAGCGTTCCACCGTTCCTTTGACATGTGGATTATCCCCATCTTTCTTTGTCGCCATCCTGTAAGAGGTGTTCGTCTAAAGCCCTCACAATATTCTATGTGTCCATTTATAAGGTTTCCTGCGCAATGGCAGATGCCGCAAACCTGTCGACCATCTCCTTGCCGGGATTTCCCGCGGGTCCAGAGCAATTTCTCCAAGTTAGGCTGCTAACGTGAGACACGTCGAGTAGGTGTCTTCACTCCCCCTAGAGTGTTATAGTTATAGTTATTTGAAGGCTCCGGTATCATTGCAAACAAAATATAATACATAAATATGCCACATTATTTTGATATAATTGAATATAAACACATGATGGAAGTACAACAATATTCTCAAATATTTTGGGGGAATGGTTGTTCTCGGGACAGAGGTTGTGGGTTCAAATCCCGGCTGCACCGGTTTGGATTTTCAATTCTGATTTCTCTCTGCGGCAACCACCCGTGGTCTCAGCAGAGAGGTCCGACTTGAAACGTCGATTACTCATCGACGAAGAAATATATGTATCTCCGAAGTCGAAGTTGTCTGCCCGTGTGACGAAGGACCCCTGTGCACACGGCTGCCAGGGAAAAATGGATTAACACGCAAAATATTCAGTTACTAGTCTCTAGGGACTTCGTCAGAGGTAAACAAAAATATATATTTCTAAGACTTCTTTAATTCACCAAACGTTTTATGTTTGCAGGAATCACAACAAATGGATCTGTCAACTTTCCTTTAGTTGGATGCTCAACAGACGAAATGGACTTTCTCTTCCTTTATTTCGGCAATGATAGCGGCATCAACGATGAATACTTTTATCAAACCAAATATGCCAAAAACTTTGCAGAAAATATTTTAGGAGCTGGTAAGAACAGTTCAAGAGTGTTGTTTGCTGGTGTCTATGATTCGTTCTCCATCCACACTCGCAAGACTTACGTCAATTCGTCGAGTTTTAATGAATTAAATGAATTCTTGGATCTGCCAGGAACTGAAATGGATGTAAACAGTGGCGTAAACCAAAATGATGATAATATAAATGAGACACTGACATTAAAAATAAGGTTTATTGAACGGCTATTTTCTGAAATGGGTAGAGTCCGGGAGAACGTGACCCATGTTGCTGTTATATATCTGGATGGTCTCTTCTTATCACATGATGAGTGTAAAATCATTCCAAAATTGTGCAGCAGCAAGCTACAGACATCAAAGTATTTGTTGTGGTCTTTGGTGTTAGTTTTGAAAGCAACATATTCTACCTGGATGATACGCTTCTACTGGGACATGGCCAAGCGTCGCGTTCTGAGAATTTACTTACAATGACAGTTTGTGACCAGTGCTTGCAAGGTTGGTTTGGTCCTTTTAAACATAGGACACACTTTCATCCATTTTCCTGTTACTTGTTTATTGATTTTAAAGCTGCAGTAAACTGGCATGATGCTAATGTTGAGTGTTTAAAACATGGTAGCACTTTGGCTGTCATAGAAACAAAAGAAGAGCTGGACTTTTTACGGTCAAAAATCTTCACGTATATTAAAGCTAAAGATCGTGTCAGACTTGACTTCAACGAAACTTCTCGATTATCAGCTCAATTTTTTATTCCATTAAGCAGAGATCCTTTAACGTTTGGGAAACGTTTTCGATGGTCGTATTGGACAAATCTAACTCGTCCATTGATCCTTAACCATTGGTTGCCTGGGAAACCGTCTGGTGAGTTGCGTAATGAGTGCAGTCTCTGGCATTTTGAATGGAACAACAGCATTAATGAAACCATTAACTTCCCAAGTGACTACGACCGCTTCACTGATGGATGGGTAGACGTGAGATGCGACGACAGGTTCACATCAACAAGTTTGTGTGGAGAGGCCCTTTCTATTAAAGTTGAAAACAAGAACTTGATGAGAATAAAACCAGCCACGAATGAAAGTTTCAGCAAAGCTCTAGCTAGAGGGGATTTAATGACATTTAGAGGTAACATTGTGTCTATCTCGGCCAACATTGCCAACGCTAATTTTGTTAAACATTTAAAACAAACACAGACAAAATTGTTTCCCTTCTTTGACTGTGCTGTAGATGATCCCCGGTACATTTCCTACGTTTACGTTTGTGATTCTGTAGACCACTGCAGCAACAAGAGGGATGAACAGTTTTGTGCTCACAGATCGTCTGATACAAGCACAAGGGGAGATAAAGCAAGTAAATGCAGCGGCGTCTACTGCTCTGACGGTTCTTGTGTGCCTTTACAGTGGGTCGGTGACGGTGATGTTGACTGTAATGTTTATGGTTACAACTCTGGGAGTGTAGTTAACGATGAAAGTGAGGCTCTTGTGACTTCCCTTAGGAGAAACGAGAGTTGTGCTTTCTTTTGTAACGATCAATGTGTACTATTCTCGCAGCTGAGTGATGGTCACAAGGACTGCAATGGAAGAGAGGGACCGTTAGACGAAATTATAGGTAAACTAGAAGCAGTGAGCACTTGTAACAACAGACTTGATCAGCGTGTATGGTCTCCCAGATGTGTCTATGTCAAAGACAGTTACGGAGTTGTTCTGGGTTGTAGGGATATGTCCCACCTTCAGAACTGTACGACCTTTAAGTGTCCAGAGGGTTACTTTAAATGTCCTCACAGTTACTGCATCCCCCAACATTATGTCCTTGATGGAAGAGATGATTGTCATACAGGAGAAGAAGAGAAGATTTACTTTATTACTCCGTGTACAGGAAACTTTGCTTGTTGGAATAGCAAAATGTGTCTCCATCCTGACCTAGTTTGTGACGGACATCCTGACTGCCCACATCAAGACGACGAAGTGGATTGTCACGTGACGTGTGTTGAAGGTTTCCGCTGTATATCAGGGACAGTCACTGCAGAAGATTACAAGACACCGCTATTTTCTTTTTCTACTTTCAAAATTGACAGTAGAATTCGCTATTTGAACATGTCTGGAGTTGATCTGTCCGTTTCTCTTTTCATTAATAGTAGTAATTTGAAGCAATTTTCAAATCTTGCCATCATCAATCTCTCTGATTGTAAAATCAAGAAAACAAGCTTTCTCTTCTCGCAATTCTCAAGTAGATGGCAACAACTAGACCTTAGCTACAATAAAATAAAGACACTGCATGATATTAGAAGTTTATATAATCCAATAGAAAATATGCGTTCCTTGAACCTGTCGCACAATAATGAACTTGTTCAAGTGAGCACATTTCGTTTACAATCTCTAGAAACATTGGATCTATCCTACACTGGACTGTTAATTGTCCATAAATCTTTCTTTGATTGGTTTCCTAACTTGAAACATTTAAACTTGAGCTTCACAAAAATAACAAATATTCATGGCAACACATTTCATGAGAACTTAATTTTTCAGACGTTAGATTTACGTGCATTGACCTTCGTTGACCTTCAGGCAGATTTTCTTAACGGCCTCACTATCAGTCAAGATCTGTACACCGACAGTTTTGAGTTGTGCTGTCCACAGGTCAGGGGAACAAACATCCCATACCACACTTGTCACGCTCCTGACACAGAAATTTCCTCATGTCTTGATCTAATAGGGGTCGATGTTCAGCGTGTTCTTCTCTGGGTTGTCGCGGTTCTTGCTGTACTGGGGAACATAACAGTTATTGGTTATCGTGTAATCTGGGACAGGTCAGTTCTCAGAACAGGTTATGGTCTGTTTGTGACAAACCTGGGTATATCTGACTTTATTATGGGAGTCTATCTGTTCATTATTGCTGGAGCGGATTATTACTATCGTGACGTTTATGTTTTGTATGACAAGAGCTGGAGAGAAAGTGTTGTATGTAAACTTGCTGGCTTCTTGGCTACACTCTCTAGTGAAACGTCAACATTTTTTGTTTTCCTTATCACTCTGGACAGGTTTTTGATGATGAAGTTTCTGTTTGGTCAAGTTAAGTTTTCCAAAATGAGTAAAATTATCGTTCTGTCTTTGTCTTGGATCATTGGTTTCCTTCTTGCACTGACTCCCCTTGTGTTCAGGTTTGAAATATATTCTTCTAACGCAATGTGTCTTGGCTTACCTTTGACAACTAAACGACTCAATGGCTGGGAGTTTTCGTTTGTTGTGTTTATCGTTCTTAATTTATGTCTGTTTCTTCTCATTGTTTATGGTCAAAAAGCCATCTTTCGAGCAATGTCTGAGAACAGAAGAACTAGTAAAGCGTCCAGGCGATTGGAAGATATAACAGTGGCTAAACAGCTGTTTCTGGTAGCTCTGTCCAACTTTCTCTGTTGGTTTCCTGTAGGAATTATGGGATTTTTGTCTCTTGGCGGTCATGTGATCAGAAATGATGTTTACGCCTGGACAACGTTTATCGTTCTCCCTGTCAATTCTGCAGCAAATCCTCTCCTGTACACCATTCCCGTCCTTATGTCGAAATGGGAGCGGTTTAAACATGGTGACAGACGAAATATGCTATCTTCTACCTAATCATTTGTAAGGAAATTGCAGAAATATTTGGACAAACAAAGTATATGGCAGTATTTGATCAGCAAGGAGCCGAAATAGCTCAGAGATTAGTCAACTGGTCTACTAAGGACGCCGGGTTCGATCGTGATCAACGACTTCCAGGTTCACCCAGCCTTAACTGGGTACCAGTATTTTATTCTGGGAAAGTAAGTCGACACGGGCGTAATACTGACCACATAGTTCTAAAAATCATGTGCTGAAGGTCTGTAAAACTTATGGTCACTAACACCATATTCCCTATACGCCACTTGACATGACGGAGCACTTTGCTTTTTTATTACTATTTCAGCATCGCTTTCTTATCAACGTATTCTGGGGTATTTTTGTTTTAGTATTTATGAAAATCATTCTGTTATTTTGTTATAGAGCTGTGATGTTATTTTAATTATCTTTCTTCTTATTGTTCATGGACAGCACATCACATTTACATTGATCATACGTTAATCACGACACACTCTTTTTCTCTCATTATATAATCATAATCAAGTTTATTGATATTCTTGGCACAATGATTCGACTAATGGTTGATGCACTTTTTAAAAATTAATTTTAATCAATTCTGGACTTCTATGAGACAAATAGTCGGTGGATATGATCAGTTCTCATGCGCATATCTTGCATTCAATCTCTTTATCACTTACATTTATCAGAATGTGAAACACAGTTCTTGAAAACTCTCAAACTCTTCACAACTAATTCATAAGGCATTACAATCTTTACTACTCTCTATCACCTTACTTACTTAATGACTTCTCAACTGACTTAAAACTAGAAGTTGAAGACTCTTAACTTCCTAACTAACTGGCTCAACTTTCTAATCTTAACTTTTCTAACTGTTCTGACTGTTCTAACTGGGTGTTAATTTCCTAACTGTTCTATCCCTGACTATGTCTCTCTCTAACTGACTCAAACCTATTGTCTTGAAGTTTAAATATTCAGCCACAACAATTCGCCTAAAAATCAGCAGCCAATCAAACTGTCGCAAAGTGACAATTTGCAATCTTCTGATCACTTGAGTAGGTCACTCCTCCTCATTCTGTGACCGAAACTTGAACTATTGTCATGGTTTGACGAAAACACCTTGTTTTCGTGAATATCTATGCCCTATTTAATTCATGATTAAATCATAACAATGACCTTTCCTCGTATTTGGATGACAACTTATTTATCAGACGGGCCAAAGTCATGGGGTCAACGCATGCTATATTGTTATTTCCTCAACCTGCT
Organism: Megaustenia siamemsis; assembly: GCA_032433765.1. NCBI lineage: Eukaryota > Metazoa > Mollusca > Gastropoda > Stylommatophora > Ariophantidae > Megaustenia > Megaustenia siamemsis. Next base: position 37,142,748 of record JAVIAB010000159.1, on the reverse strand, counting down.
CTTGTGGAAATCTGCGTCTACTCTCATTTCCCCAAAACTTTGTTGAAGTGGAAATGTCCATGGACCTAAACTCTCAGTAATTCTGGACCTTCCTACTTTAGCTTGGTTGGTGTCCTTGTTATGTCCGAGTATAATTCCTCGGTGGATGTCCCTATCTCTACTATAAACTTTTATTCCCTTAACTTGTTATTCTGGCTGGAACTTTCCATACTTTAAATTTATGTCCTAACACTGATGGTCGCTACCATATGTTACTGCTATTGTCTATGAAAGAATGGGTAACGACTAAATTACCCGCTCCCATGCATTCATTAGCTTACTCTATAACAATATCCGTTAATTTTTTAGGCCAATTAAAACACAATAGGCACATTAAAACAACGTCATGAGAGACACAAGCCAGGTTTTACCACATTATTTAAGACGCAGAAGTTTAAAACATTTGCAGGTACCACGGAGTGAATTCATTGTGCTGATATCTACCTGTATTATAAGGAATATCATCGATTTACTAAAGAACATGTCTAAATGTAACGATGATGACCTATAGAGAAAGAAAAGTCACACTTTATTTCTAATGAACGTCTACAGACGTTATTTTATTTTTTTATTTATTGAATATCTAACTGTGCCACAAAATCAATATTTCTGACTTTGACACTACTTAGATCATTAAAAAGATAATGTTGTTTGTCTAGGTCGGTAGATATTTTCTGTATTGTCGAAGTTTGATATTAGAGAAATATAATGTCCAAGTTACAAAGTGCATGCGAATCATTTCAGAGGAAGATGTATATTTACAGCACTCGGAAAAAATGACAAATAATTAGCAACAGAAAAAAGACACCTAAAACAATATGTGGTCCGCAGTAGGAGCGAACGGTATTCCTTGGCATAGCGCTTTGCCACGAGAAGCCTAACCTTAGGGAACACGAAATTATAGCTAACTAAAAAATTAGCTATCATTTGAAATCTATTTCATGTATACAAAGTGCATGACGGGTCAAGTAAATGGATGTTTTTACTAATAGAGAGTGAACTGGGAGTAGTTTATGTTCGATTTGTGGGGGCGGAGGTACAGAAACTAAAAGTAATTTTGTAGCAGTTTAGTACGTAGGTTTTTTCTGCGAATTTTAGAATAAAGAAATACGAGCTGTGAAGTCAAAAAATAAGTTGTTTTAATTTGATTCGGACTATCAAATAATTACGTTATTTTTCGAAGATTTTACTTTGAACACTTTTATAATTTGAATCTTATTTTTTTGTTTTGTTTTGCGTATTTCAGCTCTATACATGTATAAAAGGAGAAAACAGAAATATCATCAAAATTATAAGTGAGAGGCAATCTATACCGGACATGTCACATGAAAAGACGGAATAGAGAATAAAAACAGGCAGAATAAATGAAAAGAAGAGCAGAGGTAAACCAAGACAAAAAAAAATATTGAACAGCTTATCCAAATGAGGTAACAAAAGATCACCGACTGAAATTATGACATGTATGAAGGACAGACTGATATGAAGAGATATTATAGCCTGCATCAACCGGAATGGCACCTGATGATGATGAGCTTTATATCTCTAGCGAAAGCCAGTTAGGCTAAGTTTTGTTCGAATATCACTTTTATATAATATTCACAAGCGCACTGGCAAGTGACCCTCGCTATACCAGCAGGTCTCATTTTTAATCAAGAAGTGTGACTTTTTGGGCAAATTGTTTTCCAAATAAATATTGTCCTGGCAACATCCATTTTGACCCTACTCCTTTCAATTTTCAAAACTGTCAATTATTCTTTAAAGTAAGCAGAATGCACCAATTTGTTTCTGGACATAGCTTTTATTTGTTTTTTTTATGAGTGTAGTTGATTTACAAATTATGACTGTATTTTGTCAATCTCTCTCTCTCTCTCTCTCTCTCTCTCTCTCTCTCTATATATATATATATATATATATATATCTACTCATATATTATTATAAAGTAAAGTACCCCCCGTCACGCCGAGTGGCGTATAGGGAAAAATATGGTGTTAGTGACCCTATATTTTACAGACCTTCAGCACATGATTTTTGGGGTAATTTGGTCGGTATTACGCCCGTGCTGCTTTTACTTTCCCAGAAAAAAATCCGGTACCCATTTAAGGCTGGGTGAACCCGGAGCCGTCGGTTGGGATCGAACCCTACCCCTTGTCCGTAGTAGCCCAGTTCACTAACCACTGAGCTATCGCGGCTCCTACTAATTTTTAGGGAATTAGTAAAACCCAGGTGTCCTCGCCAGGGAACGAACCCCGGCTGTTGCCGTGGTAAGCCAACCGCCTATCGATTGCGCTAACCGGACACCCCATATATTATTATATTTTGTTTAATATATTAAAACCTCAAATTAGATATGTCATGATTAAAATTATATTTTTGTTTTTATGTATTGTTTACTTATAAATCTATATTGAACATTTGTCCATATATATATATATATATATATATATATATATATATATATATATATATATATATAATAAGAAAACAAATATCACACAGCTTAAGAGAAAGGCTTGGCAGAAGGTCAACAACAGAAATGATAAGTAACTGTCGAGATCGAAAGTTGTAAAGAGACATCACCTACGCCAGGAGGCCCGGTACTTGATTATATATATATATATATATATATATATATATATATATATATATAATATATATATATATATATATATATTATATATATATATATATATATATATATCAGATTACAATCCTGTAATGATTAAAATGAAAATCAAATTAAAGAAAAAGAAACAAAGCAATAGCAACAGATACAACAGCTTTAAATCAGAAAGATGTTAAAGATACTTATACCGTACAAGTAAAGAACACATATCAGAAGCTGCTAGAAGAAGGGATTGAGCAGTACAGAAGAGAAAATCCTGAAGAAAAAGTCACAACCAAATGGCAATGCATAAAAAACAGCATACAAGAATACTGCATCACCTTACCCAATAAGGAAAGTAACAAAAAACAAAAATGGATAACTGACAACATTTTGGAAAAAATGGAAGAGAGAAGACAAGCGAAGAACACTGCCAGATACAAGGACATTGATAATGAAATACGAAAAATGTGCAAAAAGGCAAAAGAAGACTGGATCAATCAAAGATGTCTAGAAGTCTAAACTATGGAAAGTAAACAACATTTAAGAGAAATGCACACAGAAATAAAAAGAATGACTAATAAAGACAAAAAAGCTGCAGGAAACTTTTTGTAGACTGCCGTGTCATTTAAAATTTACCAAAAAACTTAATTGTCTTGTTTGAATTGTGTTTACTAGTTTTCTTGTCATTTTTCGTTGTTTTAAGACTTCATCGTTTGTTTTGTTTTTCTTTCAATCCAGTTCTTCCTAATTTTTCTATTAATCCACATTTCAAAGGGAGCCGCGATTGCTCAGTGGTTAGTGAACTGGACTGCAAAGGACAAGAGGTAGGGTTCGATCTCAACCAACGGATTCCGGGTTCACCCAGACTTAAATGGGTACAATATTTTTTTTTTCTGGGAAAGTAAAGCGGCACGGGCGTAATATCGACCACATTACCCCAAAAATCATGTGCAGTAGGTCTGTACAATTTTTGGTTACTAACACCATATTCTCTAAACGCCCTTTGGCGTGACAGGGCTCTTTTTTTTAATTTACATTTCAAAGACTTCAATTTTTTGTTCTGTTTTCTTGCCTAAGGTCCATGTTTCTGCACCATACATGAATGTTGAGAAGATATAACATTTTGCTATTCCTATTTTTAGCCCTTTGTTAACTGTTTTGATGTTAGTATATTTGTCAATGCATTAAAATTATTTCATGCCATTCTTATTTTTATTTTAGTTTTACATTTCCATCCCATCACTGGTTATAGCAGGTCCAAGATAGTTGTAGTTCTGAACTATCTCCAGGTCTATTCTTTCAACTTTGATATCCACGTGCAGATTTTGAGTATTATTTTGTATGATAAAAGTTTAAGTCTTTTTAATATTCATATCTAATCTTTATTCTTTGCTTGCATGTTTATTTCATTAAGTAACTGTTGTAGATCTTTAAGATTTTCCGCTAGTAATACAGTACCTACCCGTGTGTTGTCGGGGATGTAAATTAATGTTGTCATTATGAGGAAAGTAAAGAATAGTGACACTGTGACCATCCATGCATGTTGTAAACGGCGACTAAGAAGTTTGTACAATAGCTTGACAAGCTATCATTGTAAAAAGTATTGTTATGGAGAAACAGAGCAATATATTTTTAGAAGTAGTGATTTCTGCAATATGTGCCATTTTGGCAGGCAAGGTTTGTGTTTTTGAGATCGTGGTTGTACTCTATGTGCCGTCTTTGGCTCTAAAGGACAAAAGATAGATACATAGACAGACAGACAGACAGACAGACCGACAGACAGACAGACAGACATACAAGTAGATAGATAGATAGATAAATAGATAGATAGATAGAGAGATAGATAGATAGATAGATAGATAGATAGATAGATAGATAGATAGATAGATAGATAGATAGATAGATAGATAGATAGATAGATAGATAGATAGATAGATAGATAGATAGATAGATAGATAGATAGATAGATAGATAGATAGATAGATAGATAGATAGATAGATAGACAGATAGAAAAAATAGATAGATGGATATATAGATAGATAGATAGATAGATAGATAGATAGATAGATAGATAGATAGATAGATAGATAGATAGATAGATAGATAGATAGATAGATAGATAGATAGATAGATAGATAGATAGATAGATAGATAGATAGATAGATAGATAGATAGATAGATAGATAGATAGATAGATAGATAGATAGATAGATAGATAGATAGATAGATAGATAGATAGATAGATAGATAGATAGATAGATAGATAGATAGATAGATAGATAGATAGATAGATAGATAGATAGATAGATATATAGATAGATAGATAGATATATCATATATGATAGATATATAGATAGATTAGATAGATAGATAGATAGATAGGTAGATATACAGATATATAGAAAGATAGATAGATAGATAGATAGATAGATAGATAGATAGATAGATAGATAGATAGATAGATAGATAGATAGATAGATAGATAGATAGATAGATAGATAGATAGATAGATAGATAGATAGATAGATAGATAGATAGATAGATAGATAGATAGATAGATAGATAGATAGATAGATAGATAGATAGATAGATAGATAGATAGATAGATAGATAGATAGATAGATAGATAGATGGATGGATGGATGGATGGATGGATGGATGGATGGATGGATGGATGGATGGATGGATGGATGGATAGATAGATAGATAGATAGATAGATAGATAGATAGATAGATAGATAGATAGATAGATAGATAGATAGATAGATAGATAGATAGATAGATAGATAGATAGATAGATAGATAGATAGATAGATAGATAGATAGATAGATAGATAGATAGATAGATAGATAAATAGATAATAGATAGATAGATAGATAGATAGATAGATAGATAGATAGATAGATAGATAGATAGATAGATAGATAGATAGATAGATAGATAGATAGATAGATAGATAGATAGATAGATAGATAGATAGAAAGATAGATAGATAGATAGATAGATAGATAGATAGATAGATAGACAGATAGATGGATAGATAGATAGATAGATAGATAGATAGAAAGATAGATAGATAGATAGATAGATAGATAGATAGATAGATAGATAGATAGATAGATAGATAGATAGATAGATAGATAGATAGATAGATAGATAGATAGATAGATAGATAGATAGATAGATAGATAGATAGATAGATATATAGATAGATAGATATAATTCAGTATCATCAGCATATCTAAAGTTACTGATTATCTTTCCATTAATGTTTAGGCCTTGCTTCTCTTTGATGCTTTTATAGATTTGCTCAGCGTATAGACGATATACCAGACAGCTTAAGAGAATAGCTTGGCAGAAGGTCATCAACTGAAATTATAAGAAAACAAAACTATTGAGATCGCAAGTTGTGTAGAGATATGATCACCTACGCCAGCAGACATGGTACTTGATGATATCTATTTTAACATTTTAAATTATCTGTTTCAATTAATGGCCATAAATATAATTATTATCCATATAGTTCTATTTGCGCGTTTATGGTACTGTTGTTTTGTGTATATTGTTTGCTCATCGGTGTTGATGATATCACATCGTCGTTATTATCTCTTCAGAATTGTCTTGATGCTGTTAGAAGCTGAACTGCACCTGTAACGATTTAATGCTGATTAAACATTAATGTTGGTTATTGATCGGCACAGGATGATGGTGGTACGTTGATCGATATAATCTTCCAGAGAAAAGATCTCCGTGCGGCTACCTGGACTCCCACGGTGAGGGGGAATAAAGCCACTGTTATCACGCATGTCGTTAAAGACGACTAAGGAGGTTTGGAATCGTCACCCGTTCAGTCAAGTAAGGCGTGCATGGAACGACCTTGTCAACAGAATAAACCGATGCATTTTGGGAAATGTCGTTATAAGTGGTGAAGTGGATATGGGGAATTCATGACTGAAATGAAACAGGTTACATAAACAGAATAGAATATAATTGTGGAGGAGCTATCTATTCTATTCTTTTCTATTCTATACTATACTATTCTATTCTATTCTATTCTATTCTATTCTATTCTATTCTATACACGGAGTCAGCTTCATTAAAACCAGAGCATCTCCATACTCGCTCATTGCCTGTCCCAGCATTTCTCGAAGCGCACACAGACTGGCCACTTTTGATGGACAAACATTCTCAGTTTGTGCTCATGTTTACTAGGCCGCCAGTTGTTTGATTAATGCAAGACTGAGCGACCAGCAGAACAGATCTTCCATGTATCAAATGGTCAGCAAGACTTGTGTGGCCAGTTCGTACTTTCTACATTCCTGTAGCTTGACTGTACTGTATGTGTAGACGTGAAATTGCGCACCGAAAATGTGAGGAGACGGAATTGTTGCGCGCCAAAATAAATGGAGACAGAATTGGCGCAGTGCAGTGCGGAGGGAGAGAAAAGTGACGGAGGAAGAGGATGACGTTGCTTTTGAGGCAGTTAGAAATTTGAGTAACTTGGGAGTGAGTTGACGGGTGGGAGTGAGTTGACGGGTGGGAGTGAGTTGACGGGTGGGAGTGAGTTGACGGGTGGGAGTGAGTTGACGGGTGGGAGTGAGTTGACGGGTGGGAGTGAGTTGACGGGTGGGAGTGAGTTGACGGGTGGGAGTGAGTTGACTGGTGGGAGTGAGTTGACGGGTGGGAGTGAGTTGACGGGTGGGAGTGAGTTGACGGGTGGGAGTGAGTTGACGGATGGGAGTGAGTTGACGGGTGGGAGTGAGTTGACGGGTGGAGACTGCTGGGCCAGAGAAGAGCAGTGGAAGGAACAGTTGATCAGTGATGCAGCTAGTACGGATGCCCAGGGGCCTGATAGTTTGTTATCGTCTGGATGAATTCCAACGTGGACGACTCTTGCTGCCAGTAGTGCTGATGGATGGCAGGGACTGTTCGAAGAGATTATAGTCCGTTTCATAACTCGTGCCCAACTTTTAAAATCGATATCTTTTTAACCGCTTTTTGTAAGTTGTTCAAAATTGGCATGTAAAGTTATAATGATTAGAACCCAACAGGGAATTAATTTCATTAAAAAAAAACATTTGGTTATTATTGTTGCTTATTTGATTTATATAAATTTATAACGACCCATTGATGTAGTCAAAACTTAATGTTTACAGTATTTTAAGTTAAAAATAGCGATACAAATCCATACACGGTCAAATTGACATGTTTGCACGCTTTCAACATGTGTTTTCTGACACAATTAGACACTTGTACAGAACACGAGAAATTGTGTGTTCCATTTCCGTTCATTCAGCGGCAGAGACACGTGGAACGATAACATTTATCATGAGTCTTAACATGAAATTCTGTAGTTTACAAAACATCGCAATAAAAATGTATGACTATTTTTGCAAAGAGGCTAAACGAAGAAGATTATTTCGTTCTTTAGAAAACCCTGAGAATAGGACAAGACATATTTTGGATTTATCTAAACGGACATTTAATCCTGGATTCAAGCACGTGACCGTCAATGTTCCAAATATACAAAATCACAAGGAAGAGCAAAAATGTTGGATAATTTCGACAGTGAACTTATTAGAAGTGAAATTCACAAAATGTTGAGTATGAATGAAACAATAAGAAAATTAAAAGTATCGCTGAAAAATAACAACAGTATTGAAATATCAAAGTCTACATTATTGAGGAATGTGAGAGCTGCAGGCTTTACATTCAGAAAGTATTCCAATGGACGAAACATCATCTGTGAGAAGCCACATATAGTAGTCATGAGAAGCAAGTACTTACGTGAAGTAAAAGAGGTGCGCAAGCAAGGTTATGGTATTGTGTACTTGGATGAAACATGGATCAATGCTCACCACACTAACCAAAGGGAATGGCAGTCATCAGATGCAAAGATTAAGAGATTAATACCTAGCAGCAAAGGACAGCGCTTGATAATTGCGCATGCAGGTAGTCGACAACATGGACTAATACAGAATGCAGAGCTCATTTTTCTTTCAAAATCCATAGACAATCGGGATTATCACTCTGAGATGAATGGTCACATATTTCGACATTGGATTTAAAATTCTGCTCTCCCATCACTAGATCGACCATCTTGCCTAATAATGGACAATGCAGCGTACCACAACATGGTTGCACTTGAAGATAAAGTCCCGACGTCATCCAGTACAAAAGATGCTATTAAGATATGGCTCACAAAGGAGCACATACAATTTAATAACATGTACTTAAAACCTGAATTACTATCTTTAGTAAAGCAAAAACAAAGGACACATATTTTTCAAATAGATAAGATTATTCAAGAGCACGGTCATATAAGTTTGAGGCTGCCACCTTACCATGCTCATTTAAATCCAATAGAACTAATCTGGGCAAAATTAAAAGGACAAGTGGCAGATGAAAATACAACATTCAAAATATGCGATGTAAAGACTCTTGCTAATCTCACTTTATTAAATATAGACAAAGATTATTGGGCTAAATGTGAATACCACGTCTTAAAACAGGAAGAGGAATATTGGAAAAAATGATGGTATGTGGAATGTTCAACCCCAAACAGTTATTAATCTTTTAGACTCGTCTGATTCAGAATGAAAGTATATAGCTCCCACAATGTTGGCCCCTATATTAATTAGTTCAACAAACGGTCCTTTTCAGGACCACACAACTATGAAAATTGGACATACAGGTATACCTTGATATAACCGTCCGTCCTCGAACTGAGAAGACAATAATTCTCCTGGTGTTTTGTCTTATCCAGTTATTTCCCCATTACGGCCACGCCTTTACCTAGTGAAAATTAATCATAGACCAGCAACTACGGTAATTTCTATTCTCTAGGTGATCACAATTTACAATTTTGACAAACATCAAAGAAATTCGACGCTTTTAGAAAACTGCAGCTGCAAGATATTTGTTAAATATACATATAAAGGGTCTTTTGTATTTTAATAACATTTGGAAAATTTCAACAGTTTTTAACAAATGATTACTGAGTAGTAGCGCTTTGAAGTTTTGCACATGATTTGAAACGAGCTATAGTGAGTTGATTACGTAGAGAAACCAGCTTAGAGACGATTTCTGAAATGAAATCTTGTTCATTGAATTATAGAAAGTTCTTCTTGTTAATTGATAGGTAGTTGTTCGTCATTGAACTGATAAACGAGTGTTTCGCTCATTTATATATGATACATCATTTATTGGATTCGACACTGAAGTAAGGGACGGGTTGTCGTTGGATGGTGGTCGCTACATTAAATTGATCATTAAATATTTGTTCCATCAAATATAAAGATTCGCTTCATTAAAGCATTGGATCATAGGAGAAGCGCGTTTTCTGTTGATATAAAAGACACACACACTACGTTTTTGGTGTGATGTTAATTAAATTCTTCAAAAAAAAAAAATCTTCATATTTACTTTTATAATTCTTAAATACTTTCTTCAAACACTACCACATTTTAAATACTTCTAAAGTTTGTCTTTGATAAATTAACTAGATATATAAATTAACACATACATAAGTATTCAGAATTTATATAATTTTGTTATTAGTGAATTTACATTGTTAATGTATTGTGTAATTGCACTAATAAATAATTAAGCACATACAATTTATTACCTTATTGACGTGAATTAAACATTGTATACACAATATTCTACTTGATGTATTTAAATATTTCTGTCTGTTAACGAATTAATTACTTGTATTTAGAAAAAAATAATTATATTTCATTACCATCTACATTTATATTTTATTATTTTATATTGTCCGTGTAAATGATCAAAAAGGACGACACAAAAGGAGAACTTCTGAAAAGCACCAGAAAGAGACAATGTAAATTTTTTGAGCACATGAGAATAGGAAAGCTGGAATACTTAGGATAATAACAAAATACGGGGACAGAGAAATCGCGGACGACAAAGAAAGAAGATGGAAAGCAAAAATAAAAAAGTATTAGACAGCTAAACGTGTAAAGAGAGGAAATAAACTACGGCTTTTCAGCAAAAAGCCTTCATCATCATCATTATCATCATATGCCACATCGGTTGGCGTAGGTGATCATGTCCTTCCACAATCCTCTATCTACTGTGCATTGTATCAGTTCTGTTGGTGACTGTTTTCCATGTCACGACACCAAGCTATCCAGTATTTTCTCTCTTTATCGTTTACAATTTCTCTTTCCGTTTATTTTGCCAGTTGTAACCAAGTATTCCAACTAATCTCTTTTCATAATGTGCCCGAAAAAATGATTTCTTCGATTTCACAAATGTTTCTTTGTGATGTTTATTAGATCCCTTTTTGTGTTGGCCTCTTTGAGAATTTCCTCATTGGTCTTTTTAGCTTTCCAGGGAACTTTCAACATTCTTCTGAGAAATTCCATCTCTGTGGCCTCAAATCATCTTTTCATTTCTTTGTCTACTGTCCATTATTCGCTTTTATATTTTAGAATTGATTCTATATAGCACTGATGAACTCGCTTTCTCACTTCAATTGACATAGATTTGTTGCATAAGATAGTTTTCATTTTCTGAAAAGCTATTCTGGCCTGAACTCCTCTGCTTTTTATTTCTGTCGTATATCTTCCATATGATGCTATTATTGTGCCCAAGTATTTGACTCGTTGCACTTGTTTCAGATTTGTCCTGTTTATTTTTATGCTGATGATGGTGATGATTGTTGCTTTGATATGACCATTACTTCAGTTTTCTTACTATTCTGACTGAGGCCTTCTTTGTTGCTTTCTAAAAAAAACCTTCACGATATACAAAACAACAAACCTTAAAACAACAGACACGAAAAACAAATACAGAACTCACAAAGATACCGGATAGCTTGGTGTCGTGACACAGCAAACGGTCAACAATAGAAACGACATGATGCACTAAGGACAGAGAACTATAGGAGGATATGAATGTCTACCCATCTAGTGTAAGTCATGATGATGAGGTTTTTATTTTTACAATTGCATATATATATATATATATATATATATATATATTGTTATGGACACAGCCATATATTATATAAGCAGTGAACTCTGCAATATGTGCCATTTTGGCACGCAAGGTTTCTATTTTTGAGATTGTGGTTCTGCCCTATGCGCCGTCTTCGGTTCGGAAGGACAATATATATATATATATATATATATATATATATATATATAACACCATGGAATCTACGGCCAACCGACGAATATTCATTATATAAATAGTCTATCCGAGGATTTTTTTTTCCTTTTATGAGAGTCTATCTGACATTTTTTTTCTTATCTATATGCGAGTCCCAGAGACCTCTCGTGACCTCTTGTGGTGGACGGGGTTGACCTCTCACGTGGGGAAAATGGGGTGAGGTTTCGTGGTGGGTGGGGGTGACCTTTCGTAGTGGGGGAAAGTAGGGGTGCCATAACTTGGTACATTCTTTGGACTCTCAAAACAGTCTTATTTAAGATAATGTTTAATATATACCTAAAATTTCTTTGCATCTAATGCTAACAACTTACTCAGTACTTGGACTTTACACAGGTCTACGTATTACACGAAGGCGGGTTAATGAATTTAGCACTTGCATGCTAAGCGCGAAACCAACACCTACAGAAACACAAGTGGGTCGCGTCAATGACGTTAACATCTGAGCGGCAGACGGACAATAAAGGATAACTTGAGTGCTCGTTGCCGGTGAGACTGGTCGCTGAGAGCGCGTTAATAACTTTAACATCTGAACGATGGAATGCCGTTTACCAGGGGAATTTTATGGTGTCGATGTTTTAAAGTGAGATGTTTTGGGGAAATTAATATGTTTGTAATGGAGAGTATTTGTCCGGACAAAGAGGTTAGAACTGTATATAAGTAGACTCATGCAGCAAGCCAAATATACTCACGACAGTCTCTGAAGCAGTCTCAACAAGTGTCTTGTGGCCAAGTGAATTACTTTACAAACCGTAAGTAGAACCTTTTTATTACATAGATTCTGTACTATTGCTTATTTTTATACATCAAAATTGGAATAGAGTTAAATAAGTTTAAAAATTAAACAAATTAAAACAAGTAAAAAAAAAACAAATAAATATTATCTTTTATATATATATATATTTTATTATTTTCACAATGAAACATAAATGTATTTTAATACAACATTAACGTAGACAAGATCTGTTACACATTCACATATTTATAAATTGAACAATGATGATTTAAATAGTACAAATATGAATTCCTAGCAACTGAAAAAGTACACATTTAACAACATAGTCATGTGTATAGACTAAATAAAAAAAATTTCACTGTCCGGCTGGAAGAACAGCTGCCCTTTATACCCTATAACAAGGGCGCGTGGCCAGTCTATTTATAGTAACTAATGCAATACGTCATTGGACGTGTTGAGACATGTTCAGAGAGCCGACATCTTCGATGAGTCATGGGAAGTTTGTTCCGCGAAGCCGATGCATCCATGGCGTCATCAACCGATAAATGATACGGTCGTAATATGTTGTCTCGTTGAAAATGGCATGAGAATTCTGTTAATGCTCGCACCACGACACTTTAAAATTATATAATAAACACAATATAGACCACAGAAATCCAGATATTTTGTGGTAACGATAAATGAATGGATGTTTATTGAGTGAATTCATTTTGTATTCATCATGGACGTGGGACACTGGTTGCTCTTAGAGGCTGTTTCCCGCCTAGACGTATGGTCTTCCCCTCTGAGTCTTCTGAGCTCCCCCTTTAGAATATGTACTAAAGGTTCGCCTGTCTTGTGTTTTTACACTCAGGTGATCGTTCCTCCTCGTTTTTTCGTTGTAGAAGAGGTCGATGGCGAAGTGGGGGATGTTGTTTCAGTTGCTAATGGTGAAGTGGGTGATGCTGCTGATGGTAAAATGGGTGTTGTAGAAGGAACCATAAGGAATAAAGAAATGACTGACAGGTGGCTTAACCAATCAGATGAACGGGTGAATACTGACCTCATTTTCTACCTGAAGTACCGTCGACTCTGTCTCATCGATGGGGTGGAGAATTAGGGGTGGTGGTAAAATTTCATCATCCTCCGCATCATATGTAGTGGCTGTGGGGTCAGCGGTGAGGTCAAGTAATGCTGGTGGTGAATTACTTGAACTGATAGGGGAGGGTGGTGCAGAGTCAACTTCTTCCCAATTGACGTATTCCTTTATTTGTTGGGTTATGTTTTCTGCACACAAGAAAACTACATCCTTTTTCGTGAACTCATTATATAAAATATCATTTATTTGCTAAGGCGCTCCTCAATCTCGATAAACTCAAACTCAAAATCGGTAGTTTCTTTGGCGGAATCGGGAGGGCTATTTTACCCTGGCTAAAAACGGGAGGTAAAGCCTTACTCAGAGAAGGCGTGGACCGGTCTGCAGGTCGCACAGGACTCATTAGCTGGGAGAAATATCGGCGACGCTTTCAAATCAACGTGCTAAGGAGGCCGGCCTGCGGTTATTAGACGGGGCCGTAGACCACCACACTGGTAACAACCAATCAGGAAGTGGTTTACGACCCCGAATCAGAAATGGATCGCGAAGGCGGCACCACCTGGAGAACCCGTTACGAAGCGAATAAAGTCATCAGCTAGACAGTCCCCCCTTCATTCTGCAAGTAAGAGGAGGACGAAGCTGTCGGTGCCAAAGGATATATTCTCATTCACCTTATACATATGTCTCTCATTGACCCCAAGTCATTTGAATGTCTTCACTCTGGTTTGGATTTATTTATCGTTCAACCGACTCAGACTGCTGTAGACTCGGGCCTATTTACTGAAATTCGACCTCTTGCCTCCTTAGCGCATGTGGCTCCCATCGAGTTTTCCATTTGTGCAAACACTGAAGAGTATCTAGAACTTTTCAACACGTTTTTGCATCTGCGAGCCACGATCACCTTCCTCAACGGTGAGAGTTTACCGTTGGATGCCCAGGTAGGACCAGTCAACAATAATCTTCACAGTCTATTTTCTCAAGTCGACGTATCTCTGAATGACACATTAATTACACCGTTTGCAAATACTTATCCATTTAGAGCAGTGTTCGAGACTATACTAAACTATGGGGAGGTTGCGAAAACAGGGCACTTAACGACCGCTATGTTCTACAAAGACACAGCAGGCCACCATGATGATATGCAGGATAACGAGGGATTTAAAATACGGCGTGCTTTGACTTCGGGTAGTAAAGAGGTTGAAATGATGGGTCGTTTGCACTCTGATCTCTTTGTGCAGGACCGTTACATGTTAAACAGAGTGGATGTAAAGATTAAACTCACACCCTCTAAGGACGTGTTCAACGTCAAGGCTCAGGATAAGTCCATGGATTATAAGAGTGTAATCATTTATGCTGCCCACGTGGCCAGGAAAGCTAAGCTAAAGCCAGCAATTTCTCTGGCTCACGAAAAGTCTCTTTTAAGTGGGAATGCTCGGTACCCAATCAAGCGGGTTACCATCAAAACATTTGCAATTGCTAGCAGCAAGTTTTCCCACAATCAAGACAATTTATTCTTGTCTCAAACGCCAACACGTATAGTAATAAGTCTGATTACCGCCAGTGCCTTAAATGAGTTTATAACACTAACCCTTTCAATTTTCAACACTTTGGTTTGACTTATATGAACCTGACGGTTGACGGGAGATATGTTTCCGGAAATTAATATGTTTGTAATGGAGAGTATTTGTCCGGACAAAGAGGTTAGAACTGTATATAAGTAGACTCATGCAGCAAGCCAAATATACTCACGACAGTCTCTGAAGCAGTCTCAACAAGTGTCTTGTGGCCAAGTGAATTCGCCGCTACAAACCGTAAGTAGAACCTTTTTATTACATAGATTCTGTACTATTGCTTATTTTTATACATCAAAATTGGAATAGAGTTAAATAAGTTTAAAAATTAACAAATTAAAACAAGTAAAAAAAAAACAAATAAATATTATCTTTTATATATATATATATTTTATTATTTTCACAATGAAACATAAATGTATTTTAATACAACATTAACGTAGACAAGATCTGTTACACATTCACATATTTATAAATTGAACAATGATGATTTAAATAGTACAAATATGAATTCCTAGCAACTGAAAAAGTACACATTTAACAACATAGTCATGTGTATAGACTAAATAAAAAAAATTTCACTGTCCGGCTGGAAGAACAGCTGCCCTTTATACCCTATAACAAGGGCGCGTGGCCAGTCTATTTATAGTAACTAATGCAATACGTCATTGGACGTGTTGAGACATGTTCAGAGAGCCGACATCTTCGATGAGTCATGGAAGTTTGTTCCGCGAAGCCGATGCATCCATGGCGTCATCAACCGATAAATGATACGGTCGTTAATATGTTGTCTCGTTGAAAATGGCATGAGAATTCTGTTAATGCTCGCACCACGACACTTTAAAATTATATAATAAACACAATATAGACCACAGAAATCCAGATATTTTTGTGGTAACGATAAATGAATGGATGTTTATTGAGTGAATTCATTTTGTATTCATCATGGACGTGGGACACTGGTTGCTCTTAGAGGCTGTTTCCCGCCTAGACGTATGGTCTTCCCCTCTGAGTCTTCTGAGCTCCCCCTTTAGAATATGTACTAAAGGTTCGCCTGTCTTGTGTTTTTACACTCAGGTGATCGTTCCTCCTCGTTTTTTCGTTGTAGAAGAGGTCGATGGCGAAGTGGGGGATGTTGTTTCAGTTGCTAATGGTGAAGTGGGTGATGCTGCTGATGGTAAAATGGGTGTTGTAGAAGGAACCATAAGGAATAAAGAAATGACTGACAGGTGGCTTAACCAATCAGATGAACGGGTGAATACTGACCTCATTTTCTACCTGAAGTACCGTCGACTCTGTCTCATCGATGGGGTGGAGAATTAGGGGTGGTGGTAAAATTTCATCATCCTCCGCATCATATGTAGTGGCTGTGGGGTCAGCGGTGAGGTCAAGTAATGCTGGTGGTGAATTACTTGAACTGATAGGGGAGGGTGGTGCAGAGTCAACTTCTTCCCAATTGACGTATTCCTTTATTTGTTGGGTTATGTTTTCTGCACACAAGAAAACTACATCCTTTTTCGTGAACTCATTATATAAAATATCATTTATTTGCTAAGGCGCTCCTCAATCTCGATAAACTCAAACTCAAAATCGGTAGTTTCTTTGGCGGAATCGGGAGGGCTATTTTACCCTGGCTAAAAACGGGAGGTAAAGCCTTACTCAGAGAAGGCGTGGACCGGTCTGCAGGTCGCACAGGACTCATTAGCTGGGAGAAATATCGGCGACGCTTTCAAATCAACGTGCTAAGGAGGCCGGCCTGCGGTTATTAGACGGGGCCGTAGACCACCACACTGGTAACAACCAATCAGGAAGTGGTTTACGACCCCGAATCAGAAATGGATCGCGAAGGCGGCACCACCTGGAGAACCCGTTACGAAGCGAATAAAGTCATCAGCTAGACAGTCCCCCCTTCATTCTGCAAGTAAGAGGAGGACGAAGCTGTCGGTGCCAAAGGATATATTCTCATTCACCTTATACATATGTCTCTCATTGACCCCAAGTCATTTGAATGTCTTCACTCTGGTTTGGATTTATTTATCGTTCAACCGACTCAGACTGCTGTAGACTCGGGCCTATTTACTGAAATTCGACCTCTTGCCTCCTTAGCGCATGTGGCTCCCATCGAGTTTTCCATTTGTGCAAACACTGAAGAGTATCTAGAACTTTTCAACACGTTTTTGCATCTGCGAGCCACGATCACCTTCCTCAACGGTGAGAGTTTACCGTTGGATGCCCAGGTAGGACCAGTCAACAATAATCTTCACAGTCTATTTTCTCAAGTCGACGTATCTCTGAATGACACATTAATTACACCGTTTGCAAATACTTATCCATTTAGAGCAGTGTTCGAGACTATACTAAACTATGGGGAGGTTGCGAAAACAGGGCACTTAACGACCGCTATGTTCTACAAAGACACAGCAGGCCACCATGATGATATGCAGGATAACGAGGGATTTAAAATACGGCGTGCTTTGACTTCGGGTAGTAAAGAGGTTGAAATGATGGGTCGTTTGCACTCTGATCTCTTTGTGCAGGACCGTTACATGTTAAACAGAGTGGATGTAAAGATTAAACTCACACCCTCTAAGGACGTGTTCAACGTCAAGGCTCAGGATAAGTCCATGGATTATAAGAGTGTAATCATTTATGCTGCCCACGTGGCCAGGAAAGCTAAGCTAAAGCCAGCAATTTCTCTGGCTCACGAAAAGTCTCTTTTAAGTGGGAATGCTCGGTACCCAATCAAGCGGGTTACCATCAAAACATTTGCAATTGCTAGCAGCAAGTTTTCCCACAATCAAGACAATTTATTCTTGTCTCAAACGCCAACACGTATAGTAATAAGTCTGATTACCGCCAGTGCCTTTAAATGAGTTTATAACACTAACCCTTTCAATTTTCAACACTTTGGTTTGACTTATATGAACCTGACGGTTGACGGGAGATATGTTTCCGGAAAGCCCATAACTATGGACTTTTAACGAAAACACTATGCGCGAGCCTTTTTTGGTACAAATTTGGCCATGGGTTTGATTGGTAGAAATGGTATTGATTATCAACAGTTTAAGGACGGCTTTTGTCTATTTGGTTTTGACCTCTCCCCCAGTCTGCTAGACGGATGCCAGTTTGAGCTAGCCACAAGTGGACCCTTGTCGAGAGAGTTCAAGTTCGCCGCTCCCACGACAACTCCCCTACAGTTATTGTCTACGCCGAGTTTGATTCAGTACTGGAAGTGTCCAAGACACGACAGGTTCTAACAGACTAGGCTGTTTGAGAAAATGAACACGGGGTATATTTACAGTCTCTTGATGTCCGATGTTTTCATTCGACGTTGTTCCCTATTTAGTGTCCTCCCAGGAAACCACTTTCCGCTCATCATCGATGCAACTAAGACTGCAGCCTTTGTCATAAACACCGACCCTGCACACAAATTAGGTGTGCACTGGGTGGCCCTCTTTTACAACGGCCTCGGACCAATAGAGTTTTTCGATTCCTACGGTTTACCTCCCAGGCACATTGATATTTTAAACTTTATCGAGAGGAATTCACATGTTCCATTCGTCTACAACTCACGAGTGTTACAAGACTTGTTTAACAACACGTGTTGTCTATATTGTGTTTATTATATAATTCTAAAGTGTCGTGGTGCGAGCATTAACATAATTCTCATGCCATTTTCAACGAGACAACATATTAACGACCGTATCATTTATTGGTTGATGACGCCATGGATGCATCGGCTACGCAGAACAAACTTCCCATAACTCATCGAAGATGGCGGCTCTCTGAACATGTCTCAACACGTCCAATGACGTATTGCATTAGTCACTATAAATAGAACGTATTGCACTAGTTACTATAAATAGACTGGCCACACCCCCATTTTACAGGGTATAAAGGGCAGCTGTTCTCCAGCGGGACAGTGATATTTTTATTATTATTTAGTCAATACACATGACTATGATGTTATTTGTGTACTTTTTCATTATTTTGAATTCATATTTGTGCTATTTAAATCATCATTGTTCAATTATACATATTTGAATGTGTAACATGTGTTGTCTACGTTAATGTTGTATTAAAATAAATTTATGTTTCATTGTGAAAATAAAAAATATATATATAAAAAAGATCATAATTGTTTGTTTTATTTCACTTGTTTTAATTTGTTTAATTTGCAAACTTATTTTACTCTATTCCTATTTTAATGAATTAAAATAAGCATCAGTATACAATCTATGTAATAAATAAGGTTCTACTTACAGTTTGTAAAGAAGTTCACTTATACACAAGATATTTGTTGAAACTGCTTCAAAGTCTGTTGTGAGAATATTTAGCTTGCTGCATGAGTCTACTTATATACAGTTCTAACCTCTCTGTCCGATCAAATACTTTCCATTACAAACTTTAAATTGTATTTATATATATATCCAACTTTTGGTATCTTGACCGTAGCAAGTAATCATGATAAGTCAGTAGTTTGGTGAAATATTTTCGTGTCTTGTGCTGGATGCTGCTTTGCTGAACAGCTTCTCCCGTGCACCGGCAATATGTATGCCAATAATGGATAGACAGATCAGGCCAAAAAATAAACAAGATGTATTCCTGGTGCCAGGTCTCGTCTCCCTGCAACAGCGCCTTTTTAACTTCTGAATTTGATATCAACACTGCCTTTATATTTCTATGTATGTTTATGTATATATAATTATTAATAAAGTAAATAAATTTGACTAAGAAACACTTTTTTTAAAAAATCGAGGCTATTTATGAGCTGTGTCTTTTCATATAACAAATGCTGTTTGTCCCGGTCTCAGAACGATTTGATATAATCTAAAACTTCATGCGGCGAATGTGATTTCCACGTGAGAAGTGCATGATAGGACTTATTAAGATCGTTGAATGTGGCTCGGCATATTTTCAATTTACATTAGACGAACAGTAAAGGACGATGCCACTTTTTCTAAAATACAAATATAATGTTAGCCCTAATCTTTAAATTCAAGCCCCACAAGCACTTATCCCTTACCTTAAAAACTAAACCCAACCCTCTTATCATCCATAACACTTTAAATCCAACAATCACATCACCCACAAACACTTTAAACCTAACCATTACATCATCCATAAACACTCTAAACACAACCGTTACATTATCCACAAACACTTCAAACTCAACCCACACACAATCCACAAACAAACACTTTAAACCCAACACTCACATCATCTACAAACACTTTAAACTTAACCCTTACATCATCCACAATCACTTTAAACCTAACCATTACATCACCCACAAACACGTTAAACCCAACACTCACATCATCCATAAACACTTTAAACCTAACCATCACATCATCCACAAACACTTTAAACCTAACCCTTACGTCATTCATAAACTATTTAAACTAACCGATACACCATCCACACACACTTTAAACCTAACCCATACACCATCCATAACACTTTAAACCTAACTCATACACTATCCATATACACTTTAAACCTAACCCATAAACCATCCATAAACACTTTAAACCTAACCCTTACGTCATTCATAAACACTTTAAACCTAACCCATATACCATCCATAAACACTTTAAACCTAACCCATAAACCATCCATAAACACTTTAAACCTAACCCTTACGCCATTCATAAACACTTAAAACCTAACCCTTACACCATCCATAAACACTTAAACCTAACCCATACAACATCCATAAACACTTTAAACCTAACCCATACACCACCCATAAACATTTAAACATAACCCATACTCCATACATAAACACTTTAAACCTAACAAACATTTTAAATCTAACCCATACACCATGCATAATCACTTTAAACCTAACCCATATAGCCTCCATAATCACTATAAACCTAACCCATAAACCCTTCATAAACACTTTAAGCCTAACCCTTTGGCCATTCATAAACATTTTAACCTAACCCATACACCATCCATAAACACTTTAAACCTAACCCATAAACCACCCATAAACACTTTAAACCTAATCCTTACGCCATTCATAAACACTTACATCCTAACCCTTACACCATCCATAAACACTTAAACCTAACCCATAAACCATCCATAAACAATTTAAACCTAACCTTTACGCCATTCATAAACACTTTAACCTAACCCATACACCATCCATAAACACTTTAAACCTAACCCATAAACCATCCATAAACACTTTAAACCTAACCCTTACGCCATTCATAAACACTTTAAACCTAACCCATACACCATCCACAAACACTCCAAACGCAACCCTTAAGCCCCTAATGCTAGGTATGTCAAACCAAAGCCTATGTTGTAACTCCACTCTTTAGCCTAAGAGTGAACCTCACCATAAACAATTAATCTCAGTCATGAACAAAAACGTTCCGTGATATGTTAACTCAACATTCCAAGCAATCAACTCAACCTTTCATTCTGAAGCTCAAGCCTCACCCTTTCCCAAAATCTAAACTCAAACCCTAAACATGTAACCAAAACATGCAAACTACAACCAGGCCTCGCATCCGCACATGACATGCCGTTTATTTGACAACAATAGTGCGCTTAGCACAGGCTTTGGATAATTCATTCATTCATTGAGTGCCGTCTCCGCATTGAAGGTTGGCTACCATAGAGCGGCATTCCACCACAATCACCATAATCGTAATCATCAATGATTGTATCCCGCGTCATAACTGGTCTGCTGACCATGACTCTCCAATCTCTTATATCTCTTATTAGTCTGTTCACATTTTGAATCTTCTGCACAATACAATCACGTTGCAAGGAAATAGGGAATACTGAAAAAGGTAGCTCGATGGAATAAAAAAGTCGCTAATTAAATGCAACACATGAACTCGTGACGCAATTAACGATTCCCAGAAGCTGCGCGTGCTGATTTTCTTCAAATGTAGCAACATAAGCAGCGTCACTAAAGAAGATAAAATATAAAACTATAATGAAAATATTAACGGAATTCAAAGAAGTTTACTTTATATTTTAATGTGTTAGAATTTTCAATGTTGGTATCATTACGGCTCATTACCATGTTGAGAATGGTAAAAGCTTAAAGGTTGCGGACGCTACCTCATTAACGTTTATAACTTAGTTCTGCCGGACGCTCTTTTAACGCTAGGCTACCTCTATAAAAACTGTGAGTGTACGTTCATGATCTCACAGCAACAACAGGATACCGTTTAGTAGAGTTGTAGTGACACCTTCCAGTGACTTCCATTCTTGGATGTCTATAACCAAACGATGGCTGTTCTAAAGTTGTCTCTCCTGACTTTGGTTGCAGTTCATGTTTGTGGAGGTAAGTACAACAAGTGTTGCTGTTTGTTTATCGGTGGAGATGAGGGGCGATGTGTTAGTTTTTCTTGTTAAACTTGGATGGAAGATGGCTGATGACGTCAGTACCAGCATGCCGTGTTGGTGCTAATCTGACGACGGCGAGAATGATGTCTTGAGCATGTTTTTATTTCTTGAGCGAACACTTCACATTAACAACCTTATTTGATGACAGTACCTGCTACTCGTGGATTTGATTTCTATGAGAAAACGTTGCGTACGTTAGAATTACTGTATCGACCGAACTCCTTATATATTTTTTTTTTTGCAGCAAACTTAAGAAACTCCAGTCTAATCTTCTCGTCAACGCATTCTAGTTTTTAAGCTATAAAAGAGTTGCCTAATGCCAGCCTCGCGCTCTTGTTAGTCATCTCCCAACACTGTGAGAGAAATTGCGTAAATCCAGCATCACTCACCCGTATCTGTTCCATTGTTCAGTTGGGAAAAAATTAAATTATGTAAAGAAAATTGCACGTCGTGGGTTTCACTCTTTGGTCATGTCTGCAATTTACGCCAGAGAAAGTCGAATGTCCATGAAAGTTGAGAAATCTGAAAAATTAACATCTATATGATATATAACATAATATCTATAACATATATACTATATTTCAGTGAAAAAGAATGCACGAGATCTTAGTGAGTAACTTGTATGAAATCTTAGTGAGTAACTTGTGTGAGATATTAGTGAGTAACTTGTGTGAGATCTTAGTGAGTAACTTGTGTGAGATATTAGTGAGTAACTTGTGTGAGATCTTAGTGAGTAACTTGTGTGAGATCTTAGTGAGTAAATTGTGTGAGATATTAGTGAGTAACTTGTGTGAGATATTAGTGAGTAACTTGTGTGAGATCTTAGTGAGTAACTTGTGTGAGATATTAGTGAGTAACTTGTGTGAGATCTTAGTGAGTAACTTGTGTGAGATATTAGTGAGTAACTTGTGTGAGATCTTAGTGAGTAACTTGTGTGAGATATTAGTGAGTAACTTGTGTGAGATCTTAGTGAGTAACTTGTGTGAGATATTAGTGAGTAACTTGTGTGAGATATTAGTGAGTAACTTGTGTGAGATATTAGTGAGTAACTTGTGTGAGATCTTAGTGAGTAACTTGTGTGAGATCTTAGTGAGTAACTTGTGTGAGATCTTAGTGAGTAACTTGTGTGAGATATTAGTGAGTAACTTGTGTCAGATCTTAGTGAGTAACTTGTGTGAGATCTTAGTGAGTAACTTGTGTCAGATCTTAGTGAGTAACTTGTGTGAGATCTTAGTGAGTAACTTGTGTGAGATATTAGTGAGTAACTTGTGTGAGATCTTAGTGAGTAACTTGTGTGAGATATTAGTGAGTAACTTGTGTGAGATATTAGTGAGTAACTTGTGTCAGATATTAGTGAGTAACTTGTGTGAGATCTTAGTGAGTAACTTGTGTGAGATATTAGTTAGTAACTTGTGTCAGATCTTAGTGAGTAACTTGTGTGAGATATTAGTGAGTAACTTGTGTGAGATATTAGTGAGTAACTTGTGTCAGATCTTAGTGAGTAACTTGTGTGAGATCTTAGTGAGTAACTTATGTCAGATCTTAGTGAGTAACTTGTGTGAGATCTTAGTGAGTAACTTGTGTCAGATCTTAGTGAGTAACTTGTGTGAGATATTAGTGAGTAACTTGTGTGAGATATTAGTGAGTAACTTGTGTGAGATATTAGTGAGTAACTTGTGTGAGATATTAGTGAGTAACTTGTGTGAGATATTAGTGAGTAACTTGTGTGAGATCTTAGTGAGTAACTTGTGTGAGATATTAGTGAGTAACTTGTGTGAGATATTAGTGAGTAACTTGTGTGAGATCTTAGTGAGTAACTTGTGTGAGATATTAGTGAGTAACTTGTGTGAGATATTAGTGAGTAATTTTGTGAGATATTAGTGAATAACTTGTGTGAGATATTAGTGAGTAACTTGTGTGAGATATTAGTGAGTAACTTGTGTGAGATATTAGTGAGTAACTTGTGTGAGATATTAGTGAGTAACTTGTGTGAGATATTAGTGAGTAACTTGTGTGAGATATTAGTGAGTAACTTGTGTGAGATATTAGTGAGTAATTTGTGTGAGATATTAGTGAGTAACTTGTGTGAGATATTAGTGAGTAACTTGTGTGAGATATTAGTGAGTAACTTGTGTGAGATATTAGTGAGTAACTTGTGTGAGATATTAGTGAGTAACTTGTGTGAGATATTAGTGAGTAACTTGTGTGAGATATTAGTGAGCAATTTGTGTGAGATCTTAGTGAGTAACTTGTGTGAGATCTTAGTGAGTAACTTGTGTGAGATCTTAGTGAGTAACTTGTGTGAGATCTTAGTGAGTAACTTGTGTGAGATATTAGTGAGTAACTTGTGTGAGATATTAGTGAGTAACTTGTGTGAGATATTAGTGAGTAACTTGTGTGAGATATTAGTGAGTAACTTGTGTGAGATATTAGTGAGTAACTTGTGTGAGATCTTAGTGAGTAACTTGTGTGAGATATTAGTGAGTAACTTGTGTGAGATATTAGTGAGTAACGTGTGTGAGATATTAGTGAGTAACTTGTGTGAGATATTAGTGAGTAACTTGTGTGAGATCTTAGTGAGTAACTTGTGTGAGATATTAGTGAGTAACTTGTGTGAGATATTAGTGAGTAACTTGTGTGAGATATTAGTGAGTAACTTGTGTGAGATATTAGTGAGTAACTTGTGTGAGATATTAGTGAGTAACTTGTGTGAGATCTTAGTGAGTAACTTGTGTGAGATATTAGTGAGTAACTTGTGTCAGATATTAGTGAGTAACTTGTGTGAGATATTAGTGAGTAACTTGTGTGAGATATTAGTGAGTAACTTGTGTCAGATCTTAGTGAGTAACTTGTGTGAGATATTAGTGATAACTTGTGTGAGATATTAGTGAGTAACTTGTGTCAGATCTTAGTGAGTAACTTGTGTGAGATCTTAGTGAGTAACTTGTGTCAGATCTTAGTGAGTAACTTGTGTGAGATCTTAGTGAGTAACTTGTGTCAGATCTTAGTGAGTAACTTGTGTGAGATCTTAGTGAGTAACTTGTGTGAGATATTAGTGAGTAACTTGTGTGAGATCTTAGTGAGTAACTTGTGTGAGATATTAGTGAGTAACTTGTGTGAGATATTAGTGAGTAACTTGTGTGAGATCTTAGTGAGTAACTTGTGTGAGATATTAGTGAGTAACTTGTGTGAGATCTTAGTGAGTAACTTGTGTGAGATATTAGTGAGTAACTTGTGTGAGATATTAGTGAGTAACTTGTGTGAGATATTAGTGAGTAATTTGTGTGAGATATTAGTGAGTAACTTGTGTGAGATCTTAGTGAGTAACTTGTGTGAGATCTTAGTGAGTAACTTGTGTGAGATCTTAGTGAGTAACTTGTGTGAGATATTAGTGAGTAACTTGTGTGAGATCTTAGTGAGTAACTTGTGTGAGATATTAGTGAGTAACTTGTGTGAGATATTAGTGAGTAATTTGTGTGAGATATTAGTGAGTAACTTGTGTGAGATATTAGTGAGTAACTTGTGTGAGATCTTAGTGAGTAACTTGTGTGAGATCTTAGTGAGTAACTTGTGTGAGATATTAGTGAGTAACTTGTGTGAGATATTAGTGAGTAACTTGTGTGAGATATTAGTGAGTAACTTGTGTGAGATATTAGTGAGCAATTTGTGTGAGATCTTAGTGAGTAACTTGTGTGAGATCTTAGTGAGTAACTTGTGTGAGATCTTAGTGAGTAACTTGTGTGAGATCTTAGTGAGTAACTTGTGTGAGATATTAGTGAGTAACTTGTGTGAGATATTTGTGAGTAACTTGTGTGAGATATTAGTGAGTAACTTGTGTGAGATATTAGTGAGTAACTTGTGTGAGATATTAGTGAGTAACTTGTGTGAGATCTTAGTGAGTAACTTGTGTGAGATATTAGTGAGTAACTTGTGTGAGATATTAGTGAGTAACTTGTGTGAGATCTTAGTGAGTAACTTGTGTGAGATATTAGTGAGTAACTTGTGTGAGATCTTAGTGAGTAACTTGTGTGAGATCTTAGTGAGTAACTTGTGTGAGATATTAGTGAGTAACTTGTGTGAGATATTAGTGAGTAACTTGTGTGAGATATTAGTGAGTAACTTGTGTGAGATATTAGTGAGTAACTTGTGTGAGATCTTAGTGAGTAACTTGTGTGAGATATTAGTGAGTAACTTGTGTGAGATATTAGTGAGTAACTTGTGTGAGATCTTAGTGAGTAATTTGTGTGAGATCTTAGTGAGTAACTTGTGTGAGATATTAGTGAGTAACTTGTGTGAGATATTAGTGAGTAACTTGTGTGAGATATTAGTGAGTAACTTGTGTGAGATATTAGTGAGTAACTTGTGTGAGATATTAGTGAGTAACTTGTGTGAGATATTAGTGAGTAACTTGTGTGAGATTTTAGTGAGTAATTTGTGTGAGATCTTAGTGAGTAACTTGTGTGAGATCTTAGTGAGTAACTTGTGTGAGATCTTAGTGAGTAACTTGTGTGAGATCTTAGTGAGTAACTTGTGTGAGATATTAGTGAGTAACTTGTGTGAGATCTTAGTGAGTAACTTGTGTGAGATCTTAGTGAGTAACTTGTGTGAGATATTAGTGAATAACTTGTGTGAGATCTTAGTGAATAACTTGTGTGAGATCTTAGTGAGCAATTTGTGTGAGATATTAGTGAGTAACTTGTGTGAGATCTTAGAGAGTAACTTGTGTGAGATCTTAGTATATAATTTGTGTGAGATTTAGTGAGTAACTTGTGGGAGATATTAGTGAATAACTTGTGTGAGATTTTAGTGAGTAACATGTGTGAGATCTTAGTGAGTAGCTTGTGTGAGATCTTAGTGAGTAGCTTGTGTGAGATCTAAGTGAGTAACTTGTGTGAGATCTAAGTGAGTAACTTGTGTGAGATATTAGTGAGTAATTTGTGTGAGATATTAGTGAGTAACTTGTGTGAGATCTAGTGAGTAACATGTGTGAGATCTTAGTGAATAACTTGTGTGAGATCTAAGTGAGTAACTTGTGTGAGATCTTAGTGAATAACTTGTGTGAGATTTTAGTGAGTAACTTGTGTGAGATCTTAGTGTATAATTTGTGTGAGATTTAGTGAGTAACTTGTGGGAGATATTAGTGAATAACGTGTGTGAGATTTTAGTGAGTAACTTGTATGAGATATTAGTGAGTAACTTGTGTGAGATCTTAGTGAGTAACTTGTGTGAGATCTTAGTGAGTAACTTGTGTGAGATCTAAGTGAATAACTTGTGTGAGATATTAGTGAGTAACTTGTGTGATATATTAGTGAATAACTTGTGTGAGATCTTAGTGAGTAACTTGTGTGAGATATTAGTGAATAACTTGTTTGAGATCTTAGTGAGTAACTTGTGTAAGATCTTAGTGAGTAACTTGTGGGAGATATTAGTGAGTAACTTGTGTGAGATCTTAGTGAGTAAATTGTGTGAGATCTTAGTGAGTAACTTGTGGGAGATCTTAGTGAATAACTTGTGTGAGATCTTAGTGAGTAACTTGTGTGAGATCTTAGTGAGTAATGTGTGAGATCTTAGTGAGTAACTTGTTTGAGATCTTAGTGAGTAACTTGTGTGAGATCTTAGTGAGTAACTTGTGTGAGATTTTAGTGAGTAACTGTGTGAGATTTTAGTGAGTAACTTGTTTGAGATCTTAGTGAATAACTTGTGTGAGATTTTAGTGAGTAACTTGTTTGAGATCTTAGTGAGTAACTTGTGGGAGATCTTAGTGAGAAACTTGTGTTGAGATCTTAGTGAGTAACTTGTGTGAGATCTTAGTGAGTAACTTGTGTCAGATCTTAGTGAGTAACTTGTGTGAGATCTTAGTGAGTAACTTGTGTCAGATCTTAGTGAGTAACTTGTGTGAGATCTTAGTGAGTAACTTGTGTCAGATCTTAGTGAGTAACTTGTGTGAGATCTTAGTGAGTAACTTGTGTGAGATCTTAGTGAGTAACTTGTGGGAGATTTTAGTGAGTAACTTGTGTGAGATCTTAGTGAATAACTTGTGTGAGATCTTAGTGAGTAACTTGTGGGAGATTTTAGTGAGTAACTTGTGTGAGATCTTAGTGAGTAACTTGTGTGAGATCTTAGTGAGTAACTTGTGGAGATTTAGTGAGAACTTGTTTGAGATTTTAGTGAGTAACTTGTGTGAGATCTTAGTGAGTAACTTGTGTCAGATCTTAGTGAGTAACTTGTGTGAGATCTTAGTGAGTAACTTGTGTCAGATCTTAGTGAGTAAATTGTGTGAGATCTTAGTGAGTAACTTGTGTCAGATCTTAGTGAGTAACTTGTGTGAGATCTTAGTGAATAACTTGTGTGAGATCTTAGTGAGTAACTTGTGTCAGATCTTAGTGAGTAACTTGTGTGAGATCTTAGTGAGTAACTTGTGTCAGATCTTAGTGAGTAACTTGTGTGAGATCTTAGTGAGTAACTTGTGTCAGATCTTAGTGAGTAACTTGTGTGAGATCTTAGTGAGTAACTTGTGTGAGATCTTAGTGAGTAACTTGTGTCAGATCTTAGTGAGTAACTTGTGTGAGATCTTAGTGAGTAACTTGTGTGAGATCTTAGTGAGTAACTTGTGTCAGATCTTAGTGAGTAACTTGTGTGAGATATTAGTGAGTAACTTGTGTGAGATATTAGTGAGTAACTTGTGTCAGATCTTAGTGAGTAACTTGTGTGAGATCTTAGTGAGTAACTTGTGTCAGATCTTAGTGAGTAACTTGTGTGAGATCTTAGTGAGTAACTTGTGTCAGATCTTAGTGAGTAACTTGTGTGAGATCTTAGTGAGTAACTTGTGTGAGATCTTAGTGAGTAACTTGTGTGAGATATTAGTGAGTAACTTGTGTCAGATCTTAGTGAGTAACTTGTGTGAGATCTTAGTGAGTAACTTGTGTGAGATTTTAGTGAGTAACTTGTGTGAGATTTTAGTGAGTAACTTGTTGAGATCTTAGTGAATAACTTGTGTGAGATTTTAGTGAGTAACTTGTTTGAGATCTTAGTGAGTAACTTGTGGGAGATTTTAGTGAGTAACTTGTTTGAGATCTTAGTGAGTAACTTGTGTGAGATCTTAGTGAGTAACTTGTGTCAGATCTTAGTGAGTAACTTGTGTGAGATCTTAGTGAGTAACTTGTGTCAGATCTTAGTGAGTAACTTGTGTGAGATCTTAGTGAGTAACTTGTGTCAGATCTTAGTGAGTAACTTGTGTGAGATCTTAGTGAATAACTTGTGTGAGATCTTAGTGAGTAACTTGTGGGAGATTTTAGTGAGTAACTTGTGTGAGATCTTAGTGAATAACTTGTGTGAGATCTTAGTGAGTAACTTGTGGAGATTTAGTGAGTAACTTGTGTGAGATCTTAGTGAATAACTTGTGTGAGATCTTAGTGAGTAACTTGTGGGAGATTTAAGTGAGAAACTTGTTTGAGATTTTAGTGAGTAACTTGTGTGAGATCTTAGTGAGTAACTTGTGTCAGATCTTAGTGAGTAACTTGTGTGAGATCTTAGTGAGTAACTTGTGTCAGATCTTAGTGAGTAAATTGTGTGAGATCTTAGTGAGTAACTTGTGTCAGATCTTAGTGAGTAACTTGTGGAGATCTTAGTGAGTAACTTGTGTGAGATCTTAGTGAGTAACTTGTGTGAGATCTTAGTGAGTAACTTGTGTGAGATATTAGTGAGTAACTTGTGTGAGATTTAGTGAGTAACTTGTGTGAGATATTAGTGAGTAACTTGTGTGAGATCTTAGTGAGTAACTTGTGTGAGATATTAGTGAGTAACTTGTGTGAGATCTTAGTGAGTAATTTGTGTGAGATCTTAGTGAGTAACTTGTGTGAGATCTTAGTGAGTAACTTGTGTGAGATCTTAGTGAGTAACTTGTGTGAGATATTAGTGAGTAACTTGTGTGAGATCTTAGTGAGTAACTTGTGTGAGATCTTAGTGAGTAACTTGTGTGAGATCTTAGTGAGTAACTTGTGTGAGATCTTAGTGAGTAATTTGTGTGAGATCTTAGTGAGTAACTTGTGTGAGATCTTAGTGAGTAACTTGTGTGAGATATTAGTGAGTAACTTGTGTGAGATATTAGTGAGTAACTTGTGTGAGATCTTAGTGAGTAACTTGTGTGAGATCTTAGTGAGTAACTTGTGTGAGATCTTAGTGAGTAACTTGTGTGAGATCTTAGTGAGTAATTTGTGTGAGATCTTAGTGAGTAACTTGTGTGAGATCTTAGTGAGTAACTTGTGTGAGATCTTAGTGAGTAACTTGTGTGAGATCTTAGTGAGTAACTTGTGTGAGATCTTAGTGAGTAACTTGTGTGAGATCTTAGTGAGTAACTTGTGTGAGATCTTAGTGAGTAACTTGTGTGAGATATTAGTGAGTAACTTGTGTGAGATATTAGTGAGTAACTTGTGTGAGATCTTAGTGAGTAACTTGTGTGAGATATTAGTGAGTAACTTGTGTGAGATCTTAGTGAGTAACTTGTGTGAGATCTTAGTGAGTAACTTGTGTGAGATCTTAGTGAGTAACTTGTGTGAGATATTAGTGAGTAACTTGTGTGAGATCTTAGTGAGTAACTTGTGTGAGATCTTAGTGAGTAACTTGTGTGAGATCTTAGTGAGTAACTTGTGTGAGATCTTAGTGAGTAACTTGTGTGAGATCTTAGTGAGTAACTTGTGTGAGATCTTAGTGAGTAACTTGTGTGAGATTTTAGTGAGTAACTTGTGTCAGATCTTAGTGAGTAACTTGTGTGAGATCTTAGTGAGTAATTTGTGTGAGATCTTAGTGAGTAACTTGTGTGAGATCTTAGTGAGTAACTTGTGTGAGATCTTAGTGAGTAACTTGTGTGAGATCTTAGTGAGTAACTTGTGTAGATATTAGTGAGTAACTTGTGTGAGATATTAGTGAGTAACTTGTGTGAGATATTAGTGAGTAACTTGTGTGAGATCTTAGTGAGTAATTGTGTGAGATCTTAGTGAGTAACTTGTGTGAGATATTAGTGAGTAACTTGTGTGAGATATTAGTGAGTAACTTGTGTGAGATATTAGTGAGTAACTTGTGTGAGATATTAGTGAGTAACTTGTGTGAGATCTTAGTGAGTAACTTGTGTGAGATCTTAGTGAGTAACTTGTGTGAGATCTTAGTGAGTAACTTGTGTGAGATCTTAGTGAGTAACTTGTGTGAGATCTTAGTGAGTAACTTGTGTGAGATCTTAGTGAGTAACTTGTGTGAGATCTTAGTGAGTAACTTGTGTGAGATCTTAGTATATAACTTGTGTGAGATTTAGTGAGTAACTTGTGGGAGATCTTAGTGAGTAACTTGTGTGAGATTTTAGTGAGTAACTTGTGTGAGATCTTAGTGAGTAACTTGTGTGAGATCTTAGTGAGTAACTTGTGTGAGATCTAAGTGAGTAACTTGTGTGAGATCTTAGTGAGTAACTTGTGTGAGATCTTAGTGAGTAACTTGTGTGAGATCTTAGTGAGTAACTTGTGTGAGATCTTAGTGAGTAACTTGTGTGAGATCTTAGTGAGTAACTTGTGTGAGATCTTAGTGAGTAACTTGTGTGAGATCTTAGTGAGTAATTTGTGTGAGATTTAGTGAGTAACTTGTGGAGATCTTAGTGAATAACTTGTGTGAGATTTTAGTGAGTAACTTGTATGAGATCTTAGTGAGTAACTTGTGTGAGATCTTAGTGAGTAACTTGTGTGAGATCTTAGTGAGTAACTTGTGTGAGATCTTAGTGAGTAACTTGTGTGAGATCTTAGTGAGTAACTTGTGTGAGATCTTAGTGAGTAACTTGTGTGAGATCTTAGTGAGTAACTTGTGTGAGATATTAGTGAATAACTTGTGTGAGATCTTAGTGAGTAACTTGTGTCAGATCTTAGTGAGTAACTTGTGGGAGATATTAGTGAGTAACTTGTGTGAGATCTTAGTGAGTAACTTGTGTGAGATCTTAGTGAGTAACTTGTGGGAGATATTAGTGAATAACTTGTGTGAGATCTTAGTGAGTAACTTGTGTGAGATCTTAGTGAGTAATGTGTGAGATCTTAGTGAGTAACTTGTGTCAGATCTTAGTGAGTAACTTGTGTGAGATCTTAGTGAGTAACTTGTGTGAGATTTTAGTGAGTAACTTGTGTGAGATCTTAGTGAGTAACTTGTTTGAGATCTTAGTGAGTAACTTGTGTGAGATTTTAGTGAGTAACTTGTGTGAGATCTTAGTGAGTAACTTGTGTCAGATCTTAGTGAGTAACTTGTGTGAGATAATAGTGAGTAACTTGTGTCAGATCTTAGTGAGTAACTTGTGTCAGATCTTAGTGAGTAACTTGTATCAGATCTTAGTGAGTAACTTGTGTCAGATCTTAGTGAGTAACTTGTGTGAGATCTAGTGAGTAACTTGTGTCAGATCTTAGTGAGTAACTTGTGTCAGATCTTAGTGAGTAACTTGTGTGAGATCTTAGTGAGTAACTTGTGTCAGATCTTAGTGAGTAACTTGTGTCAGATCTTAGTGAGTAACTTGTGTGAGATCTTAGTGAGTAACTTGTGTCAGATCTTAGTGAGTAACTTGTGTCAGATCTTAGTGAGTAACTTGTGTCAGATCTTAGTGAGTAACTTGTGGAGATCTTAGTGAGTAACTTGTGTCAGATCTTAGTGAGTAACTTGTGGGAGATCTTAGTGAGTAACTTGTGTCAGATCTTAGTGAGTAACTTGTGTGAGATCTTAGTGAATAACTTGTGTCAGATCTTAGTGAGTAACTTGTGTCAGATCTTAGTGAGTAACTTGTGTCAGATCTTAGTGAGTAACTTGTGTGAGATCTTAGTGAATAACTTGTGTCAGATCTTAGTGAGTAACTTGTGTGAGATCTTAGTGAGTAACTTGTGTCAGATCTTAGTGAGTAACTTGTGTCAGATCTTAGTGAGTAACTTGTGTCAGATCTTAGTGAGTAACTTGTGTCAGATCTTAGTGAGTAACTTGTGGGAGATCTTAGTGAGTAACTTGTGTCAGATCTTAGTGAGTAACTTGTGTGAGATCTTAGTGAGTAACTTGTGTGAGATCTTAGTGAGTAACTTGTGTCAGATCTTAGTGAGTAACTTGTGTCAGATCTTAGTGAGTAACTTGTGTGAGATCTTAGTGAGTAACTTGTGTCAGATCTTAGTGAGTAACTTGTGTCAGATCTTAGTGAGTAACTTGTGGGAGATCTTAGTGAGTAACTTGTGGAGATCTTAGTGAATAACTTGTGTGAGATCTTAGTGAGTAACTTGTGGGAGATCTTAGTGAGTAACTTGTTTGAGATCTTAGTGAGTAACTTGTTTGAGATCTTAGTGAGTAACTTGTGTGAGATCTTAGTGAGTAACTTGTGTGAGATCTTAGTGAGTAACTTGTGTGAGATCTTAGTGAGTAACTTGTGGGAGATTTTAGTGAGTAACTTGTTTGAGATCTTAGTGAGTAACTTGTGTGAGATCTTAGTGAGTAACTTGTGTCAGATCTTAGTGAGTAACTTGTGTGAGATCTTAGTGAGTAACTTGTGTGAGATCTTAGTGAGTAACTTGTGTGAGATCTTAGTGAGTAACTTGTGTGAGATCTTAGTGAGTAACTTGTGTGAGATCTTAGTGAGTAACTTGTGTGAGATCTTAGTGAGTAACTTGTGTGAGATCTTAGTGAGTAACTTGTGTGAGATCTTAGTGAGTAACTTGTGTCAGATCTTAGTGAGTAACTTGTGTGAGATCTTAGTGAGTAACTTGTGTGAGATCTTAGTGAGTAACTTGTGTGAGATCTTAGTGAGTAACTTGTGTGAGATCTTAGTGAGTAACTTGTGTGAGATCTTAGTGAGTAACTTGTGTGAGATCTTAGTGAGTAACTTGTGTGAGATCTTAGTGAGTAACTTGTGTGAGATCTTAGTGAGTAATTTGTGTGAGATCTTAGTGAGTAACTTGTGTGAGATCTTAGTGAGTAACTTGTGTGAGATCTTAGTGAGTAACTTGTGTGAGATCTTAGTGAGTAACTTGTGTGAGATCTTAGTGAGTAACTTGTGTGAGATCTTAGTGAGTAACTTGTGTGAGATCTTAGTGAGTAACTTGTGTGAGATCTTAGTGAGTAACTTGTGTGAGATCTTAGTGAGTAACTTGTGTGAGATCTTAGTGAGTAACTTGTGTGAGATCTTAGTGAGTAACTTGTGTGAGATCTTAGTGAGTAACTTGTGTGAGATCTTAGTGATAACTTGTGTGAGATCTTAGTGAGTAACTTGTGGAGATCTTAGTGAGTAACTTGTGTGAGATTTTAGTGAGTAACTTGTGTGAGATCTTAGTGAGTAACTTGTGTGAGATCTTAGTGAGTAACTTGTGTGAGATCTTAGTGAGTAACTTGTGTGAGATCTTAGTGAGTAACTTGTGTGAGATCTTAGTGAGTAACTTGTGTGAGATCTTAGTGAGTAACTTGTGTGAGATCTTAGTGAGTAACTTGTGAGATCTTAGTGAGTAACTTGTGTGAGATCTTAGTGAGTAACTTGTGTGAGATCTTAGTGAGTAACTTGTGTGAGATCTTAGTGAGTAACTTGTGTGAGATCTTAGTGAGTAACTTGTGTGAGATTTAGTGAGTAACTTGTGGGAGATCTTAGTGAGTAACTTGTGTGAGATCTTAGTGAGTAACTTGTGTGAGATTAGTGAGTAACTTGTGTGAGATCTTAGTGAGTAACTTGTGTGAGATCTTAGTGAGTAACTTGTGTGAGATCTTAGTGAGTAACTTGTGTGAGATCTTAGTGAGTAACTTGTGTGAGATCTTAGTGAGTAACTTGTGTGAGATCTTAGTGAGTAACTTGTGTGAGATCTTAGTGAGTAACTTGTGTGAGATCTTAGTGAGTAACTTGTGTGAGATCTTAGTGAGTAACTTGTGGGAGATCTTAGTGAGTAACTTGTGTGAGATCTTAGTGAGTAACTTGTGTGAGATCTTAGTGAGTAACTTGTGTGAGATCTTAGTGAGTAACTTGTGTGAGATCTTAGTGAGTAACTTGTGTGAGATCTTAGTGAGTAACTGTGTGAGATCTTAGTGAGTAACTTGTGTGAGATCTTAGTGAGTAACTTGTGTGAGATCTTAGTGAGTAACTTGTGTGAGATCTTAGTGAGTAACTTGTGTGAGATCTTAGTGAGTAACTTGTTTGAGATCTTAGTGAGTAACTTGTGTGAGATCTTAGTGAGTAACTTGTGTGAGATCTTAGTGAGTAACTTGTGTGAGATCTTAGTGAGTAACTTGTGTGAGATCTTAGTGAGTAACTTGTGTGAGATCTTAGTGAGTAACTTGTGTCAGATCTTAGTGAGTAACTTGTGTGAGATCTTAGTGAGTAACTTGTGTCAGATCTTAGTGAGTAACTTGTGTGAGATCTTAGTGAGTAACTTGTGTCAGATCTTAGTGAGTAACTTGTGTCAGATCTTAGTGAGTAACTTGTGTGAGATCTTAGTGAGTAACTTGTGTCAGATCTTAGTGAGTAACTTGTGTGAGATCTTAGTGAGTAACTTGTGTGAGATCTTAGTGAGTAACTTGTGTCAGATCTTAGTGAGTAACTTGTGTGAGATCTTAGTGAGTAACTTGTGTCAGATCTTAGTGAGTAACTTGTGGGAGATCTTAGTGAGTAACTTGTGTGAGATCTTAGTGAGTAACTTGTGGGAGATCTTAGTGAGTAACTTGTGTCAGATCTTAGTGAGTAACTTGTGTGAGATCTTAGTGAGTAACTTGTGTCAGATCTTAGTGAGTAACTTGTGTCAGATCTTAGTGAGTAACTTGTGTCAGATCTTAGTGAGTAACTTGTGTGAGATCTTAGTGAGTAACTTGTGTCAGATCTTAGTGAGTAACTTGTGTCAGATCTTAGTGAGTAACTTGTGTGAGATCTTAGTGAGTAACTTGTGTCAGATCTTAGTGAGTAACTTGTGTGAGATCTTAGTGAGTAACTTGTGTCAGATCTTAGTGAGTAACTTGTGTGAGATCTTAGTGAGTAACTTGTGTCAGATCTTAGTGAGTAACTTGTGTCAGATCTTAGTGAGTAACTTGTGTCAGATCTTAGTGAGTAACTTGTGTGAGATCTTAGTGAGTAACTTGTGTGAGATCTTAGTGAGTAACTTGTGTGAGATCTTAGTGAGTAACTTGTGTGAGATCTTAGTGAGTAACTTGTGGGAGATCTTAGTGAGTAACTTGTGTGAGATCTTAGTGAGTAACTTGTGGAGATCTTAGTGAGTAACTTGTGTGAGATCTTAGTGAGTAACTTGTGTGAGATCTTAGTGAGTAACTTGTGTGAGATCTTAGTGAGTAACTTGTGTGAGATCTTAGTGAGTAACTTGTGTGAGATCTTAGTGAGTAACTTGTGTGAGATTTTAGTGAGTAACTTGTTGAGATTTAGTGAGTAACTTGTGTGAGATCTTAGTGAGTAACTTGTGTCAGATCTTAGTGAGTAACTTGTGTGAGATCTTAGTGAGTAACTTGTGTCAGATCTTAGTGAGTAACTTGTGTGAGATCTTAGTGAGTAACTTGTGTCAGATCTTAGTGAGTAACTTGTGTGAGATCTTAGTGAGTAACTTGTGTGAGATCTTAGTGAGTAACTTGTGTCAGATCTTAGTGAGTAACTTGTGTGAGATCTTAGTGAGTAACTTGTGTCAGATCTTAGTGAGTAACTTGTGTGAGATCTTAGTGAGTAACTTGTGTCAGATCTTAGTGAGTAACTTGTGTGAGATCTTAGTGAGTAACTTGTGTGAGATCTTAGTGAGTAACTTGTGTCAGATCTTAGTGAGTAACTTGTGTGAGATCTTAGTGAGTAACTTGTGTGAGATCTTAGTGAGTAACTTGTGTGAGATATTAGTGAGTAACTTGTGTGAGATCTTAGTGAGTAACTTGTGTGAGATCTTAGTGAGTAACTTGTGTGAGATCTTAGTGAGTAACTTGTGTGAGATCTTAGTGAGTAACTTGTGTGAGATCTTAGTGAGTAACTTGTGTGAGATCTTAGTGAGTAACTTGTGTGAGATCTTAGTGAGTAACTTGTGTCAGATCTTAGTGAGTAACTTGTGTGAGATCTTAGTGAGTAACTTGTGTCAGATCTTAGTGAGTAACTTGTGTGAGATCTTAGTGAGTAACTTGTGTCAGATCTTAGTGAGTAACTTGTGTGAGATCTTAGTGAGTAACTTGTGTCAGATCTTAGTGAGTAACTTGTGTCAGATCTTAGTGAGTAACTTGTGTGAGATCTTAGTGAGTAACTTGTGTGAGATCTTAGTGAGTAACTTGTGTGAGATCTTAGTGAGTAACTTGTGTGAGATCTTAGTGAGTAACTTGTGTGAGATCTTAGTGAGTAACTTGTGTGAGATCTTAGTGAGTAACTTGTGTGAGATCTTAGTGAGTAACTTGTGTGAGATCTTAGTGAGTAACTTGTGTGAGATCTTAGTGAGTAACTTGTGTGAGATCTTAGTGAGTAACTTGTGTGAGATCTTAGTGAGTAACTTGTGTCAGATCTTAGTGAGTAACTTGTGTGAGATCTTAGTGAGTAACTTGTGTGA
This sequence comes from Megaustenia siamemsis, assembly GCA_032433765.1. Classification (NCBI taxonomy): domain Eukaryota; kingdom Metazoa; phylum Mollusca; class Gastropoda; order Stylommatophora; family Ariophantidae; genus Megaustenia; species Megaustenia siamemsis. The sequence continues at coordinate 37,104,600 of JAVIAB010000159.1, read as the reverse complement.
GATCTTAGTGAGTAACTTGTGTGAGATCTTAGTGAGTAACTTGTGTGAGATCTTAGTGAGTAACTTGTGTGAGATCTTAGTGAGTAACTTGTGTGAGATCTTAGTGAGTAACTTGTGTGAGATCTTAGTGAGTAACTTGTGTGAGATCTTAGTGAGTAACTTGTGTGAGATCTTAGTGAGTAACTTGTGTGAGATCTTAGTGAGTAACTTGTGTGAGATCTTAGTGAGTAACTTGTGTGAGATCTTAGTGAGTAACTTGTGTGAGATCTTAGTGAGTAACTTGTGTGAGATCTTAGTGAGTAACTTGTTTGAGATCTTAGTGAGTAACTTGTGTGAGATCTTAGTGAGTAACTTGTGTGAGATCTTAGTGAGTAACTTGTGTGAGATCTTAGTGAGTAACTTGTGTGAGATCTTAGTGAGTAACTTGTGTGAGATCTTAGTGAGTAACTTGTGTGAGATCTTAGTGAGTAACTTGTGTGAGATCTTAGTGAGTAACTTGTGTCAGATCTTAGTGAGTAACTTGTGTGAGATCTTAGTGAGTAACTTGTGTGAGATCTTAGTGAGTAACTTGTGTGAGATCTTAGTGAGTAACTTGTGTGAGATCTTAGTGAGTAACTTGTGTGAGATCTTAGTGAGTAACTTGTGTCAGATCTTAGTGAGTAACTTGTGTGAGATCTTAGTGAGTAACTTGTGTGAGATCTTAGTGAGTAACTTGTGTCAGATCTTAGTGAGTAACTTGTGTGAGATCTTAGTGAGTAACTTGTGTGAGATCTTAGTGAGTAACTTGTGTGAGATCTTAGTGAGTAACTTGTGTGAGATCTTAGTGAGTAACTTGTGTCAGATCTTAGTGAGTAACTTGTGTGAGATCTTAGTGAGTAACTTGTGTCAGATCTTAGTGAGTAACTTGTGTGAGATCTTAGTGAGTAACTTGTGTGAGATCTTAGTGAGTAACTTGTGTGAGATCTTAGTGAGTAACTTGTGTGAGATCTTAGTGAGTAACTTGTGTGAGATCTTAGTGAGTAACTTGTGTGAGATCTTAGTGAGTAACTTGTGTGAGATCTTAGTGAGTAACTTGTGTGAGATCTTAGTGAGTAACTTGTGTGAGATCTTAGTGAGTAACTTGTGTGAGATCTTAGTGAGTAACTTGTGTGAGATCTTAGTGAGTAACTTGTGTGAGATCTTAGTGAGTAACTTGTGTGAGATCTTAGTGAGTAACTTGTGTGAGATCTTAGTGAGTAACTTGTGTGAGATCTTAGTGAGTAACTTGTGTGAGATCTTAGTGAGTAACTTGTGTGAGATCTTAGTGAGTAACTTGTGTGAGATCTTAGTGAGTAACTTGTGTGAGATCTTAGTGAGTAACTTGTGTGAGATCTTAGTGAGTAACTTGTGTGAGATCTTAGTGAGTAACTTGTGTGAGATCTTAGTGAGTAACTTGTGTGAGATCTTAGTGAGTAACTTGTGTGAGATCTTAGTGAGTAACTTGTGTGAGATCTTAGTGAGTAACTTGTGTGAGATCTTAGTGAGTAACTTGTGTGAGATCTTAGTGAGTAACTTGTGTGAGATCTTAGTGAGTAACTTGTGTGAGATCTTAGTGAGTAACTTGTGTGAGATCTTAGTGAGTAACTTGTGTGAGATCTTAGTGAGTAACTTGTGTGAGATCTTAGTGAGTAACTTGTGTGAGATCTTAGTGAGTAACTTGTGTGAGATCTTAGTGAGTAACTTGTGTGAGATCTTAGTGAGTAACTTGTGTGAGATCTTAGTGAGTAACTTGTGTGAGATCTTAGTGAGTAACTTGTGTGAGATCTTAGTGAGTAACTTGTGTGAGATCTTAGTGAGTAACTTGTGTGAGATCTTAGTGAGTAACTTGTGTGAGATCTTAGTGAGTAACTTGTGTGAGATCTTAGTGAGTAACTTGTGTGAGATCTTAGTGAGTAACTTGTGTGAGATCTTAGTGAGTAACTTGTGTGAGATCTTAGTGAGTAACTTGTGTGAGATCTTAGTGAGTAACTTGTGTGAGATCTTAGTGAGTAACTTGTGTGAGATCTTAGTGAGTAACTTGTGTGAGATCTTAGTGAGTAACTTGTGTGAGATCTTAGTGAGTAACTTGTGTCAGATCTTAGTGAGTAACTTGTGTGAGATCTTAGTGAGTAACTTGTGTGAGATCTTAGTGAGTAACTTGTGTGAGATCTTAGTGAGTAACTTGTGTGAGATCTTAGTGAGTAACTTGTGTGAGATCTTAGTGAGTAACTTGTGTGAGATCTTAGTGAGTAACTTGTGTGAGATCTTAGTGAGTAACTTGTGTGAGATCTTAGTGAGTAACTTGTGTGAGATCTTAGTGAGTAACTTGTGTGAGATCTTAGTGAGTAACTTGTGTGAGATCTTAGTGAGTAACTTGTGTGAGATCTTAGTGAGTAACTTGTGTGAGATCTTAGTGAGTAACTTGTGTGAGATCTTAGTGAGTAACTTGTGTGAGATCTTAGTGAGTAACTTGTGTGAGATCTTAGTGAGTAACTTGTGTGAGATCTTAGTGAGTAACTTGTGTGAGATCTTAGTGAGTAACTTGTGTGAGATCTTAGTGAGTAACTTGTGTGAGATCTTAGTGAGTAACTTGTGTGAGATCTTAGTGAGTAACTTGTGTGAGATCTTAGTGAGTAACTTGTGTGAGATCTTAGTGAGTAACTTGTGTGAGATCTTAGTGAGTAACTTGTGTGAGATCTTAGTGAGTAACTTGTGTGAGATCTTAGTGAGTAACTTGTGTGAGATCTTAGTGAGTAACTTGTGTGAGATCTTAGTGAGTAACTTGTGTGAGATCTTAGTGAGTAACTTGTGTGAGATCTTAGTGAGTAACTTGTGTGAGATCTTAGTGAGTAACTTGTGTGAGATCTTAGTGAGTAACTTGTGTGAGATCTTAGTGAGTAACTTGTGTGAGATCTTAGTGAGTAACTTGTGTGAGATCTTAGTGAGTAACTTGTGTGAGATCTTAGTGAGTAACTTGTGTGAGATCTTAGTGAGTAACTTGTGTGAGATCTTAGTGAGTAACTTGTGTGAGATCTTAGTGAGTAACTTGTGTGAGATCTTAGTGAGTAACTTGTGTGAGATCTTAGTGAGTAACTTGTGTGAGATCTTAGTGAGTAACTTGTGTGAGATCTTAGTGAGTAACTTGTGTGAGATCTTAGTGAGTAACTTGTGTGAGATCTTAGTGAGTAACTTGTGTGAGATCTTAGTGAGTAACTTGTGTGAGATCTTAGTGAGTAACTTGTGTGAGATCTTAGTGAGTAACTTGTGTGAGATCTTAGTGAGTAACTTGTGTGAGATCTTAGTGAGTAACTTGTGTGAGATCTTAGTGAGTAACTTGTGTCAGATCTTAGTGAGTAACTTGTGTGAGATCTTAGTGAGTAACTTGTGTGAGATCTTAGTGAGTAACTTGTGTGAGATCTTAGTGAGTAACTTGTGTGAGATCTTAGTGAGTAACTTGTGTGAGATCTTAGTGAGTAACTTGTGTGAGATCTTAGTGAGTAACTTGTGTGAGATCTTAGTGAGTAACTTGTGTGAGATCTTAGTGAGTAACTTGTGTCAGATCTTAGTGAGTAACTTGTGTGAGATCTTAGTGAGTAACTTGTGTGAGATCTTAGTGAGTAACTTGTGTGAGATCTTAGTGAGTAACTTGTGTGAGATCTTAGTGAGTAACTTGTGTGAGATCTTAGTGAGTAACTTGTGTGAGATCTTAGTGAGTAACTTGTGTGAGATCTTAGTGAGTAACTTGTGTGAGATCTTAGTGAGTAACTTGTGTGAGATCTTAGTGAGTAACTTGTGTGAGATCTTAGTGAGTAACTTGTGTGAGATCTTAGTGAGTAACTTGTGTGAGATCTTAGTGAGTAACTTGTGTGAGATCTTAGTGAGTAACTTGTGTCAGATCTTAGTGAGTAACTTGTGTGAGATCTTAGTGAGTAACTTGTGTGAGATCTTAGTGAGTAACTTGTGTGAGATCTTAGTGAGTAACTTGTGTGAGATCTTAGTGAGTAACTTGTGTGAGATCTTAGTGAGTAACTTGTGTGAGATCTTAGTGAGTAACTTGTGTGAGATCTTAGTGAGTAACTTGTGTGAGATCTTAGTGAGTAACTTGTGTGAGATCTTAGTGAGTAACTTGTGTGAGATCTTAGTGAGTAACTTGTGTGAGATCTTAGTGAGTAACTTGTGTGAGATCTTAGTGAGTAACTTGTGTGAGATCTTAGTGAGTAACTTGTGTGAGATCTTAGTGAGTAACTTGTGTGAGATCTTAGTGAGTAACTTGTGTGAGATCTTAGTGAGTAACTTGTGTGAGATCTTAGTGAGTAACTTGTGTGAGATCTTAGTGAGTAACTTGTGTGAGATCTTAGTGAGTAACTTGTGTGAGATCTTAGTGAGTAACTTGTGTGAGATCTTAGTGAGTAACTTGTGTGAGATCTTAGTGAGTAACTTGTGTGAGATCTTAGTGAGTAACTTGTGTGAGATCTTAGTGAGTAACTTGTGTGAGATCTTAGTGAGTAACTTGTGTGAGATCTTAGTGAGTAACTTGTGTGAGATCTTAGTGAGTAACTTGTGTGAGATCTTAGTGAGTAACTTGTGTGAGATCTTAGTGAGTAACTTGTGTGAGATCTTAGTGAGTAACTTGTGTGAGATCTTAGTGAGTAACTTGTGTGAGATCTTAGTGAGTAACTTGTGTGAGATCTTAGTGAGTAACTTGTGTGAGATCTTAGTGAGTAACTTGTGTGAGATCTTAGTGAGTAACTTGTGTGAGATCTTAGTGAGTAACTTGTGTGAGATCTTAGTGAGTAACTTGTGTGAGATCTTAGTGAGTAACTTGTGTGAGATCTTAGTGAGTAACTTGTGTGAGATCTTAGTGAGTAACTTGTGTGAGATCTTAGTGAGTAACTTGTGTGAGATCTTAGTGAGTAACTTGTGTGAGATCTTAGTGAGTAACTTGTGTGAGATCTTAGTGAGTAACTTGTGTGAGATCTTAGTGAGTAACTTGTGTGAGATCTTAGTGAGTAACTTGTGTGAGATCTTAGTGAGTAACTTGTGTGAGATCTTAGTGAGTAACTTGTGTGAGATCTTAGTGAGTAACTTGTGTGAGATCTTAGTGAGTAACTTGTGTGAGATCTTAGTGAGTAACTTGTGTGAGATCTTAGTGAGTAACTTGTGTGAGATCTTAGTGAGTAACTTGTGTGAGATCTTAGTGAGTAACTTGTGTGAGATCTTAGTGAGTAACTTGTGTGAGATCTTAGTGAGTAACTTGTGTGAGATCTTAGTGAGTAACTTGTGTGAGATCTTAGTGAGTAACTTGTGTGAGATCTTAGTGAGTAACTTGTGTGAGATCTTAGTGAGTAACTTGTGTGAGATCTTAGTGAGTAACTTGTGTGAGATCTTAGTGAGTAACTTGTGTGAGATCTTAGTGAGTAACTTGTGTGAGATCTTAGTGAGTAACTTGTGTGAGATCTTAGTGAGTAACTTGTGTGAGATCTTAGTGAGTAACTTGTGTGAGATCTTAGTGAGTAACTTGTGTGAGATCTTAGTGAGTAACTTGTGTGAGATCTTAGTGAGTAACTTGTGTGAGATCTTAGTGAGTAACTTGTGTGAGATCTTAGTGAGTAACTTGTGTGAGATCTTAGTGAGTAACTTGTGTGAGATCTTAGTGAGTAACTTGTGTGAGATCTTAGTGAGTAACTTGTGTGAGATCTTAGTGAGTAACTTGTGTGAGATCTTAGTGAGTAACTTGTGTGAGATCTTAGTGAGTAACTTGTGTGAGATCTTAGTGAGTAACTTGTGTGAGATCTTAGTGAGTAACTTGTGTGAGATCTTAGTGAGTAACTTGTGTGAGATCTTAGTGAGTAACTTGTGTGAGATCTTAGTGAGTAACTTGTGTGAGATCTTAGTGAGTAACTTGTGTGAGATCTTAGTGAGTAACTTGTGTGAGATCTTAGTGAGTAACTTGTGTGAGATCTTAGTGAGTAACTTGTGTGAGATCTTAGTGAGTAACTTGTGTGAGATCTTAGTGAGTAACTTGTGTGAGATCTTAGTGAGTAACTTGTGTGAGATCTTAGTGAGTAACTTGTGTGAGATCTTAGTGAGTAACTTGTGTGAGATCTTAGTGAGTAACTTGTGTGAGATCTTAGTGAGTAACTTGTGTGAGATCTTAGTGAGTAACTTGTGTGAGATCTTAGTGAGTAACTTGTGTGAGATCTTAGTGAGTAACTTGTGTGAGATCTTAGTGAGTAACTTGTGTGAGATCTTAGTGAGTAACTTGTGTGAGATCTTAGTGAGTAACTTGTGTGAGATCTTAGTGAGTAACTTGTGTGAGATCTTAGTGAGTAACTTGTGTGAGATCTTAGTGAGTAACTTGTGTGAGATCTTAGTGAGTAACTTGTGTGAGATCTTAGTGAGTAACTTGTGTGAGATCTTAGTGAGTAACTTGTGTGAGATCTTAGTGAGTAACTTGTGTGAGATCTTAGTGAGTAACTTGTGTGAGATCTTAGTGAGTAACTTGTGTGAGATCTTAGTGAGTAACTTGTGTGAGATCTTAGTGAGTAACTTGTGTGAGATCTTAGTGAGTAACTTGTGTGAGATCTTAGTGAGTAACTTGTGTGAGATCTTAGTGAGTAACTTGTGTGAGATCTTAGTGAGTAACTTGTGTGAGATCTTAGTGAGTAACTTGTGTGAGATCTTAGTGAGTAACTTGTGTGAGATCTTAGTGAGTAACTTGTGTGAGATCTTAGTGAGTAACTTGTGTGAGATCTTAGTGAGTAACTTGTGTGAGATCTTAGTGAGTAACTTGTGTGAGATCTTAGTGAGTAACTTGTGTGAGATCTTAGTGAGTAACTTGTGTGAGATCTTAGTGAGTAACTTGTGTGAGATCTTAGTGAGTAACTTGTGTGAGATCTTAGTGAGTAACTTGTGTGAGATCTTAGTGAGTAACTTGTGTGAGATCTTAGTGAGTAACTTGTGTGAGATCTTAGTGAGTAACTTGTGTGAGATCTTAGTGAGTAACTTGTGTGAGATCTTAGTGAGTAACTTGTGTGAGATCTTAGTGAGTAACTTGTGTGAGATCTTAGTGAGTAACTTGTGTGAGATCTTAGTGAGTAACTTGTGTGAGATCTTAGTGAGTAACTTGTGTGAGATCTTAGTGAGTAACTTGTGTGAGATCTTAGTGAGTAACTTGTGTGAGATCTTAGTGAGTAACTTGTGTGAGATCTTAGTGAGTAACTTGTGTGAGATCTTAGTGAGTAACTTGTGTGAGATCTTAGTGAGTAACTTGTGTGAGATCTTAGTGAGTAACTTGTGTGAGATCTTAGTGAGTAACTTGTGTGAGATCTTAGTGAGTAACTTGTGTGAGATCTTAGTGAGTAACTTGTGTGAGATCTTAGTGAGTAACTTGTGTGAGATCTTAGTGAGTAACTTGTGTGAGATCTTAGTGAGTAACTTGTGTGAGATCTTAGTGAGTAACTTGTGTGAGATCTTAGTGAGTAACTTGTGTGAGATCTTAGTGAGTAACTTGTGTGAGATCTTAGTGAGTAACTTGTGTGAGATCTTAGTGAGTAACTTGTGTGAGATCTTAGTGAGTAACTTGTGTGAGATCTTAGTGAGTAACTTGTGTGAGATCTTAGTGAGTAACTTGTGTGAGATCTTAGTGAGTAACTTGTGTGAGATCTTAGTGAGTAACTTGTGTGAGATCTTAGTGAGTAACTTGTGTGAGATCTTAGTGAGTAACTTGTGTGAGATCTTAGTGAGTAACTTGTGTGAGATCTTAGTGAGTAACTTGTGTGAGATCTTAGTGAGTAACTTGTGTGAGATCTTAGTGAGTAACTTGTGTGAGATCTTAGTGAGTAACTTGTGTGAGATCTTAGTGAGTAACTTGTGTGAGATCTTAGTGAGTAACTTGTGTGAGATCTTAGTGAGTAACTTGTGTGAGATCTTAGTGAGTAACTTGTGTGAGATCTTAGTGAGTAACTTGTGTGAGATCTTAGTGAGTAACTTGTGTGAGATCTTAGTGAGTAACTTGTGTGAGATCTTAGTGAGTAACTTGTGTGAGATCTTAGTGAGTAACTTGTGTGAGATCTTAGTGAGTAACTTGTGTGAGATCTTAGTGAGTAACTTGTGTGAGATCTTAGTGAGTAACTTGTGTGAGATCTTAGTGAGTAACTTGTGTGAGATCTTAGTGAGTAACTTGTGTGAGATCTTAGTGAGTAACTTGTGTGAGATCTTAGTGAGTAACTTGTGTGAGATCTTAGTGAGTAACTTGTGTGAGATCTTAGTGAGTAACTTGTGTGAGATCTTAGTGAGTAACTTGTGTGAGATCTTAGTGAGTAACTTGTGTGAGATCTTAGTGAGTAACTTGTGTGAGATCTTAGTGAGTAACTTGTGTGAGATCTTAGTGAGTAACTTGTGTGAGATCTTAGTGAGTAACTTGTGTGAGATCTTAGTGAGTAACTTGTGTGAGATCTTAGTGAGTAACTTGTGTGAGATCTTAGTGAGTAACTTGTGTGAGATCTTAGTGAGTAACTTGTGTGAGATCTTAGTGAGTAACTTGTGTGAGATCTTAGTGAGTAACTTGTGTGAGATCTTAGTGAGTAACTTGTGTGAGATCTTAGTGAGTAACTTGTGTGAGATCTTAGTGAGTAACTTGTGTGAGATCTTAGTGAGTAACTTGTGTGAGATCTTAGTGAGTAACTTGTGTGAGATCTTAGTGAGTAACTTGTGTGAGATCTTAGTGAGTAACTTGTGTGAGATCTTAGTGAGTAACTTGTGTGAGATCTTAGTGAGTAACTTGTGTGAGATCTTAGTGAGTAACTTGTGTGAGATCTTAGTGAGTAACTTGTGTGAGATCTTAGTGAGTAACTTGTGTGAGATCTTAGTGAGTAACTTGTGTGAGATCTTAGTGAGTAACTTGTGTGAGATCTTAGTGAGTAACTTGTGTGAGATCTTAGTGAGTAACTTGTGTGAGATCTTAGTGAGTAACTTGTGTGAGATCTTAGTGAGTAACTTGTGTGAGATCTTAGTGAGTAACTTGTGTGAGATCTTAGTGAGTAACTTGTGTGAGATCTTAGTGAGTAACTTGTGTGAGATCTTAGTGAGTAACTTGTGTGAGATCTTAGTGAGTAACTTGTGTGAGATCTTAGTGAGTAACTTGTGTGAGATCTTAGTGAGTAACTTGTGTGAGATCTTAGTGAGTAACTTGTGTGAGATCTTAGTGAGTAACTTGTGTGAGATCTTAGTGAGTAACTTGTGTGAGATCTTAGTGAGTAACTTGTGTGAGATCTTAGTGAGTAACTTGTGTGAGATCTTAGTGAGTAACTTGTGTGAGATCTTAGTGAGTAACTTGTGTGAGATCTTAGTGAGTAACTTGTGTGAGATCTTAGTGAGTAACTTGTGTGAGATCTTAGTGAGTAACTTGTGTGAGATCTTAGTGAGTAACTTGTGTGAGATCTTAGTGAGTAACTTGTGTGAGATCTTAGTGAGTAACTTGTGTGAGATCTTAGTGAGTAACTTGTGTGAGATCTTAGTGAGTAACTTGTGTGAGATCTTAGTGAGTAACTTGTGTGAGATCTTAGTGAGTAACTTGTGTGAGATCTTAGTGAGTAACTTGTGTGAGATCTTAGTGAGTAACTTGTGTGAGATCTTAGTGAGTAACTTGTGTGAGATCTTAGTGAGTAACTTGTGTGAGATCTTAGTGAGTAACTTGTGTGAGATCTTAGTGAGTAACTTGTGTGAGATCTTAGTGAGTAACTTGTGTGAGATCTTAGTGAGTAACTTGTGTGAGATCTTAGTGAGTAACTTGTGTGAGATCTTAGTGAGTAACTTGTGTGAGATCTTAGTGAGTAACTTGTGTGAGATCTTAGTGAGTAACTTGTGTGAGATCTTAGTGAGTAACTTGTGTGAGATCTTAGTGAGTAACTTGTGTGAGATCTTAGTGAGTAACTTGTGTGAGATCTTAGTGAGTAACTTGTGTGAGATCTTAGTGAGTAACTTGTGTGAGATCTTAGTGAGTAACTTGTGTGAGATCTTAGTGAGTAACTTGTGTGAGATCTTAGTGAGTAACTTGTGTGAGATCTTAGTGAGTAACTTGTGTGAGATCTTAGTGAGTAACTTGTGTGAGATCTTAGTGAGTAACTTGTGTGAGATCTTAGTGAGTAACTTGTGTGAGATCTTAGTGAGTAACTTGTGTGAGATCTTAGTGAGTAACTTGTGTGAGATCTTAGTGAGTAACTTGTGTGAGATCTTAGTGAGTAACTTGTGTGAGATCTTAGTGAGTAACTTGTGTGAGATCTTAGTGAGTAACTTGTGTGAGATCTTAGTGAGTAACTTGTGTGAGATCTTAGTGAGTAACTTGTGTGAGATCTTAGTGAGTAACTTGTGTGAGATCTTAGTGAGTAACTTGTGTGAGATCTTAGTGAGTAACTTGTGTGAGATCTTAGTGAGTAACTTGTGTGAGATCTTAGTGAGTAACTTGTGTGAGATCTTAGTGAGTAACTTGTGTGAGATCTTAGTGAGTAACTTGTGTGAGATCTTAGTGAGTAACTTGTGTGAGATCTTAGTGAGTAACTTGTGTGAGATCTTAGTGAGTAACTTGTGTGAGATCTTAGTGAGTAACTTGTGTGAGATCTTAGTGAGTAACTTGTGTGAGATCTTAGTGAGTAACTTGTGTGAGATCTTAGTGAGTAACTTGTGTGAGATCTTAGTGAGTAACTTGTGTGAGATCTTAGTGAGTAACTTGTGTGAGATCTTAGTGAGTAACTTGTGTGAGATCTTAGTGAGTAACTTGTGTGAGATCTTAGTGAGTAACTTGTGTGAGATCTTAGTGAGTAACTTGTGTGAGATCTTAGTGAGTAACTTGTGTGAGATCTTAGTGAGTAACTTGTGTGAGATCTTAGTGAGTAACTTGTGTGAGATCTTAGTGAGTAACTTGTGTGAGATCTTAGTGAGTAACTTGTGTGAGATCTTAGTGAGTAACTTGTGTGAGATCTTAGTGAGTAACTTGTGTGAGATCTTAGTGAGTAACTTGTGTGAGATCTTAGTGAGTAACTTGTGTGAGATCTTAGTGAGTAACTTGTGTGAGATCTTAGTGAGTAACTTGTGTGAGATCTTAGTGAGTAACTTGTGTGAGATCTTAGTGAGTAACTTGTGTGAGATCTTAGTGAGTAACTTGTGTGAGATCTTAGTGAGTAACTTGTGTGAGATCTTAGTGAGTAACTTGTGTGAGATCTTAGTGAGTAACTTGTGTGAGATCTTAGTGAGTAACTTGTGTGAGATCTTAGTGAGTAACTTGTGTGAGATCTTAGTGAGTAACTTGTGTGAGATCTTAGTGAGTAACTTGTGTGAGATCTTAGTGAGTAACTTGTGTGAGATCTTAGTGAGTAACTTGTGTGAGATCTTAGTGAGTAACTTGTGTGAGATCTTAGTGAGTAACTTGTGTGAGATCTTAGTGAGTAACTTGTGTGAGATCTTAGTGAGTAACTTGTGTGAGATCTTAGTGAGTAACTTGTGTGAGATCTTAGTGAGTAACTTGTGTGAGATCTTAGTGAGTAACTTGTGTGAGATCTTAGTGAGTAACTTGTGTGAGATCTTAGTGAGTAACTTGTGTGAGATCTTAGTGAGTAACTTGTGTGAGATCTTAGTGAGTAACTTGTGTGAGATCTTAGTGAGTAACTTGTGTGAGATCTTAGTGAGTAACTTGTGTGAGATCTTAGTGAGTAACTTGTGTGAGATCTTAGTGAGTAACTTGTGTGAGATCTTAGTGAGTAACTTGTGTGAGATCTTAGTGAGTAACTTGTGTGAGATCTTAGTGAGTAACTTGTGTGAGATCTTAGTGAGTAACTTGTGTGAGATCTTAGTGAGTAACTTGTGTGAGATCTTAGTGAGTAACTTGTGTGAGATCTTAGTGAGTAACTTGTGTGAGATCTTAGTGAGTAACTTGTGTGAGATCTTAGTGAGTAACTTGTGTGAGATCTTAGTGAGTAACTTGTGTGAGATCTTAGTGAGTAACTTGTGTGAGATCTTAGTGAGTAACTTGTGTGAGATCTTAGTGAGTAACTTGTGTGAGATCTTAGTGAGTAACTTGTGTGAGATCTTAGTGAGTAACTTGTGTGAGATCTTAGTGAGTAACTTGTGTGAGATCTTAGTGAGTAACTTGTGTGAGATCTTAGTGAGTAACTTGTGTGAGATCTTAGTGAGTAACTTGTGTGAGATCTTAGTGAGTAACTTGTGTGAGATCTTAGTGAGTAACTTGTGTGAGATCTTAGTGAGTAACTTGTGTGAGATCTTAGTGAGTAACTTGTGTGAGATCTTAGTGAGTAACTTGTGTGAGATCTTAGTGAGTAACTTGTGTGAGATCTTAGTGAGTAACTTGTGTGAGATCTTAGTGAGTAACTTGTGTGAGATCTTAGTGAGTAACTTGTGTGAGATCTTAGTGAGTAACTTGTGTGAGATCTTAGTGAGTAACTTGTGTGAGATCTTAGTGAGTAACTTGTGTGAGATCTTAGTGAGTAACTTGTGTGAGATCTTAGTGAGTAACTTGTGTGAGATCTTAGTGAGTAACTTGTGTGAGATCTTAGTGAGTAACTTGTGTGAGATCTTAGTGAGTAACTTGTGTGAGATCTTAGTGAGTAACTTGTGTGAGATCTTAGTGAGTAACTTGTGTGAGATCTTAGTGAGTAACTTGTGTGAGATCTTAGTGAGTAACTTGTGTGAGATCTTAGTGAGTAACTTGTGTGAGATCTTAGTGAGTAACTTGTGTGAGATCTTAGTGAGTAACTTGTGTGAGATCTTAGTGAGTAACTTGTGTGAGATCTTAGTGAGTAACTTGTGTGAGATCTTAGTGAGTAACTTGTGTGAGATCTTAGTGAGTAACTTGTGTGAGATCTTAGTGAGTAACTTGTGTGAGATCTTAGTGAGTAACTTGTGTGAGATCTTAGTGAGTAACTTGTGTGAGATCTTAGTGAGTAACTTGTGTGAGATCTTAGTGAGTAACTTGTGTGAGATCTTAGTGAGTAACTTGTGTGAGATCTTAGTGAGTAACTTGTGTGAGATCTTAGTGAGTAACTTGTGTGAGATCTTAGTGAGTAACTTGTGTGAGATCTTAGTGAGTAACTTGTGTGAGATCTTAGTGAGTAACTTGTGTGAGATCTTAGTGAGTAACTTGTGTGAGATCTTAGTGAGTAACTTGTGTGAGATCTTAGTGAGTAACTTGTGTGAGATCTTAGTGAGTAACTTGTGTGAGATCTTAGTGAGTAACTTGTGTGAGATCTTAGTGAGTAACTTGTGTGAGATCTTAGTGAGTAACTTGTGTGAGATCTTAGTGAGTAACTTGTGTGAGATCTTAGTGAGTAACTTGTGTGAGATCTTAGTGAGTAACTTGTGTGAGATCTTAGTGAGTAACTTGTGTGAGATCTTAGTGAGTAACTTGTGTGAGATCTTAGTGAGTAACTTGTGTGAGATCTTAGTGAGTAACTTGTGTGAGATCTTAGTGAGTAACTTGTGTGAGATCTTAGTGAGTAACTTGTGTGAGATCTTAGTGAGTAACTTGTGTGAGATCTTAGTGAGTAACTTGTGTGAGATCTTAGTGAGTAACTTGTGTGAGATCTTAGTGAGTAACTTGTGTGAGATCTTAGTGAGTAACTTGTGTGAGATCTTAGTGAGTAACTTGTGTGAGATCTTAGTGAGTAACTTGTGTGAGATCTTAGTGAGTAACTTGTGTGAGATCTTAGTGAGTAACTTGTGTGAGATCTTAGTGAGTAACTTGTGTGAGATCTTAGTGAGTAACTTGTGTGAGATCTTAGTGAGTAACTTGTGTGAGATCTTAGTGAGTAACTTGTGTGAGATCTTAGTGAGTAACTTGTGTGAGATCTTAGTGAGTAACTTGTGTGAGATCTTAGTGAGTAACTTGTGTGAGATCTTAGTGAGTAACTTGTGTGAGATCTTAGTGAGTAACTTGTGTGAGATCTTAGTGAGTAACTTGTGTGAGATCTTAGTGAGTAACTTGTGTGAGATCTTAGTGAGTAACTTGTGTGAGATCTTAGTGAGTAACTTGTGTGAGATCTTAGTGAGTAACTTGTGTGAGATCTTAGTGAGTAACTTGTGTGAGATCTTAGTGAGTAACTTGTGTGAGATCTTAGTGAGTAACTTGTGTGAGATCTTAGTGAGTAACTTGTGTGAGATCTTAGTGAGTAACTTGTGTGAGATCTTAGTGAGTAACTTGTGTGAGATCTTAGTGAGTAACTTGTGTGAGATCTTAGTGAGTAACTTGTGTGAGATCTTAGTGAGTAACTTGTGTGAGATCTTAGTGAGTAACTTGTGTGAGATCTTAGTGAGTAACTTGTGTGAGATCTTAGTGAGTAACTTGTGTGAGATCTTAGTGAGTAACTTGTGTGAGATCTTAGTGAGTAACTTGTGTGAGATCTTAGTGAGTAACTTGTGTGAGATCTTAGTGAGTAACTTGTGTGAGATCTTAGTGAGTAACTTGTGTGAGATCTTAGTGAGTAACTTGTGTGAGATCTTAGTGAGTAACTTGTGTGAGATCTTAGTGAGTAACTTGTGTGAGATCTTAGTGAGTAACTTGTGTGAGATCTTAGTGAGTAACTTGTGTGAGATCTTAGTGAGTAACTTGTGTGAGATCTTAGTGAGTAACTTGTGTGAGATCTTAGTGAGTAACTTGTGTGAGATCTTAGTGAGTAACTTGTGTGAGATCTTAGTGAGTAACTTGTGTGAGATCTTAGTGAGTAACTTGTGTGAGATCTTAGTGAGTAACTTGTGTGAGATCTTAGTGAGTAACTTGTGTGAGATCTTAGTGAGTAACTTGTGTGAGATCTTAGTGAGTAACTTGTGTGAGATCTTAGTGAGTAACTTGTGTGAGATCTTAGTGAGTAACTTGTGTGAGATCTTAGTGAGTAACTTGTGTGAGATCTTAGTGAGTAACTTGTGTGAGATCTTAGTGAGTAACTTGTGTGAGATCTTAGTGAGTAACTTGTGTGAGATCTTAGTGAGTAACTTGTGTGAGATCTTAGTGAGTAACTTGTGTGAGATCTTAGTGAGTAACTTGTGTGAGATCTTAGTGAGTAACTTGTGTGAGATCTTAGTGAGTAACTTGTGTGAGATCTTAGTGAGTAACTTGTGTGAGATCTTAGTGAGTAACTTGTGTGAGATCTTAGTGAGTAACTTGTGTGAGATCTTAGTGAGTAACTTGTGTGAGATCTTAGTGAGTAACTTGTGTGAGATCTTAGTGAGTAACTTGTGTGAGATCTTAGTGAGTAACTTGTGTGAGATCTTAGTGAGTAACTTGTGTGAGATCTTAGTGAGTAACTTGTGTGAGATCTTAGTGAGTAACTTGTGTGAGATCTTAGTGAGTAACTTGTGTGAGATCTTAGTGAGTAACTTGTGTGAGATCTTAGTGAGTAACTTGTGTGAGATCTTAGTGAGTAACTTGTGTGAGATCTTAGTGAGTAACTTGTGTGAGATCTTAGTGAGTAACTTGTGTGAGATCTTAGTGAGTAACTTGTGTGAGATCTTAGTGAGTAACTTGTGTGAGATCTTAGTGAGTAACTTGTGTGAGATCTTAGTGAGTAACTTGTGTGAGATCTTAGTGAGTAACTTGTGTGAGATCTTAGTGAGTAACTTGTGTGAGATCTTAGTGAGTAACTTGTGTGAGATCTTAGTGAGTAACTTGTGTGAGATCTTAGTGAGTAACTTGTGTGAGATCTTAGTGAGTAACTTGTGTGAGATCTTAGTGAGTAACTTGTGTGAGATCTTAGTGAGTAACTTGTGTGAGATCTTAGTGAGTAACTTGTGTGAGATCTTAGTGAGTAACTTGTGTGAGATCTTAGTGAGTAACTTGTGTGAGATCTTAGTGAGTAACTTGTGTGAGATCTTAGTGAGTAACTTGTGTGAGATCTTAGTGAGTAACTTGTGTGAGATCTTAGTGAGTAACTTGTGTGAGATCTTAGTGAGTAACTTGTGTGAGATCTTAGTGAGTAACTTGTGTGAGATCTTAGTGAGTAACTTGTGTGAGATCTTAGTGAGTAACTTGTGTGAGATCTTAGTGAGTAACTTGTGTGAGATCTTAGTGAGTAACTTGTGTGAGATCTTAGTGAGTAACTTGTGTGAGATCTTAGTGAGTAACTTGTGTGAGATCTTAGTGAGTAACTTGTGTGAGATCTTAGTGAGTAACTTGTGTGAGATCTTAGTGAGTAACTTGTGTGAGATCTTAGTGAGTAACTTGTGTGAGATCTTAGTGAGTAACTTGTGTGAGATCTTAGTGAGTAACTTGTGTGAGATCTTAGTGAGTAACTTGTGTGAGATCTTAGTGAGTAACTTGTGTGAGATCTTAGTGAGTAACTTGTGTGAGATCTTAGTGAGTAACTTGTGTGAGATCTTAGTGAGTAACTTGTGTGAGATCTTAGTGAGTAACTTGTGTGAGATCTTAGTGAGTAACTTGTGTGAGATCTTAGTGAGTAACTTGTGTGAGATCTTAGTGAGTAACTTGTGTGAGATCTTAGTGAGTAACTTGTGTGAGATCTTAGTGAGTAACTTGTGTGAGATCTTAGTGAGTAACTTGTGTGAGATCTTAGTGAGTAACTTGTGTGAGATCTTAGTGAGTAACTTGTGTGAGATCTTAGTGAGTAACTTGTGTGAGATCTTAGTGAGTAACTTGTGTGAGATCTTAGTGAGTAACTTGTGTGAGATCTTAGTGAGTAACTTGTGTGAGATCTTAGTGAGTAACTTGTGTGAGATCTTAGTGAGTAACTTGTGTGAGATCTTAGTGAGTAACTTGTGTGAGATCTTAGTGAGTAACTTGTGTGAGATCTTAGTGAGTAACTTGTGTGAGATCTTAGTGAGTAACTTGTGTGAGATCTTAGTGAGTAACTTGTGTGAGATCTTAGTGAGTAACTTGTGTGAGATCTTAGTGAGTAACTTGTGTGAGATCTTAGTGAGTAACTTGTGTGAGATCTTAGTGAGTAACTTGTGTGAGATCTTAGTGAGTAACTTGTGTGAGATCTTAGTGAGTAACTTGTGTGAGATCTTAGTGAGTAACTTGTGTGAGATCTTAGTGAGTAACTTGTGTGAGATCTTAGTGAGTAACTTGTGTGAGATCTTAGTGAGTAACTTGTGTGAGATCTTAGTGAGTAACTTGTGTGAGATCTTAGTGAGTAACTTGTGTGAGATCTTAGTGAGTAACTTGTGTGAGATCTTAGTGAGTAACTTGTGTGAGATCTTAGTGAGTAACTTGTGTGAGATCTTAGTGAGTAACTTGTGTGAGATCTTAGTGAGTAACTTGTGTGAGATCTTAGTGAGTAACTTGTGTGAGATCTTAGTGAGTAACTTGTGTGAGATCTTAGTGAGTAACTTGTGTGAGATCTTAGTGAGTAACTTGTGTGAGATCTTAGTGAGTAACTTGTGTGAGATCTTAGTGAGTAACTTGTGTGAGATCTTAGTGAGTAACTTGTGTGAGATCTTAGTGAGTAACTTGTGTGAGATCTTAGTGAGTAACTTGTGTGAGATCTTAGTGAGTAACTTGTGTGAGATCTTAGTGAGTAACTTGTGTGAGATCTTAGTGAGTAACTTGTGTGAGATCTTAGTGAGTAACTTGTGTGAGATCTTAGTGAGTAACTTGTGTGAGATCTTAGTGAGTAACTTGTGTGAGATCTTAGTGAGTAACTTGTGTGAGATCTTAGTGAGTAACTTGTGTGAGATCTTAGTGAGTAACTTGTGTGAGATCTTAGTGAGTAACTTGTGTGAGATCTTAGTGAGTAACTTGTGTGAGATCTTAGTGAGTAACTTGTGTGAGATCTTAGTGAGTAACTTGTGTGAGATCTTAGTGAGTAACTTGTGTGAGATCTTAGTGAGTAACTTGTGTGAGATCTTAGTGAGTAACTTGTGTGAGATCTTAGTGAGTAACTTGTGTGAGATCTTAGTGAGTAACTTGTGTGAGATCTTAGTGAGTAACTTGTGTGAGATCTTAGTGAGTAACTTGTGTGAGATCTTAGTGAGTAACTTGTGTGAGATCTTAGTGAGTAACTTGTGTGAGATCTTAGTGAGTAACTTGTGTGAGATCTTAGTGAGTAACTTGTGTGAGATCTTAGTGAGTAACTTGTGTGAGATCTTAGTGAGTAACTTGTGTGAGATCTTAGTGAGTAACTTGTGTGAGATCTTAGTGAGTAACTTGTGTGAGATCTTAGTGAGTAACTTGTGTGAGATCTTAGTGAGTAACTTGTGTGAGATCTTAGTGAGTAACTTGTGTGAGATCTTAGTGAGTAACTTGTGTGAGATCTTAGTGAGTAACTTGTGTGAGATCTTAGTGAGTAACTTGTGTGAGATCTTAGTGAGTAACTTGTGTGAGATCTTAGTGAGTAACTTGTGTGAGATCTTAGTGAGTAACTTGTGTGAGATCTTAGTGAGTAACTTGTGTGAGATCTTAGTGAGTAACTTGTGTGAGATCTTAGTGAGTAACTTGTGTGAGATCTTAGTGAGTAACTTGTGTGAGATCTTAGTGAGTAACTTGTGTGAGATCTTAGTGAGTAACTTGTGTGAGATCTTAGTGAGTAACTTGTGTGAGATCTTAGTGAGTAACTTGTGTGAGATCTTAGTGAGTAACTTGTGTGAGATCTTAGTGAGTAACTTGTGTGAGATCTTAGTGAGTAACTTGTGTGAGATCTTAGTGAGTAACTTGTGTGAGATCTTAGTGAGTAACTTGTGTGAGATCTTAGTGAGTAACTTGTGTGAGATCTTAGTGAGTAACTTGTGTGAGATCTTAGTGAGTAACTTGTGTGAGATCTTAGTGAGTAACTTGTGTGAGATCTTAGTGAGTAACTTGTGTGAGATCTTAGTGAGTAACTTGTGTGAGATCTTAGTGAGTAACTTGTGTGAGATCTTAGTGAGTAACTTGTGTGAGATCTTAGTGAGTAACTTGTGTGAGATCTTAGTGAGTAACTTGTGTGAGATCTTAGTGAGTAACTTGTGTGAGATCTTAGTGAGTAACTTGTGTGAGATCTTAGTGAGTAACTTGTGTGAGATCTTAGTGAGTAACTTGTGTGAGATCTTAGTGAGTAACTTGTGTGAGATCTTAGTGAGTAACTTGTGTGAGATCTTAGTGAGTAACTTGTGTGAGATCTTAGTGAGTAACTTGTGTGAGATCTTAGTGAGTAACTTGTGTGAGATCTTAGTGAGTAACTTGTGTGAGATCTTAGTGAGTAACTTGTGTGAGATCTTAGTGAGTAACTTGTGTGAGATCTTAGTGAGTAACTTGTGTGAGATCTTAGTGAGTAACTTGTGTGAGATCTTAGTGAGTAACTTGTGTGAGATCTTAGTGAGTAACTTGTGTGAGATCTTAGTGAGTAACTTGTGTGAGATCTTAGTGAGTAACTTGTGTGAGATCTTAGTGAGTAACTTGTGTGAGATCTTAGTGAGTAACTTGTGTGAGATCTTAGTGAGTAACTTGTGTGAGATCTTAGTGAGTAACTTGTGTGAGATCTTAGTGAGTAACTTGTGTGAGATCTTAGTGAGTAACTTGTGTGAGATCTTAGTGAGTAACTTGTGTGAGATCTTAGTGAGTAACTTGTGTGAGATCTTAGTGAGTAACTTGTGTGAGATCTTAGTGAGTAACTTGTGTGAGATCTTAGTGAGTAACTTGTGTGAGATCTTAGTGAGTAACTTGTGTGAGATCTTAGTGAGTAACTTGTGTGAGATCTTAGTGAGTAACTTGTGTGAGATCTTAGTGAGTAACTTGTGTGAGATCTTAGTGAGTAACTTGTGTGAGATCTTAGTGAGTAACTTGTGTGAGATCTTAGTGAGTAACTTGTGTGAGATCTTAGTGAGTAACTTGTGTGAGATCTTAGTGAGTAACTTGTGTGAGATCTTAGTGAGTAACTTGTGTGAGATCTTAGTGAGTAACTTGTGTGAGATCTTAGTGAGTAACTTGTGTGAGATCTTAGTGAGTAACTTGTGTGAGATCTTAGTGAGTAACTTGTGTGAGATCTTAGTGAGTAACTTGTGTGAGATCTTAGTGAGTAACTTGTGTGAGATCTTAGTGAGTAACTTGTGTGAGATCTTAGTGAGTAACTTGTGTGAGATCTTAGTGAGTAACTTGTGTGAGATCTTAGTGAGTAACTTGTGTGAGATCTTAGTGAGTAACTTGTGTGAGATCTTAGTGAGTAACTTGTGTGAGATCTTAGTGAGTAACTTGTGTGAGATCTTAGTGAGTAACTTGTGTGAGATCTTAGTGAGTAACTTGTGTGAGATCTTAGTGAGTAACTTGTGTGAGATCTTAGTGAGTAACTTGTGTGAGATCTTAGTGAGTAACTTGTGTGAGATCTTAGTGAGTAACTTGTGTGAGATCTTAGTGAGTAACTTGTGTGAGATCTTAGTGAGTAACTTGTGTGAGATCTTAGTGAGTAACTTGTGTGAGATCTTAGTGAGTAACTTGTGTGAGATCTTAGTGAGTAACTTGTGTGAGATCTTAGTGAGTAACTTGTGTGAGATCTTAGTGAGTAACTTGTGTGAGATCTTAGTGAGTAACTTGTGTGAGATCTTAGTGAGTAACTTGTGTGAGATCTTAGTGAGTAACTTGTGTGAGATCTTAGTGAGTAACTTGTGTGAGATCTTAGTGAGTAACTTGTGTGAGATCTTAGTGAGTAACTTGTGTGAGATCTTAGTGAGTAACTTGTGTGAGATCTTAGTGAGTAACTTGTGTGAGATCTTAGTGAGTAACTTGTGTGAGATCTTAGTGAGTAACTTGTGTGAGATCTTAGTGAGTAACTTGTGTGAGATCTTAGTGAGTAACTTGTGTGAGATCTTAGTGAGTAACTTGTGTGAGATCTTAGTGAGTAACTTGTGTGAGATCTTAGTGAGTAACTTGTGTGAGATCTTAGTGAGTAACTTGTGTCAGATCTTAGTGAGTAACTTGTGTGAGATCTTAGTGAGTAACTTGTGTGAGATCTTAGTGAGTAACTTGTGTGAGATCTTAGTGAGTAACTTGTGTGAGATCTTAGTGAGTAACTTGTGTGAGATCTTAGTGAGTAACTTGTGTGAGATCTTAGTGAGTAACTTGTGTGAGATCTTAGTGAGTAACTTGTGTGAGATCTTAGTGAGTAACTTGTGTGAGATCTTAGTGAGTAACTTGTGTGAGATCTTAGTGAGTAACTTGTGTGAGATCTTAGTGAGTAACTTGTGTGAGATCTTAGTGAGTAACTTGTGTGAGATCTTAGTGAGTAACTTGTGTGAGATCTTAGTGAGTAACTTGTGTGAGATCTTAGTGAGTAACTTGTGTGAGATCTTAGTGAGTAACTTGTGTGAGATCTTAGTGAGTAACTTGTGTGAGATCTTAGTGAGTAACTTGTGTGAGATCTTAGTGAGTAACTTGTGTGAGATCTTAGTGAGTAACTTGTGTGAGATCTTAGTGAGTAACTTGTGTGAGATCTTAGTGAGTAACTTGTGTGAGATCTTAGTGAGTAACTTGTGTGAGATCTTAGTGAGTAACTTGTGTGAGATCTTAGTGAGTAACTTGTGTGAGATCTTAGTGAGTAACTTGTGTGAGATCTTAGTGAGTAACTTGTGTGAGATCTTAGTGAGTAACTTGTGTGAGATCTTAGTGAGTAACTTGTGTGAGATCTTAGTGAGTAACTTGTGTGAGATCTTAGTGAGTAACTTGTGTGAGATCTTAGTGAGTAACTTGTGTGAGATCTTAGTGAGTAACTTGTGTGAGATCTTAGTGAGTAACTTGTGTGAGATCTTAGTGAGTAACTTGTGTGAGATCTTAGTGAGTAACTTGTGTGAGATCTTAGTGAGTAACTTGTGTGAGATCTTAGTGAGTAACTTGTGTGAGATCTTAGTGAGTAACTTGTGTGAGATCTTAGTGAGTAACTTGTGTGAGATCTTAGTGAGTAACTTGTGTGAGATCTTAGTGAGTAACTTGTGTGAGATCTTAGTGAGTAACTTGTGTGAGATCTTAGTGAGTAACTTGTGTGAGATCTTAGTGAGTAACTTGTGTGAGATCTTAGTGAGTAACTTGTGTGAGATCTTAGTGAGTAACTTGTGTGAGATCTTAGTGAGTAACTTGTGTGAGATCTTAGTGAGTAACTTGTGTGAGATCTTAGTGAGTAACTTGTGTGAGATCTTAGTGAGTAACTTGTGTGAGATCTTAGTGAGTAACTTGTGTGAGATCTTAGTGAGTAACTTGTGTGAGATCTTAGTGAGTAACTTGTGTGAGATCTTAGTGAGTAACTTGTGTGAGATCTTAGTGAGTAACTTGTGTGAGATCTTAGTGAGTAACTTGTGTGAGATCTTAGTGAGTAACTTGTGTGAGATCTTAGTGAGTAACTTGTGTGAGATCTTAGTGAGTAACTTGTGTGAGATCTTAGTGAGTAACTTGTGTGAGATCTTAGTGAGTAACTTGTGTGAGATCTTAGTGAGTAACTTGTGTGAGATCTTAGTGAGTAACTTGTGTGAGATCTTAGTGAGTAACTTGTGTGAGATCTTAGTGAGTAACTTGTGTGAGATCTTAGTGAGTAACTTGTGTGAGATCTTAGTGAGTAACTTGTGTGAGATCTTAGTGAGTAACTTGTGTGAGATCTTAGTGAGTAACTTGTGTGAGATCTTAGTGAGTAACTTGTGTGAGATCTTAGTGAGTAACTTGTGTGAGATCTTAGTGAGTAACTTGTGTGAGATCTTAGTGAGTAACTTGTGTGAGATCTTAGTGAGTAACTTGTGTGAGATCTTAGTGAGTAACTTGTGTGAGATCTTAGTGAGTAACTTGTGTGAGATCTTAGTGAGTAACTTGTGTGAGATCTTAGTGAGTAACTTGTGTGAGATCTTAGTGAGTAACTTGTGTGAGATCTTAGTGAGTAACTTGTGTGAGATCTTAGTGAGTAACTTGTGTGAGATCTTAGTGAGTAACTTGTGTGAGATCTTAGTGAGTAACTTGTGTGAGATCTTAGTGAGTAACTTGTGTGAGATCTTAGTGAGTAACTTGTGTGAGATCTTAGTGAGTAACTTGTGTGAGATCTTAGTGAGTAACTTGTGTGAGATCTTAGTGAGTAACTTGTGTGAGATCTTAGTGAGTAACTTGTGTGAGATCTTAGTGAGTAACTTGTGTGAGATCTTAGTGAGTAACTTGTGTGAGATCTTAGTGAGTAACTTGTGTGAGATCTTAGTGAGTAACTTGTGTGAGATCTTAGTGAGTAACTTGTGTGAGATCTTAGTGAGTAACTTGTGTGAGATCTTAGTGAGTAACTTGTGTGAGATCTTAGTGAGTAACTTGTGTGAGATCTTAGTGAGTAACTTGTGTGAGATCTTAGTGAGTAACTTGTGTGAGATCTTAGTGAGTAACTTGTGTGAGATCTTAGTGAGTAACTTGTGTGAGATCTTAGTGAGTAACTTGTGTGAGATCTTAGTGAGTAACTTGTGTGAGATCTTAGTGAGTAACTTGTGTGAGATCTTAGTGAGTAACTTGTGTGAGATCTTAGTGAGTAACTTGTGTGAGATCTTAGTGAGTAACTTGTGTGAGATCTTAGTGAGTAACTTGTGTGAGATCTTAGTGAGTAACTTGTGTGAGATCTTAGTGAGTAACTTGTGTGAGATCTTAGTGAGTAACTTGTGTGAGATCTTAGTGAGTAACTTGTGTGAGATCTTAGTGAGTAACTTGTGTGAGATCTTAGTGAGTAACTTGTGTGAGATCTTAGTGAGTAACTTGTGTGAGATCTTAGTGAGTAACTTGTGTGAGATCTTAGTGAGTAACTTGTGTGAGATCTTAGTGAGTAACTTGTGTGAGATCTTAGTGAGTAACTTGTGTGAGATCTTAGTGAGTAACTTGTGTGAGATCTTAGTGAGTAACTTGTGTGAGATCTTAGTGAGTAACTTGTGTGAGATCTTAGTGAGTAACTTGTGTGAGATCTTAGTGAGTAACTTGTGTGAGATCTTAGTGAGTAACTTGTGTGAGATCTTAGTGAGTAACTTGTGTGAGATCTTAGTGAGTAACTTGTGTGAGATCTTAGTGAGTAACTTGTGTGAGATCTTAGTGAGTAACTTGTGTGAGATCTTAGTGAGTAACTTGTGTGAGATCTTAGTGAGTAACTTGTGTGAGATCTTAGTGAGTAACTTGTGTGAGATCTTAGTGAGTAACTTGTGTGAGATCTTAGTGAGTAACTTGTGTGAGATCTTAGTGAGTAACTTGTGTGAGATCTTAGTGAGTAACTTGTGTGAGATCTTAGTGAGTAACTTGTGTGAGATCTTAGTGAGTAACTTGTGTGAGATCTTAGTGAGTAACTTGTGTGAGATCTTAGTGAGTAACTTGTGTGAGATCTTAGTGAGTAACTTGTGTGAGATCTTAGTGAGTAACTTGTGTGAGATCTTAGTGAGTAACTTGTGTGAGATCTTAGTGAGTAACTTGTGTGAGATCTTAGTGAGTAACTTGTGTGAGATCTTAGTGAGTAACTTGTGTGAGATCTTAGTGAGTAACTTGTGTGAGATCTTAGTGAGTAACTTGTGTGAGATCTTAGTGAGTAACTTGTGTGAGATCTTAGTGAGTAACTTGTGTGAGATCTTAGTGAGTAACTTGTGTGAGATCTTAGTGAGTAACTTGTGTGAGATCTTAGTGAGTAACTTGTGTGAGATCTTAGTGAGTAACTTGTGTGAGATCTTAGTGAGTAACTTGTGTGAGATCTTAGTGAGTAACTTGTGTGAGATCTTAGTGAGTAACTTGTGTGAGATCTTAGTGAGTAACTTGTGTGAGATCTTAGTGAGTAACTTGTGTGAGATCTTAGTGAGTAACTTGTGTGAGATCTTAGTGAGTAACTTGTGTGAGATCTTAGTGAGTAACTTGTGTGAGATCTTAGTGAGTAACTTGTGTGAGATCTTAGTGAGTAACTTGTGTGAGATCTTAGTGAGTAACTTGTGTGAGATCTTAGTGAGTAACTTGTGTGAGATCTTAGTGAGTAACTTGTGTGAGATCTTAGTGAGTAACTTGTGTGAGATCTTAGTGAGTAACTTGTGTGAGATCTTAGTGAGTAACTTGTGTGAGATCTTAGTGAGTAACTTGTGTGAGATCTTAGTGAGTAACTTGTGTGAGATCTTAGTGAGTAACTTGTGTGAGATCTTAGTGAGTAACTTGTGTGAGATCTTAGTGAGTAACTTGTGTGAGATCTTAGTGAGTAACTTGTGTGAGATCTTAGTGAGTAACTTGTGTGAGATCTTAGTGAGTAACTTGTGTGAGATCTTAGTGAGTAACTTGTGTGAGATCTTAGTGAGTAACTTGTGTGAGATCTTAGTGAGTAACTTGTGTGAGATCTTAGTGAGTAACTTGTGTGAGATCTTAGTGAGTAACTTGTGTGAGATCTTAGTGAGTAACTTGTGTGAGATCTTAGTGAGTAACTTGTGTGAGATCTTAGTGAGTAACTTGTGTGAGATCTTAGTGAGTAACTTGTGTGAGATCTTAGTGAGTAACTTGTGTGAGATCTTAGTGAGTAACTTGTGTGAGATCTTAGTGAGTAACTTGTGTGAGATCTTAGTGAGTAACTTGTGTGAGATCTTAGTGAGTAACTTGTGTGAGATCTTAGTGAGTAACTTGTGTGAGATCTTAGTGAGTAACTTGTGTGAGATCTTAGTGAGTAACTTGTGTGAGATCTTAGTGAGTAACTTGTGTGAGATCTTAGTGAGTAACTTGTGTGAGATCTTAGTGAGTAACTTGTGTGAGATCTTAGTGAGTAACTTGTGTGAGATCTTAGTGAGTAACTTGTGTGAGATCTTAGTGAGTAACTTGTGTGAGATCTTAGTGAGTAACTTGTGTGAGATCTTAGTGAGTAACTTGTGTGAGATCTTAGTGAGTAACTTGTGTGAGATCTTAGTGAGTAACTTGTGTGAGATCTTAGTGAGTAACTTGTGTGAGATCTTAGTGAGTAACTTGTGTGAGATCTTAGTGAGTAACTTGTGTGAGATCTTAGTGAGTAACTTGTGTGAGATCTTAGTGAGTAACTTGTGTGAGATCTTAGTGAGTAACTTGTGTGAGATCTTAGTGAGTAACTTGTGTGAGATCTTAGTGAGTAACTTGTGTGAGATCTTAGTGAGTAACTTGTGTGAGATCTTAGTGAGTAACTTGTGTGAGATCTTAGTGAGTAACTTGTGTGAGATCTTAGTGAGTAACTTGTGTGAGATCTTAGTGAGTAACTTGTGTGAGATCTTAGTGAGTAACTTGTGTGAGATCTTAGTGAGTAACTTGTGTGAGATCTTAGTGAGTAACTTGTGTGAGATCTTAGTGAGTAACTTGTGTGAGATCTTAGTGAGTAACTTGTGTGAGATCTTAGTGAGTAACTTGTGTGAGATCTTAGTGAGTAACTTGTGTGAGATCTTAGTGAGTAACTTGTGTGAGATCTTAGTGAGTAACTTGTGTGAGATCTTAGTGAGTAACTTGTGTGAGATCTTAGTGAGTAACTTGTGTGAGATCTTAGTGAGTAACTTGTGTGAGATCTTAGTGAGTAACTTGTGTGAGATCTTAGTGAGTAACTTGTGTGAGATCTTAGTGAGTAACTTGTGTGAGATCTTAGTGAGTAACTTGTGTGAGATCTTAGTGAGTAACTTGTGTGAGATCTTAGTGAGTAACTTGTGTGAGATCTTAGTGAGTAACTTGTGTGAGATCTTAGTGAGTAACTTGTGTGAGATCTTAGTGAGTAACTTGTGTGAGATCTTAGTGAGTAACTTGTGTGAGATCTTAGTGAGTAACTTGTGTGAGATCTTAGTGAGTAACTTGTGTGAGATCTTAGTGAGTAACTTGTGTGAGATCTTAGTGAGTAACTTGTGTGAGATCTTAGTGAGTAACTTGTGTGAGATCTTAGTGAGTAACTTGTGTGAGATCTTAGTGAGTAACTTGTGTGAGATCTTAGTGAGTAACTTGTGTGAGATCTTAGTGAGTAACTTGTGTGAGATCTTAGTGAGTAACTTGTGTGAGATCTTAGTGAGTAACTTGTGTGAGATCTTAGTGAGTAACTTGTGTGAGATCTTAGTGAGTAACTTGTGTGAGATCTTAGTGAGTAACTTGTGTGAGATCTTAGTGAGTAACTTGTGTGAGATCTTAGTGAGTAACTTGTGTGAGATCTTAGTGAGTAACTTGTGTGAGATCTTAGTGAGTAACTTGTGTGAGATCTTAGTGAGTAACTTGTGTGAGATCTTAGTGAGTAACTTGTGTGAGATCTTAGTGAGTAACTTGTGTGAGATCTTAGTGAGTAACTTGTGTGAGATCTTAGTGAGTAACTTGTGTGAGATCTTAGTGAGTAACTTGTGTGAGATCTTAGTGAGTAACTTGTGTGAGATCTTAGTGAGTAACTTGTGTGAGATCTTAGTGAGTAACTTGTGTGAGATCTTAGTGAGTAACTTGTGTGAGATCTTAGTGAGTAACTTGTGTGAGATCTTAGTGAGTAACTTGTGTGAGATCTTAGTGAGTAACTTGTGTGAGATCTTAGTGAGTAACTTGTGTGAGATCTTAGTGAGTAACTTGTGTGAGATCTTAGTGAGTAACTTGTGTGAGATCTTAGTGAGTAACTTGTGTGAGATCTTAGTGAGTAACTTGTGTGAGATCTTAGTGAGTAACTTGTGTGAGATCTTAGTGAGTAACTTGTGTGAGATCTTAGTGAGTAACTTGTGTGAGATCTTAGTGAGTAACTTGTGTGAGATCTTAGTGAGTAACTTGTGTGAGATCTTAGTGAGTAACTTGTGTGAGATCTTAGTGAGTAACTTGTGTGAGATCTTAGTGAGTAACTTGTGTGAGATCTTAGTGAGTAACTTGTGTGAGATCTTAGTGAGTAACTTGTGTGAGATCTTAGTGAGTAACTTGTGTGAGATCTTAGTGAGTAACTTGTGTGAGATCTTAGTGAGTAACTTGTGTGAGATCTTAGTGAGTAACTTGTGTGAGATCTTAGTGAGTAACTTGTGTGAGATCTTAGTGAGTAACTTGTGTGAGATCTTAGTGAGTAACTTGTGTGAGATCTTAGTGAGTAACTTGTGTGAGATCTTAGTGAGTAACTTGTGTGAGATCTTAGTGAGTAACTTGTGTGAGATCTTAGTGAGTAACTTGTGTGAGATCTTAGTGAGTAACTTGTGTGAGATCTTAGTGAGTAACTTGTGTGAGATCTTAGTGAGTAACTTGTGTGAGATCTTAGTGAGTAACTTGTGTGAGATCTTAGTGAGTAACTTGTGTGAGATCTTAGTGAGTAACTTGTGTGAGATCTTAGTGAGTAACTTGTGTGAGATCTTAGTGAGTAACTTGTGTGAGATCTTAGTGAGTAACTTGTGTGAGATCTTAGTGAGTAACTTGTGTGAGATCTTAGTGAGTAACTTGTGTGAGATCTTAGTGAGTAACTTGTGTGAGATCTTAGTGAGTAACTTGTGTGAGATCTTAGTGAGTAACTTGTGTGAGATCTTAGTGAGTAACTTGTGTGAGATCTTAGTGAGTAACTTGTGTGAGATCTTAGTGAGTAACTTGTGTGAGATCTTAGTGAGTAACTTGTGTGAGATCTTAGTGAGTAACTTGTGTGAGATCTTAGTGAGTAACTTGTGTGAGATCTTAGTGAGTAACTTGTGTGAGATCTTAGTGAGTAACTTGTGTGAGATCTTAGTGAGTAACTTGTGTGAGATCTTAGTGAGTAACTTGTGTGAGATCTTAGTGAGTAACTTGTGTGAGATCTTAGTGAGTAACTTGTGTGAGATCTTAGTGAGTAACTTGTGTGAGATCTTAGTGAGTAACTTGTGTGAGATCTTAGTGAGTAACTTGTGTGAGATCTTAGTGAGTAACTTGTGTGAGATCTTAGTGAGTAACTTGTGTGAGATCTTAGTGAGTAACTTGTGTGAGATCTTAGTGAGTAACTTGTGTGAGATCTTAGTGAGTAACTTGTGTGAGATCTTAGTGAGTAACTTGTGTGAGATCTTAGTGAGTAACTTGTGTGAGATCTTAGTGAGTAACTTGTGTGAGATCTTAGTGAGTAACTTGTGTGAGATCTTAGTGAGTAACTTGTGTGAGATCTTAGTGAGTAACTTGTGTGAGATCTTAGTGAGTAACTTGTGTGAGATCTTAGTGAGTAACTTGTGTGAGATCTTAGTGAGTAACTTGTGTGAGATCTTAGTGAGTAACTTGTGTGAGATCTTAGTGAGTAACTTGTGTGAGATCTTAGTGAGTAACTTGTGTGAGATCTTAGTGAGTAACTTGTGTGAGATCTTAGTGAGTAACTTGTGTGAGATCTTAGTGAGTAACTTGTGTGAGATCTTAGTGAGTAACTTGTGTGAGATCTTAGTGAGTAACTTGTGTGAGATCTTAGTGAGTAACTTGTGTGAGATCTTAGTGAGTAACTTGTGTGAGATCTTAGTGAGTAACTTGTGTGAGATCTTAGTGAGTAACTTGTGTGAGATCTTAGTGAGTAACTTGTGTGAGATCTTAGTGAGTAACTTGTGTGAGATCTTAGTGAGTAACTTGTGTGAGATCTTAGTGAGTAACTTGTGTGAGATCTTAGTGAGTAACTTGTGTGAGATCTTAGTGAGTAACTTGTGTGAGATCTTAGTGAGTAACTTGTGTGAGATCTTAGTGAGTAACTTGTGTGAGATCTTAGTGAGTAACTTGTGTGAGATCTTAGTGAGTAACTTGTGTGAGATCTTAGTGAGTAACTTGTGTGAGATCTTAGTGAGTAACTTGTGTGAGATCTTAGTGAGTAACTTGTGTGAGATCTTAGTGAGTAACTTGTGTGAGATCTTAGTGAGTAACTTGTGTGAGATCTTAGTGAGTAACTTGTGTGAGATCTTAGTGAGTAACTTGTGTGAGATCTTAGTGAGTAACTTGTGTGAGATCTTAGTGAGTAACTTGTGTGAGATCTTAGTGAGTAACTTGTGTGAGATCTTAGTGAGTAACTTGTGTGAGATCTTAGTGAGTAACTTGTGTGAGATCTTAGTGAGTAACTTGTGTGAGATCTTAGTGAGTAACTTGTGTGAGATCTTAGTGAGTAACTTGTGTGAGATCTTAGTGAGTAACTTGTGTGAGATCTTAGTGAGTAACTTGTGTGAGATCTTAGTGAGTAACTTGTGTGAGATCTTAGTGAGTAACTTGTGTGAGATCTTAGTGAGTAACTTGTGTGAGATCTTAGTGAGTAACTTGTGTGAGATCTTAGTGAGTAACTTGTGTGAGATCTTAGTGAGTAACTTGTGTGAGATCTTAGTGAGTAACTTGTGTGAGATCTTAGTGAGTAACTTGTGTGAGATCTTAGTGAGTAACTTGTGTGAGATCTTAGTGAGTAACTTGTGTGAGATCTTAGTGAGTAACTTGTGTGAGATCTTAGTGAGTAACTTGTGTGAGATCTTAGTGAGTAACTTGTGTGAGATCTTAGTGAGTAACTTGTGTGAGATCTTAGTGAGTAACTTGTGTGAGATCTTAGTGAGTAACTTGTGTGAGATCTTAGTGAGTAACTTGTGTGAGATCTTAGTGAGTAACTTGTGTGAGATCTTAGTGAGTAACTTGTGTGAGATCTTAGTGAGTAACTTGTGTGAGATCTTAGTGAGTAACTTGTGTGAGATCTTAGTGAGTAACTTGTGTGAGATCTTAGTGAGTAACTTGTGTGAGATCTTAGTGAGTAACTTGTGTGAGATCTTAGTGAGTAACTTGTGTGAGATCTTAGTGAGTAACTTGTGTGAGATCTTAGTGAGTAACTTGTGTGAGATCTTAGTGAGTAACTTGTGTGAGATCTTAGTGAGTAACTTGTGTGAGATCTTAGTGAGTAACTTGTGTGAGATCTTAGTGAGTAACTTGTGTGAGATCTTAGTGAGTAACTTGTGTGAGATCTTAGTGAGTAACTTGTGTGAGATCTTAGTGAGTAACTTGTGTGAGATCTTAGTGAGTAACTTGTGTGAGATCTTAGTGAGTAACTTGTGTGAGATCTTAGTGAGTAACTTGTGTGAGATCTTAGTGAGTAACTTGTGTGAGATCTTAGTGAGTAACTTGTGTGAGATCTTAGTGAGTAACTTGTGTGAGATCTTAGTGAGTAACTTGTGTGAGATCTTAGTGAGTAACTTGTGTGAGATCTTAGTGAGTAACTTGTGTGAGATCTTAGTGAGTAACTTGTGTGAGATCTTAGTGAGTAACTTGTGTGAGATCTTAGTGAGTAACTTGTGTGAGATCTTAGTGAGTAACTTGTGTGAGATCTTAGTGAGTAACTTGTGTGAGATCTTAGTGAGTAACTTGTGTGAGATCTTAGTGAGTAACTTGTGTGAGATCTTAGTGAGTAACTTGTGTGAGATCTTAGTGAGTAACTTGTGTGAGATCTTAGTGAGTAACTTGTGTGAGATCTTAGTGAGTAACTTGTGTGAGATCTTAGTGAGTAACTTGTGTGAGATCTTAGTGAGTAACTTGTGTGAGATCTTAGTGAGTAACTTGTGTGAGATCTTAGTGAGTAACTTGTGTGAGATCTTAGTGAGTAACTTGTGTGAGATCTTAGTGAGTAACTTGTGTGAGATCTTAGTGAGTAACTTGTGTGAGATCTTAGTGAGTAACTTGTGTGAGATCTTAGTGAGTAACTTGTGTGAGATCTTAGTGAGTAACTTGTGTGAGATCTTAGTGAGTAACTTGTGTGAGATCTTAGTGAGTAACTTGTGTGAGATCTTAGTGAGTAACTTGTGTGAGATCTTAGTGAGTAACTTGTGTGAGATCTTAGTGAGTAACTTGTGTGAGATCTTAGTGAGTAACTTGTGTGAGATCTTAGTGAGTAACTTGTGTGAGATCTTAGTGAGTAACTTGTGTGAGATCTTAGTGAGTAACTTGTGTGAGATCTTAGTGAGTAACTTGTGTGAGATCTTAGTGAGTAACTTGTGTGAGATCTTAGTGAGTAACTTGTGTGAGATCTTAGTGAGTAACTTGTGTGAGATCTTAGTGAGTAACTTGTGTGAGATCTTAGTGAGTAACTTGTGTGAGATCTTAGTGAGTAACTTGTGTGAGATCTTAGTGAGTAACTTGTGTGAGATCTTAGTGAGTAACTTGTGTGAGATCTTAGTGAGTAACTTGTGTGAGATCTTAGTGAGTAACTTGTGTGAGATCTTAGTGAGTAACTTGTGTGAGATCTTAGTGAGTAACTTGTGTGAGATCTTAGTGAGTAACTTGTGTGAGATCTTAGTGAGTAACTTGTGTGAGATCTTAGTGAGTAACTTGTGTGAGATCTTAGTGAGTAACTTGTGTGAGATCTTAGTGAGTAACTTGTGTGAGATCTTAGTGAGTAACTTGTGTGAGATCTTAGTGAGTAACTTGTGTGAGATCTTAGTGAGTAACTTGTGTGAGATCTTAGTGAGTAACTTGTGTGAGATCTTAGTGAGTAACTTGTGTGAGATCTTAGTGAGTAACTTGTGTGAGATCTTAGTGAGTAACTTGTGTGAGATCTTAGTGAGTAACTTGTGTGAGATCTTAGTGAGTAACTTGTGTGAGATCTTAGTGAGTAACTTGTGTGAGATCTTAGTGAGTAACTTGTGTGAGATCTTAGTGAGTAACTTGTGTGAGATCTTAGTGAGTAACTTGTGTGAGATCTTAGTGAGTAACTTGTGTGAGATCTTAGTGAGTAACTTGTGTGAGATCTTAGTGAGTAACTTGTGTGAGATCTTAGTGAGTAACTTGTGTGAGATCTTAGTGAGTAACTTGTGTGAGATCTTAGTGAGTAACTTGTGTGAGATCTTAGTGAGTAACTTGTGTGAGATCTTAGTGAGTAACTTGTGTGAGATCTTAGTGAGTAACTTGTGTGAGATCTTAGTGAGTAACTTGTGTGAGATCTTAGTGAGTAACTTGTGTGAGATCTTAGTGAGTAACTTGTGTGAGATCTTAGTGAGTAACTTGTGTGAGATCTTAGTGAGTAACTTGTGTGAGATCTTAGTGAGTAACTTGTGTGAGATCTTAGTGAGTAACTTGTGTGAGATCTTAGTGAGTAACTTGTGTGAGATCTTAGTGAGTAACTTGTGTGAGATCTTAGTGAGTAACTTGTGTGAGATCTTAGTGAGTAACTTGTGTGAGATCTTAGTGAGTAACTTGTGTGAGATCTTAGTGAGTAACTTGTGTGAGATCTTAGTGAGTAACTTGTGTGAGATCTTAGTGAGTAACTTGTGTGAGATCTTAGTGAGTAACTTGTGTGAGATCTTAGTGAGTAACTTGTGTGAGATCTTAGTGAGTAACTTGTGTGAGATCTTAGTGAGTAACTTGTGTGAGATCTTAGTGAGTAACTTGTGTGAGATCTTAGTGAGTAACTTGTGTGAGATCTTAGTGAGTAACTTGTGTGAGATCTTAGTGAGTAACTTGTGTGAGATCTTAGTGAGTAACTTGTGTGAGATCTTAGTGAGTAACTTGTGTGAGATCTTAGTGAGTAACTTGTGTGAGATCTTAGTGAGTAACTTGTGTGAGATCTTAGTGAGTAACTTGTGTGAGATCTTAGTGAGTAACTTGTGTGAGATCTTAGTGAGTAACTTGTGTGAGATCTTAGTGAGTAACTTGTGTGAGATCTTAGTGAGTAACTTGTGTGAGATCTTAGTGAGTAACTTGTGTGAGATCTTAGTGAGTAACTTGTGTGAGATCTTAGTGAGTAACTTGTGTGAGATCTTAGTGAGTAACTTGTGTGAGATCTTAGTGAGTAACTTGTGTGAGATCTTAGTGAGTAACTTGTGTGAGATCTTAGTGAGTAACTTGTGTGAGATCTTAGTGAGTAACTTGTGTGAGATCTTAGTGAGTAACTTGTGTGAGATCTTAGTGAGTAACTTGTGTGAGATCTTAGTGAGTAACTTGTGTGAGATCTTAGTGAGTAACTTGTGTGAGATCTTAGTGAGTAACTTGTGTGAGATCTTAGTGAGTAACTTGTGTGAGATCTTAGTGAGTAACTTGTGTGAGATCTTAGTGAGTAACTTGTGTGAGATCTTAGTGAGTAACTTGTGTGAGATCTTAGTGAGTAACTTGTGTGAGATCTTAGTGAGTAACTTGTGTGAGATCTTAGTGAGTAACTTGTGTGAGATCTTAGTGAGTAACTTGTGTGAGATCTTAGTGAGTAACTTGTGTGAGATCTTAGTGAGTAACTTGTGTGAGATCTTAGTGAGTAACTTGTGTGAGATCTTAGTGAGTAACTTGTGTGAGATCTTAGTGAGTAACTTGTGTGAGATCTTAGTGAGTAACTTGTGTGAGATCTTAGTGAGTAACTTGTGTGAGATCTTAGTGAGTAACTTGTGTGAGATCTTAGTGAGTAACTTGTGTGAGATCTTAGTGAGTAACTTGTGTGAGATCTTAGTGAGTAACTTGTGTGAGATCTTAGTGAGTAACTTGTGTGAGATCTTAGTGAGTAACTTGTGTGAGATCTTAGTGAGTAACTTGTGTGAGATCTTAGTGAGTAACTTGTGTGAGATCTTAGTGAGTAACTTGTGTGAGATCTTAGTGAGTAACTTGTGTGAGATCTTAGTGAGTAACTTGTGTGAGATCTTAGTGAGTAACTTGTGTGAGATCTTAGTGAGTAACTTGTGTGAGATCTTAGTGAGTAACTTGTGTGAGATCTTAGTGAGTAACTTGTGTGAGATCTTAGTGAGTAACTTGTGTGAGATCTTAGTGAGTAACTTGTGTGAGATCTTAGTGAGTAACTTGTGTGAGATCTTAGTGAGTAACTTGTGTGAGATCTTAGTGAGTAACTTGTGTGAGATCTTAGTGAGTAACTTGTGTGAGATCTTAGTGAGTAACTTGTGTGAGATCTTAGTGAGTAACTTGTGTGAGATCTTAGTGAGTAACTTGTGTGAGATCTTAGTGAGTAACTTGTGTGAGATCTTAGTGAGTAACTTGTGTGAGATCTTAGTGAGTAACTTGTGTGAGATCTTAGTGAGTAACTTGTGTGAGATCTTAGTGAGTAACTTGTGTGAGATCTTAGTGAGTAACTTGTGTGAGATCTTAGTGAGTAACTTGTGTGAGATCTTAGTGAGTAACTTGTGTGAGATCTTAGTGAGTAACTTGTGTGAGATCTTAGTGAGTAACTTGTGTGAGATCTTAGTGAGTAACTTGTGTGAGATCTTAGTGAGTAACTTGTGTGAGATCTTAGTGAGTAACTTGTGTGAGATCTTAGTGAGTAACTTGTGTGAGATCTTAGTGAGTAACTTGTGTGAGATCTTAGTGAGTAACTTGTGTGAGATCTTAGTGAGTAACTTGTGTGAGATCTTAGTGAGTAACTTGTGTGAGATCTTAGTGAGTAACTTGTGTGAGATCTTAGTGAGTAACTTGTGTGAGATCTTAGTGAGTAACTTGTGTGAGATCTTAGTGAGTAACTTGTGTGAGATCTTAGTGAGTAACTTGTGTGAGATCTTAGTGAGTAACTTGTGTGAGATCTTAGTGAGTAACTTGTGTGAGATCTTAGTGAGTAACTTGTGTGAGATCTTAGTGAGTAACTTGTGTGAGATCTTAGTGAGTAACTTGTGTGAGATCTTAGTGAGTAACTTGTGTGAGATCTTAGTGAGTAACTTGTGTGAGATCTTAGTGAGTAACTTGTGTGAGATCTTAGTGAGTAACTTGTGTGAGATCTTAGTGAGTAACTTGTGTGAGATCTTAGTGAGTAACTTGTGTGAGATCTTAGTGAGTAACTTGTGTGAGATCTTAGTGAGTAACTTGTGTGAGATCTTAGTGAGTAACTTGTGTGAGATCTTAGTGAGTAACTTGTGTGAGATCTTAGTGAGTAACTTGTGTGAGATCTTAGTGAGTAACTTGTGTGAGATCTTAGTGAGTAACTTGTGTGAGATCTTAGTGAGTAACTTGTGTGAGATCTTAGTGAGTAACTTGTGTGAGATCTTAGTGAGTAACTTGTGTGAGATCTTAGTGAGTAACTTGTGTGAGATCTTAGTGAGTAACTTGTGTGAGATCTTAGTGAGTAACTTGTGTGAGATCTTAGTGAGTAACTTGTGTGAGATCTTAGTGAGTAACTTGTGTGAGATCTTAGTGAGTAACTTGTGTGAGATCTTAGTGAGTAACTTGTGTGAGATCTTAGTGAGTAACTTGTGTGAGATCTTAGTGAGTAACTTGTGTGAGATCTTAGTGAGTAACTTGTGTGAGATCTTAGTGAGTAACTTGTGTGAGATCTTAGTGAGTAACTTGTGTGAGATCTTAGTGAGTAACTTGTGTGAGATCTTAGTGAGTAACTTGTGTGAGATCTTAGTGAGTAACTTGTGTGAGATCTTAGTGAGTAACTTGTGTGAGATCTTAGTGAGTAACTTGTGTGAGATCTTAGTGAGTAACTTGTGTGAGATCTTAGTGAGTAACTTGTGTGAGATCTTAGTGAGTAACTTGTGTGAGATCTTAGTGAGTAACTTGTGTGAGATCTTAGTGAGTAACTTGTGTGAGATCTTAGTGAGTAACTTGTGTGAGATCTTAGTGAGTAACTTGTGTGAGATCTTAGTGAGTAACTTGTGTGAGATCTTAGTGAGTAACTTGTGTGAGATCTTAGTGAGTAACTTGTGTGAGATCTTAGTGAGTAACTTGTGTGAGATCTTAGTGAGTAACTTGTGTGAGATCTTAGTGAGTAACTTGTGTGAGATCTTAGTGAGTAACTTGTGTGAGATCTTAGTGAGTAACTTGTGTGAGATCTTAGTGAGTAACTTGTGTGAGATCTTAGTGAGTAACTTGTGTGAGATCTTAGTGAGTAACTTGTGTGAGATCTTAGTGAGTAACTTGTGTGAGATCTTAGTGAGTAACTTGTGTGAGATCTTAGTGAGTAACTTGTGTGAGATCTTAGTGAGTAACTTGTGTGAGATCTTAGTGAGTAACTTGTGTGAGATCTTAGTGAGTAACTTGTGTGAGATCTTAGTGAGTAACTTGTGTGAGATCTTAGTGAGTAACTTGTGTGAGATCTTAGTGAGTAACTTGTGTGAGATCTTAGTGAGTAACTTGTGTGAGATCTTAGTGAGTAACTTGTGTGAGATCTTAGTGAGTAACTTGTGTGAGATCTTAGTGAGTAACTTGTGTGAGATCTTAGTGAGTAACTTGTGTGAGATCTTAGTGAGTAACTTGTGTGAGATCTTAGTGAGTAACTTGTGTGAGATCTTAGTGAGTAACTTGTGTGAGATCTTAGTGAGTAACTTGTGTGAGATCTTAGTGAGTAACTTGTGTGAGATCTTAGTGAGTAACTTGTGTGAGATCTTAGTGAGTAACTTGTGTGAGATCTTAGTGAGTAACTTGTGTGAGATCTTAGTGAGTAACTTGTGTGAGATCTTAGTGAGTAACTTGTGTGAGATCTTAGTGAGTAACTTGTGTGAGATCTTAGTGAGTAACTTGTGTGAGATCTTAGTGAGTAACTTGTGTGAGATCTTAGTGAGTAACTTGTGTGAGATCTTAGTGAGTAACTTGTGTGAGATCTTAGTGAGTAACTTGTGTGAGATCTTAGTGAGTAACTTGTGTGAGATCTTAGTGAGTAACTTGTGTGAGATCTTAGTGAGTAACTTGTGTGAGATCTTAGTGAGTAACTTGTGTGAGATCTTAGTGAGTAACTTGTGTGAGATCTTAGTGAGTAACTTGTGTGAGATCTTAGTGAGTAACTTGTGTGAGATCTTAGTGAGTAACTTGTGTGAGATCTTAGTGAGTAACTTGTGTGAGATCTTAGTGAGTAACTTGTGTGAGATCTTAGTGAGTAACTTGTGTGAGATCTTAGTGAGTAACTTGTGTGAGATCTTAGTGAGTAACTTGTGTGAGATCTTAGTGAGTAACTTGTGTGAGATCTTAGTGAGTAACTTGTGTGAGATCTTAGTGAGTAACTTGTGTGAGATCTTAGTGAGTAACTTGTGTGAGATCTTAGTGAGTAACTTGTGTGAGATCTTAGTGAGTAACTTGTGTGAGATCTTAGTGAGTAACTTGTGTGAGATCTTAGTGAGTAACTTGTGTGAGATCTTAGTGAGTAACTTGTGTGAGATCTTAGTGAGTAACTTGTGTGAGATCTTAGTGAGTAACTTGTGTGAGATCTTAGTGAGTAACTTGTGTGAGATCTTAGTGAGTAACTTGTGTGAGATCTTAGTGAGTAACTTGTGTGAGATCTTAGTGAGTAACTTGTGTGAGATCTTAGTGAGTAACTTGTGTGAGATCTTAGTGAGTAACTTGTGTGAGATCTTAGTGAGTAACTTGTGTGAGATCTTAGTGAGTAACTTGTGTGAGATCTTAGTGAGTAACTTGTGTGAGATCTTAGTGAGTAACTTGTGTGAGATCTTAGTGAGTAACTTGTGTGAGATCTT
This sequence comes from Megaustenia siamemsis, assembly GCA_032433765.1. NCBI lineage: Eukaryota > Metazoa > Mollusca > Gastropoda > Stylommatophora > Ariophantidae > Megaustenia > Megaustenia siamemsis. Next base: position 37,066,362 of record JAVIAB010000159.1, on the reverse strand, counting down.
AGTGAGTAACTTGTGTGAGATCTTAGTGAGTAACTTGTGTGAGATCTTAGTGAGTAACTTGTGTGAGATCTTAGTGAGTAACTTGTGTGAGATCTTAGTGAGTAACTTGTGTGAGATCTTAGTGAGTAACTTGTGTGAGATCTTAGTGAGTAACTTGTGTGAGATCTTAGTGAGTAACTTGTGTGAGATCTTAGTGAGTAACTTGTGTGAGATCTTAGTGAGTAACTTGTGTGAGATCTTAGTGAGTAACTTGTGTGAGATCTTAGTGAGTAACTTGTGTGAGATCTTAGTGAGTAACTTGTGTGAGATCTTAGTGAGTAACTTGTGTGAGATCTTAGTGAGTAACTTGTGTGAGATCTTAGTGAGTAACTTGTGTGAGATCTTAGTGAGTAACTTGTGTGAGATCTTAGTGAGTAACTTGTGTGAGATCTTAGTGAGTAACTTGTGTGAGATCTTAGTGAGTAACTTGTGTGAGATCTTAGTGAGTAACTTGTGTGAGATCTTAGTGAGTAACTTGTGTGAGATCTTAGTGAGTAACTTGTGTGAGATCTTAGTGAGTAACTTGTGTGAGATCTTAGTGAGTAACTTGTGTGAGATCTTAGTGAGTAACTTGTGTGAGATCTTAGTGAGTAACTTGTGTGAGATCTTAGTGAGTAACTTGTGTGAGATCTTAGTGAGTAACTTGTGTGAGATCTTAGTGAGTAACTTGTGTGAGATCTTAGTGAGTAACTTGTGTGAGATCTTAGTGAGTAACTTGTGTGAGATCTTAGTGAGTAACTTGTGTGAGATCTTAGTGAGTAACTTGTGTGAGATCTTAGTGAGTAACTTGTGTGAGATCTTAGTGAGTAACTTGTGTGAGATCTTAGTGAGTAACTTGTGTGAGATCTTAGTGAGTAACTTGTGTGAGATCTTAGTGAGTAACTTGTGTGAGATCTTAGTGAGTAACTTGTGTGAGATCTTAGTGAGTAACTTGTGTGAGATCTTAGTGAGTAACTTGTGTGAGATCTTAGTGAGTAACTTGTGTGAGATCTTAGTGAGTAACTTGTGTGAGATCTTAGTGAGTAACTTGTGTGAGATCTTAGTGAGTAACTTGTGTGAGATCTTAGTGAGTAACTTGTGTGAGATCTTAGTGAGTAACTTGTGTGAGATCTTAGTGAGTAACTTGTGTGAGATCTTAGTGAGTAACTTGTGTGAGATCTTAGTGAGTAACTTGTGTGAGATCTTAGTGAGTAACTTGTGTGAGATCTTAGTGAGTAACTTGTGTGAGATCTTAGTGAGTAACTTGTGTGAGATCTTAGTGAGTAACTTGTGTGAGATCTTAGTGAGTAACTTGTGTGAGATCTTAGTGAGTAACTTGTGTGAGATCTTAGTGAGTAACTTGTGTGAGATCTTAGTGAGTAACTTGTGTGAGATCTTAGTGAGTAACTTGTGTGAGATCTTAGTGAGTAACTTGTGTGAGATCTTAGTGAGTAACTTGTGTGAGATCTTAGTGAGTAACTTGTGTGAGATCTTAGTGAGTAACTTGTGTGAGATCTTAGTGAGTAACTTGTGTGAGATCTTAGTGAGTAACTTGTGTGAGATCTTAGTGAGTAACTTGTGTGAGATCTTAGTGAGTAACTTGTGTGAGATCTTAGTGAGTAACTTGTGTGAGATCTTAGTGAGTAACTTGTGTGAGATCTTAGTGAGTAACTTGTGTGAGATCTTAGTGAGTAACTTGTGTGAGATCTTAGTGAGTAACTTGTGTGAGATCTTAGTGAGTAACTTGTGTGAGATCTTAGTGAGTAACTTGTGTGAGATCTTAGTGAGTAACTTGTGTGAGATCTTAGTGAGTAACTTGTGTGAGATCTTAGTGAGTAACTTGTGTGAGATCTTAGTGAGTAACTTGTGTGAGATCTTAGTGAGTAACTGTGTGTGAGATCTTAGTGAGTAACTTGTGTGAGATCTTAGTGAGTAACTTGTGTGAGATCTTAGTGAGTAACTTGTGTGAGATCTTAGTGAGTAACTTGTGTGAGATCTTAGTGAGTAACTTGTGTGAGATCTTAGTGAGTAACTTGTGTGAGATCTTAGTGAGTAACTTGTGTGAGATCTTAGTGAGTAACTTGTGTGAGATCTTAGTGAGTAACTTGTGTGAGATCTTAGTGAGTAACTTGTGTGAGATCTTAGTGAGTAACTTGTGTGAGATCTTAGTGAGTAACTTGTGTGAGATCTTAGTGAGTAACTTGTGTGAGATCTTAGTGAGTAACTTGTGTGAGATCTTAGTGAGTAACTTGTGTGAGATCTTAGTGAGTAACTTGTGTGAGATCTTAGTGAGTAACTTGTGTGAGATCTTAGTGAGTAACTTGTGTGAGATCTTAGTGAGTAACTTGTGTGAGATCTTAGTGAGTAACTTGTGTGAGATCTTAGTGAGTAACTTGTGTGAGATCTTAGTGAGTAACTTGTGTGAGATCTTAGTGAGTAACTTGTGTGAGATCTTAGTGAGTAACTTGTGTGAGATCTTAGTGAGTAACTTGTGTGAGATCTTAGTGAGTAACTTGTGTGAGATCTTAGTGAGTAACTTGTGTGAGATCTTAGTGAGTAACTTGTGTGAGATCTTAGTGAGTAACTTGTGTGAGATCTTAGTGAGTAACTTGTGTGAGATCTTAGTGAGTAACTTGTGTGAGATCTTAGTGAGTAACTTGTGTGAGATCTTAGTGAGTAACTTGTGTGAGATCTTAGTGAGTAACTTGTGTGAGATCTTAGTGAGTAACTTGTGTGAGATCTTAGTGAGTAACTTGTGTGAGATCTTAGTGAGTAACTTGTGTGAGATCTTAGTGAGTAACTTGTGTGAGATCTTAGTGAGTAACTTGTGTGAGATCTTAGTGAGTAACTTGTGTGAGATCTTAGTGAGTAACTTGTGTGAGATCTTAGTGAGTAACTTGTGTGAGATCTTAGTGAGTAACTTGTGTGAGATCTTAGTGAGTAACTTGTGTGAGATCTTAGTGAGTAACTTGTGTGAGATCTTAGTGAGTAACTTGTGTGAGATCTTAGTGAGTAACTTGTGTGAGATCTTAGTGAGTAACTTGTGTGAGATCTTAGTGAGTAACTTGTGTGAGATCTTAGTGAGTAACTTGTGTGAGATCTTAGTGAGTAACTTGTGTGAGATCTTAGTGAGTAACTTGTGTGAGATCTTAGTGAGTAACTTGTGTGAGATCTTAGTGAGTAACTTGTGTGAGATCTTAGTGAGTAACTTGTGTGAGATCTTAGTGAGTAACTTGTGTGAGATCTTAGTGAGTAACTTGTGTGAGATCTTAGTGAGTAACTTGTGTGAGATCTTAGTGAGTAACTTGTGTGAGATCTTAGTGAGTAACTTGTGTGAGATCTTAGTGAGTAACTTGTGTGAGATCTTAGTGAGTAACTTGTGTGAGATCTTAGTGAGTAACTTGTGTGAGATCTTAGTGAGTAACTTGTGTGAGATCTTAGTGAGTAACTTGTGTGAGATCTTAGTGAGTAACTTGTGTGAGATCTTAGTGAGTAACTTGTGTGAGATCTTAGTGAGTAACTTGTGTGAGATCTTAGTGAGTAACTTGTGTGAGATCTTAGTGAGTAACTTGTGTGAGATCTTAGTGAGTAACTTGTGTGAGATCTTAGTGAGTAACTTGTGTGAGATCTTAGTGAGTAACTTGTGTGAGATCTTAGTGAGTAACTTGTGTGAGATCTTAGTGAGTAACTTGTGTGAGATCTTAGTGAGTAACTTGTGTGAGATCTTAGTGAGTAACTTGTGTGAGATCTTAGTGAGTAACTTGTGTGAGATCTTAGTGAGTAACTTGTGTGAGATCTTAGTGAGTAACTTGTGTGAGATCTTAGTGAGTAACTTGTGTGAGATCTTAGTGAGTAACTTGTGTGAGATCTTAGTGAGTAACTTGTGTGAGATCTTAGTGAGTAACTTGTGTGAGATCTTAGTGAGTAACTTGTGTGAGATCTTAGTGAGTAACTTGTGTGAGATCTTAGTGAGTAACTTGTGTGAGATCTTAGTGAGTAACTTGTGTGAGATCTTAGTGAGTAACTTGTGTGAGATCTTAGTGAGTAACTTGTGTGAGATCTTAGTGAGTAACTTGTGTGAGATCTTAGTGAGTAACTTGTGTGAGATCTTAGTGAGTAACTTGTGTGAGATCTTAGTGAGTAACTTGTGTGAGATCTTAGTGAGTAACTTGTGTGAGATCTTAGTGAGTAACTTGTGTGAGATCTTAGTGAGTAACTTGTGTGAGATCTTAGTGAGTAACTTGTGTGAGATCTTAGTGAGTAACTTGTGTGAGATCTTAGTGAGTAACTTGTGTGAGATCTTAGTGAGTAACTTGTGTGAGATCTTAGTGAGTAACTTGTGTGAGATCTTAGTGAGTAACTTGTGTGAGATCTTAGTGAGTAACTTGTGTGAGATCTTAGTGAGTAACTTGTGTGAGATCTTAGTGAGTAACTTGTGTGAGATCTTAGTGAGTAACTTGTGTGAGATCTTAGTGAGTAACTTGTGTGAGATCTTAGTGAGTAACTTGTGTGAGATCTTAGTGAGTAACTTGTGTGAGATCTTAGTGAGTAACTTGTGTGAGATCTTAGTGAGTAACTTGTGTGAGATCTTAGTGAGTAACTTGTGTGAGATCTTAGTGAGTAACTTGTGTGAGATCTTAGTGAGTAACTTGTGTGAGATCTTAGTGAGTAACTTGTGTGAGATCTTAGTGAGTAACTTGTGTGAGATCTTAGTGAGTAACTTGTGTGAGATCTTAGTGAGTAACTTGTGTGAGATCTTAGTGAGTAACTTGTGTGAGATCTTAGTGAGTAACTTGTGTGAGATCTTAGTGAGTAACTTGTGTGAGATCTTAGTGAGTAACTTGTGTGAGATCTTAGTGAGTAACTTGTGTGAGATCTTAGTGAGTAACTTGTGTGAGATCTTAGTGAGTAACTTGTGTGAGATCTTAGTGAGTAACTTGTGTGAGATCTTAGTGAGTAACTTGTGTCAGATCTTAGTGAGTAACTTGTGTGAGATCTTAGTGAGTAACTTGTGTGAGATCTTAGTGAGTAACTTGTGTGAGATCTTAGTGAGTAACTTGTGTGAGATCTTAGTGAGTAACTTGTGTGAGATCTTAGTGAGTAACTTGTGTGAGATCTTAGTGAGTAACTTGTGTGAGATCTTAGTGAGTAACTTGTGTGAGATCTTAGTGAGTAACTTGTGTCAGATCTTAGTGAGTAACTTGTGTGAGATCTTAGTGAGTAACTTGTGTGAGATCTTAGTGAGTAACTTGTGTGAGATCTTAGTGAGTAACTTGTGTGAGATCTTAGTGAGTAACTTGTGTGAGATCTTAGTGAGTAACTTGTGTGAGATCTTAGTGAGTAACTTGTGTGAGATCTTAGTGAGTAACTTGTGTGAGATCTTAGTGAGTAACTTGTGTGAGATCTTAGTGAGTAACTTGTGTGAGATCTTAGTGAGTAACTTGTGTGAGATCTTAGTGAGTAACTTGTGTGAGATCTTAGTGAGTAACTTGTGTGAGATCTTAGTGAGTAACTTGTGTGAGATCTTAGTGAGTAACTTGTGTGAGATCTTAGTGAGTAACTTGTGTGAGATCTTAGTGAGTAACTTGTGTGAGATCTTAGTGAGTAACTTGTGTGAGATCTTAGTGAGTAACTTGTGTGAGATCTTAGTGAGTAACTTGTGTGAGATCTTAGTGAGTAACTTGTGTGAGATCTTAGTGAGTAACTTGTGTGAGATCTTAGTGAGTAACTTGTGTGAGATCTTAGTGAGTAACTTGTGTGAGATCTTAGTGAGTAACTTGTGTGAGATCTTAGTGAGTAACTTGTGTGAGATCTTAGTGAGTAACTTGTGTGAGATCTTAGTGAGTAACTTGTGTGAGATCTTAGTGAGTAACTTGTGTGAGATCTTAGTGAGTAACTTGTGTGAGATCTTAGTGAGTAACTTGTGTGAGATCTTAGTGAGTAACTTGTGTGAGATCTTAGTGAGTAACTTGTGTGAGATCTTAGTGAGTAACTTGTGTGAGATCTTAGTGAGTAACTTGTGTGAGATCTTAGTGAGTAACTTGTGTGAGATCTTAGTGAGTAACTTGTGTGAGATCTTAGTGAGTAACTTGTGTGAGATCTTAGTGAGTAACTTGTGTGAGATCTTAGTGAGTAACTTGTGTGAGATCTTAGTGAGTAACTTGTGTGAGATCTTAGTGAGTAACTTGTGTGAGATCTTAGTGAGTAACTTGTGTGAGATCTTAGTGAGTAACTTGTGTGAGATCTTAGTGAGTAACTTGTGTGAGATCTTAGTGAGTAACTTGTGTGAGATCTTAGTGAGTAACTTGTGTGAGATCTTAGTGAGTAACTTGTGTGAGATCTTAGTGAGTAACTTGTGTGAGATCTTAGTGAGTAACTTGTGTGAGATCTTAGTGAGTAACTTGTGTGAGATCTTAGTGAGTAACTTGTGTGAGATCTTAGTGAGTAACTTGTGTGAGATCTTAGTGAGTAACTTGTGTGAGATCTTAGTGAGTAACTTGTGTGAGATCTTAGTGAGTAACTTGTGTGAGATCTTAGTGAGTAACTTGTGTGAGATCTTAGTGAGTAACTTGTGTGAGATCTTAGTGAGTAACTTGTGTGAGATCTTAGTGAGTAACTTGTGTGAGATCTTAGTGAGTAACTTGTGTGAGATCTTAGTGAGTAACTTGTGTGAGATCTTAGTGAGTAACTTGTGTGAGATCTTAGTGAGTAACTTGTGTGAGATCTTAGTGAGTAACTTGTGTGAGATCTTAGTGAGTAACTTGTGTGAGATCTTAGTGAGTAACTTGTGTGAGATCTTAGTGAGTAACTTGTGTGAGATCTTAGTGAGTAACTTGTGTGAGATCTTAGTGAGTAACTTGTGTGAGATCTTAGTGAGTAACTTGTGTGAGATCTTAGTGAGTAACTTGTGTGAGATCTTAGTGAGTAACTTGTGTGAGATCTTAGTGAGTAACTTGTGTGAGATCTTAGTGAGTAACTTGTGTCAGATCTTAGTGAGTAACTTGTGTGAGATCTTAGTGAGTAACTTGTGTCAGATCTTAGTGAGTAACTTGTGTGAGATCTTAGTGAGTAACTTGTGTGAGATCTTAGTGAGTAACTTGTGTCAGATCTTAGTGAGTAACTTGTGTGAGATCTTAGTGAGTAACTTGTGTCAGATCTTAGTGAGTAACTTGTGTGAGATCTTAGTGAGTAACTTGTGTGAGATCTTAGTGAGTAACTTGTGTGAGATCTTAGTGAGTAACTTGTGTCAGATCTTAGTGAGTAACTTGTGTGAGATCTTAGTGAGTAACTTGTGTGAGATCTTAGTGAGTAACTTGTGTGAGATCTTAGTGAGTAACTTGTGTGAGATCTTAGTGAGTAACTTGTGTGAGATCTTAGTGAGTAACTTGTGTGAGATCTTAGTGAGTAACTTGTGTGAGATCTTAGTGAGTAACTTGTGTGAGATCTTAGTGAGTAACTTGTGTGAGATCTTAGTGAGTAACTTGTGTGAGATCTTAGTGAGTAACTTGTGTGAGATCTTAGTGAGTAACTTGTGTGAGATCTTAGTGAGTAACTTGTGTGAGATCTTAGTGAGTAACTTGTGTGAGATCTTAGTGAGTAACTTGTGTGAGATCTTAGTGAGTAACTTGTGTGAGATCTTAGTGAGTAACTTGTGTGAGATCTTAGTGAGTAACTTGTGTGAGATCTTAGTGAGTAACTTGTGTGAGATCTTAGTGAGTAACTTGTGTGAGATCTTAGTGAGTAACTTGTGTGAGATCTTAGTGAGTAACTTGTGTGAGATCTTAGTGAGTAACTTGTGTGAGATCTTAGTGAGTAACTTGTGTGAGATCTTAGTGAGTAACTTGTGTGAGATCTTAGTGAGTAACTTGTGTGAGATCTTAGTGAGTAACTTGTGTGAGATCTTAGTGAGTAACTTGTGTGAGATCTTAGTGAGTAACTTGTGTGAGATCTTAGTGAGTAACTTGTGTGAGATCTTAGTGAGTAACTTGTGTGAGATCTTAGTGAGTAACTTGTGTGAGATCTTAGTGAGTAACTTGTGTGAGATCTTAGTGAGTAACTTGTGTGAGATCTTAGTGAGTAACTTGTGTGAGATCTTAGTGAGTAACTTGTGTGAGATCTTAGTGAGTAACTTGTGTGAGATCTTAGTGAGTAACTTGTGTGAGATCTTAGTGAGTAACTTGTGTGAGATCTTAGTGAGTAACTTGTGTGAGATCTTAGTGAGTAACTTGTGTGAGATCTTAGTGAGTAACTTGTGTGAGATCTTAGTGAGTAACTTGTGTGAGATCTTAGTGAGTAACTTGTGTGAGATCTTAGTGAGTAACTTGTGTGAGATCTTAGTGAGTAACTTGTGTGAGATCTTAGTGAGTAACTTGTGTGAGATCTTAGTGAGTAACTTGTGTGAGATCTTAGTGAGTAACTTGTGTGAGATCTTAGTGAGTAACTTGTGTGAGATCTTAGTGAGTAACTTGTGTGAGATCTTAGTGAGTAACTTGTGTGAGATCTTAGTGAGTAACTTGTGTGAGATCTTAGTGAGTAACTTGTGTGAGATCTTAGTGAGTAACTTGTGTGAGATCTTAGTGAGTAACTTGTGTGAGATCTTAGTGAGTAACTTGTGTGAGATCTTAGTGAGTAACTTGTGTGAGATCTTAGTGAGTAACTTGTGTGAGATCTTAGTGAGTAACTTGTGTGAGATCTTAGTGAGTAACTTGTGTGAGATCTTAGTGAGTAACTTGTGTGAGATCTTAGTGAGTAACTTGTGTGAGATCTTAGTGAGTAACTTGTGTGAGATCTTAGTGAGTAACTTGTGTGAGATCTTAGTGAGTAACTTGTGTGAGATCTTAGTGAGTAACTTGTGTGAGATCTTAGTGAGTAACTTGTGTGAGATCTTAGTGAGTAACTTGTGTGAGATCTTAGTGAGTAACTTGTGTGAGATCTTAGTGAGTAACTTGTGTGAGATCTTAGTGAGTAACTTGTTTGAGATCTTAGTGAGTAACTTGTGTGAGATCTTAGTGAGTAACTTGTGTGAGATCTTAGTGAGTAACTTGTGTGAGATCTTAGTGAGTAACTTGTGTGAGATCTTAGTGAGTAACTTGTGTGAGATCTTAGTGAGTAACTTGTGTGAGATCTTAGTGAGTAACTTGTGTGAGATCTTAGTGAGTAACTTGTGTGAGATCTTAGTGAGTAACTTGTGTGAGATCTTAGTGAGTAACTTGTGTGAGATCTTAGTGAGTAACTTGTGTGAGATCTTAGTGAGTAACTTGTGTGAGATCTTAGTGAGTAACTTGTGTGAGATCTTAGTGAGTAACTTGTGTGAGATCTTAGTGAGTAACTTGTGTGAGATCTTAGTGAGTAACTTGTGTGAGATCTTAGTGAGTAACTTGTGTGAGATCTTAGTGAGTAACTTGTGTGAGATCTTAGTGAGTAACTTGTGTGAGATCTTAGTGAGTAACTTGTGTGAGATCTTAGTGAGTAACTTGTGTGAGATCTTAGTGAGTAACTTGTGTGAGATCTTAGTGAGTAACTTGTGTGAGATCTTAGTGAGTAACTTGTGTGAGATCTTAGTGAGTAACTTGTGTGAGATCTTAGTGAGTAACTTGTGTGAGATCTTAGTGAGTAACTTGTGTGAGATCTTAGTGAGTAACTTGTGTGAGATCTTAGTGAGTAACTTGTGTGAGATCTTAGTGAGTAACTTGTGTGAGATCTTAGTGAGTAACTTGTGTGAGATCTTAGTGAGTAACTTGTGTGAGATCTTAGTGAGTAACTTGTGTGAGATCTTAGTGAGTAACTTGTGTCAGATCTTAGTGAGTAACTTGTGTGAGATCTTAGTGAGTAACTTGTGTGAGATCTTAGTGAGTAACTTGTGTGAGATCTTAGTGAGTAACTTGTGTGAGATCTTAGTGAGTAACTTGTGTGAGATCTTAGTGAGTAACTTGTGTGAGATCTTAGTGAGTAACTTGTGTGAGATCTTAGTGAGTAACTTGTGTGAGATCTTAGTGAGTAACTTGTGTGAGATCTTAGTGAGTAACTTGTGTGAGATCTTAGTGAGTAACTTGTGTGAGATCTTAGTGAGTAACTTGTGTGAGATCTTAGTGAGTAACTTGTGTGAGATCTTAGTGAGTAACTTGTGTGAGATCTTAGTGAGTAACTTGTGTGAGATCTTAGTGAGTAACTTGTGTGAGATCTTAGTGAGTAACTTGTGTGAGATCTTAGTGAGTAACTTGTGTGAGATCTTAGTGAGTAACTTGTGTGAGATCTTAGTGAGTAACTTGTGTGAGATCTTAGTGAGTAACTTGTGTGAGATCTTAGTGAGTAACTTGTGTGAGATCTTAGTGAGTAACTTGTGTGAGATCTTAGTGAGTAACTTGTGTGAGATCTTAGTGAGTAACTTGTGTGAGATCTTAGTGAGTAACTTGTGTGAGATCTTAGTGAGTAACTTGTGTGAGATCTTAGTGAGTAACTTGTGTGAGATCTTAGTGAGTAACTTGTGTGAGATCTTAGTGAGTAACTTGTGTGAGATCTTAGTGAGTAACTTGTGTGAGATCTTAGTGAGTAACTTGTGTGAGATCTTAGTGAGTAACTTGTGTGAGATCTTAGTGAGTAACTTGTGTGAGATCTTAGTGAGTAACTTGTGTGAGATCTTAGTGAGTAACTTGTGTGAGATCTTAGTGAGTAACTTGTTTGAGATCTTAGTGAGTAACTTGTGTGAGATCTTAGTGAGTAACTTGTGTGAGATCTTAGTGAGTAACTTGTTTGAGATCTTAGTGAGTAACTTGTGTGAGATCTTAGTGAGTAACTTGTTTGAGATCTTAGTGAGTAACTTGTGTGAGATCTTAGTGAGTAACTTGTGTGAGATCTTAGTGAGTAACTTGTGTGAGATCTTAGTGAGTAACTTGTGTGAGATCTTAGTGAGTAACTTGTGTGAGATCTTAGTGAGTAACTTGTGTGAGATCTTAGTGAGTAACTTGTGTGAGATCTTAGTGAGTAACTTGTGTGAGATCTTAGTGAGTAACTTGTGTGAGATCTTAGTGAGTAACTTGTGTGAGATCTTAGTGAGTAACTTGTGTGAGATCTTAGTGAGTAACTTGTGTGAGATCTTAGTGAGTAACTTGTGTGAGATCTTAGTGAGTAACTTGTGTGAGATCTTAGTGAGTAACTTGTGTGAGATCTTAGTGAGTAACTTGTGTGAGATCTTAGTGAGTAACTTGTGTGAGATCTTAGTGAGTAACTTGTTTGAGATCTTAGTGAGTAACTTGTGTGAGATCTTAGTGAGTAACTTGTGTGAGATCTTAGTGAGTAACTTGTGTGAGATCTTAGTGAGTAACTTGTGTGAGATCTTAGTGAGTAACTTGTTTGAGATCTTAGTGAGTAACTTGTGTGAGATCTTAGTGAGTAACTTGTGTGAGATCTTAGTGAGTAACTTGTGTGAGATCTTAGTGAGTAACTTGTTGAGATCTTAGTGAGTAACTTGTGTGAGATCTTAGTGAGTAACTTGTGTGAGATCTTAGTGAGTAACTTGTGTGAGATCTTAGTGAGTAACTTGTGTGAGATCTTAGTGAGTAACTTGTGTGAGATCTTAGTGAGTAACTTGTGTGAGATCTTAGTGAGTAACTTGTGTGAGATCTTAGTGAGTAACTTGTGTGAGATCTTAGTGAGTAACTTGTGTGAGATCTTAGTGAGTAACTTGTGTGAGATCTTAGTGAGTAACTTGTGTCAGATCTTAGTGAGTAACTTGTGTGAGATCTTAGTGAGTAACTTGTTTGAGATCTTAGTGAGTAACTTGTGTGAGATCTTAGTGAGTAACTTGTGTGAGATCTTAGTGAGTAACTTGTGTGAGATCTTAGTGAGTAACTTGTGTGAGATCTTAGTGAGTAACTTGTGTGAGATCTTAGTGAGTAACTTGTGTGAGATCTTAGTGAGTAACTTGTGTGAGATCTTAGTGAGTAACTTGTTGAGATCTTAGTGAGTAACTTGTGTGAGATCTTAGTGAGTAACTTGTGTGAGATCTTAGTGAGTAACTTGTGTGAGATCTTAGTGAGTAACTTGTGTGAGATCTTAGTGAGTAACTTGTGTGAGATCTTAGTGAGTAACTTGTGTGAGATCTTAGTGAGTAACTTGTGTGAGATCTTAGTGAGTAACTTGTGTGAGATCTTAGTGAGTAACTTGTGTGAGATCTTAGTGAGTAACTTGTGTGAGATCTTAGTGAGTAACTTGTGTGAGATCTTAGTGAGTAACTTGTGTGAGATCTTAGTGAGTAACTTGTTTGAGATCTTAGTGAGTAACTTGTGTGAGATCTTAGTGAGTAACTTGTGTGAGATCTTAGTGAGTAACTTGTGTGAGATCTTAGTGAGTAACTTGTGTGAGATCTTAGTGAGTAACTTGTGTGAGATCTTAGTGAGTAACTTGTTTGAGATCTTAGTGAGTAACTTGTGTGAGATCTTAGTGAGTAACTTGTGTGAGATCTTAGTGAGAACTTGTTAGTGAGTAACTTGTGTGAGATCTTAGTGAGTAACTTGTGTGAGATCTTAGTGAGTAACTTGTGTGAGATCTTAGTGAGTAACTTGTGTGAGATCTTAGTGAGTAACTTGTGTGAGATCTTAGTGAGTAACTTGTGTGAGATCTTAGTGAGTAACTTGTGTGAGATCTTAGTGAGTAACTTGTGTGAGATCTTAGTGAGTAACTTGTGTGAGATCTTAGTGAGTAACTTGTGTGAGATCTTAGTGAGTAACTTGTGTGAGATCTTAGTGAGTAACTTGTTGAGATCTTAGTGAGTAACTTGTGTGAGATCTTAGTGAGTAACTTGTGTGAGATCTTAGTGAGTAACTTGTGTGAGATCTTAGTGAGTAACTTGTGTGAGATCTTAGTGAGTAACTTGTTTGAGATCTTAGTGAGTAACTTGTGTGAGATCTTAGTGAGTAACTTGTGTGAGATCTTAGTGAGTAACTTGTGTGAGATCTTAGTGAGTAACTTGTGTGAGATCTTAGTGAGTAACTTGTTGAGATCTTAGTGAGTAACTTGTGTGAGATCTTAGTGAGTAACTTGTGTGAGATCTTAGTGAGTAACTTGTGTGAGATCTTAGTGAGTAACTTGTGTGAGATCTTAGTGAGTAACTTGTGTGAGATCTTAGTGAGTAACTTGTGTGAGATCTTAGTGAGTAACTTGTGTGAGATCTTAGTGAGTAACTTGTGTGAGATCTTAGTGAGTAACTTGTGTGAGATCTTAGTGAGTAACTTGTGTGAGATCTTAGTGAGTAACTTGTGTGAGATCTTAGTGAGTAACTTGTGTGAGATCTTAGTGAGTAACTTGTGTGAGATCTTAGTGAGTAACTTGTGTGAGATCTTAGTGAGTAACTTGTGTGAGATCTTAGTGAGTAACTTGTGTGAGATCTTAGTGAGTAACTTGTGTGAGATCTTAGTGAGTAACTTGTGTGAGATCTTAGTGAGTAACTTGTGTGAGATCTTAGTGAGTAACTTGTGTCAGATCTTAGTGAGTAACTTGTGTGAGATCTTAGTGAGTAACTTGTGTGAGATCTTAGTGAGTAACTTGTGTGAGATCTTAGTGAGTAACTTGTGTGAGATCTTAGTGAGTAACTTGTGTGAGATCTTAGTGAGTAACTTGTGTGAGATCTTAGTGAGTAACTTGTGTGAGATCTTAGTGAGTAACTTGTGTGAGATCTTAGTGAGTAACTTGTGTGAGATCTTAGTGAGTAACTTGTGTGAGATCTTAGTGAGTAACTTGTGTGAGATCTTAGTGAGTAACTTGTGTGAGATCTTAGTGAGTAACTTGTGTGAGATCTTAGTGAGTAACTTGTGTGAGATCTTAGTGAGTAACTTGTGTGAGATCTTAGTGAGTAACTTGTGTGAGATCTTAGTGAGTAACTTGTGGAGATCTTAGTGAGTAACTTGTGTGAGATCTTAGTGAGTAACTTGTGTGAGATCTTAGTGAGTAACTTGTGTGAGATCTTAGTGAGTAACTTGTGTGAGATCTTAGTGAGTAACTTGTTTGAGATCTTAGTGAGTAACTTGTGTGAGATCTTAGTGAGTAACTTGTGTGAGATCTTAGTGAGTAACTTGTGTGAGATCTTAGTGAGTAACTTGTGTGAGATCTTAGTGAGTAACTTGTGTGAGATCTTAGTGAGTAACTTGTGTGAGATCTTAGTGAGTAACTTGTGTGAGATCTTAGTGAGTAACTTGTGTGAGATCTTAGTGAGTAACTTGTTTGAGATCTTAGTGAGTAACTTGTGTGAGATCTTAGTGAGTAACTTGTTTGAGATCTTAGTGAGTAACTTGTGTGAGATCTTAGTGAGTAACTTGTGTGAGATCTTAGTGAGTAACTTGTGTGAGATCTTAGTGAGTAACTTGTTTGAGATCTTAGTGAGTAACTTGTGTGAGATCTTAGTGAGTAACTTGTGTGAGATCTTAGTGAGTAACTTGTGTGAGATCTTAGTGAGTAACTTGTGTGAGATCTTAGTGAGTAACTTGTGTGAGATCTTAGTGAGTAACTTGTGTGAGATCTTAGTGAGTAACTTGTGTGAGATCTTAGTGAGTAACTTGTGTGAGATCTTAGTGAGTAACTTGTGTGAGATCTTAGTGAGTAACTTGTGTGAGATCTTAGTGAGTAACTTGTGTGAGATCTTAGTGAGTAACTTGTGTGAGATCTTAGTGAGTAACTTGTTTGAGATCTTAGTGAGTAACTTGTGTGAGATCTTAGTGAGTAACTTGTGTGAGATCTTAGTGAGTAACTTTGTGAGATCTTAGTGAGTAATTGTGTGAGATCTTAGTGAGTAACTTGTGTGAGATCTTAGTGAGTAACTTGTGTGAGATCTTAGTGAGTAACTTGTGTGAGATCTTAGTGAGTAACTTGTGTGAGATCTTAGTGAGTAACTTGTGTGAGATCTTAGTGAGTAACTTGTTTGAGATCTTAGTGAGTAACTTGTGTGAGATCTTAGTGAGTAACTTGTGTGAGATCTTAGTGAGTAACTTGTGTGAGATCTTAGTGAGTAATTGTGTGAGATCTTAGTGAGTAACTTGTGTGAGATCTTAGTGAGTAACTTGTGTGAGATCTTAGTGAGTAACTTGTGTGAGATCTTAGTGAGTAACTTGTTTGAGATCTTAGTGAGTAACTTGTGTGAGATCTTAGTGAGTAACTTGTGTGAGATCTTAGTGAGTAACTTGTGTGAGATCTTAGTGAGTAACTTGTGTGAGATCTTAGTGAGTAACTTGTGTGAGATCTTAGTGAGTAACTTGTGTGAGATCTTAGTGAGTAACTTGTGTGAGATCTTAGTGAGTAACTTGTGTGAGATCTTAGTGAGTAACTTGTGTGAGATCTTAGTGAGTAACTTGTGTGAGATCTTAGTGAGTAACTTGTGTGAGATCTTAGTGAGTAACTTGTGTGAGATCTTAGTGAGTAACTTGTGTGAGATCTTAGTGAGTAACTTGTGTGAGATCTTAGTGAGTAACTTGTGTGAGATCTTAGTGAGTAACTTGTGTGAGATCTTAGTGAGTAACTTGTGTGAGATCTTAGTGAGTAACTTGTGTGAGATCTTAGTGAGTAACTTGTGTGAGATCTTAGTGAGTAACTTGTGTGAGATCTTAGTGAGTAACTTGTGTGAGATCTTAGTGAGTAACTTGTGTGAGATCTTAGTGAGTAACTTGTGTGAGATCTTAGTGAGTAACTTGTGTCAGATCTTAGTGAGTAACTTGTGTGAGATCTTAGTGAGTAACTTGTGTGAGATCTTAGTGAGTAACTTGTGTCAGATCTTAGTGAGTAACTTGTGTGAGATCTTAGTGAGTAACTTGTGTGAGATCTTAGTGAGTAACTTGTGTGAGATCTTAGTGAGTAACTTGTGTGAGATCTTAGTGAGTAACTTGTGTGAGATCTTAGTGAGTAACTTGTGTGAGATCTTAGTGAGTAACTTGTGTGAGATCTTAGTGAGTAACTTGTGTGAGATCTTAGTGAGTAACTTGTGTGAGATCTTAGTGAGTAACTTGTGTGAGATCTTAGTGAGTAACTTGTGTGAGATCTTAGTGAGTAACTTGTGTGAGATCTTAGTGAGTAACTTGTGTGAGATCTTAGTGAGTAACTTGTGTCAGATCTTAGTGAGTAACTTGTGTGAGATCTTAGTGAGTAACTTGTGTCAGATCTTAGTGAGTAACTTGTGTGAGATCTTAGTGAGTAACTTGTGTGAGATCTTAGTGAGTAACTTGTGTCAGATCTTAGTGAGTAACTTGTGTCAGATCTTAGTGAGTAACTTGTGTGAGATCTTAGTGAGTAACTTGTGTCAGATCTTAGTGAGTAACTTGTGTCAGATCTTAGTGAGTAACTTGTGTGAGATCTTAGTGAGTAACTTGTGTGAGATCTTAGTGAGTAACTTGTGTGAGATCTTAGTGAGTAACTTGTGTGAGATCTTAGTGAGTAACTTGTGTGAGATCTTAGTGAGTAACTTGTGTGAGATCTTAGTGAGTAACTTGTGTCAGATCTTAGTGAGTAACTTGTGTCAGATCTTAGTGAGTAACTTGTGTGAGATCTTAGTGAGTAACTTGTGTGAGATCTTAGTGAGTAACTTGTGTCAGATCTTAGTGAGTAACTTGTGTGAGATCTTAGTGAGTAACTTGTGTGAGATCTTAGTGAGTAACTTGTGTGAGATCTTAGTGAGTAACTTGTGTGAGATCTTAGTGAGTAACTTGTGTGAGATCTTAGTGAGTAACTTGTGTGAGATCTTAGTGAGTAACTTGTGTGAGATCTTAGTGAGTAACTTGTTGAGATCTTAGTGAGTAACTTGTGTGAGATCTTAGTGAGTAACTTGTGTGAGATCTTAGTGAGTAACTTGTGTGAGATCTTAGTGAGTAACTTGTGTGAGATCTTAGTGAGTAACTTGTGTGAGATCTTAGTGAGTAACTTGTGTGAGATCTTAGTGAGTAACTTGTTTGAGATCTTAGTGAGTAACTTGTGTGAGATCTTAGTGAGTAACTTGTTTGAGATCTTAGTGAGTAACTTGTGTGAGATCTTAGTGAGTAACTTGTGTGAGATCTTAGTGAGTAACTTGTGTGAGATCTTAGTGAGTAACTTGTGTGAGATCTTAGTGAGTAACTTTGTTTGAGATCTTAGTGAGTAACTTGTTTGAGATCTTAGTGAGTAACTTGTGTGAGATCTTAGTGAGTAACTTGTGTGAGATCTTAGTGAGTAACTTGTGTGAGATCTTAGTGAGTAACTTGTGTGAGATCTTAGTGAGTAACTTGTTGAGATCTTAGTGAGTAACTTGTTTGAGATCTTAGTGAGTAACTTGTGTGAGATCTTAGTGAGTAACTTGTTGAGATCTTAGTGAGTAACTTGTGTGAGATCTTAGTGAGTAACTTGTGTGAGATCTTAGTGAGTAACTTGTGTGAGATCTTAGTGAGTAACTTGTGTGAGATCTTAGTGAGTAACTTGTGTGAGATCTTAGTGAGTAACTTGTGTGAGATCTTAGTGAGTAACTTGTGTGAGATCTTAGTGAGTAACTTGTGTGAGATCTTAGTGAGTAACTTGTGTGAGATCTTAGTGAGTAACTTGTGTGAGATCTTAGTGAGTAACTTGTGTGAGATCTTAGTGAGTAACTTGTGTGAGATCTTAGTGAGTAACTTGTGTGAGATCTTAGTGAGTAACTTGTGTGAGATCTTAGTGAGTAACTTGTGTGAGATCTTAGTGAGTAACTTGTGTGAGATCTTAGTGAGTAACTTGTGTGAGATCTTAGTGAGTAACTTGTGTGAGATCTTAGTGAGTAACTTGTGTGAGATCTTAGTGAGTAATTTGTGTGAGATCTTAGTGAGTAACTTGTTTGAGATCTTAGTGAGTAACTTGTGTGAGATCTTAGTGAGTAACTTGTGTGAGATCTTAGTGAGTAACTTGTGGGAGATCTTAGTGAGTAACTTGTTTGAGATCTTAGTGAGTAACTTGTTTGAGATCTTAGTGAGTAACTTGTGTGAGATCTTAGTGAGTAACTTGTGTGAGATTTTAGTGAGTAACTTGTGTGAGATCTTAGTGAGTAACTTGTTTGAGATCTTAGTGAGTAACTTGTTTGAGATCTTAGTGAGTAACTTGTGTGAGATCTTAGTGAGTAACTTGTGTGAGATCTTAGTGAGTAACTTGTGTGAGATCTTAGTGAGTAACTTGTGTGAGATCTTAGTGAGTAACTTGTGTGAGATCTTAGTGAGTAACTTGTGTGAGATCTTAGTGAGTAACTTGTGTGAGATCTTAGTGAGTAACTTGTGTGAGATCTTAGTGAGTAACTTGTGTGAGATCTTAGTGAGTAACTTGTGTGAGATCTTAGTGAGTAACTTGTGTGAGATCTTAGTGAGTAACTTGTGTGAGATCTTAGTGAGTAACTTGTGTGAGATCTTAGTGAGTAACTTGTGTGAGATCTTAGTGAGTAACTTGTGTCAGATCTTAGTGAGTAACTTGTGTCAGATCTTAGTGAGTAACTTGTGTGAGATCTTAGTGAGTAACTTGTGTCAGATCTTAGTGAGTAACTTGTGTCAGATCTTAGTGAGTAACTTGTGTGAGATCTTAGTGAGTAACTTGTGTGAGATCTTAGTGAGTAACTTGTGTCAGATCTTAGTGAGTAACTTGTGTGAGATCTTAGTGAGTAACTTGTGTGAGATCTTAGTGAGTAACTTGTGTGAGATCTTAGTGAGTAACTTGTGTGAGATCTTAGTGAGTAACTTGTGTGAGATCTTAGTGAGTAACTTGTGGGAGATCTTAGTGAGTAACTTGTTTGAGATCTTAGTGAGTAACTTGTGTGAGATCTTAGTGAGTAACTTGTTTGAGATCTTAGTGAGTAACTTGTGTGAGATCTTAGTGAGTAACTTGTGGAGATCTTAGTGAGTAACTTGTGTGAGATCTTAGTGAGTAACTTGTGTGAGATCTTAGTGAGTAACTTGTGTGAGATCTTAGTGAGTAACTTGTGTGAGATCTTAGTGAGTAACTTGTGTGAGATCTTAGTGAGTAACTTGTGTGAGATCTTAGTGAGTAATTGTTGAGATCTTAGTGAGTAACTTGTGTGAGATCTTAGTGAGTAACTTGTGTGAGATCTTAGTGAGTAACTTGTGTGAGATCTTAGTGAGTAACTTGTTTGAGATCTTAGTGAGTAACTTGTGTGAGATCTTAGTGAGTAATTTGTGTGAGATCTTAGTGAGTAACTTGTGTGAGATCTTAGTGAGTAACTTGTGTGAGATCTTAGTGAGTAACTTGTGTGAGATTTTAGTGAGTAACTTGTGTGAGATCTTAGTGAGTAACTTGTGTGAGATCTTAGTGAGTAACTTGTGTGAGATCTTAGTGAGTAACTTGTGTGAGATCTTAGTGAGTAACTTGTGTGAGATCTTAGTGAGTAACTTGTGTGAGATCTTAGTGAGTAACTTGTGTGAGATCTTAGTGAGTAACTTGTGTGAGATCTTAGTGAGTAACTTGTGTGAGATCTTAGTGAGTAACTTGTGTGAGATCTTAGTGAGTAACTTGTGTGAGATCTTAGTGAGTAACTTGTGTGAGATCTTAGTGAGTAACTTGTGTGAGATCTTAGTGAGTAACTTGTGTGAGATCTTAGTGAGTAACTTGTGTGAGATCTTAGTGAGTAACTTGTGTGAGATCTTAGTGAGTAACTTGTGTGAGATCTTAGTGAGTAACTTGTGTGAGATCTTAGTGAGTAACTTGTTTGAGATCTTAGTGAGTAATTTGTGTGAGATCTTAGTGAGTAACTTGTGTGAGATCTTAGTGAGTAACTTGTGTGAGATCTTAGTGAGTAACTTGTGTGAGATCTTAGTGAGTAACTTGTGTGAGATCTTAGTGAGTAACTTGTGTGAGATCTTAGTGAGTAACTTGTGTGAGATCTTAGTGAGTAACTTGTGTGAGATCTTAGTGAGTAACTTGTGTGAGATCTTAGTGAGTAACTTGTGTGAGATCTTAGTGAGTAACTTGTGTGAGATCTTAGTGAGTAACTTGTGTGAGATCTTAGTGAGTAACTTGTGTGAGATCTTAGTGAGTAACTTGTGTGAGATCTTAGTGAGTAACTTGTGTGAGATCTTAGTGAGTAACTTGTGTGAGATCTTAGTGAGTAACTTGTGTGAGATCTTAGTGAGTAACTTGTGTGAGATCTTAGTGAGTAACTTGTGTGAGATCTTAGTGAGTAATTTGTTTGAGATCTTAGTGAGTAACTTGTGTGAGATCTTAGTGAGTAACTTGTGTGAGATCTTAGTGAGTAACTTGTGTGAGATCTTAGTGAGTAACTTGTTGGAGATCTTAGTGAGTAACTTGTTTGAGATCTTAGTGAGTAACTTGTGTGAGATCTTAGTGAGTAACTTGTGTGAGATCTTAGTGAGTAACTTGTGTGAGATCTTAGTGAGTAACTTGTGGGAGATCTTAGTGAGTAACTTGTGTGAGATCTTAGTGAGTAACTTGTGTGAGATCTTAGTGAGTAACTTGTGTGAGATCTTAGTGAGTAACTTGTTGGGAGATCTTAGTGAGTAACTTGTTGTGAGATCTTAGTGAGTAACTTGTGGAGATCTTAGTGAGTAACTTGTTTGAGATCTTAGTGAGTAACTTGTGTGAGATCTTAGTGAGTAACTTGTGTGAGATCTTAGTGAGTAACTTGTGTGAGATCTTAGTGAGTAACTTGTGTGAGATCTTAGTGAGTAACTTGTGTGAGATCTTAGTGAGTAACTTGTGTGAGATCTTAGTGAGTAACTTGTGTGAGATCTTAGTGAGTAACTTGTGGAGATCTTAGTGAGTAACTTGTGTCAGATCTTAGTGAGTAACTTGTGTGAGATCTTAGTGAGTAATTTGTTTGAGATCTTAGTGAGTAACTTGTGGGAGATCTTAGTGAGTAACTTGTGTGAGATATTAGTGAGTAACTTGTGGGAGATCTTAGTGAGTAACTTGTGGGAGATCTTAGTGAGTAACTTGTGTGAGATCTTAGTGAATAATTTGTTTGAGATCTTAGTGAGTAACTTGTGTGAGATCTTAGTGAGTAATTTGTTTGAGATCTTAGTGAGTAACTTGTGGAGATCTTAGTGAGTAATTTGTTTGCGATCTTAGTGAGTAATTGTTTGAGATCTTAGTGAGTAACTTGTGGGAGATCTTAGTGAGTAACTTTGTTTGAGATCTTAGTGAGTAACTTGTGTGAGATATTAGTGAGTAATTTGTTTGAGATCTTAGTGAGTAACTTGTTTGAGATCTTAGTGAGTAACTTGTTTGAGATCTTAGTGAGTAACTTGTGTGAGATTTTAGTGAGTAACTTGTGGGAGATCTTAGTGAGTAATTGTGTTGAGATCTTAGTGAGTAATTTGTTTGAGATCTTAGTGAGTAACTTGTTTGAGATCTTAGTGAGTAACTTGTTTGAGATCTTAGTGAGTAACTTGTTTGAGATCTTAGTGAGTAATTTGTTTGAGATCTTAGGGTAATTTGTTTGAGATCTTAGTGAGTAACTTGTGTGAGATCTTAGTGAGTAATTTGTTTGAGATTTTAGTGAGTAACTTGTGTGAGATCTTAGTGAGTAATTTGTTTGAGATTTTAGTGAGTAACTTGTGTGAGATCTTAGTGAGTAATTTGTTTGAGATCTTAGTGAGTAACTTGTGTGAGATCTTAGTGAGTAACTTGTTTGAGATTTTAGTGAGTAACTTGTGTGAGATCTTAGTGAGTAATTTGTTTGAGATCTTAGTGAGTAACTTGTGTGAGATCTTAGTGAGTAACTTGTGTGAGATTTTAGTGAGTAACTTGTGTGAGATTTAGTGAGTAACTTGTGGGAGATTTTAGTGAGTAACTTGTGTGAGATCTTAGTGAGTAACTTGTGTGAGATCTTAGTGAGTAACTTGTGTGAGATCTTAGTGAGTAACTTGTGTGAGATCTTAGTGAGTAATTTGTTTGAGATCTTAGTGAGTAACTTGTGTGAGATCTTAGTGAGTAACTTGTGTGAGATTTTAGTGAGTAACTTGTGTGAGATCTTAGTGAGTAATTTGTTTGAGATCTTAGTGAGTAACTTGTTTGAGATCTTAGTGAGTAACTTGTGTGAGATCTTAGTGAGTAACTTGTGTGAGATTTTAGTGAGTAACTTGTGGGAGATCTTAGTGAGTAATTGTGTTTGAGATCTTAGTGAGTAACTTGTTTGAGATCTTAGTGAGTAACTTGTGTGAGATCTTAGTGAATAACTTGTGTGAGATTTTAGTGAGTAACTTGTGTGAGATCTTAGTGAGTAACTTGTTTGAGATCTTAGTGAGTAACTTGTTTGTGAGATCTTAGTGAGTAACTTGTTTGAGATCTTAGTGAGTAACTTGTTTGAGATCTTAGTGAGTAACTTGTTTGAGATCTTAGTGAGTAACTTGTGTCAGATCTTAGTGAGTAACTTGTGTCAGATCTTAGTGAGTAACTTGTGGGAGATCTTAGTGAGTAACTTGTGGGAGATCTTAGTGAGTAACTTGTGTGAGATCTTAGTGAATAACTTGTGGAGATCTTAGTGAGTAACTTGTGTCAGATCTTAGTGAGTAACTTGTGTGAGATCTTAGTGAGTAACTTGTGGGAGATCTTAGTGAGTAACTTGTGTCAGATCTTAGTGAGTAACTTGTGTGAGATCTTAGTGAGTAATTTGTTTGAGATCTTAGTGAGTAACTTGTGGAGATATTAGTGAGTAACTTGTGTGAGATATTAGTGAGTAACTTGTGGAGATATTAGTGAGTAACTTGTGGGAGATATTAGTGAGTAACTTGTGTGAGATCTTAGTGAATAATTTGTTTGAGATCTTAGTGAGTAACTTGTGTGAGATCTTAGTGAGTAATTTGTTTGAGATCTTAGTGAGTAACTTGTAGGAGATCTTAATGAGTAATTTGTTTGCGATCTTAGGAGTAATTTGTTTGAGATCTTAGTGAGTAACTTGTGGGAGATCTTAGTGAGTAATTTGTTTGAGATCTTAGTGAGTAACTTGTGTGAGATCTTAGTGAGTAATTGTTTGAGATCTTAGTGAGTAACTTGTTTGAGATCTTAGTGAGTAACTTTTTTGAGATCTTAGTGAATAACTTGTGTGAGATTTAGTGAGTAACTTGTGGGAGATCTTAGTGAGTAATTTGTTTGAGATCTTAGTGAGTAATTTGTTTGAGATCTTAGTGAGTAACTTGTTTGAGATCTTAGTGAGTAACTTGTTTGAGATCTTAGTGAGTAACTTGTTTGAGATCTTAGTGAGTAATTTGTTTGAGATCTTAGTGAGTAATTTGTTTGAGATCTTAGTGAGTAACTTGTGTGAGATCTTAGTGAGTAATTTGTTTGAGATTTTAGTGAGTAACTTGTGTGAGATCTTAGTGAGAAATTTGTTTGAGATTTTAGTGAGTAACTTGTGTGAGATCTTAGTGAGTAATTTGTTTGAGATCTTAGTGAGTAACTTGTGTGAGATCTTAGTGAGTAATTTGTTTGAGATTTTAGTGAGTAACTTGTGTGAGATCTTAGTGAGTAATTTGTTTGAGATCTTAGTGAGTAACTTGTGTGAGATCTTAGTGAGTAACTTGTGTGAGATTTTAGTGAGTAACTTGTGTGAGATTTTAGTGAGTAACTTGTGGGAGATTTTAGTGAGTAACTTGTGTGAGATCTTAGTGAGTAACTTGTGTGAGATCTTAGTGAGTAACTTGTGTGAGATCTTAGTGAGTAACTTGTGTGAGATCTTAGTGAGTAATTTGTTTGAGATCTTAGTGAGTAACTTGTGTGAGATCTTAGTGAGTAACTTGTGTGAGATTTTAGTGAGTAACTTGTGGGAGATCTTAGTGAGTAATTTGTTTGAGATCTTAGTGAGTAACTTGTTTGAGATCTTAGTGAGTAACTTGTGTGAGATCTTAGTGAGTAACTTGTGTGAGATTTTAGTGAGTAACTTGTGGGAGATCTTAGTGAGTAATTTGTTTGAGATCTTAGTGAGTAACTTGTTTGAGATCTTAGTGAGTAACTTGTGTGAGATCTTAGTGAGTAACTTGTGTGAGATTTTAGTGAGTAACTTGTGGGAGATCTTAGTGAGTAATTTGTTTGAGATCTTAGTGAGTAACTTTTGTTTGAGATCTTAGTGAGTAACTTGTGTGAGATCTTAGTGAGTAACTTGTGTGAGATCTTAGTGAGTAACTTGTTTGAGATCTTAGTGAGTAACTTGTGTGTGATCTTAAGTGAGTAACTTGTTTGAGATCTTAGTGAGTAACTTGTGTGAGATCTTAGTGAGTAACTTGTGTGAGATCTTAGTGAGTAACTTGTGTGAGATCTTAGTGAGTAACTTGTGTGAGATCTTAGTGAGTAACTTGTGTGAGATCTTAGTGAGTAACTTGTGTGAGATCTTAGTGAGTAACTTGTGTGAGATCTTAGTGAGTAACTTGTGTGAGATCTTAGTGAGTAACTTGTGTGAGATCTTAGTGAGTAACTTGTGTGAGATCTTAGTGAGTAACTTGTGTCAGATCTTAGTGAGTAACTTGTGTGAGATCTTAGTGAGTAACTTGTGTCAGATCTTAGTGAGTAACTTGTGTCAGATCTTAGTGAGTAACTTGTGTCAGATCTTAGTGAGTAACTTGTGTCAGATCTTAGTGAGTAACTTGTGTCAGATCTTAGTGAGTAACTTGTTTGAGATCTTAGTGAGTAACTTGTGGAGATTTTAGTGAGTAACTTGTTTGAGATCTTAGTGAGTAACTTGTGTGAGATCTTAGTGAGTAACTTGTTTGAGATCTTAGTGAGTAACTTGTGTGGAGATCTTAGTGAGTAACTTGTTTGAGATCTTAGTGAGTAACTTTTGGGAGATTTTAGTGAGTAACTTGTTTGAGATCTTAGTGAGTAACTTGTTTGAGATCTTAGTGAGTAACTTTTGGGAGATCTTAGTGAGTAACTTGTTTGAGATCTTAGTGAGTAACTTGTGTGAGATCTTAGTGAGTAACTTGTGTGAGATCTTAGTGAGTAACTTGTGTGAGATCTTAGTGAGTAACTTGTGTGAGATCTTAGTGAGTAACTTGTGTGAGATTTTAGTGAGTAATTTGTTTGAGATCTTAGTGAGTAACTTGTGTGAGATCTTAGTGAGTAATTTGTTTGAGATCTTAGTGAGTAACTTGTGTGAGATCTTAGTGAGTAATTTGTTTGAGATCTTAGTGAGTAACTTGTGTGAGATTTTAGTGAGTAATTTGTTTGAGATCTTAGTGAGTAACTTGTGTGAGATCTTAGTGAGTAACTTGTGTGAGATCTTAGTGAGTAACTTGTGTGAGATTTTAGTGAGTAACTTGTGTGAGATCTTAGTGAGTAACTTGTGTGAGATCTTAGTGAGTAACTTGTGTGAGATCTTAGTGAGTAACTTGTGTGAGATCTTAGTGAGTAACTTGTGTGAGATCTTAGTGAGTAACTTGTGTGAGATCTTAGTGAGTAACTTGTGTGAGATCTTAGTGAGTAACTTGTGTGAGATCTTAGTGAGTAACTTGTGTGAGATCTTAGTGAGTAACTTGTGTGAGATCTTAGTGAGTAACTTGTGTGAGATCTTAGTGAGTAACTTGTGTGAGATTTTAGTGAGTAACTTGTGTGAGATTTTAGTGAGTAACTTGTGGAGATCTTAGTGAGTAACTTGTTTGAGATCTTAGTGAGTAACTTGTGTGAGATCTTAGTGAGTAACTTGTGTGAGATTTTAGTGAGTAACTTGTGTGAGATCTTAGTGAGTAATTTGTTTGAGATCTTAGTGAGTAATTTGTTTGAGATCTTAGTGAGTAACTTTGTTTGAGATCTTAGTGAGTAACTTGTGTGAGATCTTAGTGAGTAACTTGTTTGAGATCTTAGTGAGTAACTTGTTTGAGATCTTAGTGAGTAACTTGTGTGAGATCTAGTGAGTAACTTGTTTGAGATCTTAGTGAGTAACTTGTTTGAGATCTTAGTGAGTAACTTGTGTGAGATCTTAGTGAGTAACTTGTTTGAGATCTTAGTGAGTAACTTGTGTGAGATCTTAGTGAGTAACTTGTTTGAGATCTTAGTGAGTAACTTGTTTGAGATCTTAGTGAGTAACTTGTGTGAGATCTTAGTGAGTAACTTGTTTGAGATCTTAGTGAGTAACTTGTGTGAGATCTTAGTGAGTAACTTGTGTGAGATCTTAGTGAGTAACTTGTTTGAGATCTTAGTGAGTAACTTGTTTGAGATCTTAGTGAGTAATTTGTTTGAGATCTTAGTGAGTAACTTGTTTGAGATCTAAGTGAGTAACTTGTGTGAGATCTTAGTGAGTAACTTGTGTGAGATCTTAGTGAGTAACTTGTTGAGATCTTAGTGAGTAACTTGTGTGAGATCTTAGTGAGTAACTTGTGTGAGATCTTAGTGAGTAACTTGTTTGAGATCTTAGTGAGTAACTTGTTTGAGATCTTAGTGAGTAACTTGTGTGAGAGATCTTAGTGAGTAACTTGTTTGAGATCTTAGTGAGTAACTTGTGTGAGATCTTAGTGAGTAACTTGTTTGAGATCTTAGTGAGTAACTTGTGTGAGATTTAGTGAGTAACTTGTTTGAGATCTTAGTGAGTAACTTGTGGGAGATCTTAGTGAGTAACTTGTTTGAGATCTTAGTGAGTAACTTGTGTGAGATCTTAGTGAGTAACTTGTGTGAGATTTTAGTGAGTAACTTGTTTGAGATCTTAGTGAGTAACTTGTGTGAGATCTTAGTGAGTAACTTGTGTGAGATCTTAGTGAGTAACTTGTGTGAGATCTTAGTGAGTAACTTGTGTGAGATCTTAGTGAGTAACTTGTGTGAGATCTTAGTGAGTAACTTGTGGGAGATCTTAGTGAATAACTTGTGTCAGATCTTAGTGAGTAACTTGTGTGAGATCTTAGTGAGTAATTTGTTTGAGATCTTAGTGAGTAACTTGTGGGAGATATTAGTGAGTAACTTGTGTGAGATATTAGTGAGTAACTTGTGGGAGATATTAGTGAGTAACTTGTGGGAGATCTTAGTGAGTAACTTGTGTGAGATCTTAGTGAATAATTGTTTGAGATCTTAGTGAGTAACTTGTGTGAGATCTTAGTGAGTAACTTGTTTGAGATCTTAGTGAGTAACTTGTAGGAGATCTTAGTGAGTAATTGTGTTTGCGATCTTAGTGAGTAATTTGTTTGAGATCTTAGTGAGTAACTTGTGGGAGATCTTAGTGAGTAACTTGTTTGAGATCTTAGTGAGTAACTTGTGTGAGATATTAGTGAGTAATTTGTTTGAGATCTTAGTGAGTAACTTGTTTGAGATCTTAGTGAGTAACTAGTTTGAGATCTTAGTGAATAACTTGTGTGAGATTTTAGTGAGTAACTTGTGGGAGATCTTAGTGAGTAATTTGTTTGAGATCTTAGGGAGTAATTTGTTTGAGATCTTAGTGAGTAACTTGTTTGAGATCTTAGTGAGTAACTTGTTTGAGATCTTAGTGAGTAACTTGTTTGAGATCTTAGTGAGTAATTTGTTTGAGATCTTAGGAGTAATTTGTTTGAGATCTTAGTGAGTAACTTGTGTGAGATCTTAGTGAGTAATTTGTTTGAGATTTAGTGAGTAACTTGTGTGAGATCTTAGTGAGAAATTTGTTTGAGATTTTAGTGAGTAACTTGTGTGAGATCTTAGTGAGTAACTTGTTTGAGATCTTAGTGAGTAACTTGTGTGAGATCTTAGTGAGTAATTGTGTGAGATTTTAGTGAGTAACTTGTGTGAGATCTTAGTGAGTAATTTGTTTGAGATCTTAGTGAGTAACTTGTGTGAGATCTTAGTGAGTAACTTGTGTGAGATTTTAGTGAGTAACTTGTGTGAGATTTTAGTGAGTAACTTGTGGGAGATTTTAGTGAGTAACTTGTGTGAGATCTTAGTGAGTAACTTGTGTGAGATCTTAGTGAGTAACTTGTGTGAGATCTTAGTGAGTAACTTGTGTGAGATCTTAGTGAGTAATTTGTTTGAGATCTTAGTGAGTAACTTGTGTGAGATCTTAGTGAGTAACTTGTGTGAGATTTTAGTGAGTAACTTGTGGGAGATCTTAGTGAGTAATTTGTTTGAGATCTTAGTGAGTAACTTGTTTGAGATCTTAGTGAGTAACTTGTGTGAGATCTTAGTGAGTAACTTGTGTGAGATTTAGTGAGTAACTTGTGGGAGATCTTAGTGAGTAATTTGTTTGAGATCTTAGTGAGTAACTTGTTTGAGATCTTAGTGAGTAACTTGTGTGAGATCTTAGTGAATAACTTGTGTGAGATTTAGTGAGTAACTTGTGTGAGATCTTAGTGAGTAACTTGTTTGAGATCTTAGTGAGTAATTTGTTTGAGATCTTAGTGAGTAACTTGTTTGAGATCTTAGTGAGTAACTTGTTTGAGATCTTAGTGAGTAACTTGTTGAGATCTTAGTGAGTAACTTGTGTGAGATCTAAGTGAGTAACTTGTGTGAGATCTTAGTGAGTAACTTGTGTGAGATCTTAGTGAGTAACTTGTGTGAGATCTTAGTGAGTAACTTGTGTGAGATATTAGTGAGTAACTTGTGTGAGATCTTAGTGAGTAACTTGTGTGAGATCTTAGTGAGTAACTTGTGTGAGATCTTAGTGAGTAACTTGTGTGAGATCTTAGTGAGTAACTTGTGTGAGATCTTAGTGAGTAACTTGTGTGAGATCTTAGTGAGTAACTTGTGTGAGATCTTAGTGAATAACTTGTGTCAGATCTTAGTGAGTAACTTGTGTGAGATCTTAGTGAGTAACTTGTGTCAGATCTTAGTGAGTAACTTGTGTCAGATCTTAGTGAGTAACTTGTGTCAGATCTTAGTGAGTAACTTGTGTCAGATCTTAGTGAGTAACTTGTGTCAGATCTTAGTGAGTAACTTGTGTCAGATCTTAGTGAGTAACTTGTGTGAGATCTTAGTGAGTAACTTGTGTGAGATCTTAGTGAGTAACTTGTGTCAGATCTTAGTGAGTAACTTGTGTGAGATCTTAGTGAGTAACTTGTGTCAGATCTTAGTGAGTAACTTGTGTGAGATCTTAGTGAGTAACTTGTGTCAGATCTTAGTGAGTAACTTGTGTCAGATCTTAGTGAGTAACTTGTGTGAGATCTTAGTGAGTAACTTGTGTCAGATCTTAGTGAGTAACTTGTTTGAGATCTTAGTGAGTAACTTGTTTGAGATCTTAGTGAGTAATTTGTTTGAGATCTTAGTGAGTAACTTGTTTGAGATCTTAGTGAGTAACTTGTGTGAGATCTTAGTGAGTAATTTGTTTGAGATCTTAGTGAGTAACTTGTGTGAGATCTTAGTGAGTAATTTGTTTGAGATCTTAGTGAGTAACTTGTGTGAGATCTTAGTGAGTAATTTGTTTGAGATTTTAGTGAGTAACTTGTGTGAGATCTTAGTGAGTAATTTGTTTGAGATCTTAGTGAGTAACTTGTGTGAGATCTTAGTGAGTAACTTGTGTGAGATTTTAGTGAGTAACTTGTGTGAGATTTTAGTGAGTAACTTGTGGGAGATTTTAGTGAGTAACTTGTGTGAGATCTTAGTGAGTAACTTGTGTGAGATCTTAGTGAGTAACTTGTGTGAGATCTTAGTGAGTAACTTGTGTGAGATCTTAGTGAGTAACTTGTGTCAGATCTTAGTGAGTAACTTGTGTGAGATCTTAGTGAGTAACTTGTGTGAGATATTAGTGAGTAACTTGTGTGAGATCTTAGTGAGTAACTTGTGTGAGATCTTAGTGAGTAACTTGTGTGAGATCTTAGTGAGTAACTTGTGTGAGATCTTAGTGAGTAACTTGTGTGAGATTTAGTGAGTAACTTGTGGGAGATCTTAGTGAGTAATTTGTGTGAGATCTTAGTGAGTAACTTGTTTGAGATCTTAGTGAGTAACTTGTGTGAGATCTTAGTGAGTAACTTGTGTGAGATTTTAGTGAGTAACTTGTGGAGATCTTAGTGAGTAATTTGTTTGAGATCTTAGTGAGTAATTTGTTTGAGATCTTAGTGAGTAACTTGTATGAGATCTTAGTGAGTAACTTGTGTGAGATCTTAGTGAGTAACTTGTTTGAGATCTTAGTGAGTAACTTGTTTGAGATCTTAGTGAGTAACTTGTGTGAGATCTTAGTGAGTAACTTGTTGAGATCTTAGTGAGTAACTTGTTTGAGATCTTAGTGAGTAACTTGTGTGAGATCTTAGTGAGTAACTTGTGTGAGATCTTAGTGAGTAACTTGTGTGAGATCTTAGTGAGTAACTTGTGTGAGATCTTAGTGAGTAACTTGTGTGAGATCTTAGTGAGTAACTTGTGTGAGATCTTAGTGAGTAACTTGTGTGAGATCTTAGTGAGTAACTTGTTTGAGATCTTAGTGAGTAATTTGTTTGAGATCTTAGTGAGTAACTTGTTGAGATCTTAGTGAGTAACTTGTTTGAGATCTTAGTGAGTAACTTGTGTGAGATCTTAGTGAGTAACTTGTTGAGATCTTAGTGAGTAACTTTTTTGAGATCTTAGTGAGTAACTTGTGTGAGATCTTAGTGAGTAACTTGTGTGAGATCTTAGTGAGTAACTTGTTTGAGATCTTAGTGAGTAACTTGTGGGAGATTTTAGTGAGAAACTTGTTTGAGATCTTAGTGAGTAACTTGTGTGAGATCTTAGTGAGTAACTTGTTTGAGATCTTAGTGAGTAACTTGTGGGAGATTTTAGTGAGTAACTTGTTTGAGATCTTAGTGAGTAACTTTTGGGAGATTTTAGTGAGTAACTTGTTTGAGATCTTAGTGAGTAACTTGTTTGAGATCTTAGTGAGTAACTTTTGGGAGATTTTAGTGAGTAACTTGTGTGAGATCTTAGTGAGTAACTTGTGTGAGATCTTAGTGAGTAACTTGTGTGAGATCTTAGTGAGTAACTTGTGTGAGATCTTAGTGAGTAACTTGTGTGAGATCTTAGTGAGTAACTTGTGTGAGATCTTAGTGAGTAATTTGTTGAGATCTTAGTGAGTAACTTGTGTGAGATTTAGTGAGTAACTTGTTTGAGATCTTAGTGAGTAACTTGTGTGAGATCTTAGTGAGTAATTTGTTTGAGATCTTAGTGAGTAACTTGTGTGAGATTTAGTGAGTAATTTGTTTGAGATCTTAGTGAGTAACTTGTGTGAGATCTTAGTGAGTAATTTGTTTGAGATCTTAGTGAGTAACTTGTGTGAGATCTTAGTGAGTAACTTGTGTGAGATCTTAGTGAGTAACTTGTGTAAGATCTTAGTGAGTAACTTGTGTGAGATCTTAGTGAGTAACTTGTGTGAGATCTTAGTGAGTAACTTGTGTGAGATCTTAGTGAGTAACTTGTGTGAGATCTTAGTGAGTAACTTGTGTGAGATCTTAGTGAGTAATTTGTGAGATCTTAGTGAGTAACTTGTTTGAGATCTTAGTGAGTAACTTGTGTGAGATCTTAGTGAGTAACTTGTGTGAGATTTTAGTGAGTAACTTGTGGGAGATCTTAGTGAGTAACTTGTTTGAGATCTTAGTGAGTAACTTGTTTGAGATCTTAGTGAGTAACTTGTGTGAGATCTTAGTGAGTAACTTGTGTGAGATCTTAGTGAGTAACTTGTGGGAGATCTTAGTGAGTAATTTGTTTGAGATCTTAGTGAGTAACTTGTTTGAGATCTTAGTGAGTAACTTGTGTGAGATCTTAGTGAGTAACTTGTGTGAGATTTTAGTGAGTAACTTGTGGGAGATCTTAGTGAGTAACTTGTTTGAGATCTTAGTGAGTAACTTGTTTGAGATCTTAGTGAGTAACTTGTGTGAGATCTTAGTGAGTAACTTGTTTGAGATCTTAGTGAGTAACTTGTTGAGATCTTAGTGAGTAACTTGTGTGAGATCTAAGTGAGTAACTTGTTTGAGATCTTAGTGAGTAACTTGTGTGAGATCTTAGTGAGTAACTTGTGTGAGATCTTAGTGAGTAACTTGTTTGAGATCTTAGTGAGTAACTTGTTTGAGATCTTAGTGAGTAACTTGTTTGAGATCTTAGTGAGTAACTTGTTTGAGATCTTAGTGAGTAACTTGTGTGAGATCTTAGTGAGTAACTTGTTTGAGATCTTAGTGAGTAACTTGTGTGAGATCTTAGTGAGTAACTTGTGTGAGATCTTAGTGAGTAACTTGTTTGAGATTTTAGTGAGTAACTTGTTTGAGATCTTAGTGAGTAACTTGTTTGAGATCTTAGTGAGTAACTTGTTTGAGATCTTAGTGAGTAACTTGTTTGAGATCTTAGTGAGTAACTTGTGTGAGATCTTAGTGAGTAACTTGTTTGAGATCTTAGTGAGTAACTTTTTGAGATCTTAGTGAGTAACTTGTGTGAGATCTTAGTGAGTAACTTGTTTGAGATCTTAGTGAGTAACTTGTTTGAGATCTTAGTGAGTAACTTGTGGGAGATCTTAGTGAGAAACTTGTTTGAGATCTTAGTGAGTAACTTGTGTGAGATCTTAGTGAGTAACTTGTGTGAGATCTTAGTGAGTAACTTGTGGAGATCTTAGTGAGTAACTTGTTTGAGATCTTAGTGAGTAACTTTTGGGAGATTTTAGTGAGTAACTTGTTTGAGATCTTAGTGAGTAACTTGTTTGAGATCTTAGTGAGTAACTTTTGGGAGATTTTAGTGAGTAACTTGTGTGAGATCTTAGTGAGTAACTTGTGTGAGATCTTAGTGAGTAACTTGTGTGAGATCTTAGTGAGTAACTTGTGTGAGATCTTAGTGAGTAACTTGTGTGAGATCTTAGTGAGTAACTTGTGTGAGATCTTAGTGAGTAATTTGTTTGAGATCTTAGTGAGTAACTTGTGTGAGATCTTAGTGAGTAATTTGTTTGAGATCTTAGTGAGTAACTTGTGTGAGATTTTAGTGAGTAACTTGTTTGAGATCTTAGTGAGTAACTTGTGTGAGATTTTAGTGAGTAATTTGTTTGAGATCTTAGTGAGTAACTTGTTTGAGATCTTAGTGAGTAACTTGTTTGAGATCTTAGTGAGTAACTTGTGTGAGATCTTAGTGAGTAACTTGTTTGAGATCTTAGTGAGTAATTTGTTTGAGATCTTAGTGAGTAACTTGTTTGAGATCTTAGTGAGTAACTTGTGTGAGATCTTAGTGAGTAATTTGTTTGAGATTTTAGTGAGTAACTTGTGTGAGATCTTAGTGAGAAATTTGTTTGAGATTTTAGTGAGTAACTTGTGTGAGATCTTAGTGAGTAATTTGTTTGAGATCTTAGTGAGTAACTTGTGTGAGATCTTAGTGAGTAACTTGTTTGAGATTTTAGTGAGTAACTTGTGTGAGATCTTAGTGAGTAATTTGTTTGAGATCTTAGTGAGTAACTTGTGTGAGATCTTAGTGAGTAACTTGTGTGAGATTTTAGTGAGTAACTTGTGTGAGATTTTAGTGAGTAACTTGTGGAGATTTTAGTGAGTAACTTGTGTGAGATCTTAGTGAGTAACTTGTGTGAGATCTTAGTGAGTAACTTGTGTGAGATCTTAGTGAGTAACTTGTGTGAGATCTTAGTGAGTAATTTGTTTGAGATCTTAGTGAGTAACTTGTGTGAGATCTTAGTGAGTAACTTGTGTGAGATTTTAGTGAGTAACTTGTGGAGATCTTAGTGAGTAATTTGTTTGAGATCTTAGTGAGTAACTTGTTTGAGATCTTAGTGAGTAACTTGTGTGAGATCTTAGTGAGTAACTTGTTTGAGATCTTAGTGAGTAACTTGTGTGAGATCTTAGTGAGTAACTTGTGTGAGATCTTAGTGAGTAACTTGTTTGAGATCTTAGTGAGTAACTTGTGTGAGATCTTAGTGAGTAACTTGTGTGAGATCTTAGTGAGTAACTTGTGGAGATCTTAGTGAGTAACTTGTTTGAGATCTTAGTGAGTAACTTGTGTGAGATCTAAGTGAGTAACTTGTTTGAGATCTTAGTGAGTAACTTGTGTGAGATCTTAGTGAGTAACTTGTGTGAGATATTAGTGAGTAACTTGTGTGAGATATTAGTGAGTAACTTGTGTGAGATCTTAGTGAGTAACTTGTGTGAGATCTTAGTGAGTAACTTGTGTGAGATCTTAGTGAGTAACTTGTGTGAGATCTTAGTGAGTAACTTGTGTGAGATCTTAGTGAGTAACTTGTGTGAGATCTTAGTGAGTAACTTGTGTGAGATCTTAGTGAATAACTTGTGTCAGATCTTAGTGAGTAACTTGTGTGAGATCTTAGTGAATAACTTGTGTCAGATCTTAGTGAGTAACTTGTGTCAGATCTTAGTGAGTAACTTGTGTCAGATCTTAGTGAGTAACTTGTGTCAGATCTTAGTGAGTAACTTGTGTCAGATCTTAGTGAGTAACTTGTGTCAGATCTTAGTGAGTAACTTGTGTGAGATCTTAGTGAGTAACTTGTGTGAGATCTTAGTGAGTAACTTGTGTCAGATCTTAGTGAGTAACTTGTGTGAGATCTTAGTGAGTAACTTGTGTCAGATCTTAGTGAGTAACTTGTGTGAGATCTTAGTGAGTAACTTGTGTCAGATCTTAGTGAGTAACTTGTGTCAGATCTTAGTGAGTAACTTGTGTCAGATCTTAGTGAGTAACTTGTGTCAGATCTTAGTGAGTAACTTGTTTGAGATCTTAGTGAGTAACTTGTTTGAGATCTTAGTGAGTAACTTGTTTGAGATCTTAGTGAGTAACTTGTTTGAGATCTTAGTGAGTAACTTGTGTGAGATCTTAGTGAGTAATTTGTTTGAGATCTTAGTGAGTAACTTGTGTGAGATCTTAGTGAGTAATTGTTTGAGATTTTAGTGAGTAACTTGTGTGAGATCTTAGTGAGTAATTTGTTTGAGATCTTAGTGAGTAACTTGTGTGAGATCTTAGTGAGTAATTTGTTTGAGATCTTAGTGAGTAACTTGTGTGAGATCTTAGTGAGTAACTTGTGTGAGATTTTAGTGAGTAACTTGTGTGAGATCTTAGTGAGTAACTTGTGGGAGATCTTAGTGAGTAACTTGTGTGAGATCTTAGTGAGTAACTTGTGTGAGATCTTAGTGAGTAACTTGTGTGAGATCTTAGTGAGTAACTTGTGTGAGATCTTAGTGAGTAACTTGTGTCAGATCTTAGTGAGTAACTTGTGTGAGATCTTAGTGAGTAACTTGTGTGAGATATTAGTGAGTAACTTGTGTGAGATCTTAGTGAGTAACTTGTGTGAGATCTTAGTGAGTAACTTGTGTGAGATCTTGTGAGTAACTTGTGTGAGATCTTAGTGAGTAACTTGTGTGAGATTTTAGTGAGTAACTTGTGGGAGATCTTAGTGAGTAATTTGTTTGAGATCTTAGTGAGTAACTTGTTTGAGATCTTAGTGAGTAACTTGTGTGAGATCTTAGTGAATAACTTGTGTGAGATTTTAGTGAGTAACTTGTGGGAGATCTTAGTGGTAATTTGTTTGAGATCTTAGTGAGTAACTTGTTTGAGATCTTAGTGAGTAACTTGTATGAGATCTTAGTAAGTAACTTGTGTGTGATCTAAGTGAGTAACTTGTTTGAGATCTTAGTGAGTAACTTGTTTGAGATCTTAGTGAGTAACTTGTGTGAGATCTAAGTGAGTAACTTGTTTGAGATCTTAGTGAGTAACTTGTTTGAGATCTTAGTGAGTAACTTGTTTGAGATCTAGTGAGTAACTTGTTTGAGATCTTAGTGAGTAACTTGTGTGAGATCTTAGTGAGTAACTTGTTTGAGATCTTAGTGAGTAACTTGTGTGAGATCTTAGTGAGTAACTTGTGTGAGATCTTAGTGAGTAACTTGTTTGAGATCTTAGTGAGTAACTTGTTTGAGATCTTAGTGAGTAATTTGTTTGAGATCTTAGTGAGTAACTTGTTTGAGATCTAAGTGAGTAACTTGTTTGAGATCTTAGTGAGTAACTTGTGTGAGATCTTAGTGAGTAACTTGTTTGAGATCTAAGTGAGTAACTTTTTGAGATCTTAGTGAGTAACTTGTGTGAGATCTAAGTGAGTAACTTGTTTGAGATCTTAGTGAGTAACTTGTTTGAGATCTTAGTGAGTAACTTGTGGGAGATTTTAGTGAGAAACTTGTTTGAGATCTTAGTGAGTAACTTGTGTGAGATCTTAGTGAGTAACTTGTTTGAGATCTTAGTGAGTAACTTTTGGAGATTTTAGTGAGTAACTTGTTTGAGATCTTAGTGAGTAACTTTTGGGAGATTTTAGTGAGTAACTTGTTTGAGATCTTAGTGAGTAACTTGTTTGAGATCTTAGTGAGTAACTTTTGGGAGATTTTAGTGAGTAACTTGTTTGAGATCTTAGTGAGTAACTTGTGTGAGATCTTAGTGAGTAACTTGTGTGAGATCTTAGTGAGTAACTTGTGTGAGATCTTAGTGAGTAACTTGTGTGAGATCTTAGTGAGTAACTTGTGTGAGATCTTAGTGAGTAATTTGTTTGAGATCTTAGTGAGTAACTTGTGTGTGATTTTAGTGAGTAATTTGTTTGAGATCTTAGTGAGTAACTTGTGTGAGATATTAGTGAGTAATTTGTTTGAGATCTTAGTGAGTAACTTGTGTGAGATTTTAGTGAGTAATTTGTTTGAGATCTTAGTGAGTAATTTGTGTGAGATCTTAGTGAGTAATTTGTTTGAGATCTTAGTGAGTAACTTGTGTGAGATCTTAGTGAGTAACTTGTGTGAGATCTTAGTGAATAACTTGTGTAAGATCTTAGTGAGTAACTTGTGTGAGATCTTAGTGAGTAACTTGTGTGAGATCTTAGTGAGTAACTTGTGTGAGATCTTAGTGAGTAACTTGTGTGAGATCTTAGTGAGTAACTTGTGTGAGATCTTAGTGAGTAATTTGTTTTAGATCTTAGTGAGTAATTTGTTTGAGATCTTAGTGAGTAACTTGTGTGAGATCTTAGTGAGTAACTTGTGTGAGATTTTAGTGAGTAACTTGTGGGAGATCTTAGTGAGTAATTTGTTTGAGATCTTAGGAGTAACTTGTTTGAGATCTTAGTGAGTAACTTGTGTGAGATCTTAGTGAGTAACTTGTGTGAGATTTTAGTGAGTAACTTGTGGGAGATCTTAGTGAGTAATTTGTTTGAGATCTTAGTGAGTAACTTGTTTGAGATCTTACTGAGTAACTTGTGTGAGATCTTAGTGAATAACTTGTGTGAGATTTTAGTGAGTAACTTGTGGGAGATCTTAGTGAGTAATTTGTTTGAGATCTTAGTGAGTAATTTGTTTGAGATCTTAGTGAGTAACTTGTATGAGATCTTAGTGAGTAACTTGTTTGAGATCTAGTGAGTAACTTGTTTGAGATCTTAGTGAGTAACTTGTGTGAGATCTAAGTGAGTAACTTGTTTGAGATCTTAGTGAGTAACTTGTTTGAGATCTTAGTGAGTAACTTGTGTGAGATCTAAGTGAGTAACTTGTTTGAGATCTTAGTGAGTAACTTGTTTGAGATCTAAGTGAGTAACTTGTTTGAGATCTAAGTGAGTAACTTGTTTGAGATCTTAGTGAGTAACTTGTGTGAGATCTTAGTGAGTAACTTGTTTGAGATCTTAGTGAGTAACTTGTGTGAGATCTTAGTGAGTAACTTGTGTGAGATCTAAGTGAGTAACTTGTTTGAGATTTTAGTGAGTAACTTGTTTGAGATCTTAGTGAGTAATTTCTTTGAGATCTTAGTGAGTAACTTGTTTGAGATCTAAGTGAGTAACTTGTTTGAGATCTTAGTGAGTAACTTGTGTGAGATCTAAGTGAGTAACTTGTTTGAGATCTAAGTGAGTAACTTTTTTGAGATCTTAGTGAGTAACTTGTGTGAGATCTAAGTGAGTAACTTGTTTGAGATCTTAGTGAGTAACTTGTTTGAGATCTTAGTGAGTAACTTGTGGGAGATTTTAGTGAGAAACTTGTTTGAGATCTTAGTGAGTAACTTGTGTGAGATCTTAGTGAGTAACTTGTTTGAGATCTTAGTGAGTAACTTTTGGGAGATTTTAGTGAGTAACTTGTTTGAGATCTTAGTGAGTAACTTTTGGGAGATTTTAGTGAGTAACTTGTTTGAGATCTTAGTGAGTAACTTGTTTGAGATCTTAGTGAGTAACTTTTGGAGATTTTAGTGAGTAACTTGTTTGAGATCTTAGTGAGTAACTTGTGTGAGATCATAGTGAGTAACTTGTGTGAGATCTTAGTGAGTAACTTGTGTGAGATCTTAGTGAGTAACTTGTGTGAGATCTTAGTGAGTAACTTGTGTGAGATTTTAGTGAGTAATTTGTTTGAGGTCTTAGTGAGTAACTTGTGTGAGATATTAGTGAGTAATTTGTTTGAGGTCTTAGTGAGTAACTTGTGTGAGATTTTAGTGAGTAATTTGTTTGAGGTCTTAGTGAGTAACTTGTGTGAGATTTTAGTCAGTAATTTGTATGAGGTCTTAGTGAGTAACTTGTGTGAGATATTAGTGAGTAACTTGTGTGAGATCTTAGTGAATAACTTGTGTGAGATTTTAGTGAGTAACTTGTGTGAGATCTTAGTGAGTAACTTGTGTGAGATCTTAGTGAGTAATTTGTTTTAGATCTTAGTGAGTAATTTGTTTGAGATCTTAGTGAGTAACTTGTGTGAGATCTTAGTGAGTAACTTGTGTGAGATTTTAGTGAGTAACTTGTGGGAGATCTTAGTGAGTAATTTGTTTGAGATCTTAGGGAGTAACTTGTTTGAGATCTTACTGAGTAACTTGTGTGAGATCTTAGTGAGTAACTTGTGTGAGATTTTAGTGAGTAACTTGTGGGAGATCTTAGTGAGTAATTTGTTTGAGATCTTAGTGAGTAACTTGTTTGAGATCTTACTGAGTAACTTGTGTGAGATCTTAGTGAATAACTTGTGTGAGATTTTAGTGAGTAACTTGTGGGAGATCTTAGTGAGTAATTTGTTTGAGATCTTAGTGAGTAATTTGTTTGAGATCTTAGTGAGTAACTTGTATGAGATCTTAGTGAGTAACTTGTTTGAGATCTAAGTGAGTAACTTGTTTGAGATCTTAGTGAGTAACTTGTGTGAGATCTAAGTGAGTAACTTGTTTGAGATCTTAGTGAGTAACTTGTTTGAGATCTTACTGAGTAACTTGTGTGAGATCTAAGTGAGTAACTTGTTTGAGATCTTAGTGAGTAACTTGTTTGAGATCTAAGTGAGTAACTTGTTTGAGATCTAAGTGAGTAACTTGTTTGAGATCTTAGTGAGTAACTTGTGTGAGATCTAGTGAGTAACTTGTTTGAGATCTTAGTGAGTAACTTGTGTGAGATCTTAGTGAGTAACTTGTGTGAGATCTTAGTGAGTAACTTGTTTGAGATCTTAGTGAGTAACTTGTGTGAGATTTTAGTGAGTAATTTGTTTGAGGTCTTAGTGAGTAACTTGTGTGAGATATTAGTGAGTAATTTGTTTGAGATCTTAGTGAGTAACTTGTGGGAGATTTTAGTGAGTAATTTGTTTGAGATCTTAGTGAGTAACTTGTGTGAGATATTAGTGAGTAATTTGTTTGAGATCTTAGTGAGTAACTTGTGTGAGATTTTAGTGAGTAACTTGTGTGAGATATTAGTGAGTAACTTGTGTGAGATCTTAGTGAATAACTTGTGTGAGATTTTAGTGAGTAACTTGTGTGAGATCTTAGTGAGTAACTTGTGTGAAATCTTAGTGAGTAACTTGTGTGAGATCTTAGTGAGTAACTTGTGTGAGATCTTAGTGAGTAACTTGTTTGAGATCTTAGTGAGTAACTTGTGTGAGATTTTAGTGAGTAATTTGTTTGAGGTCTTAGTGAGTAACTTGTGTGAGATATTAGTGAGTAATTTGTTTGAGATCTTAGTGAGTAACTTGTGGGAGATTTTAGTGAGTAATTTGTTTGAGATCTTAGTGAGTAACTTGTGTGAGATATTAGTGAGTAATTTGTTTGAGATCTTAGTGAGTAACTTGTGTGAGATTTTAGTGAGTAACTTGTGTGAGATATTAGTGAGTAACTTGTGTGAGATCTTAGTGAGTAACTTGTTTGAGATCTTAGTGAGTAACTTGTGTGAGATATTAGTGAGTAACTTGTGTGAGATCTTACTGAGTAACTTGTGTGAGATATTAGTGAGTAACTTGTGTGAGATATTAGTGAGTAACTTGTGTGAGATATTAGTGAGTAACTTGTGTGAGATATTAGTGAGTAACTTGTGTGAGATATTAGTTAGTAACTTGTGTGAGATCTTAGTGAGTAACTTGTGTGAGATCTTAGTGAGTAACTTGTGTGAGATATTAGTGAGTAACTTGTGTGAGATATTAGTGAGTAACTTGTGTGAGATCTTAGTGAGTAACTTGTGTGAGATATTAGTGAGTAACTTGTGTGAGATCTTAGTGAGTAACTTGTGTGAGATCTTAGTGAGTAACTTGTGTGAGATAATAGTGAGTAACTTGTGTGAGATCTTAGTGAGTAACTTGTGTGAGATCTTAGTGAGTAACTTGTGTGAGATCTTAGTGAGTAACTTGTGTGAGATATTAGTGAGTAACTTGTGTGAGATCTTAGTGAGTAACTTGTGTGAGATAATAGTGAGTAACTTGTGTGAGATATTAGTGAGTAACTTGTGTGAGATCTTAGTGAGTAACTTGTGTGAGATAATAGTGAGTAACTTGTGTGAGATATTAGTGAGTAACTTGTGTGAGATATTAGTGAGTAACTTGTGTGAGATCTTAGTGAGTAACTTGTGTGAGATATTAGTGAGTAACTTGTGTGAGATCTTAGTGAGTAACTTGTGTGAGATCTTAGTGAGTAACTTGTGTGAGATAATTGTGAGTAACTTGTGTGAGATCTTAGTGAGTAACTTGTGTGAGATTTTAGTGAGTAACTTGTGGGAGATCTTAGTGAGTAATTTGTTTGAGATCTTAGTGAGTAACTTGTTTGAGATCTTACTGAGTAACTTGTGTGAGATCTTAGTGAATAACTTGTGTGAGATTTTAGTGAGTAACTTGTGGGAGATCTTACTGGGTAATTTGTTTGAGATCTTAGTGAGTAATTTGTTTGAGATCTTAGTGAGTAACTTGTATGAGATCTTAGTAAGTAACTTGTGTGTGATCTAAGTGAGTAACTTGTTTGAGATCTTAGTGAGTAACTTGTTTGAGATCTTACTGAGTAACTTGTGTGAGATCTAAGTGAGTAACTTGTTTGAGATCTTAGTGAGTAACTTGTTTGAGATCTAAGTGAGTAACTTGTTTGAGATCTAAGTGAGTAACTTGTTTGAGATCTTACTGAGTAACTTGTGTGAGATCTAAGTGAGTAACTTGTTTGAGATCTTAGTGAGTAACTTGTGTGAGATCTTACTGAGTAACTTGTGTGAGATCTAAGTGAGTAACTTGTTTGAGATCTTACTGAGTAACTTGTTTGAGATCTTAGTGAGTAATTTGTTTGAGATCTTAGTGAGTAACTTGTTTGAGATCTAAGTGAGTAACTTGTTTGAGATCTTAGTGAGTAACTTGTGTGAGATCTAAGTGAGTAACTTGTTTGAGATCTAAGTGAGTAACTTTTTTGAGATCTTACTGAGTAACTTGTGTGAGATCTAAGTGAGTAACTTGTTTGAGATCTTAGTGAGTAACTTGTTTGAGATCTTACTGAGTAACTTGTGGGAGATTTTAGTGAGAAACTTGTTTGAGATCTTAGTGAGTAACTTGTGTGAGATCTTAGTGAGTAACTTGTTTGAGATCTTAGTGAGTAACTTTTGGGAGATTTTAGTGAGTAACTTGTTTGAGATCTTAGTGAGTAACTTTTGGGAGATTTTAGTGAGTAACTTGTTTGAGATCTTAGTGAGTAACTTGTTTGAGATCTTAGTGAGTAACTTTTGGGAGATTTTAGTGAGTAACTTGTTTGAGATCTTAGTGAGTAACTTGTGTGAGATCTTAGTGAGTAACTTGTGTGAGATCTTAGTGAGTAACTTGTGTGAGATCTTAGTGAGTAACTTGTGTGAGATCTTAGTGAGTAACTTGCGTGAGATCTTAGTGAGTAATTTGTTTGAGATCTTAGTGAGTAAATTGTGTGTGATTTTAGTGAGTAATTTGTTTGAGGTCTTAGTGAGTAACTTGTGTGAGATATTAGTGAGTAATTTGTTTGAGGTCTTAGTGAGTAACTTGTGTGAGATTTTAGTGAGTAATTTGTTTGAGGTCTTAGTGAGTAATTTGTGTGAGATTTTAGTGAGTAATTTGTTTGAGGTCTTAGTGAGTAACTTGTGTGAGATATTAGTGAGTAACTTGTGTGAGATCTTAGTGAATAACTTGTGTAAGATCTTAGTGAGTAACTTGTGTGAGATCTTAGTGAGTAACTTGTGTGAGATCTTAGTGAGTAACTTGTGTGAGATCTTAGTGAGTAACTTGTGTGAGATCTTAGTGAGTAACTTGTGTGAGATCTTAGTGAGTAATTTGTTTTAGATCTTAGTGAGTAATTTGTTTGAGATCTTAGTGAGTAACTTGTGTGAGATCTTAGTGAGTAACTTGTGTGAGATTTTAGTGAGTAACTTGTGGGAGATCTTAGTGAGTAATTTGTTTGAGATCTTAGGGAGTAACTTGTTTGAGATCTTACTGAGTAACTTGTGTGAGATCTTAGTGAGTAACTTGTGTGAGATTTTAGTGAGTAACTTGTGGGAGATCTTAGTGAGTAATTTGTTTGAGATCTTAGTGAGTAACTTGTTTGAGATCTTACTGAGTAACTTGTGTGAGATCTTAGTGAATAACTTGTGTGAGATTTTAGTGAGTAACTTGTGGGAGATCTTAGTGAGTAATTTGTTTGAGATCTTAGTGAGTAATTTGTTTGAGATCTTAGTGAGTAACTTGTATGAGATCTTAGTGAGTAACTTGTTTGAGATCTAAGTGAGTAACTTGTTTGAGATCTTAGTGAGTAACTTGTGTGAGATCTAAGTGAGTAACTTGTTTGAGATCTTAGTGAGTAACTTGTTTGAGATCTTACTGAGTAACTTGTGTGAGATCTAAGTGAGTAACTTGTTTGAGATCTTAGTGAGTAACTTGTTTGAGATCTAAGTGAGTAACTTGTTTGAGATCTAAGTGAGTAACTTGTTTGAGATCTTACTGAGTAACTTGTGTGAGATCTAAGTGAGTAACTTGTTTGAGATCTTAGTGAGTAACTTGTGTGAGATCTTACTGAGTAACTTGTGTGAGATCTAAGTGAGTAAC
Source organism: Megaustenia siamemsis (assembly GCA_032433765.1). NCBI lineage: Eukaryota > Metazoa > Mollusca > Gastropoda > Stylommatophora > Ariophantidae > Megaustenia > Megaustenia siamemsis. The sequence goes on along the minus strand of JAVIAB010000159.1, from coordinate 37,023,259 downwards.
TTGTTTGAGATTTTACTGAGTAACTTGTTTGAGATCTTAGTGAGTAATTTCTTTGAGATCTTAGTGAGTAACTTGTTTGAGATCTAAGTGAGTAACTTGTTTGAGATCTTAGTGAGTAACTTGTGTGAGATCTAAGTGAGTAACTTGTTTGAGATCTAAGTGAGTAACTTTTTTGAGATCTTACTGAGTAACTTGTGTGAGATCTAAGTGAGTAACTTGTTTGAGATCTTAGTGAGTAACTTGTTTGAGATCTTACTGAGTAACTTGTGGGAGATTTTAGTGAGAAACTTGTTTGAGATCTTAGTGAGTAACTTGTGTGAGATCTTAGTGAGTAACTTGTTTGAGATCTTAGTGAGTAACTTTTGGGAGATTTTAGTGAGTAACTTGTTTGAGATCTTAGTGAGTAACTTTTGGGAGATTTTAGTGAGTAACTTGTTTGAGATCTTAGTGAGTAACTTGTTTGAGATCTTAGTGAGTAACTTTTGGGAGATTTTAGTGAGTAACTTGTTTGAGATCTTAGTGAGTAACTTGTGTGAGATCATAGTGAGTAACTTGTGTGAGATCTTAGTGAGTAACTTGTGTGAGATCTTAGTGAGTAACTTGTGTGAGATCTTAGTGAGTAACTTGTGTGAGATTTTAGTGAGTAATTTGTTTGAGGTCTTAGTGAGTAACTTGTGTGAGATATTAGTGAGTAATTTGTTTGAGGTCTTAGTGAGTAACTTGTGTGAGATTTTAGTGAGTAATTTGTTTGAGGTCTTAGTGAGTAACTTGTGTGAGATTTTAGTCAGTAATTTGTTTGAGGTCTTAGTGAGTAACTTGTGTGAGATATTAGTGAGTAACTTGTGTGAGATCTTAGTGAATAACTTGTGTGAGATTTTAGTGAGTAACTTGTGTGAGATCTTAGTGAGTAACTTGTGTGAGATCTTAGTGAGTAATTTGTTTTAGATCTTAGTGAGTAATTTGTTTGAGATCTTAGTGAGTAACTTGTGTGAGATCTTAGTGAGTAACTTGTGTGAGATTTTAGTGAGTAACTTGTGGGAGATCTTAGTGAGTAATTTGTTTGAGATCTTAGGGAGTAACTTGTTTGAGATCTTACTGAGTAACTTGTGTGAGATCTTAGTGAGTAACTTGTGTGAGATTTTAGTGAGTAACTTGTGGGAGATCTTAGTGAGTAATTTGTTTGAGATCTTAGTGAGTAACTTGTTTGAGATCTTACTGAGTAACTTGTGTGAGATCTTAGTGAATAACTTGTGTGAGATTTTAGTGAGTAACTTGTGGGAGATCTTAGTGAGTAATTTGTTTGAGATCTTAGTGAGTAATTTGTTTGAGATCTTAGTGAGTAACTTGTATGAGATCTTAGTGAGTAACTTGTTTGAGATCTAAGTGAGTAACTTGTTTGAGATCTTAGTGAGTAACTTGTGTGAGATCTAAGTGAGTAACTTGTTTGAGATCTTAGTGAGTAACTTGTTTGAGATCTTACTGAGTAACTTGTGTGAGATCTAAGTGAGTAACTTGTTTGAGATCTTAGTGAGTAACTTGTTTGAGATCTAAGTGAGTAACTTGTTTGAGATCTAAGTGAGTAACTTGTTTGAGATCTTACTGAGTAACTTGTGTGAGATCTAAGTGAGTAACTTGTTTGAGATCTTAGTGAGTAACTTGTGTGAGATCTTAGTGAGTAACTTGTGTGAGATCTTAGTGAGTAACTTGTTTGAGATCTTAGTGAGTAACTTGTGTGAGATTTTAGTGAGTAATTTGTTTGAGGTCTTAGTGAGTAACTTGTGTGAGATATTAGTGAGTAATTTGTTTGAGATCTTAGTGAGTAACTTGTGGGAGATTTTAGTGAGTAATTTGTTTGAGATCTTAGTGAGTAACTTGTGTGAGATATTAGTGAGTAATTTGTTTGAGATCTTAGTGAGTAACTTGTGTGAGATTTTAGTGAGTAACTTGTGTGAGATATTAGTGAGTAACTTGTGTGAGATCTTAGTGAATAACTTGTGTGAGATTTTAGTGAGTAACTTGTGTGAGATCTTAGTGAGTAACTTGTGTGAAATCTTAGTGAGTAACTTGTGTGAGATCTTAGTGAGTAACTTGTGTGAGATCTTAGTGAGTAACTTGTTTGAGATCTTAGTGAGTAACTTGTGTGAGATTTTAGTGAGTAATTTGTTTGAGGTCTTAGTGAGTAACTTGTGTGAGATATTAGTGAGTAATTTGTTTGAGATCTTAGTGAGTAACTTGTGGGAGATTTTAGTGAGTAATTTGTTTGAGATCTTAGTGAGTAACTTGTGTGAGATATTAGTGAGTAATTTGTTTGAGATCTTAGTGAGTAACTTGTGTGAGATTTTAGTGAGTAACTTGTGTGAGATATTAGTGAGTAACTTGTGTGAGATCTTAGTGAGTAACTTGTTTGAGATCTTAGTGAGTAACTTGTGTGAGATATTAGTGAGTAACTTGTGTGAGATCTTACTGAGTAACTTGTGTGAGATATTAGTGAGTAACTTGTGTGAGATATTAGTGAGTAACTTGTGTGAGATATTAGTGAGTAACTTGTGTGAGATATTAGTGAGTAACTTGTGTGAGATATTAGTTAGTAACTTGTGTGAGATCTTAGTGAGTAACTTGTGTGAGATCTTAGTGAGTAACTTGTGTGAGATATTAGTGAGTAACTTGTGTGAGATATTAGTGAGTAACTTGTGTGAGATCTTAGTGAGTAACTTGTGTGAGATATTAGTGAGTAACTTGTGTGAGATCTTAGTGAGTAACTTGTGTGAGATCTTAGTGAGTAACTTGTGTGAGATAATAGTGAGTAACTTGTGTGAGATATTAGTGAGTAACTTGTGTGAGATCTTAGTGAGTAACTTGTGTGAGATCTTAGTGAGTAACTTGTGTGAGATATTAGTGAGTAACTTGTGTGAGATCTTAGTGAGTAACTTGTGTGAGATAATAGTGAGTAACTTGTGTGAGATATTAGTGAGTAACTTGTGTGAGATCTTAGTGAGTAACTTGTGTGAGATCTTAGTGAGTAACTTGTGTGAGATATTAGTCAGTAACTTGTGTGAGATCTTAGTGAGTAACTTGTGTGAGATTTTAGTGAGTAACTTGTGTGAGATCTTAGTGAGTAACTTGTGTGAGATCTTAGTGAGTAATTTGTTTGAGATCTTAGTGAGTAACTTGTGTGAGATCTTAGTGAGTAATTTGTTTGAGATCTTAGTGAGTAACTTGTAGGAGATCTTAATGAGTAATTTGTTTGCGATCTTAGGGAGTAATTTGTTTGAGATCTTAGTGAGTAACTTGTGGGAGATCTTAGTGAGTAATTTGTTTGAGATCTTAGGGAGTAATTTGTTTGAGATCTTAGTGAGTAACTTGTTTGAGATCTTAGTGAGTAACCTTTGTGAGATATTAGTGAGTAACTTGTGTGAGATCTTAGTGAGTAACCTTTGTGAGATATTAGTGAGCAATCCGAACCTTCAATGATACTTCAGCTGGAAACACAGAATGGATTAAAACAACAAAACAGTGCCTACGCACTAACGATGTCTGCATCAGGCGAAGAGAAAGGCAATTCCTACCAACAACTTCAGATGATCATATACTCACTTCCAAAAGAAAAGCTACTATTTATAATTTAGAATTTAAAAGCACGCACAGGATCTGACAACATAGGCCATCAAGGCATTGGAAAAATCAACCAAAATGATCAGAGACTCCTAGAATTTTTCAGTTCAGTCAATCATCTGTGTGCAACTAATACCTACTTTAATGTAAATCATAAATATAAATCAACATGGCGATATGAAAGAATGTGATCACTGGCACCAAATAGACCTAGTTCTTACAAGGAGCAGTCATTAAACAACATCATATTAACACGAACATACCACAGACTGCAATACAAACCGCGCTCTTGTCATCAGCAAGATCGAAGCTAGAAGAAGTCCTATTTATAAATCTAGAGCGCCTTCAGCTACTAAGATCAACATAACAGCGACTAAAATCTCATCAGGTTTGAAGAACTCGTAGAAAAAGAAGATTCATCAAGCGTGGATGACAACTGGGACTCTCTGAACCTCTCTCTGACTGACATAAATCTAACTGCGCTCTATTTACGGCTAAAAAATAAAGTTAAATTAAAACGATTGGGGTGAGACAAAATCAACAAGACTAGACCCACTGAATATCGATTAATTTAAAAGCAATAGTTAACTTCAAAAACCCCAAGAGCCCCAAGGACCAGCTTAGACATGCACAAGCCACTCTACAACGCGAAGTAAGAAGCGCAAATGTATACTGGGACAATCTATGCTCTGAAATACAGAAAGCCTCAGGCAGGGGCGACTCAAAAAACATGAATGACAATATAAAAAAACCCTCGGACCAAAAGTAACCAAATTAGCCCCCCTAAAATTCAAGTTTGGAGAACCTATTACTGACAAGGGACAACAAATGGAAAGATGGGTTGAACACTACTCCAACCTATACCATGATGACAGACCAGCAAACACACTTCTAGCCCAATCAATACCTAAATATCCTACAATGTATGAGCTGGACGTTGTGAATGAACTTGCTGACGCCATTAATCAAGCGGCAAAGCTGCATGGAAAGACAACTTCCCACAGAGATTGAGTTATCTGCGGGTCATCATCATTGCACTCTAAACATGTCCATAGGTGCTCAGATCCCCTTCTCTGCAAGTCCCGCAGTGTCCAGTGACTGGCGACTCCTAGTTCTGTGTTGGTTTATAAGTCTTCTATTACGCCAACTAAGTTTCTCGTTTAGGGCTGTGCCCATCTTAATTCCCATCTCCTTCATCCAAAGGAGTGAAGTGGACTCATGGTTGTCGACGTCTTGTGCCCTTTCACATCTCGGAGGACATTGATGATGTCCGCCCGATCTATTGGTTGACCGTCTTCAACAACATCTAGCGAACCTGTCCATTCTTTGATTTTCTCGTATTCTCGCATGTAGAGGGACGTAGACAAAGATGACCCTACGTATTCCACAGAGATACTAAAGGAAAACTTAAACTGACAATCTTCTATAGAAAATGTTAATTAAATGCTGGAGAAGCCGAGAAATGCCCCCTGATATGAAAAATGGTAATACCATAACACTCTACTAAAACAAAAGTGGTAAGGGTGATTGTAATAACTACAGAGACATCTCTTTCCTTGGCATAGATGGCAAGGCTTTTGCGAGAGTAGTCCTAAAACATAGACCTGCAGAACGTATTCTTCCCGAGTCTCAATCACAGCCGGGAGATCAACTATAGACAGGATTTTCAGACTCAGACAATGACAAGAAAAAGGCCGGGAAGAAAATATACCGCTCTATATTGCCTTGTGCATCTCACAAAGGCCTTCGACTCAGTAAATATATATGTGATCAACATGGTGTTAGAAAGCATAGGCTGCAATCCTAAATTACTTAAGCTGAATATGTTTTTTCATGAAAACATGAATGCTAAAATATACTTTGATGGCAGTTCATCAGAGAATTTCAATTTCAACAACAGAGTGAAACAGGGATGTGCCCCCACCTTTTTTGGCATCTTTTTTGCTGCCCATCTAAATTACGCCTTCGAAAACAGCTCAGGAAACATTTACATTCGCGCAAGATCAGATGGTTCAACTTAGCACGACTGAGAACAAAAGCAAAAACAAATGTTGCTCTACGTAAAGAACTTTTATTTGCTGACGATCCTGCCCTAGTCGCTCATAGTAAAGCCACCATACAATCACTGATCAACAACCTTGAGAAAGCATGCGACCTTTTTTCACTGTCAATTAGTGTTCAGAAAACAGTAATTCTAAGTCACGGCGACATCAAACCTTTGTTAATCTCTTTGAAATAGTGTCCACTTGAGTCAGTTCAGAAATTCACGCATCTCGGATTAACAATAACGTCAAACAATTCTCTTCATGTTGAAATGCACAGCCTAATTGGTAAGGTAGCCTCGACTTTCGGCAAACTCACAGAAAGTGCATGGAACAACAGAAAATTAACACGAAAGACTAAACTCTTAATATATCAGACCTGCGTGCTTAGCATACTGTTATATGGATCAGAAAACAGGGCAACATACTCAAATCGTGAAAAAGGACAACATATCTTCTTCACTAGGATGACACAGTCATAATAGCAGAGACAGAGCATGTACTACAAGAAATGATAGACATAATAGTAAACGAAAGCAACAAGAAAGATCTAAGTCTGAATAATAAGAAAACAGGGACTTCCGTTTATAAGATTGTGGAACTAGTTCACGTTCTCTCGATCGCTGCACAAGTTGCATTTGGGGTCTGGTAAATTTATGCTCTCCATTGCAATTTTCTGCTTTAAAGATAAAATGATGTTCTACTTAACACATCTGCGCCAATGAAGCGGAGTAGTACGCACGGCAATATTCCTTTTTGACAAATCAAGTGTTGTGAATGCGACCTTCCACTGTCTAGAGTTGATCTGCGGTTTACGTCACATTGAGTGCGGTTCAATGACCGTTGTTGGAATTGTTTGACGCAAGTCATTTACATGTAAGTAAAGTACCCCCGTCACGCCAAGTGGCGTATAGGGAAATATGGTGTTAGTGACCCTATATTTTACAGACCTTCAGCACATGATTTTTGGGGTAATGTGGTCAGTATTACGCTCGTGCTGATTTACTATCCCAGAAAAAAATCCGGTACCCATTTAAGGCTGGGTGAACCCGGAAGCCATCGGTTTGGATCGAACCCTACCCCTTGTCCGTGGTAGTCCAGTTCACTAACCAATGAGCTATCGCGGCTCCCTCATTTACATGTTACAACTCATTAATGTGGATTTCTCCTTCAGGTCAGCCGAAGTTTTATCTCTTTAAGGAATTTGCACTGTGTTTCGTTCGTTGTAGGCTACATTCACTAGAGTAATCAGGAATCTATGGGCGCAGCCATTGTTGTGGGTGCTACGTCATCATAATGGCTCATCGTATATCCCTAGACCGGCCATACGCTAATATTACTGTCTGTTGTTTGATGTGCGAAGGGGATAATCCGACGACTGTGTTTTATATGTTCAGAATTGGAGTAAAAAACGATGCTCTAACATCATCAAGCACTATTCATTAAAAAAAACATATGACGATCATCATTTTCAGGAGGACGTGAACTTCCGGTCAATATGGTGGATAGGCGGCAGGGACCATTGAAGGCTATGTATGAAAGTGCTCCTTGTTGCAGTTTCCTCATATTCCAAGTCCGGCTTGTTGCAGAAGCTACTAAGTGAGGTGCTCAGTGCACACCGTGAGCTGTGTTTTTCATCCCTTTTGATCATGTTTCGATATTCCAATTATTTACGATGAATGATGATATCGTATGGCAGGGAACAGTTGGTTGCATTCACTTTCTGTGCGGCTTCGACTTATGTCTTTGGCGTGTGCTGAGACTACTATGATGTGGACGACAGCTACCTTTCTTTGTTTGGGAGATGAGTTAATAATGCGGATGATTCCACTGGCACGGGCAGTTGAGCAATTAGGGATTTTAATTAATTTGCAGTGATACCGAGGCATTCCATAACCAAATAACCAAAGTAAGAAAACAGAAGCAGTGGTCATATCGAAGAAACAATCACCACCATCATGCAGTATAAAAATAAACAGGACATATCTGAAACAAGTGCAATGCGTCAAATACTTGGGTACAATAATAACAGCAGATGGAAGATGTATCACAGAAATAAAAAGCAGAATAGCTGAAGCCAAAATAGCATTTCAGAAAATGAAAAATATCTTATGCAACAAATCTATGTCAATAGAAGTGAGAAAAAGAGTCCATCGGTGCTATATAAAATCTATTCTGACCTATGGAAGCGAATCATGGACAATATATAAGCAAATGAAAAGACGGTTAGAGGCCACAAAGATGGGATTTCTCAGAAGAATGTTAAGAGTTTCCTGCCTGGACAGCTAAAAAGACCAATGAGGAAATTCTCAAAGAGGCCAACACAACAAGGGAGCTCCTAAATCATCAGAAAGAAACAATCAACATTTTTCCAGTACATCATGAAAAGAGGAAAGTTGGAATTCTTGGCTACAACAGGCAAAATACAATGCAAGAGATATCGCGGACGACAATGAGAGAAAATACTGGATAGCTTGGTGTCATGGCAAACAGTCAATAACAGAACTGATACGATGCAATGCAGATAGAAGATTGTGGAAGGACATGATCTCTTACGCCAACCGGTATGGCACACGATGATGATGATGATATTCCACATGCGATGTCTCTACAGAATAATGCACATGAATGACAGGACAAACTATCCAACTTAACTGTCCTGCAACGCGCTAAGACACTAACAATCATGTCAATGTTCAGTAGCCGAGCGTTAAGATGTTCTGTGGCACGTCCAGCGAATGGAAGGAAACCGCATTCCTAGGCAAATATTATATGGTGAACTAGCACACGGAAAAAGACAAATCGGCAGACCTAAACTACGATGTAGAGATATATGTAAGTCATCTCTGAATGACTTCTCCATCTATGAAAATGACTGGCAACATCTGGCAAGAGATCGCACATCATTCAGAGCATGTATAAAAAATGGCATATTATCATTTGAGACTGTGCTAAGGCAAAACTTAGAAGAGAAAAAACTCATGAAAACGGATGGAAAACCCTGTGGATCAATGGGCCTGACTTGTTCATTCTGTGGCCGACTTATTTTGTCCAACATTAGTAGAATCAGCCACAAGAGAAGCTGTTATACAAAAACAAAACCTGAAAAAATATACACAATGACCTTGACTAAACCTTCTGACAATGCGAAAAGAGCCATATATGTAATGTGAGTGGTTGACATGAATAAGGGATGGCCAAATCAGGCGTAGAATTTTGGAGTGATTATCATTTGTCAGGTCTGAGAGTTTATTTTTTATATCGACTCTGCGAGAGACTTATAGTTATGATTATGGAAGGCCGCGGTTTCACTGCCAACGAATTACAATCCATAATTACTCAACCGCCAGTGCTAGATGAATCATTCGAATTAATACCTCATCATAATCTCTCAAACAAAGAAAGGTAGCTGCAGTCCCCATCATAACAGTCTTAACACACACCAAAAGACATAAGGCGAAACCACACAGAAAGCGAACACAGCTATCTGTTCCTGTTTAAGATCTCAACGATACCATCATTCATCCTAAGCAATCGGAATATCAAAACACGATAAAAAACGGATGAAACACACAGCTCACGGTGGGCACAGAGCACTTAACTCAGTAAGTCTCCGGCAGCGAGACAGAAACTTATATGAGGTTTCAGTTACTTGTTTTTTTTTGGTGAGTGTTCATTGGCTGTAGTCTGAGTAATTGATGTTTAGGGACGATTTTGGAATTTTAATGATTGAATTATTCTTATGAGCTGATATTTTATTTGAAGTTTTAGTAACAAATGACATGTTCACTCTAGTCACTGACTGGAGTAAATCAGAACCAGTGAAGCTGTCAGTCGTTTGTCTTTATTTCGGATTAGCGCCACCGCAATCGGGGTATTCCCATATCCGCTATGCAGAAAGTTCCAGCAACAATAGAAGTGTTTATTTACTGATTATTCCTGTTCTACATTAATTGGCCGAAATGTGTTCTTTATTGCTAAGAATGTTTGTTTCCCTTCTTTTACTCTTTTTGGTTGTGGCGTTCCACCGCTCCTTTGGCGTGTGGATTATCCCAATCTTTCTTGTCGCCATCCTGTGAGAGATGTTCTTCTAAAGCCCTCACAATGTCCTACGTGTCAATTTTTAAGGTTTCCTGCGCAATGGCAAACACCGCCAACCTGTCGACAATCTCCTTGCTTCGATTTCCCCGTGTCGAGGGCAATTTATTCAAGTTAGGCTGCAAACATGAGACATGTCGAGTAGGTGTCTTCACTCCCCCTAGAGTGTTATAATTATAGTTATAGTTATTCGAAGGCCCCGGTATCATTGCAAACGAAGTGAAATCCGTAACTACTCAACCGCCCATGCTAGGGGAATCATTCGAATTAACATCTCAAATATACAAACAAAATATAATACATAAATATGTCATATTATTTTCATATAACTGACTATAAACACATGATGGAAGTACAACAATATTCTCAATTATTTCGGGGGAGGTGGGGTTGGTTGCCCTCGAGACAGAGGTTGTGGGTCAAATCCCGGCTTCACCGGTTGGGATTTTTATTTATGATAAATCACCCCTGGTCTCAGCAGCAAGGCCCGGCTTGAAACGTCAATTACTCATCGACGAAAAAAAAAATATATGAGTATCTCCAAAGCAGGAGTTATCTGCTTGTGCGGCGAGGGACCCCTGTGCACACGGCTGCCAGGGAAAAATGGATTAACATTAATCTGTTCCTAGTCTCTAGGGACTTCATCACCGGTAAAAGCTGACGAATGAAAAAAAAATATATATATATATATTTTAGACTTCTTTAAGTTTACCTAACTTTTTATGTTTGCAGGAATCACACAAAATGGATCCGTCAACTTTCCTTTAGTTGGATGCTCAACAGACGAGATGGACTTTCTCTTCCTTTATTTCGGCAATGATAGCAGCATCAACGATGAATACTTTTATCAAACCAAATGTGCCAAAAAAATTGCTGAAAATATTTTAGGAGCTGGTAAGAACAGTTCAAGAGTGTTGTTTGCTGGTGTCTATGATTCGTTCTCCATCCACACTCGCAAGACTTACGTCAATTCGTCGAGTTTTAATGAATTAAATGAATTCTTGGATCTGCCAGGAACTGAAATGGATGTAAACAGTGGCGTAAACCAAAATGATGATAATATAAATGAGACACTGACATTAAAAATAAGGTTTATTGAACGGCTATTTTCTGAAATGGGTGGGGTCCGGGAGAACGTGACCCATGTTGCTCTTATATATCTGGATGGTTTCTTCTTATCACATGATGAGTGTAAAACCATTCCAAAAATTGTGCAGCAGCAAGCTACAGACATCAAAGTATTTGTTGTGGTCTTTGGTGTTAGATTTGGAAACAACATATTCTACCTTGATGATACGCTTCTTCTAGGAAATGGCTTAGTGTGGCGTTCTGAGAATTTACTTACAATGGCAATTTGTGACCAGTGCTCGCAAGGTTGGTTCCCATTTAAACATAGGAGAAACTTTAATTTTTTTTCCTGTTTCATTTTTATTGATTTTAAAGCTGCAGTAAACTGGCATGATGGTAATGTTGAGTGTTTAAATCATGGTGACACTTTGGCTGTCATAGAAACAAAAGAAGAACTGGACTTTTTACGGTCAAAAATACTCACGTATATTAAAGCTAAAGACCATGACAGACTTGACTTCAACGAAACTTCTCGATTAGCGGCTCAATTTTTTATTGCGTTAAACAGAGATCCTTTAACGTTTGGGAAACGTTTTCGATGGTTGTTTCCGTCAAATATAACTCGTCCATTGATCCTTAACCATTGGTTGCCTGGGAAACCGTCTGGTGAGTTGAGTAATGAGTGCGGTCTCTGGCAGTTTGAATGGAACAACAGCATTAATGAAACCATTAACTTCCCAAGTGACTACGACCGCTTCACTGATGGATGGGTGGACGTGAGATGCGACGACAGGTTCACATCAACAAGTTTGTGTGGAGAGGCCCTTCCTCTTAAAGTTGAAGACAAGAACTTGATGAGAATAAAACCAGCCACGAATGAAAGTTTCAGCAAAGCTCTAGCTAGAGGGGATTTAATGACATTTAGAGGTAACATTGTGTCTATCTCTGCCAACATTGCCAACGCTAATTTTGTTAAACATTTAAAACAAACACAGACCAAATTGTTTCCCTTCTTTGACTGTGCTGTAGATGATCCCCGGTACATTTCCTACGTTTATGTTTGTGACTCTGTAGACCACTGCAGCAACAAGCGGGATGAACAGTTTTGTGCTCACAGATCGTCTGATACAAGCACAAGGGGAGATAAAGCAAGTAAATGCAGCGGCGTCTACTGCTCTGACGGTTCTTGTGTGCCTTTACAGTGGGTCGGTGACGGTGATGTTGACTGTAATGTTTATGGTTACAACTCTGGGAGTGTAGTTAACGATGAAAGTGAGGCTCTTGTGACTTTCCTTAGGAGAAACGAGAGTTGTGCTTTCTTTTGTAACGATCAATGTGTACTATTGTCACAGCTGAGTGATGGTCACAAGGACTGCAATGGAACAGAGGGACCGTTAGACGAAATTATAGGTAAACTAGAAGCAGTGATCACTTGTAACAACAGACTTGATCAGCGTGTATGGTCTCCCAGATGTGTCTATATCAAAGACAGTTACGGAGTTGTTCTGGGTTGTAGGGATATGTCCCACCTTCAGAACTGTACGACCTTTGAGTGTCAAGAGGGTTACTTTAAATGTCCTCACAGTTACTGCATCCCCCAACATTATGTCCTTGATGGAAGAGATGATTGTCTTACAGGAGAAGAAGAGAGGATTTACTTTATTACTCCGTGTACAGGAAACTTTGCTTGTTGGAATAGCAAAATGTGCCTCCATCCTGACCTAGTTTGTGACGGACATCCTCACTGCCCACATCAAGACGACGAAGTGGATTGTCATGTGACGTGTGTTGAAGGTTTCCGCTGTATATCAGGGACAGTCACTGCAGAAGATTACAAGACACCGCCATTTTCTTTTCCTACTTTCAAAATTGACAGTAGAATTCGCTATCTGAACATGTCTGGGTTCGATCTGTCCGTTTCTCTATTCATTAATAGTAGTAATTTGAAGCAATTTTCAAACCTTGCAATCATCAATCTCTCTGATTGTAAAATCAAGAAAACAAGCTTTCTCTTCTCGCAATTCTCAAGTAGATGGCAACAACTAGACCTTAGCTACAATAAAATAAAGACCCTGCATGATATTAGAAGTTTATATAATCCAATAGAAAATATGCGTTCCTTGAACCTGTCGCACAATAATGAACTTGTTCAAGTGAGCACATTTCGTTTACAATCTCTAGAAACATTGGATCTATCCTACACTGGACTGTTAATTGTCCATAAATCTTTCTTTGATTGGTTTCCTAACTTGAAACATTTAAACTTGAGCTTCACAAAAATAACAAATATTCATGGCAACACATTTCCTGAGAACTTAATTTTTCACACGTTAGATTTACGAGCATTGACCTTCGTTGACCTTCATGCAGATTTTTTTAACGGCCTGACTATCAGTCAAGATCTGTACACCGACAGTTTTGAGTTGTGCTGTCCACAGGTCAGGGGAACAAACATCCCATACCACACTTGTCACGCTCCTGACACAGAAATTTCCTCATGTCTTGATCTAATAGGGGTCGATGTTCAGCGTGTTCTTCTCTGGGTTGTCGCGGTTCTTGCTGTTCTGGGGAACATGACAGTTATTGGTTATCGTGTAATCTGGGATAGATCAGTTCTCAGAACAGGTTATGGTCTGTTTGTGACAAACTTGGGTATATCTGACTTTATTATGGGAGTCTATCTGTTCATTATTGCTGGAGCGGATTATTACTATCGTGACGTTTATGTTTTGTATGACAAGAGCTGGAGAGAAAGTGGTGTATGTAAACTTGCTGGCTTCTTGGCTACACTCTCTAGTGAAACGTCAACATTTTTTGTTTTCCTTATCACTCTGGACAGGTTTTTGATGATGAAGTTTCCGTTTGGTCAAGTTAAGTTTTCAAAAATGAGTAAAATTATCGTTCTGTCTTTGTCTTGGATCATTGGTTTCCTTCTTGCACTGACTCCCATTGTGTTCAGGTTTGAAATATATTCTTCTAACGCAATGTGTCTTGGCTTACCTTTGACAACTAAACGATTCAATGGCTGGGAGTTTTCGTTTGTTGTGTTTATCGTTCTTAATTTATGTCTGCTTCTTCTCATTGTTTATGGTCAAAAAGCCATCTTTCGAGCAATGTCTGAGAACAGAAGAACTAGTAAAGCGTCCAGGCGATTGGAAGATATAACAGTGGCTAAACAGCTGTTTCTGGTAGCTCTGTCCAACTTTCTCTGTTGGTTTCCTGTAGGAATTATGGGATTTTTGTCTCTTGGCGGTCACGTGATCAGAAATGATGTTTACGCCTGGACAACGGTTATTGTTCTCCCTGTCAATTCTGCAGCAAATCCTCTCCTGTACACCATTCCCGTCTTTATGTCGAAATGGGAGCGGTTTAAACATGGTGACAGACGAAATATGTTATCTTCTACCTAATCATTTATAAGGGAATTGCAGTAATATTTGACAAAGTATATGGCAGTATTTGATCAGCAAGGAGCCGAAATAGCTCAGAGATTATTCAACTGGTCTACTAAGGACGCCGGGTTCGATCATGATCAACGACTTCTAGGTTCACCCAACCTTAACTGGGTACCAGTATTTTATTCTGGGAAAGTAAATCGACACGGGCGTAATACTGACGACATAGTTCTAAAAATCATGTGCTGAAGGTCTGTAAAACTTATGGTCACTAACACCATATTCTCTCTACGCCACTTGACATGACGGAGCACTTTGCTATTTTATTACTATTTCAGCACCGCTTTCTTATCAACGTATTCTAAGGTCTTTTTGTTTTAGTATTTATGAAAATCATTCTGTTTATCTAACAGAAGAGTGTTATATTGTTATAGAGCTATGATGTTTTTTATTATCTTTCTTATTATTGTTCATGGACAGCACATAACATTTACATTGATCATACGTTAATCACGACATACTCTTTTTCTCTCATTATATAATCATAATCAAGTTTATTGATATTCTTGGCACAATGATTCGACTAATGGTTGATGCACTTTTTAAAAATTAATTTTAATTAATTCTGGACTTCTATGAGATAATTAGTCGGTGGATATGATTAGTCCTCATGCGCATATCTTGCATTCAATCTCTCTATCACTTACTTACGTTTATCAGAATGTGAAACACAGTTCTTGAAAACTCTCAAACACTTCACAACTAATTCATAAAGCATTACAATCTTTACTACTCTCTATCAACTTTCTTAATGACTTCTCAACTGACTTAAAACTACAACTTGAAGATTCTTAACTTCCTAACTAACTGGATCAACTTTCTAATTTTAACTTTTCTAACAGTTCTAACTGGGTGTTTAATTTCCTAACTGTTCTATCCCTGACTCTGTCTCTCTCTAACTGACTCAAACCTATTGTTTTGAAGTTTAAATATTCAGCCACAACTCTTCGCCTAAAAATCAGCAGCCAATCAAACTGTCGCAAAGTGACACTTTGCAATTTTCTGATCACTAGAGTTGGTTACTCCTCCTCATTCTGTGACCGAAACTTGAAATATTGTCATGGTTTGACGAAAAAACCTTGTTTTCATGAATATCTATGCCCTATTTAATTCATGATTACCTCATGACAATGACCTTTCCTCGTAGTTGGATGACAACTTATTTATCAGACGGCCAAAGTCATGGGGTCAACGCACGCTATATTGTTATTTCCCATCCTGCTGTTGTGGAAATCTGCGTCTACTCTCACTTCCACAAACATTGTTGAAGTGGAAATTTCATGGATCTAAACTCTCAGTAATTCTGGACCTTCCTAATTTAGCTTTGTGGTTATGTCCGAGTATAATTCCTCGGTGGATGTCCCTATCTCTACTATAAACTTTTATTCCCTTAACTTGTTATTCTGGCTGGAACTTTCCATACTTTAAATTTATGTCCTAACACTGATGGTCGCTACCATATGTTACTGCTATTGTCTATGAAAGAATGGGTAACAACTAAATTACCCGCTCCCATGCTTTCATTAGCTTACTCTATAACAATATCCGTTACTTTTTTAGGCCAATTAAAACACTATAGGCACATTAAAACAACGTCATGAGAGACACAAGCCAAGTTTTATCATATTATTTAAGACGCACAAGATTAAAATATTTGCAGGTACCACCGAGTGAATGCATTGTGCTGGTATCTACCTGTATTATAAGGAATATCATCGATTTGCTAAAGAACATGTCTAAATGTAACGATGATGACCTATAGAGAAAGAAAAGTCACACTTTATTTCTAATGAATGTCTACATACGTTATTTGATTTATTTATTGAATATCTAACTGTGCCACAAAATAAATATTTCTGACTTTGACATTACTTAGATCATTAAGAAGATAATATTGTTTGTCTAGGTCGGTAGATATTTTCTGTATTGTCGAAGTTTGATATTAGAGAAATATAATGTCCAAGTTACAAAGTGCATGCGAATCATTTCAGAGGAAGAGGTATATTTACAGCACTCGGAAAAAATGACAAATAATCAGCAACAGAAAAAAAGAAACCTAAAGCAATATGTGGTTCGCAGCAGGATCGAACTGTATTCCTTGGCACAGCGCTTTGTCACGAGAATCCTAACGATAGGGAACACGACCAATTCAGCAAACTAAAAAATTAGCTATCATTTGAGATGTCTTTCGCGTCATAGAAAGTGCATGACGGGTCAAGTAAATGGATGTTTTTACTAATAGAGAGTGAACTAGGAGTAGTTTATGTTCGATTTGTGGGGGCGGAGGTACAGAAACTAAAAGTAATTTTGTAGCAGTTTAGTAGGTTATTTTCGTTTGGCGAATTTTAGAATAAAGAAATACGAGCCTTGCAGTCAAAAAATAAGTTCTTTTAATTTGATCTGGACTATCAAATAATTACGAAATTTTTCGGAGATTTTAATTGTAACACTTTTATAATTTGAATCTTATTGTTTATGTTTTGTTTTGCGTATTTCAGCTCTATACACGTATAAAAGAAGCTGGAGAAAACAGAAATATCATCAAAATTATAAGGAACAGGAAATCTATACTGGACATGTCATGTGAAAAGACGGAATAGTGAATACAAACAGGCAGAATAAATGAAAAAAAGAGCAGAGGAAAACAAAGTGAAAAACTATATTGAACAGCTTATCCAAATGAGGTAACAAAAGATCAACGACTGAAATTATGACATGTATGAAGGATAGACTGATATGAAGAGATATAATAGCCTGCATCAACCGGCATGACACCTGATGATGATAAGCTTTATATCTCTAGCGAAAGCCAGTTAGGCTAAGTTTTGTTCGAATATCACTTTTATATAATATCCACAAGCGCACTGGCAAGTGACCCTCGCTATACCAGCAGGTCTCATTTTTAATCAAGAAGTGTGACTTTTTGGGCAAATTGTTTTCCAAATAAATATTGTCCTGACAACATCCATTTTGACCCTACTCCTTTCAATTTTCAAAACTGTCAATTATTCTTTAAAGTCAGCAGAATGCAGCAGCTTTTCTTTGGACATAGCTTTTATATATTTTTTTTATGAATCTATCTCTCTATCTGTCTATCTGTCTGTCTGTCTGTCTGTCCGTCCGTCCGTCCGTCCGTCCGTCTGTCTGTCTGTCTGTCTGTCTGTCTGTCTGTCTGTCTGTCTGTCTGTCTGTCTGCCTGTCTATCTATCTATCTATCTATCTATCTATCTATATATATACTCATATATTGTTATATTTTGTTTAATACAATAACACCTCAAATTAGAAATGTCATGATTAAAATTATATTATTGTATTTGTGTATGTTTACTTATAAATTTATATTGAACATATTTCATATATATATATATATATATATATACATATATATATATCATCATCATCATGTGCCATGCCGGTTGGCGTAGGTGATCATGTCCCTCCACAATCTTCTATCTACAGTGCATCGTATCAGTTCTGTTGTTGACTGTTTTCAATGCCATGACACCAAGCTATTCAGTATTTTCTCTCTTTGCCAGTTGTAATGTAAATGTGCCCGAAAAATGTTGATTGATTCTTTCTTATGTTTTTTAAGAGCTCCCTTTTTGTGTTGGCCTCTTTGACAGCTTCCTCATTGCTCTTTTTATCTGTCCAGGAAACTTTCAACATTCTTCTAAGAAATCACATCTTTGTGGCCTCTAATCATCTTTTCATTTGTTTGTCTACTGTCCATGATTCGCTTCCATAGGTCAGAATTGGTTCTATATAGCACCAACGAACTATCTTTCTCATTTCTATTGGCATATATTTGTTGCATAATATATTTTTCATTTTCTGAAATGCTATTTTGGCCTGGGCTATTCTACTTTTTATTTCTGTGGTGCATCTCCCATGTGATGTAGTTGTTGTGCCCAAGTATTCGGAACGTTGTACTTGTTTCAGATTTGTCTTGTTTATTTTTATGCTGCATGATAGTGATGGTTAATATATATATATATATATATATATATATATATATATATATATATATATATATATGGCTCAGGAAAAAAAAGATATGAGGAAGATATTATACAATCCATTTTTGACAATAGAAACAAGAGAAACAGTTCTTAAATGTTATGTAGAGATAGTCAACATATGGATGTGAGTCATGGACAATAGGACAGCAGACAAGAAATTCACTGCAGTCTATAGAAATGTGGTTTTACACAGTGGCGTATACTGGTTTTGGGGGCTGGGCTACCGCCGACATAATAAATAAACACATACATTATTTTCAGTAGGCTAACATGAAGTAATATTTGCTAATGACATCACTACATTTAAAATTACTTACTTTTGTATATTTAGATTCTATCCGTCTTGTTTGGGACGAAAATGCCTCGATGTCTTTGTCATTAAAAATACTGTTGGGTTGTTTTCCAAGTTTATCAATAGAGTTTAATGAGATCTCTGTATTATGTGTAGATGCCTGCTCTGCCATCATATCGTCGGCAGTAATGAACAAGAAATAATACAAGTTCGTTATGAAGTTATACATGAATAAGCTATTTATATATATTTAAATCAACGTAATTTAAAACTTGAAGTTCAAAAAAATTATATATGCCAAATGAATTTAATATAAAACTATTTGATAATACACTACATTCGCGTACGGTAAAAATAAAAACTTCTAAATTTTTGTTTATAAACCGATAGCTAGTAGCACTACTGTTTCTTGACAATTGAGATGCCTAGGTACATATTTTTTTTTTTTTTAATGGCATATAACGTAGTTATAAAATGTTAAGGAAGTTCCGGTAATCAGACATAGTTTCACTTTCACTTTATAATTCTAATTGGCTAGAGCTAAAAATAACCCATTAAACCGCATTAATGTAGAGGTAGCTTCCTCCCGTATTATTTTGACTCGTTTTTTTAATGTCAAGGTCGTTTATTTACTAGTAGCGAGAGATGAATAATGTACCGCTATTTACTAGAGGTATCAAAGTACTATATGAGAGTTGAGTCGGTTTCATTCACAAACGTTATAGTGGCCAGAGGAAAACCTTTCTTTAATAAATGAAAACCAAAACAAATAAATCATATTGGCCTGCGAAATGTGTAATAGAATATTCGAAAATCTGTAATATAATTATAAAAAAAATAAAATACATTATCATTTCCTTTTGTATTTTGTTAATATGTTCAGGCTACCGGCGGTAGCTGCAGTAAGAGAGAATACGCTATTGGTTTTACAGAAGAATGTTGAGAATACCATGGACAGCTAAAATGAGTAAGAGTAAAAAAACGTTCTGAAAGAGGCCATAGCAAAAAGAGAGCTAATTTCCAACATTTCGAATAAACATCATTTTTGGCCATGTAATGAGAAGCGAATAGCTGGAATATATTGTAACAACTGGGAAAGTTGAGGGACGAAGAGATAGAGAGAAGCACAGAGAAAAGATACCAGACAGCTTAAGAGAAAGGCTTTGGCAGAAGGTCAACAACAGAAATGATAAATAACTGTCGAGTTCGAAAGTTGTAAAGAGACCTCACCTACGCCAGCTCGCCCGGTACTTGATGATTATATATATATATATATATATATATATATATATATATATATATATATATATACATACTATTTTTTATGTAACCTTGTTATGTTAACAAGTATTTTGTGAAAAAAAATGTGGTTAATGCTAGACACGCTGTTCAAGTGTGTATTTGCAGACTTAACTAAATGAAAAATTAATATATAATGTATTTTGTAAACATGAATCTTTATTGACAAGCAGCGATGTTTTGAAATGGTTGAGCTGTGCAACAAAATGCAAACTTAAAGTTTCTCTGTGGGATACCTAATTACATAATCATCATCATTACAGAGTGCCGTCTCCGCATAGACGTTTGGCTACCACTGAGTGCCATTCCGTTCTGTCTCTTGCTTTGATAGTGCAGGTTGTCATCGGTTGACTTGTCCATCTTTTGTTTTACTCGGTCATATTAGTCTTGGTCTGCCTCTGCCATTTTTACCTTGTATTTTCCCATCCAAGATTACATTTTGTAGACTGCCGTGACATGCCCCAAAAACGTAATTGTCTTGTTTGAATTGTGTTTAGTAGTTTTCTTGTCATTTTTCGTTGTTTTAAGGCTTCATCGTTTGTTTTTTTTTCTTTCAATCCAGTTCTTCCTATTTGTTCTATTAATCCACATTTCAAAGGGAGCCGCGATAGCTCAGTGGTTCGTGAACTGGACTGCGAAGGACAAGAGGTAGGGTTTGATCTCAACCCACGGCTTCCGGGTTCACCCAGACTTAAATGGGTACAATATTTTTTTCTGGGAAAGTAAAGCGGCACGGGCGTAATATCGACCACATTATCCAAAAAATCATGTGCAGAAGGTCTGTACAATTTATGGTTACTAACACCATATTCTCTATACGCCACTTGGCGTGACGGGGCTCTTTACTTTACTTTACATTTCAAAGACTTCAATTTTTGGTTCTGTTTTCTTGCCTAAGGTCCATGTTTCTGCACCATACATGAATGTTGAGAAGATATAACATTTTGCTATTCCTATTTTTAGCCCTTTGTTAACTGTTTTGATGTTAGTATATTTGTCAATGCATTAAAATTATTTCATGCCATTCTTATTTTTATTTCAGTTTTACATTTTCCATCCCATCACTGGTTATAGCAGGTCCAAGGTAGTTGTAGTTCTGAACTATCTCCAGGTCTATTCTTTCAACTTTGATATCCACGTGCAGATTTGGAGTATTATTTTGTATGATAATAGCTTTAGTCTTCTTGATAATCATATCTAATCCTCATTTTCTGCTCGCATGTTTATTTCATTAAGTAACTGTTCAAGAGTTTAGGATTTTCCGCTAGTAATACAGTATCTTCCCGTATATTACCGGGCATGCAAAGAATAGTGACACTGTGACCACATATGCATGTTGTAAGAGGTGACTAAGAAGTTTGATCGATAGCTTGACAAGCTACAATTGTAAAAAAGTATTGCTATGGAAACAGAGCAATATATTTTTAGAAGTAGAGATTTCTGCAATATGTGCCATTTTGGCACGCAAGGTTTCTGTTTTTGAGATCGTTGTTGTACCCTACGTGCTGTCTTCGGTTTTAAAGGACATAATATAGATAGATAGATATACAGACAGACAGACAGACAGACAGACAGACAGACAGACAGACAGACAGACAGATAGATAGATATATAGATAGATAGATAGATAGATAGATAGATAGATAGATAGATAGATAGATAGATAGATAGATAGATAGATAGATAGATAGATAGATAGATAGATAGATAGATAGATAGATAGATAGATAGATAGATAGATAGATAGATAGATAGATAATAGATATATAGATAGATAGATAGATAGATAGATAGATAGATAGATAGATAGATAGATAGATAGATAGATAGATAGATAGATAGATAGATAGATAGATAGATAGATAGATAGATAGATAGATAGATAGATAGATAGATAGATAGATAGATAGATAGATAGATAGATAGATAGATAGATAGATAGATAGATAGATAGATAGATAGATAGATAGATAGATAGATAGATAGATAGATAGATAGATAGATAGATAGATAGATAGATAGATAGATAGATAGATAGATAGAAAGATAGATAGATAGATAAATAAATATATATATATATAGATTGATAGAAAGATAGACAAACAGACAGACAGACAGACAGACAGATAGATAGATAGATAGATAGATAGATAGATAGATAGATAAATAGATAGATAGATAGATAGATAGATAGATAGATAGATAGATAGATAGATAGATAGATAGATAGATAGATAGATAGATAGATAGATAGATAGATAGATAGATAGATAGATAGATAGATAGATAGATAGATAGATGGATGGATGGATGGATGGATGGATGGATGGATGGATAGATAGATAGATAGATAGAGATAGATAGATAGATAGATAGATAGATAGATAGATAGATAGATAGATAGATAGATAGATAGATAGATAGATAGATAGATAGATAGATAGATAGATAGATAGATAGATAGATAGATAGATAGATAGATAGATAGATATAATTCAGTATCATCAGCATATCTAAAGTTACTGATTATCTTTCCATTAATATTTAGGCCTTGCATCTCTTTGATGCTTTTATAGATTTGCTCAGTGTATAGACGATATACCTGACAGCTTAAGAGAATAGCTTGGCAGAAGGTCATCAACATACATTATAAAAAACAAAACTATTTAGATAGGAAGTTGTGGAGAGATATGATCAACTGCGCCAGCAGACATGGTACTTGATGATGGTGATATCTATTTTAACATTTTAAATTATCTGTTTCAATTAATGACCATAAATATAATTATTATCCATATATTTATATTTGTGCGTTTATGGTACTGTTGTTTTGTGTATATTGTTTGCTCATCGGTGTTGATGAGATCACATCGTAGTTATTACTTCTTCAGAATTGTCTTGATGCGGTTAGAAGCTCAACTGCACATGTAACGATTTAATGTTGATTAAACATTAATGTTGGTTGTTGATCGGCACAGGATGATGGTGGTACGTTGATCGATATAATCTTCTAGAGAAACGATCTCCGTGCGGCTACCTGGACTCCCACGGTGAGGGGAGAATAAAGTCACGGTTATCACGCATGTCGTTAAAGACGACTAAGGAGGTTTGGAATCGTCACCCGTTCAGTCTAGTAAGGCGTGCATGGAACGACCTCGTCAACAGAATAAACCGATGCATTTTGGGAAATGCCGTTATAAGTGGTGAAGTGGATATGGGGAATTCATGACTGCAATGAAACAGGTTACATAAACAGAATAGAATATAATTGTGGAGGAGCTATCTATTCTATTCTTTTCTATTCTATACTATACTTTTCTATTCTATTCTATTCAATTCTATTCTATTCTATTCTATTCTATTTTTTCTATTCTAATCTATTCTATTCAATTCTATTCTATTCTATTCTATTCTATTCTATTCTATTCTATGCATGGAGTCAGCTTCATTAAAACCAGCGCATCTCCATACTCGCTCATCGCCTGCCCCAGCATTTCCCGAAGCGCACACAGACTGGCCACTTTTGATGGACACACATTCTCACTTTGTGCTCATGTTTACTAGGCCGCCAGTTGTTTGATTAATGCAAGACTGAGCGACCAGCAGAGCAGATCTTCCATGTATCAAATGGTCAGCAAGACTTGTGTGGCCAGTTCGTACTTTCTACATTCCTGTAGCTTGACTGTACTGTATGTGTAGACGTGAAATTGCGCATCAAAAATGCTAGGAGACGGAATTGTTGGGCGCCAAAATAAGTGGAGACAGAATTGGCGCAGTGCAGTGCGGAGGGAGGGAAAAGTGACGTAGGAAAAGGATGACGTTGCTTTTGAGGCAGTTAGAAATTTGAGTAAGTTGGGAGTGAGTTGACGGGTGGGAGTGAGTTGACGGGTGGGAGTGAGTTGACGGGTGGGAGTGAGTTGACGGGTGGGATTGAGTTGACGGGTGGGAGTGAGTTGACGGGTGGGAGTGAGTTGACGGGTGGGAGTGAGTTGACGGGTGGGAGTGAGTTGACGGGTGAGAGTGAGTTGACGGGTGGGAGTGAGTTGACGGGTGGGAGTGAGTTGACGGGTGGGAGTGAGTTGACGGGTGGGAGTGAGTTGACGGGTGGGAGTGAGTTGACGGGTGGGAGTGAGTTGACGGGTGGAAGTGAGTTGACGGGTGGGAGTGAGTTGACGGGTGGGAGTGAGTTGACGGGTGGGAGTGAGTTGACGGGTGGGAGTGAGTTGACGGGTGGGAGTGAGTTGACGGGTGGGAGTGAGTTGACGGGTGGGAGTGAGTTGACGTGTGGGAGTGAGTTGACGGGTGGGAGTGAGTTGACGGGTGGGAGTGAGTTGACGGGTGGGAGTGAGTTGACGGGTGGAGACAGCTGGGCCAGAGAAAAGCAGTGGAAGGAACAGTTGATCAATGATGCAGCTAGTACGGATGCCAATGGGCCTGATAGTTTGATACATCTTGACCATGATCATTGTTGAACAAGTCTAACGTGGTGACTCTTACTGCCAGTAGTGTTGATGGGTGGCAGGGACTGTACGAAGAGATTAGTGAGTGATTACTTAGTGAAACCTGCTTACAGACGATTTTTGAAATGAAATGTTTCATTGAATTATAGAAAGTTGTTCTAGTTAATTGATAGGTTCGTCATTGAACTGATAAACGAGTGTTTCGCTCATTTATATATGATACATCATTAATTGAATTCGACATTGAAGTAAGGGACGGGTTGTCGTTCGATATTTGTCGCTACATTAAATTGATCATTAAATATTTGTTCAATCAAATATAAAGATTCGCTTCATTAAAGCATTGGATCATTGGAGAAGCGCGTTTTCTGTTGATATAAAAGACACACACACTACGTTGTTGGTGTGATGATCATTAAATTCTTCAAAAAAATAAATCTTCATATTTACTTTTATAATTCTTAAATACTTTCTTCAACCACTACCACATTTTAAATACTTCTAAAGTTTGTCTTTGATAAATTAACTAGATATATAAATTAACACATACATAAGTATTCGGAATTTATATAATTTTGTTATTAGTGAATTTACATTGTTAATGTATTGTGTAATTGCACTAATAAATAATTTAGCACATACAATTTATTACCTTATTGACGTGAATTAAAAGTTGTATACACAATATTCTTCTTGATGTATTTATATATTTCTGTCTGTTAACGAATTAATTACTTGTTTTTAGAAAATAATTATATTTCATTACCATCTACATTTATATTTTATTATTTTATATTGTCCGTGGAAATGATCGAAAAGGACGACACAAAAGGAGAACTTCTGAAAAGCACCAGAAAGAGACAATGTAAATTTTTTGAGCACATGAGAATAGGAAAGCTGGAATACTTAGGATAATAACAAAATACGGGGACAGAGAAATCGCGGACGACAAAGAAAGAAGATGGAAAGCAAAAATAAAGTAGTATTAGACAAATAAACGTGTAGAGAGAGGAAATAAACTACGGCCTTTCGGCAAAAAGCCTTCATCATCATCATTATCATCATATGCCACACCGGTTGGCATAGGTGATCATGTCCTTCCACAATCCTCTATCTACAGTTTATCGTATCAGTTCTGTTGTGGACTGTTTTCCATGTCATGACACCAAGCTATCCAGTATTTTCTCTCTTTATCGTTCACAATTTCTCTTTCCTTTTATTTTGCCAGTTGTAACTAAGTATTCCAACTAATCTCTTTTCATAATGTGCCCGAAAAAAGATTATTTTGATTTCACTAATGTTTCTTTGTGATGTTTTTTAGGAGATCCCTTTTTGTGTTGGCCTCTGATAATTTCCTCATTGGTCTTTTTAGCTTTCCAGGGAACTTTCAACATTATGAGAAATCCCATCTCTGTGGCCTCTAATCATCTTTTCATTTCTTTGTCTACTGTCCATTATTCGCTTTCATATGTTAGAATTGATTCTATATAGCACTGATGAACTCTCTTTCTCACTTCAATTGACATAGATTTGTTGCATAAGATATTTTCCATTTACTGAGATGCTATTCTGGCCTGAACTCCTCTGCTTTTTATTTCTGTAGTGCATCTTTCACCTGATGTTATTATTGTGCCCAACTATTTGACTCGATGCACTTGTTTCAGATTTGCCCTGTTTATTTTTATGCTGATGATGGTGATGAGTGTTGCGTTGATATGACAATTACTACTGTTTTCTTACTATTCTGACTGAGACCTTCTTTGTTGCTTTCTAAAAAAAACCTTCATGATATACAAAACAACAAACCCTAAAACAACAGACACGAAAGACAAATACAGAACTCACAAAGATACCGGATAGCTTGGTGTCGTGACGCAGCAAACGGTCAACAACAGAAATGATAGGATGAACCAAGGACAGAGAACTATAGAAGGACATGAATGTCTACCCATCTAGTGTACGTCATGATGATGAGGATTTTTACAATTGTTTGTATGTGTATATATATATATATATATATACATATATATATTGTTGCTATATTGTAGCAGTCTCAGCACACGCCAAAAGACATAAGGCGAAAACCCACAGAAAGTGAACACAGCCAACTGTTCCCTGTCATACGATATCATCATTCATCGTAAACAATTGGGATATCGAAACATGATCAACACGGATAAAACGCACAACTCACTGTGTGCACAGAGCACCTAACTCTTGCAACAAGCCGGACTTGCAATATAAGGAACACTTTCATACATAGCCTTGAATGGTTCCTGCCGCCTGTCCACCATATTGACCAGAAGTAGACGTCCTCCTGAAAATGATGATCGTCATATTTTTTTTAATGTATAGCTTTTGATCATGTTAAGACATCATTTTTGACTCCAAATTCGAACATATAATACACAGTTAGTCGACAGATTATCCTCGTCGCACATCAAACAACAGACTGTACGATTAGCGTATGGCCGGTCTTGGGATATACGATGAGCCATTATCATGATTTATTATTATTGCCAGAATACTCTCCCAGATCCTGCCAACATTTCAATAGCTGAAGCGACTGACACAGGATCAACCACAGAAAACAGGCAAAGGAAGTTATCAAGATAATCAAGATTAGCAATAGCCTGGTAGCCTTATTATCTTAAAGTTCCTTGTTAGTTCTAATCTTGGAAATGTTTTAGCATTTATGGATGAAGATGTCCAGAGCATAGCACATTCCCCTAGTTCTTCAAATTGATATTTTATGGGAGTGGTTTCAACTTGTGAAATCACACACAAAACATAACACTTTTAGTTAAGTCAATATTTATGTATGAATGATATTTTAGTAGTTAATGCTCGTAACAAAAATATCAAAGATTGGCAAATAGCTTTTGGAGATGCAGTATTCAATTTTTAACCACAAAATTTCTTTTAATTTAAAGATACAAATTACTTTGAATGTAAAATAAAAGAAGAATTTGCATCTTCCTGGAAAGAAATAAGCAAATAGACTGAAGCAGCGGTTCTCAATGTGGTGCCCACCACGTGTTTTCTTGGTGCCCGTGAAGGTCCAGCCAATTATTTCACCCCAACTTTCGCTTGGCATTGGTTGCGCTTGAAGATGTTGCAAAGTCTAATATAAGAGGACCTAACAAATGTTCTTGAGGACTTGAATTTTGCAGATGGTTTATGTCTACCCTTCTCCCATCACTACACAGATATTAAGACTTAAGATTATAGATGTAGGAACAATACAGAGAAAATGGACATAAAGTAACACAAATTCATTTTAACCGATGATGATGAATGAACGCAACAATCAAATTACACACTACAAAAAAATGGACATACATAGGGTGTTGAGGAATTTGTCTACCTGGTAGTTAAAAATTGATTGAAAAACTTAAATATAGTTCAAAGTCAAGCATTGACATCACTCAGGAACATTTGGAAGACAAGTAATGTTAAAACTAAAATCAGCTTCTTCAAGTGCAGTGTGAGAACAATCATAATGATTGTTTCAGAATTATGGAATCTTATCTAATCCACTAACAGTGTTTATCGTAAGTGGTAGGCCTCATGTGCTAGAGGGTACAGAGGGGAGTGGATGAACACATTCAATCTGACCTAATCACATGACCAGCCTCATCCAAATCCTAAGTGTTGTCATAATGGATGGGAGATTGTCACTCCAAAAACACTCCAATATATGAACTGACCAACAATGTTGTGACACAAACACTCCAATCTATCAAATGAGCAACAATGTTGTAACACAAACACTTCAATCTATCAACTGACCAACAACATTGTGTCACAAACATTTCAATCTATTAACTGACCAACAACATTGTGACACAAACACTTCAATCTATTAACTGACCAACAACATTGTGACAAACACTCCAATCTATTAACTGACCAACAACACTGTGACACAAACACTCCAATCTATTAACTGACCAACAATTTGTGACACAAATACTCCAAACTATCAACTGACCAATAATGTTGTGATAAAAACACTTCAATCCATCAACTGCCCAACAATGTAATGACACAAACACTCCAATCTATCAACTGACCAACAATGTTGTGA
This sequence comes from Megaustenia siamemsis, assembly GCA_032433765.1. NCBI lineage: Eukaryota > Metazoa > Mollusca > Gastropoda > Stylommatophora > Ariophantidae > Megaustenia > Megaustenia siamemsis. The sequence goes on along the minus strand of JAVIAB010000159.1, from coordinate 36,994,821 downwards.
CACAAACACTTCAATCCATCAACTGACGAACAATGTTGTGATACAAACACTCCAATCTATCAACTGACCAACAATGTTGTGACACAAACACTCCAATCCATCAACTGATGAACAATGTTGTGATACAAGCACTCCAATCTATAAACTGACCAACAATGTTGTGACACAAACACTCCAATCCATCAACTGATGAACAATGTTGTGATACAAGCACTCCAATCTATCAACTGACCAACAATGTTGTGACACAAACAATTCAATCTATCAACTGATCAGTAACATCATGACAGAGGTTTTAATTCCTTATCAAACCTATAGGGCTGACAGAGATAGCAACTAATTTAATGAAGCTCTTTCTGTTGCGCTGATCATACAGTCAAGTACTGCACCCTCTCTCTCTCTCTCTCTCTCTCTCTCTCCCTGCAATCAAGACTGAATCAGAGTAGGATTCCAGACTCTCTCATAAAGTCAGCTGTCTGTTTAAGTGAATCGATTGCCCCATATAGTTTCTCTTCCAGGGAGGTGGGTGTGGTCTACATTGCTCTTCTCAAGACTTTGTACTGGGGGCAATCCTGTAGAACATGTTTTGTAGTCATGTTGTCCAGTGCACAGTGGCATAGGATGGTTGTACCTATTTTTAATTTGGCTGCACCCTACACAGACATTGAGTATATATAAGCCTATGCTCATTACGAATAAAAACTATTTTCTAACTTTATATTACAAATTTATGTGTACGTTTAGCTAGGTACTGCTTTAACCTTGTGTATGAGAAGTTAAGTTCAACTGCATGAAACATAAAAAAATGAACTATTACCAGCACTGTTTACTACAAATAAAGGATATCCAAAAGTGAATTATTTCACTGAGTGAGAAGTTTAGAAAGGGGTGCGCAACCAAAGGTATATATACTTTTATGAATAGACTTAAATTTGTAGACACTCATATTTGGGGTAACTGTTGAATTGGAACTACCACTATTGTCCAACAAGGAAATAACCCTGGAGGCAAAACGAGCACTATACAATACAATCTTCATCCCAACGTTGTGCTACCAATGCCAGACTTGGAACCTAGATGCAAGAACAATAAGAAAATTACCTCTACAGAGATGAAATGTGTTAGATGAATGACAGGAAACAGTCTGAGAGATCAGATCAGAAATGAAGAACTGAGAAAAAAGCTAGAAATAGCCCCCGCCATAGAATATATAAGGAAACAACAGATAAAATGTTTTGGCCACGTGACAAGGCAGAAAGAACAAAACACAACGAGCTTTCAACAAACGTTGTGAGAACACCAGACACAAGGGTCGACCACGAAAAAGATGGGTCGATGGAATATTAGAAGCGCTAGGAAACATAACAGCAGCAGAGGCGAACAGAAGAGCAAAGTACCGCAAATTATATCTCCCCTCAACGCTGAAAGGCAAATGAGAAAGGAAAGAAGTGGAAGAAGAACAATTTGTCTCTCTATGCAAAGACATTCGATATGTAGAAAGGATGACAGAGAACTGAAAAAGACAGAAGATGTTGATGGTGATAAAATCCAACAAAGATATTTTTCAATAATTCTGCTGTATAGGGGGTGTGGCAAAAATAACTCAAAACAAGTGAAATGTTGCCAAAACAAGTGAAATGTTGGCAGAAGCATGTTTTGCATAAAAAGACCTGAAATCTGCCACGAGCTTCGTGAGTGATGTTATTCCAATTAGCCACAACTATCACTGCAAGTCGACATGTTCGATAATTTTCTAGAATAACACGCTGCAAATGAAATCACTGTTCTAACAACCCCCCCCCCCCACCCACACACACACATACACACACAAACACACACACAAACACACAAACACACACACAAACACACAAACACACACACAAACACACACACACGCACACAAACACACACACGCACACAAACACACATACAAACATACACACAAATACACACAATCACACACAAACACACACGCACGCACAAACACACACGCACGCACGCACAACTTGTTGTCAACAGTCAGTCCAAGATCATATAAGGTAAAATGTACAGTTGTTCGTCATTTGTTGAGTCTATTGTAAGCATCTCCTGCCATCGTCTGAACTCTCCATCACGATTGTACGTGCCGTTAATACTGTCAAGTTTACCATGAAGCACCAGCTCCACAAGTGCATCACAGACCTGGACAGGTTGGGGTGGGGGGCGGGGGTAGGCATGACTAGTCCAGACAATGTTGTCAAAGTCTAGGGGGGGCAAACGTGCCAGTAGCTGCTCCTCCGACATATGATACAGCGGTGACGTGCTGTTATCAGAGAGCACCCATGCTGCCATAGACGGCAAATGACACGAACCTTCCAGCATGCCCCGAGCTTCCGGTGGGCTGGAAGATGGTCCAGAGTCAGACGTAACCTGACGTCTATCATAAACAGGCTGGACAAATGCTGGGTTACAGACAGTAAGGATGATTGGTTGCTCACCCAAAGACTCTTGGCATAGGTGAGAAATGTGCTGCTCAATGGGATCTTCACCTGGTATCGGAGCCACTGAGGTTTGTAAAAACCTTTCAATGTGCTCACTTTTAACATGGGCAAGTCTGCCGCCTTCAGATCTAGGCTCACAATCGAGTAATTCTAATTGCTGCTTCTTCTTACTCCCTCTTACCCTGACACCATGTGGCAGAGATGCTCTATGAGAGTCAGATTCCTTCTCAATCTGGTTGTTTCTGATTTGAGCAATAACACTGTTACCTACTGGAGTGGCTGACGTTTTTACATATCTTCAATGAGCTGCTCTGTGGTTTTAACGTTACTCAGCTTTTCCTTAATTCCCCTAGACACTAAAGGTGCTGTTTGACGCGAGTCTATGCTGCCTGGACTTAGTGTGATAGGTCACTGGTTCATGCGATTTGGTAATGAGGAAGTATCATATTGGTCTTGCAAACTATTCTTGGATGAGGAAGAAACTAAAGATGTTGGGCCAAGATTAGAAGTTAAGACAGCATGGCTGACATGAAAGCCTGGAGATTTGACCCCTGGTTTCCTAACAACTGAACCATTTCTCACATCATTCTTGTTGAATGCTGAAAGACTTTATGATGAAACACGATGAGACTGTTTAGAAAATGGATGGCTTGATGCGTTACTGTGGTCTTCTAACACTCCTGTACGTGTCCTCTTACGGTTGGCTACGTTTGTTTTTGATACATCTCTTTGATCAGATGTCCCGTTGACTGGCTTTGACGATGATTCGGTGAAGCCGTCCGATGATCTATTGTCAAAGTTAAAATGACGTTTACTTGTCCCAGTTGGACATTTCCTGTCTGCAGCTGTAGAATCCAAAAGTTTACTGTCACCAAGTCGTGGATCTGAACTGTTCTCACTTGTGTTGGAAGGCGGTGTGCCTGGCCAGCTCAGATTGGAATCTTCATGACAGTTCAGGCTGGCATTTCTCTGTAGCTGAAGCTGGCCAACCTTGGGGGACCTAATGACCTCCGATGGCCGGGGTCTCACATCTTGGTGGGTCAGCTTCAAAGGAGGTAAAATTGGCTGGCCACCTCTGGCTTGTATCACAGGACTGTTCGAACCAAGCGCCTTGATGTTCTGCTGCTGTTTTGTTTGTATCAAAGCTGGCGATGGGAGGCACCTGTTGGAAAATGGGGACAAACCTGGACTGTTTATTTGTGTGGGATAAGGCCGTTGACAATCTGTGGGGATCCAGGCACAACAATCAGCTTCTTCCATGCCTTCACAAGATTCTTGGCTCTTCTTGCTAGAGCAGGATTCCTGCATATTTTACGAACATTGTTGATGTCCCTTCCCAGACGAGTTTGCTCCAAAATTTCCTTCGTGATATTACAGGTCTCCAGAAGTGTAATGACCTCTTCAACTGCTTTCTCATCAATAACATTTTTGTCGTCACCGAGTGCATTTGTCAGCTTTTATTTGATTTGTACAAAAGTAAGGGGCAACAGGATTGCCAAAATCACAAAAAAACGGGTTAAACAGGGTATTGCCCGAGGTTCGGGCAACAGAATATCGGATGTGGTCCGTGTGTCTCGTTGTTGTTGTTGTCTCGTGGATCTCAGGAAAACTGGCCTCTGGGAACAGGACCATTGGCGTCCCGTCCCCTCAGCGTTTCTGTGTTACTTGAGTGACTGCACTACGTCTGGGCTACTCTGGGTCTGTGCTCTATGTTTGGCCTGCCATAGCAGCCGTCTAGTGGTAGTACTTCGCGTTGATGTTTCATAGTGGTCACCCAGTCCTCTAATCTCTCTCTCTCTCTCTCTCTCTCTCTCACTCTAACTCTCTGCGACCAAGACTCAATCAGAGTAGGATTCCAGATTCTCTCATGAAGTCAGCTGTCAGTTTAAGTGAATCGATTGCCCCATATAGTTTCTCTTCCAGGTAGGTTGATGTGGACCACATTGCTCTTCTCAAGTCTGTGTACTGGGGGCAATCCTGTAGAACATGTTTTGTAGTTATATTGTCTAGTGTACTTTGGCATAGGCTGGTTGTATCTATTTTTAATTTGGTGAACATGTGGTTTCTCATTCTATTGTGGCCAGTGAGTAGGCGACGTATGATGACTTGATCCCTCCTTGATAGTGGGTGGTATCCGTCTCTCTCGTTGTGCTTTGGGTGTTCTCGTTTCCATTTTTCATGGAACTGACCTTTGAGGATGGATTTGGCTTCATCATAACTGAGCGGATGGTTCTCTTGTGGTAATCTCCCTCCCTCTTTAGCTAATTTGCGCGTTCGTTATAGAGTCTTGATAGGTGTAGATTTCATATCACTAGTGATGATACGGGCAGCTTGGTACTGTGTTCTCCATTTTTGCTAAGGTGTGATTTGGAAGCCATAGTCCAGGCTGTGACTCCATACTCTAGAACTTGTCTGACTCTTCCTACGTATAGTCGTTTCAAGATATTGCTGTCTCTCCCCCCCCCCCCCCAAAGCTGTTTCTGCCAATCTCTTCATAATATTTGTTCTTTTTCTGACATTTTTTCTTGCTCTGTCTGATTTTTCAAAATCATTCTGCGATTCATGGTGAAGTCAAGATATATTGGGTTTTGGTCAATAGGGAATGTATGGTCTATTATCTTCAGGTTTGCAGAGAGTGTGTTTCTTGATAGGATGAAAGTTGTATATGTAGTTGTTTTTTTCCCGTTAATTGGTAAAAACCAGGTGAACCATTTTTCAAGTTCACCTAGGGCATCTTGCATCCTGGAACCAGCCACTGACATACTTTCCTCGCGAGCCCATAACGCCAGATCATCTGCGTATATTGCTGAGTGTATTCTGGGTGGAATGTCCATTACGATGTCATTTATGAAAATTAAAAAGAGTGTTGGGGACAAGACTCCGCCTTGTGGGACACCTTGTTCGATTGAGACCTTCTTACTTAGTTGACCTTGAACTTGCACTATGGCCGTTCTATCCTGAAGGTATTGAGAGACCCAATTCAATAAACGCCCCTTGATCTTCTTCAACTTCTTCTTTCCTTCCTCATCTGCCTTTCGGCGTCGAGGAGAGATATAATTTGCGGTCTTTTGCTCTTCTGTTCGCCTCTGCTGCTGTTATGTTTCCTAGTGCTTCTAATATTCCATCGACCCATCTTTTTCGTGGTCGACCATTGGGAGTGATGTTCTCACAACGTTTGTTGAAGACTGGTTGTGTTGTGTTTTGATCTTTCTGCTTTATCACGTGGCCAAACCATTGTATCTGTTGTTTCCTTATATATTCATTGGCGGGGGCTATTCCTAGCATTTTTCTCAGTTCTTCATTTCTGATCTTATCTCTCAGACTGTTTCCTGTCATTCGTCTAACACATTCCATCTCGGTAGCGGTTATTTTTTCTTATTGTTCTTGCATCTAGGGTCCAGGTCTGGTATTGGTAGCACAACGTTGGGATGAAGATTGTATTGTATAGTGCTCGTTTTGCCTCCAGAGTTATTTCCTTGTTGGACAATAGTGGTGATAACTGTCCAATGATTTGACAAGTCTTGTTGCATCTCGATTCTATCTCTGCTGTTTGAGAATTATCGTTTGTCATTAAACTTCCCAGATATTTGAATTCCTCTACAACCATGGATGCCAAGCCTAAAAAGCTTGTTCTTTAAACCCTGTCGCCAAACCCTATCAAAAGCCTTCTCCGTGTGTGTTTCTTTTCTTGTAGAGCATCCTCGATTTCCTGTGCGATGTAGGTGACCAGGTCTTCAGTTGATCTGTGCTGACGGAAGCCACTTTGTTGTGGTACGATTTGTTGTTTTGTTTCCAAATGCCACATAAGTCTTCTGTTAACCAGCCTTTCCATGAGTTTACTCAGGCAGCTCAGTAGGTTAATTATTCTATAGCTACTTAGGTCTAGTGGGTCTTTTCCACACTTGAGGATGGTCACCATAATAGCTTCTTTCCAGATTGCCGGCACATGACCTCTCTTCCAGCTAGCATTTATTATCCTTAGAAGCTGGCATTTGGCTTTCTGTCCCAGATTTAGGAGCATTTCGTTGGTGATTCCGTCTTTACCAGGGGTACTTTTGAGCTTCCATCCTTTGAGGGCAATATCTAATTCAATTGTGGTAAAGATGGTCGTCTGATGCTCTTCTGGCACTAAAGGCATGTGTTTTGCATCCTGTTTTCCCGTCTTGCAACTTTCTGTTTGTCTATTGAAATGTTTATTTTACTAATGTTTTTGTAAGTCTCTATCAGTAGATTTGCTGCCCTTTTGCCTGTGTGGATGTTCTGATTGTGTGCTAATGATATTGGAGGTCGGCAGTTGTTTTCGTCACTAAGAGCGTTCGCAAGTTTCCATAGTTTATGACCATTTTTGTCTAGATCAGGGATGGCCAATTTCTTACAAATGGCGGGCCACTTTTTAAATTATTTTTTTTTTGTGGTGGGCCACACACATAACAACATCAATACACATAAACTTGGCATTTGTTTTAAGGTAATATTTTTGTTATTTATCGGCATTATTTGCTTACATAAATCATTTTGTTGCAACAGATTAAAAATGCCTAGTTGATTAAAAAAATGAATAAAAGTTGCTATTTATATTGTTTAACAAACATGTTTTAGTTAGGTCATTTTAAAGTTGACATGTAACAAACCTTAATGAGAACAATGTGGACGTTCATGTGCAGCAACAAGTTCATCAAAGTCAATGTGTAAAGATGATGATGATATTCGTAATAAATCCTGAAGGTGACCATCAGTGAGTCAGTTTCTTTGTGACGATTTTATCTCCTTCATTGTTGAAAACGCGCATTCACATATATATGTGCTTCCGCACATAGAAGTAATTTTCAAACTAAAATCACTCAATGCAGATTATTTTTCCCGTGGCACAAGTTTTCAAAAGTCAACTCCTATCTCCATCCTTGATTGGAAAAACGGGTCACTTTGGAGGTTATATAACTCCAACTGAAAAGTGTCATGTTGTTGGAAAATGTCACACTTCATAGGGTTGTTAAACAATGCCAGTTCTGGTCGTATACCACTGAAGTCAGAAAATCGTTGATTGAATTGCTCCAATAGTTTGTCTAACATTAATACAGAAAATTTGAAATCAGTGTCACTGCGCTCCTCAATCAATTCTTTGCACGAAGGAAAATGAATGAAGTTTTCTTTGGCCAGGGTTACACTAAAAACGTTTAGTTGACTTATAAATCCATCTAGGTGTCCTACCAAATCTGAGACTGTTTGGGAACGTTCATGTAGCTTCACGTTGAGCTCATTCATGTGCTGGGTGATATCAGTTAAAAAGGCCAATACGCTGTTAAAATGTGGATCAGACATTTTTCTGATCAGTTCTTTGTTGGTATCATGTTTCTCTAAAAACTGCTTTATCTCGTTTCTCAAAGCAAAAAACCGCATCAAACAATTCCCTCTGCTTAGCCAGCGTACTTGTGTGTAGAGCACCAAATCGCCATATTCCGCCTCAACTTCTGATAGAAAATGTATAAACTCTCGGTGTGTCAAAGCCCGATTCCCGCCTTTTATTAAATTCACACACTTTACTACAGTTTTCAAAACATCCTCCACATCTAGAATCTTGCCACACAGCGCCTCCTGGTGTATAAAGCAGTGTAATGCTGGGCAATGGATTCCAGCCTTCCTTAATAATCCAACTAGACCTGTTTGAGTACCACTCATTGACTTAGCGCCATCTGTCACTATATCTGAAAGTCTGTTTATGTCACCGATACCGTTAACAACTTTCATAACTGAGTCATAAATGTCTTGACCTTTGGTCGTATTATGCAATGAATCTAAAGCTAGTAGCTCTTCATTGATAATAAAGTCTTTTGAAACAGTTCTTATGAAAATTAAACGTTGTGCTGTGTCTGATATGTCAGTAGATTCATCCAAAGCCAGAGAAAAGTAAGCGGAATTTGTAACGACACTCTTTAATTTACTAGATATATGAGAACTTATTTCCTCAACCCTTCTAGTGACTGTCTGTTTTGATAGTGGAACGCTCTGAAAATGACTGGCAATTTTTTCTTCCCCAAATGCATGCGCCATGTTAATAGAACAACGTTTTACGAAGTCACCGTTACATAATGATTTTTTAATTTCGCTATCTCTGCGCTTACAACAAACGATGCCATTAAGGAACTTGTTTGTTTTGTTGTTAATGTAGTAAAAACAGATTTCTGAGCACTAACCTTTTTCTTCAAATCGCACACAAGTGTAGAACGTATTGTACCAATGTAGTCCTTGTATTTACCGGCGTGATGCTGTGTGTAATGCCGTTCAAGATTATATTCTTTATTTACAGACAACACTTGCAAACACACAAGTCACTGCTGTTTGCTATCCTTATTGTTGATAAATAAACAATCATGTTCCCATTTCTCATGAACAAATCTGATTTTTTTCATTTAAGTGACGTTTATTGTTCATATTATACCACGACCGAAGCAACAGACAATGAAAACACAGATTACAACAATAGCACTGTTTCATGTTAAAATGGAATTGTTCACTGTAACTCGACAAAATCAGAATGATCAGATCGGATATATAATTTTGACTGATGAAAAGAGGTTTGGAGATAAAGAAATTCTTCCTCTTCTTTTACCTTTTAGCTCCCAGTGGAGCATAGGTCTTCAACAAACACTTTCCAAGTCGTTCTGTTTTTTACCATTCTTTTAAGATCATTCCATGTCTTCCCCATCATCTTCATCTCTGCTTCTATCTGTCTTCTCCAAGAATTCCTTGGTCTTCCTCTTTGTCTTTTCCCCTGGGGATTCTAAAAAAGGGCATGTTGTGTAATACTCTCAGTTGGCTTCCGTAGTGTGTGTCCTATCCATCGTCATCGTCTTCGCTGTATCTCTTTATCCACTGGTATTTGACCGGTACATTTCCATAATTCCACGTTAGTGACTTTGTCCTGCCATTTCCATCCTTTATTCTGCGCAAGCATCCATTAATGAAAGTCTGTACCTTCGTGATAGTCAATTTTGTCATTCTCCATGTTTCACAGCCATATAATAGGACCGACTTAACATTTGAGTTGACAATTTTTTTTTTATATTTAGCCTAATTTCTTTGGATTTCCATATGTTTCCCAGTGCAATGAAAGCTCCTCTTGCTTTTGATATCCTTATTTTGGTATCATTTTCTGTTCCTCCCTCTTTATCTATATTACTGCCCAGATATATATAAGATTGTACGTCTAGTAGAGGTATTTCTCCTAGTTTTATTTGGTTATTGCCAACTGCATTAATTCTCATAATGTTGGTCTTATCTCTATTAATCTTTAGTCCTAGCTGTTGTGATCTCTCATCTAATATACTCATTTTATCTTGCATCTGTTGATGGCTGTGTGATAGGAGAGCTATGTCATCAGCAAAGTCTAAATCATCAAGTTGTTTGGTCAGTGACCACTGGATCCCATTTCTGTTGTTTTGAGTTATTTTCATAATCCAATCTATGGCCAGTAGAAAGAGAAATGGAGACAGGAGGCATCCTTGCCTTACTCCTGTTCTTATTTCAAATGCTTCTGTACGCTGTCCTTCATGCACCACACTACATTTTGTTCCTTCATACATTGTTTTTATCAGATTAATAAACTTTATGGGGATTCCGTAATTACTCAGCAACTTCCAAAGCATTCTTCTGTCTAAACTATCAAATGCCTTTTCGTAATCTATGAATCCAATATAAAGTGGGGATTTTAGTTCTAAACTTTGTTCAACTATTATACGTAGGGTAGTTATTTGATCAGGACATGATCTGTTCCTTCTAAAACCTGCTTGTTCATCTCTCAAGTGTTTCTCTATAGCCTCTTTTGGTCTCTCCAGAATGATTCTGCCTAGATAAAGAAATTGAAAGTAAAATAATTGTGAGGTGAATGTGTTGGGGTGGAGGAGGTGGGTGACTGAAAGTATTTCTTGGCGGAAACTGTTTGAGCTCGCCGAACCGAGAGTCGGCTCTAGAACCATTCGTCGGCTTCTTCCATTATTTTAGTCGGTCGCAGGATGATCAAACGGAAAAAAGGATGTGTCGGGAATGACGGGAAGGCGACGTCAAACTAACTACTATAGTGTTCCGAGTGTTAAACATAGGTCTACTTGTACTATTATTCTTCTTTGATTTACCTAGGATGTTTCCATCGATAATTATACTTTATTTTGAACAAACTACTAGGGAATATTTGAGTTCGCTTTCTCCACGGTAGAAGTTAAAGTAACAAATTTTTTATCAATTTTACCCAGGACATTTTGCTCAATGCAACCTGATTTTATTTCTTATCCGCCGCGGGCAAAAAAAGGACGTCGCAGGCCACTTGTGGCCCGCGAGCACACTATTGGCCACCCCCTAGTCTAGATTAAGGCTCGCTGTTTTGTCTATCCAACTCTGTCTTGTTGATATCATGACCTCACGTCTGTTTTTGGCAGAGGCTGCTTTGTAGGCAATGTTGCTCTCTGTGTTGAGTGATGGTTCAGCTAGTTCTCTGGTCGAGTCCAGTTCCTCTTCTAAACTTTGTATTTCCTTGCTCCATTATGGTTTGTAGTTTCTTCTTGCTCCGCTAGGAATGGATTCTTTACAGCTCTCACGATTCCATTTGTTAACCACTCTATCATATTATTGACCTTCTTTTCGTGGGTGTTGATAGGAGCAGTATATGCAACAGTAAACCTTGCAAACGTTGCCCAATCTGCTCTCTTATAGTTCCAGCGGGGAAGAGGTATATGCAACTCCTGTTTGTGAGCAAGAACCACTAAAAGTTTGACTGGTCTATGGTCACTATTTCCAAGTTGGTTCAGCACTTTTCTGTTCATTTTGATGGATATGTCTCCAGTTGCAAATGCTAGGTCGGGAGTGGAAGATGTTTTCTATCTTTTTGAGTAGAAGGTTGGGGAGGGGGGGGGGGGAGTTCCTACCTAGAGTTTATGAGGTTGTTGTCTATTTCCCTTTCTTCCACTTCTTCACCTCGAACATTGGTTTCCTTATATCCCCATCTCCCAGAGTGGCTGTTAAAGTCTACTACTACCAGACACTTTGATGGTGTTATTTCCATTGACTCCAGCTTCAGTAATTTGTTATTTGGACAGTATATGTTAAGTATCTTTATACTAGCGGAGTTAATGTATAGGTCTGTACCAATGATCTCTGCCTCCCCGTTTGTGACTACATCTAACAGTTTTGCTGGGATGGAATTTTTAATAAGTATAAGAATTCCACCCTTGTGGCCTATCCTGTCAGGTCTAAATGTTTGGTAGCCCCTGATCATACATCTGTGTTGAGGATTAAGATGAGTTTCCTGGATGCAGGCAACGTCTATCTCCTCCTCTGCTAGTCTGATTGTTAGGGCTTGTGTTTTGTGGTATATGTCCTCCGCATTCCAGTGTATTATATTCAGCTGTTTCTTGAAGCCTTTCCGGTCAGCGGAAGTTTCTCTCTGGTCCCATTTCCTAGCTCTTCAAAATGGGTCAGGGTAACCACCAATATCTTGGGGTGGACCCCTTCGTGGCACGTGGCCCAGCATTCCATCTGCATGGGGAGAATCCACAGCCAGAACATCATAATTAGAGTCTGTTAGATCCATCCTTATTGCATACCTGTTTAAACGTTACACTGTGTTCTGCGCCAGTGGCCCAGTGCATCCGATTTCAGCCAGCATTTTATTCAGGTTTGCTTTCCTTAGTCTTTAATTGTACCAAATCTTCCTGCAAGGCAGCAGATTGTCTTTTCTGTAGGGGGATTCTGCCCTTAGATGGTCGGCCCTCCCAGGTTTACGAGCACCATCTGCCCAAGCTTGATGTGGTTATTACTTGGTCATTAGACCATCACCATCACACATCAAACAACAGACTATAAGTCCCTCCGAACTATCACGAACCTCTGGGAGTCTCACCGATGCTGACAAGTCATGTACGAAACCCCACTCCGTCTTTCATTGATTAGAGTACGACCGTCCTAGGGCTATGCGACTAACTTGATGACGTAGCTCACACAATAATGGCTGCACTCACAATACCCCAGTTACTATAGTAAAAGCAGCCAACAGCACACGAAAAGCTGATGCACAATCTCCACTGTGAAAACTGCTTCTGACTAAACAGAGCAGAACTTAGCAAGGAGTTGTACCATGCAAGAACTTGGCGTCAAACAATAACAACGACGGTTTTGGAACAGCACACGATGTGTTGACTAATTCGAATATATCGCTAGGCAGGGGAAGGTCGCATTCACAAACTTTTGACTTGATAATGAGGAACATTGAGGTGAGTACAACCTGTTATGACCGTCGAACTTTGCTAACTGGATCCGTTGATTAGCTCAGACGTAGAAAATTACACCTTACAGCCGAGGCTAATCAGTTCTCCATTGCACCTTATGCAGCGGTCCAGCGAACGTGACCTAATTCCACCATGTTTGGAAACGGAAGTCCGTCCTCTTATCTGTAGCCTGCTTCATTCACTGTTGTGCGTTCATACTTGCTGTGCTCATTACACTGACTCAAAAAAACGTAACACACTGCCTTCATAATAAGTGCCTTGCTTTTATTACTGTTGCACACAGATCTCCTCGACAATTCGAACAGACACACACGACGACCACCTGACGCACTCTCCACGCTGACAGTGTTCAATTTGCACACTCACATATGTTGCATAAAAACCGCCCGTGTTCTCTCCAGTAAACACACGATTGTCCTAGTTATTGTTACACATCCCCCATTCTACCACTGGCTCCTACATGTGACTACTATAAGGGTGTACATTCAGGCCCCTACACTACCCTGGTAAACTAAACAATTCACTTGTAATGTAACTCTAGCTGACGAGCTCCTGGCTCACACTAAGAGAACTTCAACAAAACTTCCTTGACAACATTAGTCATTTCATGGCTGATTCACACAGCCTCGCCCTCACTTAGTAACTAATCAGTTTGACTTGTAATTCACCATTAGTTGACTTGCCCCCCGCTCACAACTAACAGCGCTTCCACAAAATTTCCTTGCTCACAACTAACAGCACTTCCACAGAATTTCCTTGCTCACAACTAACAGCACTTCCACAGAATTTCCTTGCTCACAACTAACAGCACTTCCACAGAATTTCCTTGCTCACAACTAACAGCACTTCCACAGAATTTCCTTGCTCACAACTAACAGCACTTCCACAGAATTTCCTTGCTCACAACTAACAGCACTTCCACAGAATTTCCTTGCTCACAATTAACAGCGCTTCCACAGAATTTCCTTGCTCACAACTAACAGCGCTTCCACAGAATTTCCTTGCTCACAACTAACAGCACTTCCACAGAATTTCCTTGCTCACAACTAACAGCGCTTCCACAGAATTTCCTTGCTCACAACTAACAGCGCTTCCACAGAATTTCCTTGCTCACAACTAATAGCACTTCCACAGAATTTCCTTGCTCACAACTAATAGCAATGGCACTTACGAAACACAAGCACTCTCTTTAGAGGTTGGCAGCCAAGTGGCTATTGCTTCTCGGTTAACCTCCTCCTCGGGCCACCGGCTGAGTCCGAACTCTCTCTCCTAACCCCTCCAAATTGTCTATCTTTCCCATCTTTGACCAATCCCTAACCTTCTTACATCGTCTCCCCTCTAATTGAACTCCCTTAAAATCCCGATAATTCGTTATTTTGACTGAGCTGATTTCTTCCTTATCTCTCCCCGTTATTGTCCACTCCTATCCTTTGTTTCGTCCGCACTCAACTCCTCCTTACTTTCTCCTGTATTCCCGGGACTCCCGCTGTCCCTATGAACTGTTTTCAAAGTTACTATTTCTCATCTTCCTTGTGAATCACCCGTCTTCCTCTCCCCCCCCCCCCTCATTTGATTTGTTTACCTTTTTAATCCTCGCCTCCTATTTCTCCCCTTCTACAGACGCACATACCTTTTTTTCCAAAAAATGAGGAAAATACAATGCAATCCATTTTTGACAATAGAAACAAGAAAAAGAGTTCTTAAATGTTATGTAGAGCCAGTCTTAACATACGGATGCGAATCATGGACAATAGGACAACAGACAAGAAAATCACTGAAGTCTGTAGAAATGTGGTTTTACAGAAGAATGTTGAGAATACCATTGACAGCTAAGAAGAGTAATGAAGAGGTTCTGAGAGAGGTCAAAGCAAAAAGAGAGCTAATTTCCAATGTTAGGAAGAGACAATCATCATTTGTTGGCCATGTAATGAGAAGAGAACAACTGGAATATATTGTAACAACTGGAAAAATTGAGGGACGAAGAGATAAAGGGAAGCAAAGACAACAAAATAACAGGCAGCTTAAGAGAATGGCTTGGCAGAAGGTCAACAACAGAAATGATAAAAAGCTGCCGAGATCGAAAGTTGTGGAGAGACATGATCACCTACGCCACTAGGCCCGGTACTTGATGATGATGATGACAGACGCACCGATAGTGAATGCAACCGAATTGTCCTTCATCATACGATATTATCATTCATCGTAAGCAATCGGAATATCGGAACAGGATCCAAATGAACAACACCGCTCACGGTGTGCACAGAGCACTAAACTCAGTAGCTCTGACAGCAAGCCGCACTTGAAATATGATGAAAATGCAACAAGGAACACTTTTCAGACAGAACCTTAACGATTCCTGCCGCATATTCGCCATATTTACTGGAAGTCACTTTATCATTCCATATATTCATATTTACCACGTTAATGGGGCATAAGTTTACGACACCAGGTCAAACATTAATCTACAGACATAATAAATACGTGTTGGTTTATCGATTATAAAGCATATTTTACACATAAACAGGCAATAGATTTGTATTGTTGATGCATAATATTGGACTTAACGACAACACTTATCTATGGTTAATCTCAGTATAGTTCAAGTAATAATTAAACGAATATTTGCTATCTGGAAGCTCGAAGCGAAAGACAAATACACGTCTCACAGAGACACAGGTATATTGTCAGCAATCTGAAAAAAAAAAACCAATAAAAACAACATAGAGAGCAGTAATCTACCCAAACCAGTTTGGGATCATGTGTTTCTCGACACAGCGCACTATCAGTTAAGCGTCCATAAACTGTACTTTTGATAACAGGTCATACATGCTTTTAACACCTGACTGGAACTTTCGGTTAAGACACAAATTCAGGAATGAGCTTCCACAAAAGTGGCAGACCGGCCTTTATTTCTAGAGAAGTTTCATGCCCATAGAATCTAGATAAATCCATAATTCTTGTCTATAAAATAAAATCATAAATTTGAATCTGGACCCTTCTACTTAGCAGCGATTGCTCTAACTGTTCAATCATCGAGGCTCGAGGTAAACTGGAATGAATTCATATCATATTTAACGTTGATGAAACAAAGAGTGTATGGCCAATAAGTGACCGTTCCACTAACATAACAGCAGAATTATCGAGACATTCTAACCTCAGGTTTTTACTTGTCGATCCCCTGGGCCCTAAAGTTAGTTCATCTCATGTAGGGCTGAAATGATACATTTCCAAAGTCTCATCATGTTATTTTCATCCTTGGCAGGACAAAACCACTATCGTAGTATTATGGAAAATTAGCAGTCAAATCTCGGTGGATAACAAGATATAACGAAGACGATGACACACACCGCGAAAGCCAACCGAGAGCATTACACGACAGGCCCTATTTTGGAATCCTCTGAGGTAATGAACCAAGAGGGAGAGGAAGACCAACATATTAGAAGAAGACAAGTGGAAGCAGAGATGAAGATGATGGGTAAGATATCTCTTCTTCTACCTTTCAGCTCCCTGTGGAGCATAGGTCTTCAACAAACAATTTCCAAGTCGTTCTGTTTCTTGCCATTCTTCTAAGATCATTCCATGTTTTCCCCATCATCTTCATCTCTGCTTCTATCTGTCTTCTCCAAGAATTCCTTGGTCTTCCTCTTTGTCTTTTCCCCTGGCGATTCCAAAAAGGGCCTGTTGTGTAATACTCTCAATTGGCTTCCGTAGTGTGTGTCCTATCCAGCGCCATCGTCTTCGCTGTATTTCTTTATCCACTGGTATTTGGTGATACATTTCCATAATTATATGTTAGTGATTTTGTCCTGCCATTTCCATCCTTTTATCCTGCGTAAGCATCCATTAATGAAAGTCTGTATCATCGTGATTACCAATTTTGTTGTTCTCCATGTTTCACAGTCATATGAAGGACTGACTTAACATTGGAGTTGAACATTTGTATTTTGTATTTAACCTAATTTCTTTGGACTTCTATATGTTTCCCAGTACAACGAAAGCTCCTCTTGCTTTTGATATCCTTAATTTGGTATCATTTTTCTGTTCCTCCCTCTTTATCTATAATACTGCACAGATATATGTGAGACTGTACTTCTAGTAGAGGTATTTCTCCTAATTTTTTTGGATATTGCCAGCAGTATTCATTCTCATAATGTTGGTCTTATCTCTATTAATTTTCAGTCATAGCTGTTGTGACCTCTCTTCAAGTATGCTCATTTTATCCTGCATCTGTTGATGGCTGTGTGATAGGAGAGCTATGTCATCAGCAAAATCTAAATCATCTTGTTGCTTGGTCTGTGACCACTGGATTCCATTTCTGTTGTTTTGAGTTATTCTCATAATCCAATGGGAAAGACATGGAATGATGTTAAAAGAATGGCAAGAAACAGAACGGCTTTGAACGTGTTTGTTGCAGGCCTACGCTTCACAGCTAGCTGAAAAAAAAGAAGAAAAAAGAGGAAGAAGGAGAAAGTTGCATGATTCCCCTCTAGGTCTTTATGTCGTGTTTTGCTTGTAATCCCACATTTGAGCCTGCTGTTAATTGTCAATCTTGGAGTTTCTTTTTGTCTTCCTTGGTTTTTTTTAGGCACCCTGTGTTCACGTGATGGTGATGGTGTCATAAACAAGAAATTAACCCATTCCTAACTATCAATGATGCCTGGCGTGCGGTTAATTTAGTTTAGTCGACAGGTCATCCTCATTACACACCAGACAAGAAGGCGATTATTGTATTAAACATGTCGTCTAATAGATACATACCGTTAGAGTGGGAAGGTCAACCACTGGAGGTGAGCGAATTGTGAATTTTCACAAATTGACCAACTACTGGGTGGTCAACCACCGATATGATTTTTATTCTAAATTTGGTCAATTTGATGACCATATTTGCCTATATATTCATATCTCATTTCATCATCTTATCTCTTATCTCTCCGTCCATTTCTCCTTCACTTACCTGCCCCAATCATCCTAGATGTTGTAATATTATATGCGCCTCATCGTGTGTTGTCGTTGTTCTCGTTCTTTAAAGAATAACACATGTAGGCATGTAGGCCGAAACGCCACTATTCTCTCTCTCTCTCTCTCTCTCTCTCTCTCTCTCTCTCTCTCTGCGATCAAGACTCAATCAGAGTAGGAAT
Organism: Megaustenia siamemsis; assembly: GCA_032433765.1. Classification (NCBI taxonomy): domain Eukaryota; kingdom Metazoa; phylum Mollusca; class Gastropoda; order Stylommatophora; family Ariophantidae; genus Megaustenia; species Megaustenia siamemsis. The sequence continues at coordinate 36,976,929 of JAVIAB010000159.1, read as the reverse complement.
CCAGACTCTCTCATGAAGTCAGCTGTCAGTTTAAGCGATTCGATTGCCCCATATAGTTTCTCTTCCAGGGAGGTGGGTGTGGACCACATTGCTCTTCTCAGTCTGTGTACTGTGGGCAATCCTGTATAACATGTTTTGTTGTTTTATTGTCCAGTGTGCAGTGGCATAGGCTGGTTGTACCTATTTTGAATTTGGTGAACATGTGATTCCTCATTCTATTGTGGGCGAAGTATGCTACTTGATCCCTCCTTGATAGTAGGTGGTATCCGCCCCTCTCGTTATGCTTTGGGTGTTCTCATTTCCATTTTTCATGGTACTGACATTTGAGGATGGATTTGACTTCATCATAACTGAGCGGATGGTTCTCTTGTGGCAATCTCCCTCCCTCTTTAGCTAATTTGTCTGCTCGTTCGTTCCCGTGTATATTACAGTGTGATGGTATCCACTGAATGTCTACTCTCTGGAAGTTATTGCATAGTTGTTCCAGGGCTGTTCTCAAGCCATCTGGTTCATTGTTCTTGGGGCTTTTTAGAGCTGATAGTACTGACAGTGCATCAGTCAGAATCACCAATTTATTGTGCATATTATTTTTGTGTTGAGTAGCCAGTGTTGCAGCATCTCAATGAGGGCCTATTTCTGCTTTAAAGTTGTTTGAGAATTTTCAGGTAGCTATTGACTTGGTGATCTTGTCTTGGTTAATCAGCGTCAAGAACACACCACCTCCTCCATTTCTGGTGGCATTTGTAGCAGAGCCATGTGTGTATATGTGGGACCAAGAGTCCTGTGGGTAGGTATCGTGTATGTGTTTTTCTGCTACATGTATTCTATTGTGTTCCTTTTTGTAGAGCAGTCACCATACCTATTAGGAGTGTACGTTATACCCAACTGCTGGCTCCCTGCTACCAGCTTTACCGCAGCACTGAATTTATTTGCCTTTTTCCCTACATATTTGACTTGATCATAAAATGGCAAAAATAAAGGAATGAACAAGTGGACTGGATCCCTAATGGATGTACGGAAGACAGAGAAACTTGCGTTTTAATTACAAAGCAATAGATCATAATCAAGAACAACTGAACAGGGGAAAGAAACGGGGGAGTCAAGATATTGTAGTCGCTGTAAGTAATTTGTATCAGTTAGAATGTTACTTTCAGTGTAAGAAATGTGTATCAGTTAGAATGTTACTTTCAGTGTAAGAAATGTGTATCAGTTAGAATGTTACTTTCAGTGTACGAAATGGAGATGTATTAGTTGTTTTGAAAAGAAGCATGTGAATAGTAAATTCATGATGTAACGTGTGACTTCTCTAGTGATAAAGTTTCTGTAAAGGACATCCCCGCTAAGGTATTCAAGGAAAATATTTAAAACACCTCCTACTCCACCTCTACTAACTCCTTGTCCAATTCTGGTGAAGAGGAGATATACCCATGGAAGATGCCAAGATTGTAATGTTATACACAAACAAAGGGGGCAAGAGAATTTGAAATAATTATATTGTTATCTAATTTGTGAATACAACTAGAAAGGCATTCGCAAGAATTGTCCTACATCAACTAGCTGAACGTATCCTCGAGACTCACTGTTATTTTCGAGCTGGGCGGTCAATCATAGATATGATTGTTACTGTACTGGGCGGTCAACCTCCGAGATGACTGTTACTGTATTGGGCGGGTCAACCTCCGATATGTTTGTTACTGTACTAGGCGGGTCAACCTCCGTTATGTTTGTTACTGTACTGGGCGGGTCAACCTCTGATATGTTTGTTACTGTACTGGGCGGGTCAACCTCTGATATGTTTGTTACTGTACTGGACGGTCAAGCTCCGATATGACTGTTACTGTACTGGGCGGGTCAACCTCCGAAATGACTGTTACTGTACTGGGCGGGTCAACCTCCGATATGATTGTTACTGTACTGGGCGGTCAACCTCCGATATGATTGTTACTGTACTGGGCGGTCAACCTCCGATTTGACTGTTACTGTACTGGGCGGGTCAACCTCCGATATGACTGTAACTGTACTGGGCGGTCAACCTCCGAGATGACTGTTACTGTACTGGGCGGTCAACCTCCGATATGATTGTTACTGTAATGGGCGGTCAACCTCCGATATGACTGTTACTGTACTGGGCAGTCAAGCTCCGATATGATTGTTACTGTACTGGGCGGTCAACCTCCGATATGATTGTTACTGTACTGGGCGGTCAACCTCAGATATGATTGTTACTGTACTGGGCGGTCAAGCTCCGATATGATTGTTACTGCACTGGGCGGTCAACCTCCGATATGACTGTTACTGTACTGGGCGGTCAAGCTCCGATATGATTGTTACTGTACTGGGCGGTCAACCTCCGATATGATTGTTACTGTACTGGGCGGTCAACCTCAGATATGATTGTTACTGTACGGGGCGGGTCAACCTCAGATATGATTGTTACTGTACTGGGCGGGTCAACCTCCGATATGATTGTTACTGTACTGGGCGGTCAAGCTCCGATATGACTGTTACTGTACTGGGCGGGTCAACCTCCGATATGATTGTTACTGTACTGGGCGGTAAACCTCCGATATGACTGTTACTGTACTGGGCGGTCAACCTCAGATATGATTGTTACTGTACTGGGCGGTCAACCTCAGATATGATTGTTACTGTACTGGGCGGTCAACCTCCGATATGATTGTTACTGTACTGGGCGGTCAACCTCAGATATGATTGTTACTGTACTGGGCGGGTCAACCTCCGATATGTTTGATACTGTACTGGGCGGTCAAGCTCCGATATGACTGTTACTGTACTGGGCGGGTCAACCTCCGTTATGACTGTTACTGTACTGGGCGGGTCAACCTCCGATATGATTGTTAGTGTACTGTGCGGTCAACCTCCGATATGACTGTTACTGTACTGGGCGGTCAACCTCCGATATGACTGTTACTGTACTGGGCGGGTCAACCTCTGATATGATTGTTACTGTACTGGGCGGTCAACCTCCGATATGATTGTTACTGTACTGGGCGGTCAACCTCCGATATGACTGTTACTGTACTGGGCGGTCAAGATCCGATATGATTGTTACTGTACTGGGCGGGTCAACCTCCGATATGATTGTTACTGTACTGGGCGGTCAACCTCAAATATGACTGTTACTGTACTGGTGCGGGTCAACCTCCGATATGACTGTTACTGTACTGGGCAGGTCAACCTCCGGTTTGACTGTTACTGTACTGGGTGGGTCAACCACAGATATGATTGTTACTGTACTGGGCGGTCAACCTCCGATATGACTGTTGCTGTACTGGGCGGTCAACCTCCGATATGATTGTTACTGTACTGGGCGGTCAACCTCCGAGATGACTGTTACTGTATTGGGCGGGTCAACCTCCGATATGTTTGTTACTGTACTGGGCGGGTCAACCTCCGTTATGTTTGTTACTGTACTGGGCGGGTCAACCTCTGATATGTTTGTTACTGTACTGGGCGGGTCAACCTCTGATATGTTTGTTACTGTACTGGGCGGTCAAGCTCCGATATGACTGTTACTGTACTGGGCGGGTCAACCTCCGAAATGACTGTTACTGTACTGGGCGGGTCAACCTCCAATATGATTGTTACTGTACTGGGCGGTCAACCTCCGATATGATTGTTACTGTACTGGGCGGTCAACCTCCGATTTGACTGTTACTGTACTGGGCGGGTCAACCTCCGATATGACTGTAACTGTACTGGGCGGTCAACCTCCGAGATGACTGTTACTTTACTGGGCGGTCAACCTCCGATATGATTGTTACTGTAATGGGCGGTCAACCTCCGATATGACTGTTACTGTACTGGGCGGTCAAGCTCCGATATGATTGTTACTGTACTGGGCGGTCAACCTCCGATATGATTGTTACTGTACTGGGCGGTCAAGCTCCGATATGATTGTTACTGTACTGGGCGGTCAACCTCCGATATGATTGTTACTGTACTGGGCGGTCAACCTCAGATATGATTGTTACTGTACTGGGCGGGTCAACCTCTGATATGATTGTTACTGTACTGGGCGGGTCAACCTCCGATATGTTTGATACTGTACTGGGCGGTCAAGCTCCGATATGACTGTTACTGTACTGGGCGGGTCAACCTCCGTTATGACTGTTACTGTACTGGGCGGGTCAACCTCCGATATGATTGTTAGTGTTTTGTGCGGTCAACCTCCGATATGACTTTTACTGTACTGGGCGGTCAACCTCCGATATGACTGTTACTGTACTGGGCGGGTCAACCTCCGATATGATTGTTACTGTACTGGGCGGTCAACCTCCGATATGATTGTTACTGTACTGGGCGGTCAACCTCCGATATGACTGTTACTGTACTGGGCGGTCAAGATCCGATATGATTGTTACTGTACTGGGCGGGTCAACCTCCGATATGATTGTTACTGTACTGGGCGGTCAACCTCAGATATGACTGTTACTGTACTGGTGCGGGTCAACCTCCGATATGACTTAACTGTACTGGGCGGTCAACCTCCGAGATGACTGTTACTGTACTGGGCGGTCAACCTCCGATATGATTGTTACTGTACTGGGCGGGTCAACCTCCGAAATGACTGTTACTGTACTGGGCGGGTCAACCTCCGATATGATTGTTACTGTACTGGGCGGTCAACCTCCGATATGATTGTTACTGTACTGGGCGGTCAACCTCCGATTTGACTGTTACTGTACTGGGCGGGTCAACCTCCGATATGACTGTAACTGTACTGGGCGGTCAACCTCCGAGATGACTGTTACTGTACTGGGCGGTCAACCTCGGATATGATTGTTACTGTAATGGGCGGTCAACCTCCGATATGACTGTTACTGTACTGGGCAGTCAAGCTCCGATATGATTGTTACTGTACTGGGCGGTCAACCTCCGATATGATTGTTACTGTACTGGGCGGTCAACCTCAGATATGATTGTTACTGTACTGGGCGGTCAAGCTCCGATATGATTGTTACTGCACTGGGCGGTCAACCTCCGATATGACTGTTACTGTACTGGGCGGTCAAGCTCCGATATGATTGTTACTGTACTGGGCGGTCAACCTCCGATATGATTGTTACTGTACTGGGCGGTCAACCTCAGATATGATTGTTACTGTACGGGGCGGGTCAACCTCAGATATGATTGTTACTGTACTGGGCGGGTCAACCTCCGATATGATTGTTACTGTACTGGGCGGTCAAGCTCCGATATGACTGTTACTGTACTGGGCGGGTCAACCTCCGATATGATTGTTACTGTACTGGGCGGTAAACCTCCGATATGACTGTTACTGTACTGGGCGGTCAACCTCCGATATGATTGTTACTGTACTGGGCGGTCAACCTCCGATATGATTGTTACTGTACTGGGCGGTCAACCTCAGATATGATTGTTACTGTACTGGGCGGGTCAACCTCCGATATGTTTGATACTGTACTGGGCGGTCAAGCTCCGATATGACTGTTACTGTACTGGGCGGGTCAACCTCCGTTATGACTGTTACTGTACTGGGCGGGTCAACCTCCGATATGATTGTTAGTGTACTGTGCGGTCAACCTCCGATATGACTGTTACTGTACTGGGCGGTCAACCTCCGATATGACTGTTACTGTACTGGGCGGGTCAACCTCTGATATGATTGTTACTGTACTGGGCGGTCAACCTCCGATATGATTGTTACTGTACTGGGCGGTCAACCTCCGATATGACTGTTAATGTACTGGGCGGTCAAGATCCGATATGATTGTTACTGTACTGGGCGGGTCAACCTCCGATATGATTGTTACTGTACTGGGCGGTCAACCTCAAATATGACTGTTACTGTACTGGTGCGGGTCAACCTCCGATATGACTGTTACTGTACTGGGCAGGTCAACCTCCGGTTTGACTGTTACTGTACTGGGTGGGTCAACCACAGATATGATTGTTACTGTACTGGGCGGTCAACCTCCGATATGACTGTTGCTGTACTGGGCGGTCAACCTCCGATATGATTGTTACTGTACTGGGCGGTCAACCTCCGAGATGACTGTTACTGTATTGGGCGGGTCAACCTCCGATATGTTTGTTACTGTACTGGGCGGGTCAACCTCCGTTATGTTTGTTACTGTACTGGGCGGGTCAACCTCTGATATGTTTGTTACTGTACTGGGCGGGTCAACCTCTGATATGTTTGTTACTGTACTGGGCGGTCAAGCTCCGATATGACTGTTACTGTACTGGGCGGGTCAACCTCCGAAATGACTGTTACTGTACTGGGCGGGTCAACCTCCGATATGATTGTTACTGTACTGGGCGGTCAACCTCCGATATGATTGTTACTGTACTGGGCGGTCAACCTCCGATTTGACTGTTACTGTACTGGGCGGGTCAACCTCCGATATGACTGTAACTGTACTGGGCGGTCAACCTCCGAGATGACTGTTACTGTACTGGGCGGTCAACCTCCGATATGATTGTTACTGTAATGGGCGGTCAACCTCCGATATGACTGTTACTGTACTGGGCGGTCAAGCTCCGATATGATTGTTACTGTACTGGGCGGTCAACCTCCGATATGATTGTTACTGTACTGGGCGGTCAAGCTCCGATATGATTGTTACTGTACTGGGCGGTCAACCTCCGATATGATTGTTACTGTACTGGGCGGTCAACCTCAGATATGATTGTTACTGTACTGGGCGGGTCAACCTCTGATATGATTGTTACTGTACTGGGCGGGTCAACCTCCGATATGTTTGATACTGTACTGGGCGGTCAAGCTCCGATATGACTGTTACTGTACTGGGCGGGTCAACCTCCGTTATGACTGTTACTGTACTGGGCGGGTCAACCTCCGATATGATTGTTAGTGTTTTGTGCGGTCAACCTCCGATATGACTTTTACTGTACTGGGCGGTCAACCTCCGATATGACTGTTACTGTACTGGGCGGGTCAACCTCCGATATGATTGTTACTGTACTGGGCGGTCAACCTCCGATATGATTGTTACTGTACTGGGCGGTCAACCTCCGATATGACTGTTACTGTACTGGGCGGTCAAGATCCGATATGATTGTTACTGTACTGGGCGGGTCAACCTCCGATATGATTGTTACTGTACTGGGCGGTCAACCTCAGATATGACTGTTACTGTACTGGTGCGGGTCAACCTCCGATATGACTGTAACTGTACTGGGCGGTCAACCTCCGAGATGACTGTTACTGTACTGGGCGGTCAACCTCCGATATGATTGTTACTGTAATGGGCGGTGAACCTCCGATATGACTGTTACTGTACTGGGCGGTCAAGCTCCGATATGATTGTTACTGTACTGGGCGGTCAACCTCCGATATGATTGTTACTGTACTGGGCGGTCAAGCTCCGATATGATTGTTACTGTACTGGGCGGCCAACCTCCGATATGATTGTTACTGTACTGGGCGGTCAACCTCAGATATGATTGTTACTGTACTGGGCGGGTCAACCTCTGATATGATTGTTACTGTACTGGGCGGGTCAACCTCCGATATGATTGTTACTGTACGGGGCGGTCAAGCTCCGATATGACTGTTACTGTACTGGGCGGGTCAACCTCCGATATGATTGTTACTGTACTGGGCGGTAAACCTCCGATATGACTGTTACTGTACTGGGCGGTCAACCTCAGATATGATTGTTACTGTACTGGGCGGTCAACCTCCGATATGATTGTTACTGTACTGGGCGGTCAACCTCCGATATGATTGTTATTGTACTGGGCGGTCAACATCAGATATGATTGTTACTATACTGGGCGGGTCAACCTCCGATATGTTTGATACTGTACTGGGCGGTCAAGCTCCGATATGACTGTTACTGTACTGGGCGGGTCAACCTCCGTTATGACTGTTACTGTACTGGGCGGGTCAACCTCCGATATGATTGTTAGTGTTTTGTGCGGTCAACCTCCGATATGACTGTTACTGTACTGGGCGGTCAACCTCCGATATGACTGTTACTGTACTGGGCGGGTCAACCTCCGATATGATTGTTACTGTACTGGGCGGTCAACCTCCGATATGATTGTTACTGTACTGGGCGGTCAACCTCCGATATGACTGTTACTGTACTGGGCGGTCAAGATCCGATATGATTGTTACTGTACTGGGCGGGTCAACCTCCGATATGATTGTTACTGTACTGGGCGGTCAACCTCAGATATGACTGTTACTGTACTGGTGCGGGTCAACCTCCGATATGACTGTTACTGTACTGGGCAGGTCAACCTCCGGTTTGACTGTTACTGTACTGGGTGGGTCAACCACCGATATGATTGTTACTATACTGGGCGGTCAACCTCCGATATGACTGTTACTGTACTGGGCGGGTCAACCACCGATATGACTGTTACTGTACTGGGCAGGTCAACCTCCGATATGACTGTTACTGTACTGGGCGGGTCAACCTCCGATATGATTGTTACTATACTGGGCGGTCAACCTCCAATATGATTGTTACTGTACTGGGCGGTCAACCTCCGATATGATTGTTACTGTACTGGGCGGTCAACCTCCAATATGATTGTTACTGTACTGGGCGGTCAACCACAGATATAATAGTAACTGTATTTGGCGTTCAACATCCGACATGTTTGTTACTGTACTGGGCGGTCAACCTCCGATATGATAGTTACTGTACTTGGCGGGTGAACCTCATATATGATTGTTACTGTACTGGGCGGTCAACCTCCGATATGATAGTTACTGTACTTGGCGGGTCAACCTCCGATATGACTGTTACTGTACTGGGCAGGTCAACCTCCGATATGACTGTTGCTGTACTGGGCGGTCAACCTCCGATATGATTGTTACTGTACTGGGCGGTCAACCTCCGAGATGACTGTTACTGTATTGGGCGGGTCAACCTCCGATATGTTTGTTACTGTACTGGGCGGGTCAACCTCCGTTATGTTTGTTACTGTACTGGGCGGGTCAACCTCTGATATGTTTGTTACTGTACTGGGCGGGTCAACCTCTGATATGTTTGTTACTGTACTGGGCGGTCAAGCTCCGATATGACTGTTACTGTACTGGGCGGGTCAACCTCCGAAATGACTGTTACTGTACTGGGCGGGTCAACCTCCGATATGATTGTTACTGTACTGGGCGGTTAACCTCCGATATGATTGTTACTGTACTGGGCGGTCAACCTCCGATTTGACTGTTACTGTACTGGGCGGGTCAACCTCCGATATGACTGTAACTGTACTGGGCGGTCAACCTCCGAGATGACTGTTACTGTACTGGGCGGTCAACCTCCGATATGATTGTTACTGTAATGGGCGGTCAACATCCGATATGACTGTTACTGTACTGGGCGGTCAAGCTCCGATATGATTGTTACTGTACTGGGCGGTCAACCTCCGATATGATTGTTACTGTACTGGGCGGTCAAGCTCCGATATGATTGTTACTGTACTGGGCGGTCAACCTCCGATATGATTGTTACTGTACTGGGCGGTCAACCTCAGATATGATTGTTACTGTACTGGGCGGGTCAACCTCTGATATGATTGTTACTGTACTGGGCGGGTCAACCTCCGATATGTTTGATACTGTACTGGGCGGTCAAGCTCCGATATGACTGTTACTGTACTGGGCGGGTCAACCTCCGTTATGACTGTTACTGTACTGGGCGGGTCAACCTCCGATATGATTGTTAGTGTTTTGTGCGGTCAACCTCCGATATGACTTTTACTGTACTGGGCGGTCAACCTCCGATATGACTGTTACTGTACTGGGCGGGTCAACCTCCGATATGATTGTTACTGTACTGGGCGGTCAACCTCCGATATGATTGTTACTGTACTGGGCGGTCAACCTCCAATATGACTGTTACTGTACTGGGCGGTCAAGATCCGATATGATTGTTACTGTACTGGGCGGGTCAACCTCCGATATGATTGTTACTGTACTGGGCGGTGAACCTCAGATATGACTGTTACTGTACTGGTGCGGGTCAACCTCCGATATGACTGTAACTGTACTGGGCGGTCAACCTCCGAGATGACTGTTACTGTACTGGGCGGTCAACCTCCGATATGATTGTTACTGTAATGGGCGGTCAACCTCCGATATGACTGTTACTGTACTGGGCGGTCAAGCTCCGATATGATTTTTACTGTACTGGGCGGTCAACCTCCGATATGATTGTTACTGTACTGGGCGGTCAAGCTCCGATATGATTGTTACTGTACTGGGCGGTCAACCTCCGATATGATTGTTACTGTACTGGGCGGTCAACCTCAGATATTATTGTTACTGTACTGGGCGGGTCAACCTCTGATATGATTGTTACTGTACTGGGCGGGTCAACCTCCGATATGATTGTTACTGTACGGGGCGGTCAAGCTCCGATATGACTGTTACTGTACTGGGCGGTCAAGATCCGATATGATTGTTACTGTACTGGGCGGTAAACCTCCGATATGACTGTTACTGTACTGGGCGGTCAACCTCAGATATGATTGTTACTGTACTGGGCGGTCAACCTCCGATATGATTGTTACTGTACTGGGCGGTCAACCTCCGATATGATTGTTATTGTACTGGGCGGTCAACATCAGATATGATTGTTACTGTACTGGGCGGGTCAACCTCCGATATGTTTGATACTGTACTGGGCGGTCAAGCTCCGATATGACTGTTACTGTACTGGGCGGGTCAACCTCCGTTATGACTGTTACTGTACTGGGCGGGTCAACCTCCGATATGATTGTTAGTGTTTTGTGCGGTCAACCTCCGATATGACTGTTACTGTACTGGGCGGTCAACCTCCGATATGACTGTTACTGTACTGGGCGGGTCAACCTCCGATATGATTGTTACTGTACTGGGCGGTCAACCTCCGATATGATTGTTACTGTACTGGGCGGTCAACCTCCGATATGACTGTTACTGTACTGGGCGGTCAAGATCCAATATGATTGTTACTGTACTGGGCGGGTCAACCTCCGATATGATTGTTACTGTACTGGGCGGTCAACCTCAGATATGACTGTTACTGTACTGGTGCGGGTCAACCTCCGATATGACTGTTACTGTACTGGGCAGGTCAACCTCCGGTTTGACTGTTACTGGACTGGGTGGGTCAATCACCGATATGATTGTTACTATACTGGGCGGTCAACCTCCGATATGACTGTTACTGTACTGGGCGGGTCAACCACCGATATGACTGTTACTGTACTGGGCAGGTCAACCTCCGATATGACTGTTACTGTACTGGGCGGGTCAACCTCCGATATGATTGTTACTATACTGGGCGGTCAACCTTCGATATGATTGTTACTGTACTGGGCGGGTCAACCTCCGATATGTTTGTTACTGTACTGGGCGGTCAACCTCCAATATGATTGTTACTGTACTGGGCGGTCAACCTCCGATATGATTGTTACTGTACTGGGCGGTCAACCTCCAATATGATTGTTACTGTACTGGGCGGTCAACCACAGATATAATAGTAACTGTATTTGGCGTTCAACATCCGACATGTTTGTTACTGTACTGGGCGGTCAACCTCCGATATGATAGTTACTGTACTTGGCGGGTGAACCTCATATATGATTGTTACTGTACTGGGCGGTCAACCTCCGATATGATAGTTACTGTACTTGGCGGGTCAACCTCCGATATGACTGTTACTGTACTGGGCAGGTCAACCTCCGATATGACTGTTACTGTACTGGGCGGGTCAACCTCCGATATGATTGTTACTATACTGGGCGGTCAACCTCCGATATGATTGTTACTGTACTGGGCGGGTCAACCTCCGATATGTTTGTTACTGTACTGGGCGGTCAAGCTCCGATATGATTGTTACTGTACTGGGCGGTCAACCTCCGATATGATTGTTACTGTACTGGGCGGTCAACCTCCAATATGATTGTTACTGTACTGGGCGGTCAACCACAGATATAATAGTAACTGTATTTGGCGTTCAACCTCCGACATGTTTGTTACTGTACTGGGCGGTCAACCTCCGATATGATAGTTACTGTACTTGGCGGGTGAACCTCATATATGATTGTTACTGTACTGGGCGGTCAACCTCCGATATGATTGTTATTGTACTGGGCGGATTAACCACCGAAGTGATAGTTTTTGTACTGGGCGGGTCAACCTCCGATATGATTGTTACTGTACTCGGCGGATCAACCTCCGTTATGATTGTTACTGTACTGAGTGGGTCAACCACTGATATGATTGTTACTGTACTTGGTGGTCAACCTCCGATATGTTTGTTACTGTACTGGGCGGTCAAGCTCCGATATGATTGTTACTGTACTGGGCGGTCAACCTCCGATATGATTGTTACTGTACTGGGCGGTCAACCTCAGATATTATTGTTACTGTACTGGGCGGGTCAACCTCTGATGTGATTGTTACTGTACTGGGCGGGTCAACCTCCGATATGATTGTTACTGTACGGGGCGGTCAAGCTCCGATATGACTGTTACTGTACTGGGCGGTCAAGATCCGATATGATTGTTACTGTACTGGGCGGTAAACCTCCGATATGACTGTTACTGTACTGGGCGGTCAACCTCAGATATGATTGTTACTGTACTGGGCGGTCAACCTCCGATATGATTGTTACTGTACTGGGCGGTCAACCTCCGATATGATTGTTATTGTACTGGGCGGTCAACATCAGATATGATTGTTACTGTACTGGGCGGGTCAACCTCCGATATGTTTGATACTGTACTGGGCGGTCAAGCTCCGATATGACTGTTACTGTACTGGGCGGGTCAACCTCCGTTATGACTGTTACTGTACTGGGCGGGTCAACCTCCGATATGATTGTTAGTGTTTTGTGCGGTCAACCTCCGATATGACTGTTACTGTACTGGGCGGTCAACCTCCGATATGACTGTTACTGTACTGGGCGGGTCAACCTCCGATATGATTGTTACTGTACTGGGCGGTCAACCTCCGATATGATTGTTACTGTACTGGGCGGTCAACCTCCGATATGACTGTTACTGTACTGGGCGGTCAAGATCCAATATGATTGTTACTGTACTGGGCGGGTCAACCTCCGATATGATTGTTACTGTACTGGGCGGTCAACCTCAGATATGACTGTTACTGTACTGGTGCGGGTCAACCTCCGATATGACTGTTACTGTACTGGGCAGGTCAACCTCCGGTTTGACTGTTACTGGACTGGGTGGGTCAATCACCGATATGATTGTTACTATACTGGGCGGTCAACCTCCGATATGACTGTTACTGTACTGGGCGGGTCAACCACCGATATGACTGTTACTGTACTGGGCAGGTCAACCTCCGATATGACTGTTACTGTACTGGGCGGGTCAACCTCCGATATGATTGTTACTATACTGGGCGGTCAACCTTCGATATGATTGTTACTGTACTGGGCGGGTCAACCTCCGATATGTTTGTTACTGTACTGGGCGGTCAACCTCCAATATGATTGTTACTGTACTGGGCGGTCAACCTCCGATATGATTGTTACTGTACTGGGCGGTCAACCTCCAATATGATTGTTACTGTACTGGGCGGTCAACCACAGATATAATAGTAACTGTATTTGGCGTTCAACATCCGACATGTTTGTTACTGTACTGGGCGGTCAACCTCCGATATGATAGTTACTGTACTTGGCGGGTGAACCTCATATATGATTGTTACTGTACTGGGCGGTCAACCTCCGATATGATAGTTACTGTACTTGGCGGGTCAACCTCCGATATGACTGTTACTGTACTGGGCAGGTCAACCTCCGATATGACTGTTACTGTACTGGGCGGGTCAACCTCCGATATGATTGTTACTATACTGGGCGGTCAACCTCCGATATGATTGTTACTGTACTGGGCGGGTCAACCTCCGATATGTTTGTTACTGTACTGGGCGGTCAAGCTCCGATATGATTGTTACTGTACTGGGCGGTCAACCTCCGATATGATTGTTACTGTACTGGGCGGTCAACCTCCAATATGATTGTTACTGTACTGGGCGGTCAACCACAGATATAATAGTAACTGTATTTGGCGTTCAACCTCCGACATGTTTGTTACTGTACTGGGCGGTCAACCTCCGATATGATAGTTACTGTACTTGGCGGGTGAACCTCATATATGATTGTTACTGTACTGGGCGGTCAACCTCCGATATGATTGTTATTGTACTGGGCGGATTAACCACCGAAGTGATAGTTTTTGTACTGGGCGGGTCAACCTCCGATATGATTGTTACTGTACTCGGCGGATCAACCTCCGTTATGATTGTTACTGTACTGAGTGGGTCAACCACTGATATGATTGTTACTGTACTTGGTGGTCAACCTCCGATATGTTTGTTACTGTCCTGGGCGGTCAAGCTCCGATATGATTGTTACTGTACTGGGCGGTCAACCTCCGATATGATTGTTACTGTACTCGGCGGGTCAACCTCCGATATGATTGTTACTATACTGGGCGGGTCAACCACAGATATGATTGTTACTGTACTTGGTGGTCAACCTCCGATATGATTGTTACTGTACTGGGTGGTTCAACCACAGATATGATTGCTATTCTATTGGGCGGTCGACCTCCGATATGATTGTTACTGTACTGGGTGGTTCAACCACAGATATGATTGCTATTCTATTGGGCGGTCGACCTCCGATATGATTGTTACTCTACGCCAATTGCCATAGAAGTGGAAGGAACAAAGAAGACCCATATTTTTAACCTTTGTTGAATGAATCTGTGCGAAAGTTCACCTACTTCAATTGTATTGTCACAATCGTTATATCACTTGATGAAGAGTTGGAAAAATAGGACAGGCAGTTTCTACATCTGTTAAAGGTAACCATAGAGCCTGGCCCAAATTAACACAGCAGGACTAAGATTTGAATGCATTTTTTATCGTTTTCGCATTTAGCGAACAATATACGCAATTCCTGAATGTGCTTCTGTAGATCACATAAGGAGTGTGGCCAATCGGCTGTTAAATTGTGCAGATGAAGAATTTGTGTGGCACTTGGATCGATAAAGAGCTTCACATTCTATCAATAAAGAGCTTCACATTCTAATCAATTAATACCTGGAAGTTTTAATCAACAAAGAGCTTCAGGCTCTCATCAATAAAGAGCTTCAAGTTCTATCAATAAAGAACTTCAAGTTAATTCAATAAAAAGCTTCAAGTTCTATAAATAATAATCAAATACTGCTGGGATAATTTTGACAATGTTATATTTTTGATCATAATGATTTGTCGATGTGTGCTAAATGCTGCCTCTGAATAGCTGAATAGTGCTCTGATCTTCCTCTGACATTATTGACCTGCTGCTCTACATCATACAACTTTTGTTGGCATCGTCAAAGTTTGTTTTGTGCGAAAGCATCCCGTTGTTGGCACCAATAATGTTAAACCGAGCCAACATGAACTTTTTCATCAGCCTGTTGTCACGTCACCGCATAAACCTATCCAACAACCATACATTATACATCCTGATCTATGAACCAAGAACATTGCAAACAGATATTTTCTCGCTGATTGCTTTGAAACGTTGACATTGATCATTCAGTATCTCATGTACGTCGATTCAAAGTGAAATATCAGGGTTGAAAGGGAGCCAAGCAAGTCTGGTGACATTATGTACCATTTTGTCAAATTTGTTGTATTTTTTGGCTTTATATCAACTGCTACAAGTTATTATTGATCATATCTACGTTGTCATGAAGGGAAATCCAAAGGTTAATGGCGAGATAACTCTACTGGAGACATTTTTATGTATTCATATCATCGTTTGCTAATGAGCAGGTAGAACCTCTTTATTTGTGATAATGTCAGTGCAAACATTTGTAATTTGGTTGCAAGTGTGGACTCTGTTAAAATTTAAGAAGGTGTTGCAAACTGTCAAACGTGATAATATATGTGATATTTGTTTTAATGAATGTGATATTTATCTTTTCATAGAATTTGAGAAAACATGGCCATACAGTTGGTTTGAATATATTCATCGCGCTGAGAGCGAGAGACTATTATAACAGCTGGATAGAAGGAGTTGGCTTCAACACTAACGATGGACGAGTACGACTGTAACGACCTCATCAGTAACCACAAGTTGTACTGCAAGCTCTAAATCGAATCCATTAATATTCACAACTAGTTATCGGAGTAGTATTATTAATGTTAATAGTCTGTATAGTCTGGTATTATTAATGTTAATAGTCTGTATAGTCTGGTATTATTAATGTTAATAGTCTGTATAGTCTGGTATTATTAATGTTAAAAGTCTGTATAGTCTGGTATTATTAATGTTAAAAGTCTGTATAGTCTGGTATTATTAATGTTAATAGTCTGTATAGTCTGGTACTATTAATGTTAATAGTCTGTATAGTCTGGTATTATTAACATCTTAGTATGAATAATAAGAAAACAGAAGTCATGGTCATATTGAAGAAACAATTATCACCATCATGCAGCATAAAAATAAGCAGGACAAATCTGAGACAAGTGTAACGAGTCAAATACTTGGGCACAACAATAATAACATCAAATGAAAGATGTACTACAGACATAAACAGATGAATAGCTCATGCCACGATAGCATTTTAGAAAATGAAAAACATCTTATGCAACAAATCTATGTTAATTTAAGTGAGAAAGAGAGTTCATTCGTGCTATATAGAGCCAATTCTGGCCTATGGAAGCGAATGATGGACAGTAAATAAACAAATGAAAAGACGATTAGAGATCACAAAAATGGGACTAATCAGAAGAATATTGAAAGTTCCCGGGACAGGACAAAAAACCAGCGAGGAAATTCTCAAAGAAGCCAACACAAAAAAGGAGCTCCTAAAAAAACATCAGTAGGAAACGATCGACATTTTCCCGGCACACCATGAGAAGAGGAAAGTTGGAATACTTGGTTACAACTGGCAAAATACAAGGAAACAGAGATTGTTGACGACAAAGAAAGAACATACTAGACAGATTGGTGTCATGGCATGGAAAACAGTCAACAACAGAATTGATACGACGCACGGGAAGAGTGTGGAATAACATGGTCGCATACACCAAACGGTATGGCGCATGATAATAATTATTAGTGTTAGTTATTGTAAATGTAGTAGTGATAGTAGCAATGGTCGTAGTAGTAGTAGTAGTAGTAATGGTCGTAGTAGTGGTAGTAGTAATGGTCGTATTAGTGGTAGTAGTAGCGGTCGTATTAGTGGTAGTAGTAGCGGTCGTATAGGGTTAGTAGTATAATTCGTTCAAAAACTCATGTCCAATTTAAAATGCTATGAACCGTTCAGTTTTAATTGTTGAGTTTTCTATGTGAACTGTTAATTGTTATGGCGTTATATTTATTTTAAAAATTTATTGGAAACAAACTGACGAGTTTAATTTGATCTTATTTGCGGTTTATGAAAACAAAGAGACATAATGACACTAGTCAAGTAGAACGTTTACAGTTTCTACTGGTCACCACTACACGCAAAATTCAGCATCATCATCACATGTATCCATATCACCCCCAGTCACATGTATACAAAATTCAAGATCAGCACCTCAACTACTTGTACATGTGGACAGTCGCCCACGACTGCTGAACACATACTTCAAGACTGCACTGAATATAGTAGACAGAGGAAAATCCATTAACCCATAGATACAACACTACAGACACAACTATATGGGCCACTGCAAGAATTACAAAAGACAGTAACATTTATACAGGAGACGACATTGCAGATAAAGACAATATTTCAGACGAACGAAAAATAGATAGAACATTGAGTGCCGTCTCCGCATCAAAGTTTCGTTACAATGCAAAGCCATTCCGCTCTGTCTCTTGCTTTGATAGGGCAGGCTGTCATATGCAGACGTGGCCATCTTTTCGTGTTACTCATCCATATTAGTCTTGGTCTGCCTCTGTCTCTTTTACCTTGTATTTTTACTTCCAAGTTTACTTTTAGTAGGCTGATTTGTCTTTTAACATGCCCTGAAAAAACTCCTTTGTCTTGTTTCATTTGTGTTTAGCAATTCACTTTTCATTTGTAGTTTTTTTTTTAAACTTCATCAATTGTTCTAATTTTTTTTTCGTCCAATCCTTCCTATTCTTCTATACATCCACATTCAAAGTCTTCAGTTGTTAGTTTGTTTTCTTGTCGTGTCCAATATCCATGTTTTTCTGCACCATACAGGAATGTTTAGGGGATATAGCATATTGTTATTCTGCATTTTAGCACAGGCGTTATTTGTTTTGATGTTGGTATATTTTTTTAATGACATTAAAAATGTTTTTTGCCATTCCTATTCTTTTGTTTAAACTATGTCAATAGAAATGAGAAAGAGAGTTCATCGATGCTATATAGAACCAATTCTGACCTATGGAAGCGAATCATGGACAATAGACAAACAATTGAAAAGACGATTAGAGATCACAGAGATGGGATTTCTCAGAAGAATGTTGAAAGTTCCCTGGACAGCTAAAAAGATCAATGAGAAAGTTCTCAAAGAGGCCAACATAAAAAGGGAGCTCTTAAAAAACAACAGAAAGAAACAATCAACATTTTTTGGGCACATCATGAGAAGAGGAAAGTTGGAATACTTGGTTACAACTGGCAAAATAAAAGGAAAGAGAGACCGCGCACGACAAAGAGAGAAAATACTGGATAGTTGGTGTCATGGCATGGAAAACAGTCAACAACACAACTGATACGATGCACTGTGGATAGAAGATTGTGGAAGGACATGATCGCCAACGTCAACCGGTATGGCACATGATGATGATTCTTTTGTTTATTTCTGCTTTACATTTTTCCAACACTGATTATAGCATGTTCAAGTTACTTGTAACTTTGGACTGTATCCAGGTCTATTCCTTCAACTTTGATATACTATAGCAGGTTTTGAGTTTCTGTCTTTGAATATGATAATAGTTTAATCTTTTTGATATTCTTACCTAATCCATATTTTTTGCTGCTCATGTTTATTTTATTTAGTAATTGTTGTAGTTCTTTAGTATTTTCTGCTAGTAGAACAGTATCATCAGCATATCTTAGGTTATTATTTATCTTTCCATTAATGTTTAGGCCTGGCAGCTCTGAGATGTTTATAAAGAATTGCTCAGTGTATGGATTGAACAAGCTTGGTGATACCCTGCATCCTTGTTTTACTCCTCTCTTTATATCAATGGGTGTAGAGTTCTCCTTGTTATATTTTATTATTGCTGATAAATTACATATGAGTCGTATGTATGTATCATCTAGATTAGGATATAATTTATTTATAGTGTATTTTGTCAAAAGCTTTGATGTAGTCTATGAAGCATGCATATATTGGTTTATTACTTCTGTGTACATTTTGATAAACATCCTCATGAAGAATATGACATCTTTTGTTCCGCTGTTCTTCTTAAATCAAAATAGTTATTCTTCTAATTCCATTTTGATTTAATATGAATATGTCCTTTTATACATGTGAGCAAGATTATTGTTACATGGCTCGTTAAGCTTATTGTTCTACAATCACTGCATTAAAAAAAAAACTCGTAAACCTTGGCTGGCAACCCGTCTAGAAAAAGGGAAACTTCGACCACAAAACCCTCCACTACCTTGTGGACTAGTTTCTAGTTAGAATCGAAGGTTATGGGAGTACACCCAGAGTAAAAATCCGGAGGGAGGGACCCTAAGGCAGTGGACGGCGTTAATCGTCTTTCTGGCATCCCCTGCACCTTCTTTCAATTCCGAACGTATGGACTTTGTCCCTCCTTCGGAAATCCTTGAAACGAAGTCGAGAGGGGGATAGTGCGACTGGGTAAAGCACTATCTCCATATCCTGTGCCCAGGCAGAGTAGGCAAAGTGAAATGAGGAAGAAAGCACCAATGTTTAAACTTGGCACATGGAACGTAAGGACCATGTGCCCTGGACTTACTAAAACAAGCACACTGAAAGAAGGACAAATTAGAACAACAGCACTCATAGATCCCACTAGAATCAGTACAGAAATTTACATATCTTGGATCCACAGTTACGCAAACCATCTCTCTTGATGAAGAAATAAACTGTCGAATTGGTAAGGCAGCTACGACCTTCGGCAAACTCACAAAAAGGGCATGGAACAACACGAAACTAACTCAAAAGACTAAACTCTTAATATATCAAACTTGTGTGCTTAGCACACTACTATATGGATCCGAAACCTGGACAACATACTCAAACCAGGAAAAAAGACTAAATGTCTTCCACATGCGATGTCTCCGCAAAATAATGCACATCAAATGGCAGGACAAAATAACCAACTTAACTGTCCTGCAACGTGCTAAGACCCTAACAATCATGTCGATGCTCAGAAGTCGAAGGCTAAGATGGCTGGGGCATGTCCAACGGATGGAAGAAAAACGCATTCCTAGGCAAATACTATATGGCGAGCTAAAACACGGAAAACGACAAATCGGCAGACCTAAACTACGATATAGAGATATCTGCAAATCATCTCTGAAAGACTTCTCCATCTGTGAAAACGACTGGCAACATCTGGCAAGTGATCGCACATCATGGAGAGCACGTATAAGGAACGGTATAACAACATTTGAGACTGTTCTAAGACAGGACTTAGAAGAGAAGAGACTCATGAAAAAGGATGGTAAACCCTGTGGACCAGCGAGCCTGACCTGTTCATTATGTGACCGCGTGTGTTTGTCAAACATTGGTAGAATTAGCCACGAGAGAAGCTGTTCGGCAAAAACAATACCTCAAAAAAATACGCAATAGCCTCCACTAGACCGTCTGACAAGACGAAAAGGGCCATATATATTCAAATGCACCATTAAGGGACTTGTTGGTCTCCAGGCAAGACGCCGGTCTCGATACAGAGAGATTGTGAGTATAAATCCCGGTTGCACATTTGGGATTTTTATCTGTGATTTCTCTCTGAGGCAACCACACACCTGGTCTCAGCAGTCAGGCCGGCTTGAAACGGCAATTACTCATCGAAGGAAAAAAATATTTGTACCTTAAAAGACGAGTTATCTGCCTGTGCGACGAGGGACCCCTTTACACAAAGTCGCCAGGGAAAACCAGATTAATATGGTTAATAAAATAGAGTTCCATTGAATGACTTAACAATGGAGTTGAAAGTTTTTATTTATGTTTTTCACATAATTTCTTAGAATTTCCATGTTTTTCAGTGCAACGAAGGCACTGAAACTGATTTCTCTACTCCCTCCTCTTTGTCTGTATTACTGTCCAAATATATGTCAGATTGTACATCTATATCAAGTTGCTCAAAACGATATTAATTATCGTCGGATTTAACATTATTTAAATAATCACGTTATTTTAAGAACTCTCTACTTTATGAAGAGATCAACCTGTAGTGTCCATGACAATGCGGCTATAAAACTTGGTAATGAAAGAAAAAGAAAAAAACCTCATCTCAGACTACCAGGAGTGTAGCTCAGGTCTACAGGGAATGTTTTAACCAAGACGGTCACAGGTGTGCATCTGAAACAACATTGGTTAGATGGCAACGTGATTAGCAGGAATAGCAGTTCACGGTGAGAAGCTGTTAATAATTTATAGAGATAAATCCTACTTTCGAACTGTCACAAATAAAATATGGACAGTGAGATATTTGCTATTTGAATGTTATGTTAGAACTTCCGTTTCCAACAAACGGTTGGTGTAACGCGGTGTTCTCTGGACCGCTGCAGAAATTGCATTTGGGGACTGATTAGTTTCGGCTCCACAATGCACTTTTCTGCGTTACAGTCAATCTGAAGATCCACTTCACAAATTCGCCGATGATGCTGTGTCGTATACACATCAATGCTCCTCTTTGTCAAGTCCAAGTTTGGGAATGCGACTTTCCCCTGTCTAGAGTTGATATGAGGTTTACATCAACACATTGAGTGCTGTTCCAAAGCCATCGTTGGAATTGTTTGACGCCAAGTATTTACATGTTACAACTCATTAATATGGACTGCTCTGCCAAGTCAATCGCAGTTTTCACTTTAGAGATTGTGCATCATCTTTTCCTGCGTTGTTAGCTGCATTTATTAGAGTAATTGGGATTTTATAGCCATTGTTGTTTGTGCTACGTCATCACAATGGCTGATTGTATTTCCCTTAAACGGCCGTACGCTAATAGTGAAAGCCGGAACGGAATTTCGTACATGACTTTGCAGTACTGGGGTGACTCCCGGAGGGTCATATCAGTCAGGAGGGAATTATAATTTCACAAATTCACATTGCAGGGAGATCTTGCAGTCTGATGTTTGATGTGCGGCGGGGATAATCTGACGACTAACTGTGTTTCATATGGTCGGATTTGAGTCATATTATGTCCTGACATCATCAAGCGCTATACATAAAAAAAAAAATATGACGATCATCATTTTCAGGAGGACGTGAACTTATGGTCAATATGGTGGATAGGCGGCAGGAAACATTGAAGGCTATGTCTGAAAAGTGTTCATCGTTGCAGTTTCCTCATATTCCTAGTCCGGCTTGTTACATGAGATACTGAGTTAAGTGCTCTGTGCACACTGTGAGCTGTTCGTTTCAGCTGTTTTTATCGTGTTTCGATATTCCGATTGTTTACGATGAATGATGATATCTTATGATGAAGAACAGATGGCCGTATTCACTTTCTGTGCGGTTTCTCCTTATGTCTTTTGGTGTGTGCTGAGACTGTTATGATGTTGACTGCAGCTACCTTTCTTTGTTTTGAAGATGAGATAATAATTCGGATGATTCCACTGGCACGGGCGGTTGAGCAATTATGGATTTTAATTCGTTTGTGGTGATACCGGGGCTTTCCATAACCATAAAAAAAAACATGTTACGTGTTGACCGTCCGATCTAAACATCGGATGACCTAATATCATCCGTTGAACTCGTGCTTCCGCACATGGCCGTGTGATCTTTTCATGAATTCATCGCAACAAATTGTTGACAGCATCTGTTCTTAATAATATTTGTAATAACATAAGAGTTTACGGCGATGGTATTTTGTTGATGTGATAAGATCATAGTTGAGGGAAGCACAAACACAAATTTGATAGACATTGTCCGGTTGAATTTTCAGGACATGGTTAACCCTGATAACCTCCATCATGTTCATGTTTCGTTATATAAAAGACATATTTACCTTAATCCCGTCAAACCAAGCACAGACAGGACAACATCAGTGACGTTCACTCTCGGGTCTACTTCTAAACTATGGCTGTTTTAATAAGGTCTATCCTGGTCTTAGCAACAGTGTATTTTTGTGGAGGTAAGTGCCATCTTTTTACTTAATGAAATAAACAAATTTACAATTACTTAATGAAATAAACACGACAAGCAAAAAATATGGACTAGATATGAATATCAAAAAGACTAAAACTATGATCATAAACAAAGAAAATACTCAAAACCCACAAGTGGATATCAAAATTGAAGGAATAGACCTTGAGACAGTTCAGAACTATAACTACCTTGGACATACTATAACCAGTGATGGAAAATGTACAACTGAAATAAACAAAAGAATAGGAATGGCAAAAAGTAATTTTAATGTCATGAAGGACATACTAACATCAAAACAAATAACACCAGAGCTTAAACTAAGAATAGCAAAATGTTACATCTTTTCAATATTCCTATATGGTGCTGAAACATGGACATTAGACAAGAAAACAGAACAGAGAATTGAAGCCTTTGAAATGTGGATATATTGAAGTAGTGGATAATTAGGGGTGTTAGAAGGAGAGGCTATTAGGGGTACAAAAGGTCAAAAGGTGAAGGTGAGAGATAGCCGTAAACATGTAGTAACTCATTGTCCACGTGAAATGACATGAGTAGGTGAGCGTCTCGAAAAACACGAGGTTTGAAAACGAGACAAAGATTCAGAGAGAATTTTAGTTGGTTGAAATAGTCATTCGAGAGATGTGCGAGAAGCTGTGCGGACGGACTTGTCACGTTTGACAACCCGGTACCGAGGGCATTATGTTAGTAGGAAAAAGGAACAGAATGTTAGAAATTAGATTTCAATGTAGGAATGACAGTAAGTAAAAGAAACGTGTGATAGAGATAGAAGAATATTTCATGGACTTAGGAAACTGTGCTAGAAATAGTTGTGATTTAATTCAATAAGGTGTGTGTAGAGTAGGGGAGTTAATTAGAGTTAGTAGCACAACGAGGACAGTAGTAGGAACTCGGTAGAGTTCATATTGTGCTCAGAGAACTAGGAAGGAGTGTGTTCTTACTAGTATTGGCTGAATGTAAGCCGTATAAGGAATTTCTGAGGCTGAATGTAAGCCGTATCAGGAATTTATGAGGAACTGGGTATGTTCCATATTCTATGTAGAGACGGTAGAGAGCAGGATTGTTCTTACTGGTCTTAGGCTGAATGTAAGCCGCATAGAGATTATTTTGATGAATTTCGTAGATTCAATGTTGTGTGACAATATTGAATATAGAGACTTAGAGAACAGGAATTGTTCTGACCATTAGCAGGCTGTGTGTCAGCCATAAAGAGACAGTTAATGAATTCAATAGATTCGACATTGTGTGTCAATGTTGAATATAGAGACGTTAGAGAGCAGACATTGTTCTAACCATTAGCAGGCTGTGTGTTAGCCATAAAGAGACAGTTGATGAATCCAATAAATTCGACATTGTGTGTCAATGTGAAATATAGCGATCTTAGAGAACAGGAATTGTTCTGACCATAGGCGGGCTGAATGTAAGCCACAGAGAATATTGTTTTGATGAACACAGTAGGTTCAATGAGTTGTGCAATTAATGTGGAGTATAGGGTGGCGCTGGGCCACTAATAAATTAACTAATTAGTTATAAGGCGTGTTTCCCAGAGGAGACACAAGCCAGTGAGTAGATGTGAATTCTGTACTTGAATAAGTGTAGAACGTGTGAGTGAATGGCAATAATGTATTTGTCATACCATGCCATCGTGGGAAGTGCAGTAAAATAAAGCAACGTATGTTTTGTTTACGAGTGTCACTTCAGTCATTCTTGTTGTCACGTCCATCGTTATAGAGTTGCTGTATTCTGTCCCCGTGATGAACGGATGGGGGTGTCGCAGGCCATAAATAACACAACGCGAAGTACAAACGTAAATGATTACGGGCCAACGTGATGGGAAAACAAAGGAATCCTGTCCATCCAGTCCAGTAGAACACCAGGCCGGGCTCAGATCTTTACGAGCCTAGCCACTATTGCAGAGCAAACATCAGGTTGGGCTCAGATCTATACGAGCCTTACCTTTGTCAGACGCAATCGGTCTGAACACAGTCACAGAGCAGGGGAGCTTTGTTCGAGCTGAAAGGGCGCAATCGGTCCTAACGTGTGGGCTCATATGTCTCAGAGTTCACAGAGTTCTTTCCCGATCAAGTAAACGTGAAGCGATCTTTCGGCGGCTGAGCAAGTGCCGTCGAGAGTTATCAGTGATCGAGGTTCAGTATCTCTATCAAGGTTCAGTATCTGTTCAACGCCTCGCTCGCCCTCAGAGTCCAAA
The DNA here is from genome assembly GCA_032433765.1 of Megaustenia siamemsis. NCBI lineage: Eukaryota > Metazoa > Mollusca > Gastropoda > Stylommatophora > Ariophantidae > Megaustenia > Megaustenia siamemsis. Next base: position 36,951,403 of record JAVIAB010000159.1, on the reverse strand, counting down.
ACAGTTCTTCCCCTTTACAATATAGAAGAATAGGTAGAATTGGATGGAAGGAAAAGAAAACAAATGACAAAGTCTTAAAACAACTAAAAATGAAAAGAGAACTTCTGAACACAATTAGAACAAGACAAATGCGATTCTTGGGCCATGTTAAAAGACACAACAGCCTACTGAAAGTGATCCTGGAGGGGAAAATACAAGGTAAAAGAGGCAGAGGCAGACCAAGATTAACATGGACGAGTAACATCAAGAGATGGACAAATCAACCGATGACAACCTGCACCATCAAAGCAAGAGATAGAGCAAAATGGCGCTCCATGGTAGCCAACCTTCGTTGCGGAGACGGCACTCAATGATGATGATGATGAAGTGCCATCATCATCATCAACATCATCATCATCATCAACTTCATCATCATCAACATAATCATCATCATCCCTAGTGTACTGCCTAAGGAGACCATGTCTCTTCACAACATCCTTCCTCTATCAATCGTACTTTTGACCTCAGATAGCGCAATACCTGTAAGACCTCGGTTATCTGTTTAACTTTGTTTTCTTTTTCCTATTGCTTCTTTCATTGTCAGTCACAATCAAGCCGAGTCTTGCCTGTAACATGAAGTAAATTAATTATTTCTTTCCTTTCCCCGTTAGTGAATCACATTCTTTTCCTTAAGATCTCTTGAGTCTCTTTAATCTGTTTAGCAATCTGAGTTCTAAGTTATACAATTTCATACCTGTGTTTAGCTCTAAAAGACAACTTCTATATTGCCAAGTTCCATACCTCTGTTTCGCTCTAAAAGACAACTTCTATATTGCCAAGTTCCATACCTCTGTTTAGCTCTAAAAGACAACTTCTATATTGCTAAGTTCCATACCTCTGTTTCGCTCTAAAAGACAACTTCTATATTGCCAAGTTCCATACCTCTGTTTAGCTCTAAAAGACAACTTCTATATTGCCAAGTTCCATACCTCTGTTTAGCTCTAAAAGACAACTTCTATATTGCCAAGTTCCATACCTCTGTTTCGCTCTAAAAGACAACTTCTATATTGCTAAGTTCCATACCTCTGTTTAGCTCTAAAAGACAACTTCTATATTGCCAAGTTCCATACCTCTGTTTAGCTCTAAAAGACAACTTCTATATTGCCAAGTTCCATACCTCTGTTTAGCTCTAAAAGACAACTTCTATATTGCCAAGTTCCATACCTCTGTTTAGCTCTAAAAGACAACTTCTATATTGCCAAGTTCCATACCTCTATTTAGCTCTAAAAGACAACTTCTATATTGCTAAGTTCCATACCTCTTTTTGCGCTCTAAAAGACAACTTCTATAATGCCAAGTTCCATACCTCTGTTTAGCTCTAAAAGACAACTTCTATAATGCTAAATTTCATACCTCTGTTTAGCTCTAAAAGACAACTTCTATATTGCCAAGTTCCATACCTCTGTTTCGCTCTAAAAGACAACTTCTATATTGCTAAGTTCCATACCTCTGTTTAGCTCTAAAAGACAACTTCTATATTGCCAAGTTCCATACCTCTGTTTAGCTCTAAAAGACAACTTCTATATTGCCAAGTTCCATACCTCTGTTTAGCTCTAAAAGACAACTTCTATATTGCCAAGTTCCATACCTCTGTTTAGCTCTAAAAGACAACTTCTATATTGCCAAGTTCCATACCTCTATTTAGCTCTAAAAGACAACTTCTATATTGCTAAGTTCCATACCTCTTTTTGCGCTCTAAAAGACAACTTCTATAATGCCAAGTTCCATACCTCTGTTTAGCTCTAAAAGACAACTTCTATAATGCTAAGTTTCATACCTCTGTTTAGCTCTAAAAGACAACTTCTATATTGCCAAGTTCCATACCTCTGTTTAGCTCTAAAAGACAACTTCTATATTGCCAAGTTCCATACCTCTGTTTCGCTCTAAAAGACAACTTCTATATTGCTAAGTTCCATACCTCTGTTTAGCTATAAAAGACAACTTCTATAATGCCAAGTTCCATACCTCTGTTTAGCTCTAAAAGACAACTTCTATATTGCCAAGTTCCATACCTCTGTTTAGCTCTAAAAGACAACTTCTATATTGCCAAGTTCCATACCTCTGTTTAGCTCTAAAAGACAACTTCTATATTGCCAAGTTCCAAACCTCTGTTTAGCTCTAAAAGACAACTTCTATATTGCCAATTTCCATACCTCTGTTTAGCTCTAAAAGACAACTTCTATATTGCTAATTTCCATACCTCTGTTTAGCTCTAAAAGACAACTTCTGTATTGTCAAATTGTTGTGCCATTTTGGCTCTTCAAGACATCTTTTATATTGTTAAATTCCATATCCATATTTAACTCTTCAAGACACCTTCTATATTGTCAAATTTAATTTCTCTGTTTAGCTTTTCAAGATACCCTCTATATTTTAAATTTCATATTTTTGTATAGCTCTTCAAGACAACTTCTGTATTGTCAAATTTCATATTCATCTTTGGCTCTTTAAAACATCATCTACATTGTCAAATTTCATATATATATTTAGCTCTTCAAGACAACTTCTATATTGTCAAGTTCCATACCTCTATTTAGCTCTAAAAGACAACTTCTATATTGCTAAGTTCCATACCTCTTTTTGCGCTCTAAAAGACAACTTCTATATTGCCAAGTTCCATACCTCTGTTTAGCTCTAAAAGACAACTTCTATAATGCTAAGTTTCATACCTCTGTTTAGCTCTAAAAGACAACTTCTATATTGCCAAGTTCCATACCTCTGTTTAGCTCTAAAAGACAACTTCTATATTGCCAAGTTCCATACCTCTGTTTCGCTCTAAAAGACAACTTCTATATTGCTAAGTTCCATACCTCTGTTTAGCTATAAAAGACAACTTCTATAATGCCAAGTTCCATACCTCTGTTTAGCTCTAAAAGACAACTTCTATATTGCCAAGTTCCATACCTCTGTTTAGCTCTAAAAGACAACTTCTATATTGCCAAGTTCCATACCTCTGTTTAGCTCTAAAAGACAACTTCTATATTGCCAAGTTCCAAACCTCTGTTTAGCTCTAAAAGACAACTTCTATATTGCCAATTTCCATACCTCTGTTTAGCTCTAAAAGACAACTTCTATATTGCTAATTTCCATACCTCTGTTTAGCTCTAAAAGACAACTTCTGTATTGTCAAATTGTTGTGCCATTTTGGCTCTTCAAGACATCTTTTATATTGTTAAATTCCATATCCATATTTAACTCTTCAAGACACCTTCTATATTGTCAAATTTAATTTCTCTGTTTAGCTTTTCAAGATACCCTCTATATTTTAAATTTCATATTTTTGTATAGCTCTTCAAGACAACTTCTGTATTGTCAAATTTCATATTCATCTTTGGCTCTTTAAAACATCATCTACATTGTCAAATTTCATATATATATTTAGCTCTTCAAGACAACTTCTATATTGTCAAATTTCATACCTCTGTTTAGCTCTCTAAGACACTTTCTATATTGTCAACTTTGTATCCCTTTTTAGCATTTCAAGACATCATCTACATTGTCAAATTAAACTTCCTATTTAGCTCTCCAAGAAACCTTCTATATTGTCAACCTTATATTCCTTTTCAGCTCTTCACGACGCATTCTATTTTGTCAAATTTCCTATCCCTATTAAGCTGCACAAGACACCTTCATATTGTCAAATTTTATATCTCCGTTGAACCCTTCAAGACACCCTCTAAATTGTCAAATTTAATATTTCTGTTTAACTCATTAAAGACATCATCTAAATTGTCAAATTTCATATCCTTATTTAGCTCTTCAAGACACCTTCTATATTGTCAAATTACATATCCCTGTTTAACTCTCAAAGACACCTTCTGTGTTGCAAAATTTTACATCAATATTTAACTCTTCAAGACACCTTCTATATTGTCACATTTCATATCCTTGTATAGCTCTTTGAGACACCTTCAATATTGTCAAATTTCATATCCTTATTTAGCTCTCTAACGGGCTTTTTTCCTCTTTAGCACCTTCACTGTTGATCTGTCTGATGCTGTGAAAGCTTGTCGAGATCTGAGCCCTCACTCTACTCTGGGTAGTCCGCCCTGAACAGTGGCAACTGCCTTAACACGCCTTGGACTTGCAAAGAAAGGACACCATAGATACCAGCCCAGTTGCACTGAACAACGTCGACTGCCTTGCTAAACTGACCAGTCGAGTCGCCCCCTGCCTGGTATAGCAGGTTACTGCCCAGCATTGTCGCCGCGCTGAACCCTCTTTCCTTGGATGACACTATTGGCCTGTTCATCGTGTCCCGGTATACTCCACGTTGTTACTCCCGTCGGTTCATAGCACCCCAGCGTTCGTTCCTCGCTAGGGCAGACAATACAGCTAGCACTCGACAAAGCATGTACCAACACCAGTGAAAAAGTCACACATCTGAAGTTTATTTCACACAATGACCACCTCCCATAGCAAGTTCACAAGTACAATAGCAAAAGTCTGTTGATAGCCTCTCACAATTCTCTTACCTTTCTCAAACAATACAAATGTAGGAAAGCTGTCACTAGCATCCCAAACAGGCCTGTGGCTAACCCCCACGTGACGATACTGGACTTCCTCAACCTCGCCTACGTCATGGTCTCCTGGAGTATCATACTCCCTATAGAGCCCTCTCTAAGTTGATGTGATCTAGTGATTTGTTCTCACTCAGAGTCACTCTCCTGGCTCTGTGGCACTGTCTACCACCTAACTAATTGTGTCATGCTTCGAGGCAAGCCTGACACCTTTATGATCTACTGTAATGTCCCTGAATTGGACGTAGCTGCCCCTTGGCAAGCTATCTTGTACTCATTTCTCCACCAGAAGATTAAGTTGGCGAGATTGCACACAATCTAACACAGTCTCTTTGAATGGAGGTAGCTATTAACTACATCTTTACGACTCACACCAAGCCTAATGTTGGTGAGAACACTCACAATCTAACAAAGTCTCTTTGAATTGTTGTAGCTACTAACTACATCAATAATGTCTCTTTACGGCTCACACGACGTCTAATGTTGGTGAGAACACTCACAATCTAACAAAGTCTCTCTGAATTGTTGTAGCTACTAACTACATCAATAATGTCTCTTTACGACTCACACGAAGCCTAATGTTGGTGAGAACACTCACAATCTAACAAAGTCTCTTCAAATGGTTGTAGTTGCTAACTACATCAATAATGTCTCTTTACGACTCACACGACGTCTAATGTTGGTGAGAACACTCACAATCTAACAAAGTCTCTTTGAATGGTTGTGGCTACACACTATATCAATAATGTCTCTTTAAATATCTACTGCTAGCTAACGTGTCTTGTTGGGCTAACTCATACTTGCTAATTTCTACGAGGCGCTACCATGTCCACCTTATCCCATTATTACACTACACCACCTTCTCTTGGAATTACATCTGACCAGCTCGACGGCCACACACCAACTAACCTGCTATCAAATGTCCGAAAACAACTCTCCTTGATCCCGGTATCGGCTGTAACACAACATACAGTCGTCCGGAATGAACCATCGCCCCATCTCGAATAAATTTGCCTACCTATCCTTTTTCTCAGCTTTCCTTTGTCCCGCCATTCATAATTCATTTTACATCTACCCTCGTTCCTACATCGCTTACAGTTCTCGTGCCTCATGATTTGTTCACACTCTTCACATTTTACATCTACCCTCGTTCCTACATCGCTTACAGTTCTCGTGCCTCATGATTTGTTCACACTCTTCACATTTTACATCTACCCTCGTTCCTACATAGCTTACAGTTCTCGTGCCTCATGATTTGTTCACACTCTTCACATTTTATATCTACCCTCGTTCCTACATCGCTTACAGTTCTCGTGCCTCATGATTTGTTCACACTCTTCACATTTTATATCTACCCTCGTTCCTACATCGCTTACAGTTCTCGTGCCTCATGATTTGTTCACACTCTTCACATTTCACGTGGACCATGAGTTTCCCCCTGCTTCTATTTTACCCTCAACCTTTTTCTAACCTTGACCTCTACTACCTCACTCCAATTTTCTCTTCCTCTCCATATCACTGCTATCTCCCTGCTTCAGCTCTTCATGTCACTTTCTTTATTGCAAAATAGATCATATTCCTGTTTAGCTCTTCAAAACATCTTCTGTATTATAAAGTCATATTTTTCTGTTTTTAGCTCTCTAAGACACATTTATATTGTAAAGTCTCAGTTGCCATTTTTAGCTCTCCATAACTCCTATTTCATTGTTCAGTCTCATTATGATGCTAGCTCTCTACGGCATCTTCTTTAATATAAGTATCTTTGCACTGTTAAGCTCTGCATGATGTCATCTATAGTGTCACATTTCAATGCTCCGTTTAGCTGTCCGTGATATCATCTGCAGTTTCACATTTCAATGCTCTATTTTACTCTAAGAGACACCTTCCATATTGTAAAGTCTATTTGCTCTAATGACATCCCAAAAAATAATTATATCAAACTGTATAACATCTCCTCTTCTTTTCTCAATCTTATTATCTCTAAAAATTTAATAACTGCTACAAAATATAGTTCAGAGATTTCCTTCTCTTCGCAAGACGAAATGTATGTGATTAAAAGTCAAACCCTAATTTTGTCAACAAAATTGTTTATTTGAACACTCATTTTACGATTATATGGTATTCTCAATATTTTTTTTTAAACTACATATTTATATCCTTCATCGATTTTCTCGTTTGTTTGACCGATTGTTCTAGATTTACATCCATTTGTTAATCTTCCTAGCGCTGAATACCTATTTTTATTATCTACCTTTTCAAAGATGGACTGTGAAGTATTCGTTTTATCTTTTTTTGTCTCCGCCTGAGGAATTGTGAACTTGACAACAACTGTGCGTCTATTTTATTAATTAATTAAAACCTTTGTGCAGTGTCTGTCGTGAAATCGCCTGAAACCAATTCCGGCCTGAACGCAGGAGTGGTGACTTAAGATTGCATCAATGCCGACTAATGCCTATTCAATAGTTACCAGGGATTGTATTCGAAGGACTAGTCGCGCCATCAAACCATCATCATCATCAAGTACCGGGCCTGCTGGCGTAGGTGATCATGTCTCTCCACAACTTTCGATCTCAACAGTTATTTATCATTTCTGTTGTTGACCTTCTGTCAAGCCATTCTCTTAAGCTGTCTGGTATTTTTTCTCTCTCCATCCCTCTATCTCTTCGTCCCTCAAATTCTCATTACATTGTTCTCCTCTCATTACATGGCCAAAAAATGATTGTTTCTTCCTAATATTGGAAATTAGCACTCTTTTTGCTTTAGCCTCTTTCAGAACGTGTTCATTACTCTTCTTAGCTGCCCTTGGAATTATCAACATACTTCTGTAAATCCACATTTCTACAGACTCCAGTGATTTCCTTGTCTGTTGTCCTATTGTCAAAGATTTACATTCATATGTTAAGATTGGCACTAAATAACATTTAAGAATTCTTTTTCTTGTTTCTGTTGTCAAAAATGGATTGCATAGTATCTTCCTATTTTTTTTTTTAAACTGCTTTTGCATGAGCCATTCTGCATCTCACATCTTTTGTACATCTTCCGTCTGAGGTTAACAAAGTTCCCAAATATTTAAATTCATTTACCCGTGATATCTATTATTGTGGCTATTCATGATTGTACAAAGAAGTTAAGACTGTGGTTTTCTGTTGCCTTCCGTCGGTTTGTTTACGGTTGGCTCCGCTAGTCTTTGACTAAAATGTCTCACCCACAAGGCAGTGGGGTTGTAAAAACAAACCATAAAGTCGTAAATAATTAAAAATGAAAAGAGAACTACTATATACAATTTAAACAAGAGAAATAAGATTTTGGGGGCACGTTAAAGACACAGCAGCCTACTAAATTTAATCATGTAAAGAAAATTACATGGCAAAAGAGACAGAAGCAGACAAAGACTAGCATGGACGAGTAACATTAAAAGATGGTCAAATCAATCTATGACATCCTGCACCATCATAGCCAGAGACAGAGCGATGACTGTATCAGAAGACTTGAGCTGATAACCCACCAATATCCCCGGTTGTATATTATGTTGTTTACTATGTTGTCTACTATGTTGTCTACTATGTTGTTTACTATGTTGTCTACTATGTTGTCTATTATGTTGTTTACTATGTTGTCTACTATGTTGTTTACTATGTTGTCTACTATGTTGTCTATTATGTTGTCTATTATGTTGTCTACTATGTTGTCTATTATGTTGTCTATTATGTTGTCTACTATGTTGTCTATTATGTTGTCTATTATGTTGTTTACTATGTTGTCTACTATGTTGTCTATTATGAACAAAGTCAACTTTCAATTCACAAAAGAAATGGCTCTCAAAACAAAACAAAAACGGACACGGAACTATCAAGTTGTTGAAGAATCCTAGATTCAGATAACTCATGCCTATAGCATAGAGTTATGAGTACACCTGCGTGAAAGGCATCGCCAATGATGGCTATTCCTTAGATGTCTTAGTTGGCCATGTGCTCTAGCGTTTGGTTTCTCGTGGCAAGGCGCTGTTCGATTATGCTTCGGACCATATAGTGGTCTTTATTTTTGTTTATGTTGTTGATAATTTTTTTTCTGAGTGCTATAAACGTGCTTCCTTCCTCCTCTGAAATGATTTGCTGATCTATCGCCACAGAAGTTTGCCTCTATAATAATATTAATTTTTTATGATTTGTTTACAAAGCTCTCCGCTTGCTTGTCTTTCTTCCTGTTTGTGAGTTCTGACACCTAATTTTCCAGGAAGAAGCCCTGGTTAACAATCCATATAGACACATGTTTAAGACTGATAGACTATGCTCCTATACAGGGTTAATTTACTTTAATTAATTACACTTTTTGATTGCAGGAATGCCAAGAAGTGAGTCAGGAAATTTTCCTCTAGAACGATGTTCTACAGACGAGATGGACTTTCTATTCCTTTATTTCGGTGATGTAAATTCATTTAGACTAAAGAATCAAAGGTTCATGGCTACTACATTTGCTCAGGATTTAGTTGATTCCAATAAAAGGGCTGGAAGAATTCGTTTTGCTGGTGTCCGTGATACATTCTCTGTCAACAATCCAACAATTAACGCCAGCTCGTGGCAATTTAACGACTTGAGTGCGTTTCTTAATCAATCACAAAGTGAAGTTGATGAGCAGAGAGACAAGACAAAATTTAACGATGTCAACAAGACAATTGAACTGAAAATACATTTTGTTCAGCGTTTGTTTTCTGAGATGGCTGGCGTTAGAGAGAACACGACCCACGTTGCTGTTGTTTTTGTTCTTGGTGAACATTTGTCTTTTAAGGAAACTAGAAGTATACCACGTATTGTAGAGAAACATGAAGTTACAGATATTAAGATATTAGTTGTGGTCTATGGTGTTTATCATGACCTAAGCAGCACAGTCTCTATCAGGGATACACTTATGTTAAGATATGAGAGTGACCTTTTTGCCAAGCATCTTCTACCCATGGCAGTGTGTAATCAATGCTTGACTGGATGGTTAACCTATAGACGTAACGACCACATTGAACCCATATCTTGTTATCTTATTGTTGACTCTAGAACAAAACTAAGTTTGCTTAATACCTCAAATAAGTGTTACGATTATGGGAGTTATCTAGCCACGATAGAAACTAAAGCAGAACTGGATTTCTTAAAGGCTAAACTATTTGCATATCTGGATTACCAAGAGCGTTACAGATTTGTCTGTAATAAAACATCTCAGTTGGAAAATCATCTGTATATTGGACTTAGACGAGACGAAATGCGTTTTGCGAAACGTTTCCTTTGGTCTTCACCTCCAAGACCTGCCTATCTATCCAGACCATTGCTGCTTAATCATTGGTTGTACGGAAAACCGTCTGCTGGGTTTAAGAACGGCTGTAGCGTATGGCAGTTTGAAAGGAAATATACCAGGAATGACGTCAATACTAGCGACAGTCATTTTGTTGATGGATGGATAGACGTGAGATGTGAGGATAGATCAAGCTCAATAATTTTGTGTGAGATGGCTAGTTTTCGTAAAGTTGATGACAAGAACATGTTGAGAATAAAACCAGCCAGGAATGAAAGTTTTACCCGAACTTTAACTAAAGGAGAGCTTATTGTATTTAACGATAACATTGTGTCTGTCTCGGCCAATATTGGGCGCAATGAGTTTTTGAAAGTCTACAAGCATTCAAGAAATGAATTGTTTCCCCTGTTTGACTGTGGGGTAGACGCACGAAATCCAAGATACATTTCCTACATTTATGTCTGTGACTCTGTCCGTCACTGCAGTAATAAACAAGATGAAATTTTTTGTGATGAAATATCTAATGTGGCAAAGGAAAAGAACGAAATATGTCCGAAGAAATGTAGCGGGCTATATTGTTGTGACGGTTCTTGTTTGCCCTTACAATGGGTTAATGATGGGGAGCTGGATTGTGATGTTTGTGGACACAGTGGAGGAAGTGACGTCAACGATGAGAGTGAGGTTCTTAACAAGTATCTGCAGAGAAACGAGACGTGCGCCTTTATTTGTAATGATGACCAATGTGTGCACTTCTCACAGCTTAATGATGGCCACACGGACTGTACAGGAGCAGAGGGACCAATAGACGAGACTATAGGAAAGTTGGAACAGGCGGACACTTGTTACAATATATTGGGTCACATTATCTGGGCCCCCAGGTGTGTCTATGTCAGAGACAGGTACGGAGCTGTTCAGGGCTGTAGAGATATGTCCCATCTTGATAACTGTACAGACTTTGAGTGTCCAGAGGGGTATTTTAAATGTCCGAACACTTACTGTATCCCTCAACATTATGTCCTTGACAGAGAGAGTGATTGCCCCTTAGGAGAGGATGAGTCCATTTATAATATTATGCCTTGTACCGGAAACTTTGCTTGTTGGAACAGTAAAATGTGTCTCCATCCTGACCTAGTTTGTGACGGACATCCTGACTGTCCACGTGAAGACGACGAGGTGGATTGTAACGTGACGTGTGTAGAAGGCTTCCGATGTATGTCGGGAACGATTACGATACCAGATAATAACAGATCGATAAATCTACTGAGTTTTAACAATACAGACACAAGACATCGTTACATGGACTTGACTGGAACACACGTGTCCAACACCTACATGGATTTTTCACCTTATTTTGATAAATTACTGATCGTTATATTCTCTCATTGTAACATCAGCAATGCTGACTTTCAAATGATATATTTCTCAATGGAGCTACAAAAATTGGATCTTAGCTATAATCTGCTTCAAATATTGGATGCCAGGGAAACTTTTGGTTCTTCTCGGGACTATCTTCGTTTCTGGAATCTTTCACACAATAGAGAACTTAATGAAGTGAGTAATTTTTACTTAAAATCTCTAGAAATACTCGATCTCTCGTATACGAGTATGTCTCTCGTTGACAGATCTTTTAAAGTTTGGTTTCCGACATTGAAACATTTAAATCTGAGCTTTACAAAAATCAGCAAAATTCAAAGCAGCACATTTCCTTCCAATCTTCGTCTACAGTCTCTAGACTTACGTGGATTGTCCATCATAGAATTCAATGAGAATTCGTTCAACGGTCTCACGATCAGTCAAGATCTGTTCACTGACAGTTTTCAGTTCTGCTGTCCATTGGTCAGAGGACAAAACATTCCAGAGAATGCCTGCCACGCCCCTGACATCGTCATTTCTTCTTGTTTTGATCTGATAGGTATCGATGTTCAGCGTGTTCTTCTCTGGGTGGTCGCGGTTCTTGCTGTTCTAGGGAACATGACAGTTATTGGTTATCGTGTAATCTGGGACAGGTCAGTTCTCAGAACAGGTTATGGTCTGTTTGTGACAAACTTGGGTATATCTGACTTTATTATGGGAGTCTATCTGTTCATTATTGCTGGAGCGGATTATTACTATCGTGACATTTATGTTTTGTATGACAAGAGCTGGAGAGAAAGTGATGTATGTAAACTTGCAGGCTTCCTGGCTACACTCTCTAGTGAAACGTCAACATTTTTTGTTTTCCTTATCACTCTGGACAGATTTTTGATGATGAAGTTTCCCTTTGGTCAAGTTAAGTTTTCCAAAATGAGTAAAATTATCGTTCTGTCTTTGTCTTGGATCATTGGTTTCCTTCTCGCACTGACTCCCATTGTGTTCAGGTTTGAAATATATTCTTCTAACGCAATGTGTCTTGGCTTACCTTTGACAACTAAACGACTCAATGGCTGGGAGTTCTCTTTTGCTGTGTTTATTGTTCTCAATTTCTCCATAGTTTGTCTCATTGTTTATGGCCAAAGAGCCATCTTTCGAGCAATGTCCGAGAACAGAAGGACTCAGGTACCATCGAGACGAGCTGAAGATATAACAGTGGCTAAACAGCTGTTTCTGGTAGCTCTGTCCAACTTTCTCTGTTGGGTTCCTGTTGCGTCCATAGGATTTTTGTCTCTTTGCGGACACGAAATTAGCAATGACGTTTACACCTGGACGACTGTTACCGTTATGCCTATCAATTCTGCGTCAAACCCAGTTCTGTATACTATCCCTACACTGTTAGCCAAATGGGAGCGTTTTAAATTCGCTGGCAAAAACAGAAGACCATCGCATTATTAGTCTCATGAGGCATATGACGAAAATATTACGAAAAATCATCAGGAGAGGATAAGGAAAAAAAATAAAACAAGAAATAAGTGAGGAACAATGTGGATTTGTGAAAGAAAAGGACAGGAATAATGCAATATACATCATGAAAACATTGACAGAAAGAACTATAGAGGTAAAGAGAGATTTATATATGTGGTTTATAGTCTAGACAATAGCATTTGAAATGAGAAATTAAATACTAATGGTGAGGATCTGCGATTCGACAAATATTTACTGGCAACAAACAGCAACAATAAGAATTAGCAACAAAACATGACAGTTCCAATATATGAAATAAGGAGTCAGACAAGGCTGTGTTCTGTCGCCGGATTTGTTTTCATTATACGGTGAAAATATTATAAGAGACAATAGAAGACATAAAAGGAATTGAAGTCAATGGTCACAACATAAATAATTTGCGATATGCGGATGACACAGTCTTAATAGCTGAGACAGAGAATGAACTACAAGAAATAATAGACGTAATAGTAAAAGAAAGCAACAAGAAAGGACTCAATCTAAATAGTAAGAAAACAGAAGTAATGGTATACAAAACAAACAGTCATCATCATCATGCATCATAAATATAAAGAGGACAAATCTGAAACAAGTGCAACATGGGCACAATAATAGCCCTAGATGGAAGATACACCACCAAAATAAAAAAAAGACAGAATAGCTCAGGCCACAATAGCATTTCAGAAAATGAAAAACGTGTCATGCAATAAATCTATATCAATGGAAGTGAGAAAGAGAGTTCATCGGTGCTATATAGGGCCAATTCTGACCTATGGAAGCGAACCATGGGCAGTAAACAAACAAACGAAAAGACAATTAAAGGCCACAGAGATTTGATTTCTCAGGAGAATGATGAAAGTTCCCTGGACAGCTAAAAAGCCCAAAGAAGAAATTCTCAAAGAGGCCAGCACAAAAGGGTATGTCCTAAAAACATCAGAAAGAAACAATCAACATTTTACCACATCATGAAAAGAGTAAAGTTGGATTACTTGGTTGCAGCTGCCAAAATACAAGGAAAGAGAGATCGCTGACGACAAAGAGAGAAGATACTAGATAGTTTGGTGTCATGGCATGGAAAACAGTCAACAGAATTGATACGATGCACGATGGATAGAAGGTTGTTGTAGGACATGATCTTCTATGCTAGGCGGTATGGCACATGATGATGATGACAAAAATAACATGCACACTTATAAATTATATATTTTTCAATTGAAATAAAACATTATTAATTGTCAATCTTATGAATTACAGGACACTCCTTATATAGTGATTTGTAACAAGAGGCAATTTGAGTATCAGAAAGCATGTGCAACTGTTTTGTCCCTTATAGGTTCTGGGTATTCCAGGTGTGTTGTTGTGTGGCTCGTCTGGATCTTTATTGCTACATTCTCTGGAAGGTCACGAAACGCGCTGCCAGTATATAATAGAAGGCAAAACTATTAATCTGACGGGGGCTACTATTAATATGATGGGGGCTACAGCTAGCTTGAATTCGTAATTAGGATGATTCCACTGGCACGGACGGTTGAGCAATTATGGATTTTAATTCGTTTGCAGTGATACCGGGGCCTTCCATAACCAAAGAACCAACTATTAATCTATGTGTCTGTTGTTTACATTTTGCACATAGTTGCAACTTGTAATCACAACTCACCCCTAGTAGATGGTTAGTCCTTGTTGTTTCCATCGAGTGTTGCTGTTTTTATGGCTTACCTTATCAAAACACTTGACAGTCACGTGACACATGCGTAAATAAACCACCTACTAAGCCACTACAATTTGAGTGATTGAACTTAGCCCGATCCTGCTTAAGTCTTTCATGTGTTAATGAATTACCGAAGAGTATTATGAATCGTATTTTCTTGTTGATGATTCCCCAATTGAAAAATGATTGAACAATGATTTAATTGAACTTAATGCAATCCCACGAGGTGCGCGTGGCCGTGCGGCTAAAACCACTGTTCCGCTGGCTGAAAAGCCGACGTTCAGGTTCGAAGCCCGCGGTAGACAGAAATGATTTTTTCTATCGGGGGTGAAATAAAAATCCTGAGTCTCACACATCGTGGCGACTGCTTGACCAAGCGGCCTTTATCCCTCTGTTTCTATCGTTGCCCCCCATCATACACCAGTAATGGTACTATGTGACGTAAAGATAGTTTTTTTAATGCAATCCCAGCTATCCTAAGAAACTGTGGACCAGAGATTCTATGGGGAAGAATGATGCGCTGATTGGCTTGATGCCGACCATACTATCTATCAAAAACATGCCGTTGATAAACAAAAAAATAAGAGTATCAATACTTTATTTCCACTCAGCCTAAAGGATCAGTAAGTAAAGTATAAGTAAAAAGCCCCCGTCACGCCAAGTGGATAATAGGGAATATGGTGTTAGTGACCATACATTTTACATACCCTCGGCACATGGTTTTTGGTTAATGTAGTCGGTATTACGCCCTTACCGCTTTACTTTCCCTGAAAAAGATTTGTACCCATTAAAGGCTGGGTGAACTGGGGGCCGTCGGTTGTGATGGTACCTACCTCTTGTCCTTTGTAGTGCAGTTCACTAACCACTGAGCTATCTCGGCTCCATTTAAGGGTCAGTGGAAACCATTAATTACCTGTAAGGCTATCCTAGAAGTAGTGCTGGATTAAGTTTTCAGGGGCCCCTAGTATTTGTTAAATTTGTTAAAAGGGGCCCTAAATAAAAAAAAATCCAATAGAACAACACAAATACATTTGAACACATGTATTTTACATTTCCATAGTAATTGTCATTATCAAGAGTAACAACATAGTGAACATTATTGTAAGGTGACCATATTTTTGAAATCCCATTCCGGGACGGATTAATTTTACTTCAATTTTCCACCAATAAAATTACATTTCTTCTTGCTGTCATTTTCAAGTGAATAATACATACATTTTAAAACATCTAATAATATAGACCTACAATACGCTATCAGGATAATCAGGAGATAAAAACAAACAGTGATACTCACTTAAATTGAAGGTGAAACAGAGATGCTATACTTTTCACATGAGTGAATTTTCTGTCAAATGTCCTTCTTTGTATTACACATCTTATAAAATTCGACACATGTTCCCTCATAGTTCACTTTGGTGATCAACATGGCTTTTAAAGTTTCAACACCTAGTTGTGTTTTATCATTTGTCCACAAACTGTTCATCAGAGAAAACACTCGTTCTGTTGCAGCATTTGTTCCAGGTAGACACAAAAAGAACTCTGCCAACTTCAGAATATGTGAAACGGGCACATGATTGTTTCTGAAGTGGGAAGCTAGTTCAACCCAACGCTGCCCTGGTAATGTTTTATTAAGACTCCACTCACTAATTTTTTGTGAAGTAAGGAACTGTTTCATGTAGACATATGCGTCATACATTTCATTTTCTGGAAAGTCGACTGAAGGCACTGTTTGACTCACTAATGATGAAGACTTCTCAATATCTTTCCAATTTGGTGTTCTGTTCAGCATTACCCAGCTGTAAGACTTTAGGTTTTGATAATTATTTGCAGCCCATTTCTTCAAATAACTTAAAGCTGTTTCATAAAATGAAGAAACACTGGCGTTAAACTTTTTCACATCATCACGTGGAAATCCTTCCATTTCCAGCTTTTTAAGGATTATCTGAACTCTTGATGGCAAGAAGCCGTCTTCCAGCTTGGACTCCAAGATAGCTTTCAACCTATTGATGTTGTCAATGACTTCAAATACAGTGACCATCTGTCCCTCTACTTTCTGCACTGCTTCGTGGAAAGAGGATGCCTGACTGTGAACCAAAATAAGCCATGCCTCAGACAGTGGGTTTTCAAAGAATTCCTGTATAAAAAATTGGCATTTGTCTTGAGATTGAAAATATGATTTTAGAGGCAGGAACATGTAAAGAACCCTTTCAACAGCAGGCAAGAGCGCAAGCCACCTAGTTTGTGCATAACCTAAAATCATCTGGAAGTCTGTGTCGACAAACTGACAAAACTCGTTGAGACTTTCAACTCTAACTGTGTATGATTTGAAGTACAGATACATTTTTGCAATAGTCATTTCAACATCAACAGGCAATACGTCTGCAGCTGCTTGAACAGTGTTGTGGAAAATATGGCAAGCACACCCAACACCTATCAAACTATGTCCAAGGTTTTCTTTCAGTTTTGTGAAAACATTGTTCTGTCCTTTTCTTTCAGCGCCCCCAAAATTAGAATTTGTGTTGTCTGCACATAATCCAACTACTTTCAGTTCTAAACCATTTTCAGTTAGACAGTCAATAAGAAAACTACTTACTATATCAGATGTTTCACCCGGCAATGACTTCAACTCTAATATTTTAACTTTCAGTCCCTTATTGCGATCAAAGTATCTGACAAGCAAAGGAAAAATATTGATTTCTTTGTAGTTGTCAGTATGGAGATAAATGTTACGTTTTCTAGGTCACATCTCAACTCGTTTAGAGCATGGGGTGCGAACACATTCCGAATAATAGCTTCTGTTTTCGTACGTGCACAAGCAAATTTTGGTTCTAAAGTTACCTGAAGTAATTTTGATGTGCAGTTAATAGATCTAAACGTGTGATTGTGCATCACTGTATGATATGTAAAGGCACCTTCTGTAGCAGCAAACTGTTCTTCTTTGTCACCAACCTGTTCAGCTCGAAAAAAATTTGTCAACGACGAACTTTATGCAGCAGTAGCGACGGCTCTCTTATGTTTATCACTATTTATGTGGCTCTTAATATCACCACGTCCACTATGGTTAATAGTAAATCCGGATGAACATATATTACATCTTACAGTGAAGTCTGATGACGATGTAGACTTTTTTATAAAAGGGTATTCCTTTCGTAAATCTTGATTAAAACTACAATTACGCTTCGGTGCCATTTTTTGCGAAAGTGAAAGTGAAAGTTAGTAACACAACGAATATATACGATATTTAAAACTAGGAGCGCATTCTACTGTTTTAATATTAAACAAAATTGTCTACACAGCAACGGAATAATATTTGTTTTTAATTGAAGAAATGTACGCCGTATACCAAAATGGCAAAATTGGTAAACGTTTGTGTCCCAAATTATTTTTTATCAAATCCGGAACAAAAGCTAAAAAATATGCCCAATTCGGGACAACACCGGTACGGCTGCTAATCCGGGACAAAGGTTCAAAAAATGTCAATTCCGGGACTGTCCCGGACAATCCGGGACGAATGGTCACCTTAATTATTGCTGAAATATGAATGTTAATGTTAAATGTTAATTAACTATATTTAACATGAGCAAATGTGTTGATGTTACAGGACGTATGACTTTATTGATAATATAGGATGTATCTATTTGTTGATGAAACAGGATGCATCTTTTGTTGATGGGGTACTTTCGTAAGTTAGTTCGGAAAACCACCCGACTGGACTACCGACGTTCGGACAACCCGTGTTCGATACCCGCTTGGAGAAGTGTGAATTGTACTCGTGGTTGAGAAAAAAAATACCCACACCTTCGACCCAGAAATGGCAGAAATGGGTACCAGCGTATTACCCTGGGAAGGTGAGGAATGTCGCCTCGCATATTAGTTTCGATGCTTGAAGCGACACTATACAGAAATCTTCGAACATTTCTGGATTGGCGACGGAGCACATATGGGTATAAACTCGAGTGCTGAGACGCCGGTTCAAGTCTCGTACTTTACCTTTATCTTTTATCTATTGTTAATGTTACGGAATACATCTATTTGTTGATGATATAGGATGTATCTATTTGTTGAGGATGTAGGATGTATCTATTTGTTGATTATATAGGATGTATCAATTTGTTGATGATATAGCTATTTGTTGATGATATAGGATGTATCTATTTGTTGATTATATAGGATGCATCTATTTGTTGATTATATAGGATGTATCTTTTTGTTGATGATATAGGATGTATCTTTTTGTTGATTATATAGGATGTATCAATTTGTTGATGATATAGCTATTTGTTGATGATAAAGGATGTATCTATTTGTTGATGATGTAGGATGTATCTATTTGTTGATGATATAGGATGTATCTATTTGCTAATGATATAGGATGTATCCTTTTGTTGATGATATAGGATGTATCTTTTTGTTGATTATATAGGATGTATCTATTTGTTTATGATACATGATGTATCTATTTGTTGATGATATAGGATGTATCTATTTGTTGATGATATAGGATGTATTTATTTGTTGATGATATTAGGAGGTATCTATTTGTTGATGATATAGAATGTTTCTTTTTGTTGATGATATAGGATGTATCTATAACATGCAGAAGTTTATGCTCAATGCCCAGGAGTATGAGATTGTTCAATCTCTTTTGACCCGTGGTACTCCTTAGTTCATTATAAAAAAGTTTCGGTTTTGAAAATGATCATTTGCCACTGCAATATGTTACCATTGGTGATAAATAGATGCGCTAGGCGATTTCTGTATTTGGAGAACAAGATTCCAAAGATTTGTCAAGCGGTAAGTCTGTAACATTACACTGAATTTATTGTCATTATTAAAATTATTGTCATTATTAAAATTATTGTCATTATACAATTATCGTCATTGTTACAATTATTGTCATTATTAGAATTATATGTTCGTTATAAAAATTATTGTCATTATTAAAATTATTGTCATTAAAAATTATTGTCATTATTAAAATTATTGTCATTATTAGAATTATATGTTAGTTGTGAAAATGATTGTCATTATTAAAATGATTGTCATTATTAAAATGATTGTCATTATTACAATTATTGTCATTATTAAAATGATTGTCATTATTAAAATTATTATTATTATTAAAATTATTGTCATTATTTAAATTATTGTCTTTATTAAAATTATTGTCATCATTACAATTATTGTCATTATTACAATATTATTGTAAAAAAAAAAAAAAAGTAAAGTACCCCCCGTCACGCCAAGTGGCGTATAGGGAAATATGGTGTTAGTGACCCTATATTTTACAGACTTTCAGCACATGATTTTTGGGGTAATGTGGTCGGTATTACGCCCGTGCTGCTTTACTTTCCCAGAAAAAATCCGGTACCCATTTAAGGCTGGGTGAACCCGGAGCCGTCGGTTGGGATCGAACCCTACCCCTTGTCCGTAGTAGTCCAGTTCACTAACCACTGAGCTATCGCGGCTCCCACTAATTTTTAGGGAATTAGTAAAACCCAGGTGTCCTCGCCAGGGAACGAACCCCGGCTGTTGCCGTGGTAAGCCAACCGCCTATCGATTGCGCTAACCGGACACCCACAATATTATTGCCATTATTAAAATTATTGTCTTTATTAAAATTATTGTCATCATTACAATTATTGTCATTATTACAATATTATTGTCATTATTAAAAACTTAACTGTAATGTAGCAAGATACAGAACACAATGGCGCTCCATAGTAGCCAACATTCGATTCGGAGACGGCACTCAATGAATGAATGAAAAGTCTGTAACTCTACCACGTTTAGAGAAGTGCCAGTATGAGAAGCAAGATCAGGTGTTAACTGTTCTGTATACTGAAACGTTCTTCACAAAGACTCTCTTCAAGATCTTCCGTATTAGAATTAATTAGATTCGATGAGTTGAAATGACTCAGCGGTAATAGCAAAATGACAGAATTAATGGTAACAACAACGAAAAAGACATCACCTCAGTGCAAAATAAAGACAAGTGGAACAATAATAACAGGTAAATTAATTTAAATATTTGGGAACTTTGTTAACATCAGACGGAATATGTACAACAGAGGTGTGATGTAGAATGGCTCAGGCAAAAGCAGCTTTCCAAAAAAATGAGGAAGATACTATGTAATCCATGTTGACAATAGAAACAAGAAAATGAGTTCTTAAATGTTATGTAGAACCAGTCTTAACATATGATGTGAATCATAGGCAATAGGAAAACAGACAAAGAAATCAACGGAGTCTGTAGGAATGTCGTTTTTTTACAGAATATTGTTGAGAATACAATGGACAGCTAAGAAGAGTAATGAAAATGTTATGAAAAGAGCCCAAAGTAAAAAGAGACGAAATTTCCAATATTAGGAAGAAGCAATCGTCATTTTTTAGCCATGCAATGAGAAGAGAACAGCTGGAATATATACAACAACTGGGAAAATTGAGGGATAAAGAGAAAGAGGGGAGCAAAGAGAAACGATACCAGACAGCTTAAGAGAATGGCTTGGCAGAGGGTCAACAACAGAAATGACAAATAACTGTCTATCTAAAATTGTGGAGCGACATGATCACCTACGTTAGCAGGCCCGGTACTTGATGATGATGGGATTCGATGATATCGTGAGCACACCTTCTACAATAAATCAATGATGTACATTTTTAAAATCGCAAGTCTTAAAAAAAGCGGGGCCAGTGGCATTTACTACTTTTGCTTCTATGTTAATCCGGCTCTGCCAGGAGGTACGCATCCCTCTCTCCGATGATAGTGTAGATTGTACAGTTTGTTAGTTTTACTATTTCACTTTATAAACGCACCAGTCATTCCTGAGACCGACTTGTCGTGCCACGCTTCATTAAAGAAACGACAAACTTGGGATTCTCTTTCATCAAATGATGTATCTAAGTACAAATAATGATTATATATTGGCTTCAGTTAGTCTCCCTTGACCACACTCAATGTAGCTGCTCTTTAATTGAGTTTAATATATTGGTTGCAGATATGCCATTAGAGACACTACACACCTTAGCTGCTGAATTTTGTTATATTCACGTAGAACTAGATACTGCGCTATAGTATTGCATTATTATTTACTCCATAGGATCTTTAAAACTCTTTGATAATTCTAACTTGTATAAGTCGTGGGCTTTTTTCATGAACGTTGCCACAGCAAGTTTGGTATTGGAATGTGATAACTTTCCTTCCTCACCAAGAATATCGATTGGTCAATATTGCCACTTTATGATTACGATCACATTTTAGTAAGCATTTTATTTGTATTTTATTGTTTACATACTAAATGTTACTCATTAAATTAAACTTTTTAAAATGTATTTTAATTTTATTTGTTTTCATTCTTGTAAAACATACAACTCTGAAGTAATAATCTCCATTGTATTGCACCAGTTGTTTTATGATATCATTAATAATGAACTGGAACATTTTGTCCTTGACGAAACAAAAAACAAAAGATTGCCCATCAGGAGAAGACGAGCACGATTGCGTCATTGCCCTGTGTACCGGAAACTTTGCCTGTTAGAAGAGCAAAGTGTGCCTCCATTATGACCTAGTTTGTGACGTACCTAGTTTGTGACTGTCAATACCAAGACGATGAGGTTGATTGTCACGTGATTGATGAGGGTAGGGAAAATGTGGGTTAGTCACCAGATGGCATGGTTCATACATCCGCTAGCAGGAATGTTCACTAGGGTAGTCTTCTGGGAAGGTGAGGAATGTCGGTTGGCTCGTGAGTTACGATTCCTGAGGCGACACTGGATAAGAACTCCGAACATTTCTGGATAGGTGGCCGAGCTCATTTGGGTTCTAAGACCCCGATTAAGGTCTCGTACATTTACTTTTGCCTTTTTTAAACAGCATACCCAGCTTGATCAAGTTTACAGCTTCAATAATTCTTATTTATTTCACAACTGATAGCTGCCAATATGGAAAAGTAAACGAGTTTTCGGGGTACAATATTGGCGGAATTCAGAGGAATTTTCCAAAAAATCCTGTAGTAATCTGCTTGCTTCTTTAAATAATTCCTACCATGCAAATGTTTTTTCTTAAAATAAATTAAGCTTTTCAAAGACATATCTATCTAGCTATTGACCTTTCGAGCCGTAGCCGGTCCATAGGGATAAACCAAGATACACCTTCTCCTATCTGAATTTTGTTCTAGCAGTTTTCAACTCTTTTAAAGATATTTTATCAAATCTTGCCATTTGTATCTGTTCTGTGCAAGCAGCTCTATCTCATTGAGGGAGCCGAATCCTGCTGCTCTTGCCTCTCTCATCAATGTTCTTCTCAGTGTCTCTCTGGGTCTTCCTCTTTTTCTCTAACCTGTTGTTTCCCACATGAGGGCTTGCTTTGATATTCGGTTATTATCTCTTGTCATCACATGTCCAACGTATGACCGTCGTCTTTTCTTTATTACTGAAGATATTAGTGGTTGATTGACGATTTCTCTAATTTCCTCGTTTGTTTTGCATTCGTTCCACGCTATACCAAGTATTTTCCTTAGACATTTATTTTCGAATGCATTCAACTTTGTTTCTATATCTCTTGTTGTTTTCCAGCTTTCACACACATACGTAAGGGTAGATAGTACATTTGATTTGAATATCCTAAGTTTTGTGTTTGTGCTGTTGAGTTTTGATTTCCACAACTTTTCAAGTCTTCTGAAAGACATTGCTGCTTTAGCTATTCTGATTCTAATTTCTTTACTTGTATCCCCTTCTCGATCAATGTGACTTCCAAGATAGATAAAGTGATCGGTCTCTTCTACTGGTTTGTTTTCCATGTATATTTTATCATCTGTTGGAATTAAACTTTTCATGACTTTAGTCAATGACGTAACACAGACAAAATATATGGGATTTAGCGGATGCCATCTTAACTTTCATTTTTTTCCTCTGAAAAATACCACAAATAAGCCCACAAAGCATGAAAATGACAAAGGGAATTATCTTTTGACAACCAACTGACTTTCATATGCAAAAATAATCATAAGTGTTAGCCATTGTCAAAGCTGTTGAAGTAGACGATCTTCATGTGCATTTGGTTAAATATAATTTGCTGCATTTATTACAATTATGCAAGCGTTCAGCTCTTACAGTTATACCCGTTATGGAGTACACCACAGCATAATCATCTAGATGATACAGACACACACTTAATATGCAATTTATAACGGAAGCAAACAGCACAAATAAAATATCATCATGTGCCATACCGGTTGGCGTAGGCGATCATGTCTTTCCACAACCTTCTATCCATCGTGTGTCGAATCAATTCTGTTGTTGATTATTGTTTTCCATTCCATGGCACCAAACTATATAGTATTTTCTATCTTTGTCGTCCGCGATCTCTCTTTCCCTTTATTTTGCCAGTTGTAACCCAAGTATTCAAACTTTCTCAAGAAAAAAAATCAAAATTTCCTCATTGGTTTATTTAGCTGTCCAGGGAACTTTCAACATTCTTCTGAGAAATCCCATGGGATTGGGCCTCTAATCGTCTTTTAATTTATTTGTCTACTGTCCATGATTTGCTTCCATTGGTTAGAATTGGCTAAATATAGCACCGATGAACTCTCTTTCTCACTTCTATTGACATAGATTTGTTGCATAAGACGTTCTTCATTTTCCGAATTGCTATTTTGGCATGAGCTATTCTGTTTTTATTTCTGTGTTTTATTTCTACGATTGTTTCTTCGAAATGATCATTGCTTCTGTTTCCTTACTGTTCAGACTGAGACCTTTCTTGTTGCTTTCTTTTACTATCATCTCTATATTTTCTTGTATTTCATTCTCTGTTTTTTGTTTCAGGTAGACATGGCGTTAATGCCATTGAATCTTAACTCTAAGCTATTGGGTTTTAATCTTTCAAAGACAGCAGCAAAGCTGGAAGCTGTTAGTGACTCACAGCTGACGGCCTGCACCAGGATCGGTGAACCAGACCCATCCAGACTCTATACCACCTGCCCACCAGACCCTACACCAGCTCTTCGCTGTGCCTCTAAAAACAGATAACCTTGCCTAGTCTGACCAGGCGAGTAGGAATCTACGAAGAAATGCTACCTGGTATTGAAAAATATCCTGCACTAGTCGGATATTTTGGGTCGAAAGGGGCAACAATCACAGTTTTACTGCAAACATGACACAACGCAACTATTCCAATTTGAACGTCCTTCTAAGAGCGGATGACGAACAGGACGTTACATACTTTTTGTAGTCATCGCGTGAATGCCAGAAAAAGACATATCTCCCCCCCCCCCCCAGAGGTAAATACAACATTTAGGGAAGAAGCACCAGCTGCAGGCTAGACATTTTAGTGCCTATCCATGAAGCTTATTTTGGAAATTAAATTATGGCGGGCTTTCTAAAATGGATAGTTTGAGGTTTATTTGGCTTTCAAACTTTTCTATCTACGGTGTCACTTTAATTCTGCTGTTGTCACTTTTATTTAATTTTTTTTTAATTTTAGTAATTCGTTAAAAAAAACTAAAATAAATATTGAAAGATGAATGTTTTCCTTGTATTGATTGTTCGCTTACTCATTAATTACATATTAATTATTTGTGTTTTGTTTTATACTTTACTATTTATACAATTTCATTAATTCTACTCTTTACAACAGTAAACACAGTTTTAAAATAGGTTGTGTTTGTTTTTACAATTTTGGTTGATTATCGCGGAAAGTAAAATATCTAATCTAGTTTCTCGTTTAGATGTGTGCACGTTTCGCATAATAAACTTAATATAGTCATAAATAGCATGTACTGGTATCGTTTTTCGTCTCTGTTATATTTTCCTCTTTTAACATCGCATGCTTTGACAGTAATTTGTACTTAAATGTCAAAGTTAAAATTTGACATTTTAATATGTTGCCATTTTACAGCTGATGAACTCAAGATGAAGGAATAAACAAGACAAAGATGAATAAATACACATAGTTACCGAGAAACAGCTTATTAATGCAATTGCAGCATTATACAAATGGCTAAATCGGTGATGAAAATAAACTGCAACGAAGCACAAAACAGACACAAGTAGTCCAAAATAAAGTTGATGAGAACAACACGAACGAACTTTTATTAGGACGCATCCCTTCAAAGAACGTTGCACTCATCACAGGAGATCTGAAAGATCCCCTGTCTCAAGCCGATCTCCCAAAGAACATTGTACTCATCAAAGCCTGTCGGGAAGATCCTATCTAGTCAGATCTCCCACAGAACATTGCACTCATCAAAGCCTGTCGGGAAGATCCTATCTAGTCAGATCTCCTACAGAACATTGCACTCATTACAGCCTGTCGGAAAGATCCTATCTAGTCAGATCTCCCACAGAACATTGCACTCATTACAGCCTGTCGGAAAGATCCTATCTAGTCAGATCTCCCACAGAACATTGCACTCATCAAAGCCTGTCGGGAAGATCCTATCTAGTCAGATCTCCCACAGAACATTGCACTCATCAAAGCCTGTCGGGAAGATCCTATCTAGTCAGATCTCCCACAGAACATTGCACTCATCAAAGCCTGTCGGGAAGATCCTATCTAGTCAGATCTCCCACAGAAAGCTGCCCTCATCACAGCATGTCGGAAAGATCCTATCTGCTGCTTGCGTTCGCCCGATGACTAAAGTATTCTAGAGTATTCTTAGACTGTAGAATTCCTCTTCTTCATCCGTCCTTAAAAGGACGTTAAATGGGCGTATCTGCGTTGTGCTGTGGTTTGCAGTGTAACTGTTATATTTGCGCCTTTCGGCCTAACACATCCGACTTCAGTACGACATTTTTGAGTACCGGGTTGTCTTCCCTCTTCGATCCCTGCTCGTTTGGCCAGACTAGACAGGTTAGTCTGTTATTGGTAGCACCGCGGAGAAGTGGAGCAGGGTCAGGATGGTTTTGGTTCACCGATCCTGGCGCAAGCCATCAGCTGTGCGTCGCTGACAACTTCCAGCTCTGGTGCTGGGAGGCGCGCCTTCGCCTCCAGATTCTATCAAGCAAGAACTCCCACAGAACGTTGCACTCATCACAGCCTGTCTGAAAGATCCTCTGTCTCTAGCCAGATCTCCCATTTCTTACGCTGTCAAGTTCAAGGTTTCTATCTCTTGAAACCATCTTCTTCTTCGCATGCCCCTCTCTCGTTTTCCTTGAACAATGATTTTCATTATTACCTTTCCAGTCCAATGTGCCATTTAACGTCGTCGTTGTATTTGAATTTCCATTGTAAATTGGTGTTTATAAGCCAGTTCTTTCCAATATTTAGGAATTATAATATGCCTTCAATCATCTTTCTTCTTATTCAAGGTATCCTAAGATGTTTCTGTAGTATTTGGTTTCAAATTACCCATTTTTTCAATTTTGTTTGTGATATTGTCTCCGATTCACAGCCAAAATGTTTTTATTTGGAAGATACATATCCTCAGTAATTTAAATCATTCTAACCTCCTAGCTTTGTGTCATAAATCCTTACAAGCACTTCATTTTAATTAAATAAATGCCATTTTTTAAAATTAAATGATGGAAACTTATTGACAGAATAAGGATGCTTTTGAGAATAATAGACACACTATATCACCGAGGTCTGCGTTAATGATCGCCCACGAAGAGACAATTCAAACGCAAGGGAAGGACCACAATTAGTTTCTGAAGAAGTTGAGACATTTTGTGCAGCATAAAAATAAGGAAGTCACGTGGGTCAGACAACAAAAACAAACAATGGAAGAGTTAATTGTTCAATGGCCAAATATTAATACGAATGATCATGCGAGGTGTCGTTTAAAGCACAATTAAACTTGTATTGAAATTTGAATAAATTGAGGAATATATTGTACGAAGAGTGTTATATACATCATACGAACATTAACAGCATGAATCATAAACTGTATAACAGATCTGAACGTATGTTTTATAAAATGCACCAAAAGGCATTTGACATGAAGCATATCACGAATTTTAACATACCAAAACATCAAGTCATTTAACATAGAAAAGTACAAGACATTTTAAGTATTTGATCATCAAGAAATTTGGTACGGTAGAGCGTAAATAAATGTGATGTAGAAATAGTGAATCAAGAAATTTGGTACAGTAGAGCGTAAAAAAATGTGATGTAGAAATAGAGAATCAAAAAATTTGGTATAGCGGAGCATAACGAAATGTGATGTAGAAATAGAGAGTCAAGAAATTTGTTACAGTAGAGCGTAAATAAATGTGATGTAGAAATAGAGAATCAAGAAATTTAACATAGCAGAGCATCAAACAATTAGACAAGGTAGAGCATAAAGAAATTAGACATTGTAACGCATAAAAAAATTAGACATAGGAGAACATCAAGAAATTAGGCATCGTAGACCACCAGAAAATTAAACATAGTAGAGCATCAAGAAATTAAACATAGTAGAGCATCAATAAATTAGACACAGTATAACATAAATAAATTATACATAATAATAGAACATCAAGAAATTAGACATAGTAGAGCATCAAGAAATTAGACACAGTATAACATGAATAAATTAGACATAATAGAACATCAAGAAATTAGACATAGTAGAGCACCAAGAAAATAGACATAGTAGAACATTAAGAAGTTAGACATAGTAGAACATCAAGAAATTAGGCATGGTAAAGCATCAAGAAATTAGACACAGTAGAGCACCAGCGCGCGTGCGCTGCCAGGGCCCGAAAGGGGAGTAAAGAACAGTGGCACAGTACCCTACCAGGCATGTTCGTAAGAGGCGAGAAAGGAGGGTTGGGCATGGGACTGGCTATCCCATACTGTAAAAAAATAAGCCGAAAAAACTTCACAAACATGGACAAGTCAAAGAGAGAAAAAGAAATGGCAGGACAAAATCACTAACATAGAATTATGGAAATGTACCAGTCAAACACCAGTGGATAAAGAGAAACAGCGAAGACGATGGCACTGGGTAGAGCACACACTACGGAATCCAACTGAGAGTATTACACAACAAGCCCTTTTTTGGAATCCCCAGGGGAAAAAACAAAGAGGATTAAAAAGGAATCCTTGGAGAAAACAGATAGAAGCAGAGATGAATATGATGGGGAAGACATGGAATGATCTTAAAAGAATGGCAAAAAAAACAGAACGACTTGGAAAGTGTTTGTTGAAGACCTATGTTCCACTGGGAGCTAAGAAAGGTAGAGAGAGAGCGAGAGAGGGAACTTCAAGAAATTAAACATAGTAGAGCATAAAGAAATTATACATAGTAGAGCATCAAGAAGTTAGACATAGTAGAACTTCAAGAAATTAAACATAGTAGAGCATCAAAAAGTTAGACATAGTAATCAAATAAATTGACACTGTACAGCATAGTAATGAAATTGGCTATTGTTATTGGCTATGGAAGGCCTCGGTCTCACAGCAAACGAATTAAAATCCATAATTAGTAATGAAATGTGTCATAATAGAGCATCAAACAAATTGATATAGAAGAGCATAGTAATGAAATGTGATATAGTAGAGCAACAAACAAGTTTGACATAGAAGAGTATCGTAATGAAATGTGACATAGTAGAGCATCAAACAAATTTGACATAGTAGAGCATAGTAATGAAATGTGATATAGTAGAGCATCAAACAATTTGACATAGTAGAGCATAGTAATGAAATGTGATATAGTAGAGCAACAAACAAGTTTGACATAGAAGAGTATCGTAATGAAATGTGACATAGTAGAGCATCAAACAATTTGACATAGAAGAGCATCGTAATGAAATGTGACATAGTAGAGCATCAAACAAATTTGACATAGAAGAGCATCGTAATGAAATGTGACATAGTAGAGCATCAAACAATTTGACATAGAAGAGCATCGTAATGAAATGTGATATAGTAGAGCATCAAACAAATTTGACATAGAAGAGCATCGTAATGAAATGTGACATAGTAGAGCATCAAACAATTTGACATAGAAGAGCATCGTAATGAAATGTGACATAGTAGAGCATCAAACAATTTGACATAGAAGAGCATAGTAATGAAATGTGACATAATATAGTATCAAACAATTTGATATAGTAGAGCATCAAATAATTTGATATAGTAGAGCATAGTAATGAAATGTGGAATAATGTAACATGTAAGAATACATTCAGTCAAAGTAAGGGGTACAGTATTTAAAAAGGGTACATTCATTCAAATACCTGGGGATAAAGTTTAATTTTGACTTAACGATTAATTTAAAAGAAGCATATTAAGAGAAGAAATAGAGGGAAAATAGAGAGGAAAGTTAACCAGACGGTTTAAGAGATAATTTACAGTAGATATGATGTTAACAAGAGAATCAATGACAAGTAAAGGAAAAACATAACCCATATTGATGTCGGATACTTATAATGATTTCAAATAATATGGCTATTTGCCATACCTTCGTTTGTTTTAAATCATCTTTCTCTACTTCAACATCATTATCATCATCAACATCTCTTCTATCTTTCTCTTAAAGTCGATTTTTTCTTGACCCAGGAAAAAGCAGAGTTGTGCGAAAATTGAGCCTATACTGCTATTACTAATGCCAATACTGCTGCTACCACAACTACTTCTACTACTTTTATAGCTGCTACTACTACTAGTACTATTACTAATGCCACTACTGCTGCTACTACCACCACAACTACTTCTACTACTTTTATAAATGCTACTACTACTACTACCACCACAACTACTTCTACTAATTTTATAGCTGCTACTACTACTACTACCACCACAACTACTTCTACTATTTTTATAGCTGCTGCTACTACTACTACCACCACAACTACTTCTACTAGGTTTATAGCTGCTACTACTACTACTACTACAACCACAACTACTTCTACTACTTTTATAGCTGCTACTACTACTACTACCACCACAACTACTTCTACTACTTTTATAGCTGCTACTACTACTACTACTACACCACAACTACTTCTACTACTTTTGTAGCTGCTACTACTACTACTAACACCATAACTACCTCTACTACTTTTATAGCTGCTACTACTACTACTACCACCACAACTACTTCTACTACTTTTATAGCTGCTACTACTACTACTACCACCACAACTACTTCTACTATTTTTATAGCTGCTGCTACTACTACTACCACCACAACTACTTCTACTAATTTTATAGCTGCTACTACAACTACTACTACCACCACAACTACTTCTACTACTTATATAGCTGCTACTACTACTACTACAACCACAACTACTTCTACTACTTTTATAGCTGCTACTGCTACTAATACCACCACAACTACTTCTACTACTTCTGTAGCTGCTAATACTACTACTACCACCATAACTACTTCTACTACTTTTATAGCTGCTACTACTACTACTACCACCACAACTACTTCTACTACTTTTATAGCTGCTACTACTACTACTACCACCACAACTACTTCTACTACTTTTACAGCTGTTGCTACTACTACTACTACCACAACTACTTCTACTACTTTTATAGCTGCTACTACTACTACTACCACCACAACTACTTCTACTACTTTTATAGCTGCTACTACTACTACTACTACCACCACAACTACTTCTACTATTTTTATAGCTACTACTACTACTACTACTACCACCACAACTACTTCTACTACTTTTATAGCTGCTACTATTACTACTACTACTACCACCACAACTACTTCTACTACTTTTGTAGCTGCTACTACTACTACTACCACCACAACTACTTCTACCACTTTTATAGCTGCTACTACTACTACTACTACTACAACCACAACTACTTCTACTACTTTTATAGCTGCTACTACTACTACTACTACTACTACCACTACAACTACTTCTACTACTTTTATAGCTGCTACTACTACGACTACCACCACAACTACCTCAACTACTTTTATAGCTGCTACTACTACTACTACCACCACAACTACTTCTATTACTTTTATAGCTGCTGCTACTACTACTACCACCACAACTACTTCTACTACTTTTATTGAGCTACTACTACTGCTACAATGAACTGGACTACTACGGACAAGGGGTAGGGTTCGATCCCAACCGACGGCTCCGGGTTCACCCAGCCTTAAATGGGTACCGGATTTTTTCTGGGAAAGTAAAAGCAGCACGGGCGTAATACCGACCACATTACCCCAAAAATCATGTGCTGAAGGTCTGTAAAATATAGGGTCACTAACACCATATTTCCCTATACGCCACTTGGCGTGACGGGGGGTACTTTACTTTTTTTTTTACTACTGCTACAACCACAACTACTTCTACTACTTTTATATCTGTTACTACTACTACTACTACCACCACAACTACTTCTACTACTTTTATAGCTGCTGCTACTACTACTACTACCACAACTACTTCTACTACTTTTATAGCTGCTACTACTACTACTACTACTGCCACCACAACTACTTCTACTACTTTTATAGCTGCTACTACTACTACTACTACCACCACAACTACTTCTACTAGTTTTATAACTGATACTACTACTACTACTACCACCACAACTACCTCTACTACTTTTATAGCTGCTACTACTACTACTACTACCACCACAAGTACTTCTACTACTTTTATAACTGCTAATACTACTACTACTACCACCACAACTACCTCTACTACTTTTATAGCTGCTACTACTACTACTACTACCACCACAACTACTTCTACTACTTTTATAACTGCTACTACTACTACTACCACCACAACTACTTCTACTACTTTTATAACTGCTACTACTGCTACTACCACCACAACTACTTCTACTACTTTTATAACTGCTACTACTACTACTACCACCACAACTACTTCTACTACATTTATAGCTGCTACTACTACTACTACCACCACAACTACCTATACTACTTTTATAGCTGCTACTACTACTACTACTACCACCACAACTACCTCTACTATTTTTATAACTGCTACTACTACTACTACCACCACAACTACCTCTACTACTTTTATAGCTGCTACTACTACTACTACCACCACAACTACCTCTACTACTTTTATAACTGCTACTACTACTACTACCACCACAACTACCTCTACTACTTTTATAGCTGCTACTACTACTACTACTACCACCACAACTACTTCTACTACTTTTATAGCTGCTACTACTACTACCACCACCACAACTACTTCTACTACTTTTATAGCTGCTACTACTACTAGTACTACCACCACAACTACCTCTACTACTTTTATAACTGCTACTACTACTACTACCACCACAACTACCTCTACTACTTTTATAGCTGCTACTACTACTACTACCACCACAACTACCTCTACTACTTTTATAACTGCTAATACTACTACTACCACCACAACTACTTCTACTACTTTTACAGCTGCTACTACTACTAGTACTATTACTATTCCTATTACAACTACAACAACTACCACAACAATTACTACAAAAACTAATACTGGAAAAAAACTACCTCCATAACTACTACAACAACTACTACTACTATAACACAACTACTGCTACTTTTACGACTAAAACTATTAGTACTAAAACAACAACTACTAAACAACTACTACTATATAAAAACTATTGCTACTACTACAACTACTACTGCTACTAATAATACTGTCACAGCAACTACTACTTTACTACTACAACAAATAGTACTATATCACAACTACTGCAACTACTGCTACTACCACAACTACTACTACTACCACAGCAACTACTACCTTATTACTAAAACAACAAATACTACAACAACAACTACTACTACATCACAACTATTACTACTACCACAACTACTACTATAAATAATAATACTTTACTACTACAAAAACATATATTACAACAACTACTACTACTATATCACAACTACTTCGACTACTGCTACTACCACAACTACTACCACAACAACTACTACTTTATTACTAAACAACAAATACTACAACAACTACTACTACATCACAACTATTGCTACTACCACAACTACTATAATTACTACTACTACAAAAATACCTACTACTTATATTCAATATGCTACTGTTACAACTGCTACTATTACTAGTGTTACCTTATTGCTGGAAAGTGTTACTATTGCCACTATTACTGCAACTTAAA